>CM037025.1:10612752-11330892 GCA_020875875.1 Dioscorea alata | reverse complement strand
GATTAGAGTTGGTCTAATGCACACTCTCGGCTAGATCAACCCTAAAAGCGCGGAAGGCTATTACCACCCGGAACCTCCGGTGTGTTAATACATGCATCCCTCTTTAACTCATCAATTGACCTAATACATGCTAGCATCCTGCCAAACAAGTATCGTTCACAATCAATTCTACGGAATCCATCCAATGTAGAATGAACAACATGTTGATGAATTAAAACCAAACAATCAAACCAACACATTCATTCAAATCAAATACAAACAAGAAAAACACCCTCAAAGACGTCGACTAGGGTTGATGGTGTAGCTCGTCGGATCCGCGCCGGCGAGCCCAATGAAGCTTCTCCACGTCTTCCCCTTCTTCTCTCCTTCAAATCTGCCCAAGAATTCCTCCAAATACCTCCAAAGATGATGAGAGTGGTGAGTGGTGGAGTGGAGGTCGGATAGAGAACAACATGCCCCAAAAAAACCCTGAAGGAAACCTTATATAGCTCGAAGGTGTGCGGGCACTGCGCGGGGCTGTGCAGTGACCGCACAGCCTTCTGGCTGTGTTGTGCGGCCTGTGTGCGGGGCTGCACACAAGCCACACAGCCCTCTGGCAGTGCTGTGCGGCCAGTGTGCGGCCCTGCGCACAGGCCGCACAGGCTTCTGTCTGATGTGTGCGGCCACTGCGCGGCCCGCACATTAGCCGCACATGGCCGAGAAAATCAGCCCGTGTGCGGCGCGTCGGCTTCCGGGGTGCTCCAACTCTTCGTTTCTTCTTCAAAACATCCCCGAAATGACACGAATACGGTTTAATCTCGCGCACTTGGTCCTCAAAACCCTGAAACGAAAATAAAAACATAAAGTGCGCAAAATGTCATCGAAAATACATAAAAGCCGCACGAAAGTACAAGAATATCATCGTTAAAACATGATGTATTTAGGTACTTATCAAATACCCCGCACTTAAGCATTTGCTTGTCCCCAAGCAAACGGACATGAAAACCAGGGATACTGATAAGTGACTAAATACACAACCTCAGGCAAGGGATGAAAGTATCATAGCCAAAACGAAACTCAAAATGCTAAGCAAAGACCACTTGAGATCATTCACGCATTCGTTGGCCGTGTTGTGCTGTGTGCGTGCAAATCCCCTAGTTCGAATCCCTGTAGTCCAAACAAGGTAGACAAGACCCCGAGGACCACTTCGTGAAGCAATTCACGCCACTTAGTGGAATGCGGCCTTGAGGTGGTAGAAATACGTCTAGTAGAGTCCTAAGGATCCTTCCTCTTATTATCGAACAAATACCGGTCAAAATTTATTGTTCTGTACACAATTGCTTAACTTTTTCTTTTTCTTTTCCGGGACTAACATGAATTGCAAATCCACATTACCTGGAGCTTTGCACATTCATGTAGACGCGTTCATGTCCTTATAGCTTTTGGCAAGAGGAACACTCTGGTTAGGAGCCAGAACCCCAAGTTACTTCGCTATTAGGACAGAGGAGCACTGTCCACTTTTTTTTTTTTTTTTTTTTTTTCCCGACCGTATTGCAAAAAAGAACAAGAAGAAGGTCCTTAAAACACTATTAGAAGACATTCTAACACATCAAGGCGCAAAACCACTAGAATGGGTTAGCAACTAAGAGGGTCACGAAGGTGCTGTGGTCCCTCGCTTAGATGTCCAGGGTTCTACCTAGGGGAATAGTGCGAGAAATGCCTAGAATGACATGAAAATCTCAAGTGTGCAAGGTCATAAAAGAAACTTAGCATTTATCATGGTTTCGAGCTATAATACCATCACAATTAAGTATGCCATCCTAGGTTTTCAATCATGCGACAATTCGAAAAAAATTTCAAAAGTTTTCATACAAGTTCACGAAACAAGTAGTAAATCACATACATGCATACCCACCCCCCACTTAAAGTAGTACATTGCCCTCAATGTACATGGATCAGCAGTACAGAAAAATTTATGCAAGGAAAATAAGGAAGGTGGTTTCGTGAACTTCCCCGAGAATTGTGTAATGAAACTTGTAGGGCATAAGCTCGGGGTGGTCATCACCATGGCAACAAGCAAAGTGAAGAGGGAGAGAAATGGACGTCTTATACAACCTGCAAGGAGAAAAGACGTCGAGTCAAGCATCCATCAATCACACAAAAATAACGAAAAGAAATAAAAAAAAATGAAAAGAAAAGTGAGCTCTCGGAAGGAAAGGACTGGTGGAGTCGTTCAAGGTCTTTTGTGTCGCCTCCAAATGACATGATCGGAGAGGTGACCTACATCTCCAAAAAAAAATAAAGATCAAGCAATGGTAACATGTGGAAATGAGCAAACACGAGTTGAGGAAAATGAGCAAAGCGAAAAACAATGTGCCCGCGATGAAATTCAAAACTCGCTGCCAACCACCCCGAGGATTCAACTAGGATAGGAAATTAAAACCAAGAAATCACCTCAAAAATATGAAAAGAAATTGAGTTTTTAAGATGTTTTTAAAGTTGAAATGATGCGAGGGAGGTAATAGGATCGAAGCGTGTGCCAAAAGATGGAGAAAAGCCGGAGAGAAGACATTTCGGCAGCAAAACAGATTCAAATGTGCGGGTCGTGTGTGGGCAACACACAAACCGCACACCCCTCTGCCGATGGTGTGCGGGTGGTGTGCGGACCGCGCACCAGCCGCACACCCTTCTGCCAAGGGTGTGCGGCCGCACAGTGGCCGCACAGAGCCCTGCAAAATATTCAAAATTCAGCAATCTCCAAACTAAAACTAGTTTTCAACAATACAAACGCGATGAAACTCATCTCGGACAAAAGAAATATGTTGAAAAACACAAAACAAGCGGGATTTCACCGAGATGGAGAGGAAACAAGGACATACAAAATAAAGCATACCAAGAACGAAAGAAGAGGAGAGCTCACAATCCAAACCTAATTCATGCATAACCAAAATACGAAAAATGAACAAGTACGAAATTGTAAGAATCATGGGTTGCCTCCCACAAGCGCTTGTTTAGCGTCGCGAGCTTGACGTTGAAGTTTCTCGACATCAGGGTGGTTCAAAGGCAGAAAATTTACTTGAAGTTCCCATGGATGCAAAAGATGATCCAGCCGGCAAATTCAAGGAAAGGAGAGAATCAACATTGTGCATACCTAGGTCGACGAAGCACGCCATGTGTACCTTTTCATGAGAGTTCTTGCTTGCTTTGCTAACCTTAGGAGTCACCTTTTTCCATGCTCACTTCCAAGATCGTTCACCTTTGCTTCTCCCTTGAACCTTGACGGATATATATGAGGAGGGTCTTCTTGTGCCTTCTTAGGTGCCTCCTCCTCTCAATATCAACATCATGTAATAATTCATTAAGGGGGTCCATCAAAAGGACTTCATGCACACACTCTTTGACTTGTAGCTCTGTATCATCTAGTGCATAGGAAGTGTCATCAAACTCCTTGGGGTGTTTCATTGCCTCGGGAATTTTAAAAGTGGCTTCCTCATTCCCTGCTCGCAAGGTCATTTTCCCGTCTTGGATATCCAGCAGGGCACGGGATGTGGCAAGGAAAGGCCGGCCAAGTATGATGGGGACCTCAGTAGCGTCATCAACATCGAGGATGACAAAATCAGCTGGAAAGACAAGACTACCAACTTTCACAATCACATCGCTCACAACACCACGCGGGCGTCTAACAGTTCGGTCCGCAAGTTGCATGGTGATCCGTGTCGGCTCTAAGTTTTGAAGGCCCAGTTTTAAGAAAAGCTTGTAGGGCATAACATTTATGCTTGCACCGGAATCGACGAGGGCTTTCTCTACAAGCGAGTCCCCAAAGTGACACTCCACAATTAAACCACCCGGGTCTTTGATTTTCTCGGGCAATTTGCTTTGGATAATTGCCGAACAACTCTCACCAAGAGACACCGTAGATGCTTCTTCGAGTTTCTTCCTATTTGTAAGCAACTCCTTCATAAACTTGGCATATTTTGGCATTTGAGCGAAGGCCTCGACAAGTGGAAGGTTAATGTGAAGTTGCTTGACCATCTCCAAAAATTTTTTGAATTGAGTGTCCTCCTTATCCCGATTGAGTCTTGCCGGATAGGGGACCTTTGGTTGGTGCTCTAGCAATTTTTTCTCTTTGCTTGGAGGTTCAATCGAACTGTCATGGCTGTCATTAGCTTCATCCCCACTCATGGAGGAAGTGCCTCTCACCATTTTCTTTTCCTTGTTCTCAGTTGGCCTAGGAACCGGCCGAACCTTAACCTCTCTACCACTTTTCAAAGTGATAGCTTGTACATGTTCCCGTGGGTTAGTCTCAGTGTTGCTAGGGAGACTACCCGGTGTTCTTTCTGCCAAGGATGACGCAATCTGTCCCATGTGTTTTTCGATGCCCTGGATTGAAGCTTGCATGTTCCTCACTGTCGTTTCAAGTGTGTTCAACCTTGCATCGGTGATTTGCATGTATTTAGCTAGGACATCCTCGGTAGTGAATTTCCTTTCCGTTGGAGGTGCCTGTGAGGACTGTACCTGAAACCCTGGCGGTTGTAAAAATTTCTGTTGGCCTTGATTTCCCCAATTGAAATTTGGGTGATTTCTCCACCCGGGGTTGTATGTCCCACCATAAGGGTTTCCTTGAAATTTTTGCCCCTGATTGACATAATCAACATGTTCAATCGGGACGGCATCAGGGACTGCGATGGGGCAACTAGAAACATCATGCCCCCCCCCCCCAACAAGTTCCACAGTTCATTACTTTCTTGACACTTGTGCTCGAACGCTCGGTTCTTTCGGACATAAGCAAAGTCACTTGCTTCGCAAGTGCATCGAGCTTCGCATCCTGAGCGGTCTTACTGTCTATTTCATGAACTCCTCGAGCTTGAGTCATTTTCGCCCTCGAACCCCAATGTGATTCATTTCGTGCCATGTTCTCAATTAATTCTTCAGCATCTTCGGGGTACTTACCACTCAAGGATCCACCGGCTGCGGCATCAATGAGTTGACGATTCTGGTAGCTCAAACCATTATACAGTATCTGCACTCGCATCCAAGCTTCGAAACCATGATGTGGACATTTTCGCAAGAGATCCTTAAATCTCTCATGGGCTTCAAAGAGGGTTTCGTTGTCTCTTTGACTAAAGGCGGAGATCTCTTGTTGTAACCTTGCAGCTTTGCTCGGGGGGAAGTATCGGCCTATAAATTTGTTCACCATTTTCTCCCATGTCTTGATGGACCCCGGAGCGAGTGATGTGAGCCACCTGTAAGCGGCGCCCCGCAAACTGAATGGGAAAAGACGGAGTCTAGCTGCATCATCAGATAGGCCATTAACTTTGAATGTCGAGCACATTTGGAGGAAACGGGATAGGTGTTCATTCGGGTCCTCATCGGCCAAACCGTCAAACTGTACTCTGTTCTGTATCATGCCGATTGGTCTGGCCAAATCAAAATTTCCTGCACTGACGGCCGGTGCTTGCACACTAAACCCTCCCCCGGTAAACTATGGCCTCTCATAGTCCGACAACGTTCTTCTCTCTTCGGCCATAACAATAGGAATTGATTCAGGTGTGGCAACTGATCCAGAGGAGGAACCCACTTGAGCTTCCTTCAACCGTTGGTGTATGACACGTTCGATTTCTTCGTTTGGCTCTACAAACCCAGTGGGGTTTGCACGAGTCATGCACAGAACGCCTAAGAAAACAAAAAGGCAAAAGGAGATATTAGTGAATATATACAAGCGATGGAAACGAAAATAATAAAAGATGGATAATTACAAATGGAAGCGAAATGACTAGAGCAATGATCCAAAAGTTTTCCTAGTATTCTCGGCGGGTGACCCAGGTTCGGTCCCCGGCAACGGCGCAAAAAACTTGATGAGTCGCCGCACGACACGCTAAAGAAGCGAGCACGCGACTTCTCGGCCGCAAGTGCACGGGTCGTCAAGTAATAACCTCACAAGGAGGGTCGTATTCCCTAGGGCCCGAGATCTACTATTACTTCCTTTTGGGGGTCACTTTCTAGTCAATCGAAACAGGGTTGATGCAAATTTAAGTAATAAAAATAAGTAAAGAAATGCAAGTAAAATAAAACTCAATCCGAAATAAAGATATAGATGAATAGGTCAATAATTTGGGAAGGCCTCGGGCGAGGATTCCCCCGGGAGGAGACTAAATAAGAAAGACCATGATAACTATAAAAATAAGGTCGGCAAGGTTTTGGTCCGCTAGACTCGGATGTCGACTACCCCGGAACCTCCGTAGTGTAGTCCTAATCCAGTACGGGTTTTCCTATCCAGAAAATACCCCTACGATGTCTATGAGAGCAATGAGTCTTGATTAGGGTTGGTCTAATGCACACTCTCGGCTAGATCAACCCTAAACGCGCGGAAGGCTATTACCACCCGGAACCTCCGGTGTGTTAATACATGCATCCCTCTTAAACTCATCAACTGACCTAATACATGCTAGCATTCTGCCAAACAAGTATTGTTCACAGTCAATTCTACGGAATCCATCCAATGTAGAATGAACAACATGTTGATGAATTAAAACCAAAATATCAAACCAACACATTCATTCAAATCAATACAAGGTCATTCATACAAAGTCTACTCCCAAGGTTCACTGGGAGCCCGGTGGCCTTGGGAGGTTTAGTTCGACATCACAAAGTTGAGGAGCTCATCATACAAAGAATCCATCAAATACAAACAAGAAAAACTCCCTCAAAGACGTCAACTAAGGTTGATGGTGAAGCTCGTCGGATCCGCGCCAGCGAGCCCAATGAAGCTTCTCCACGTCTTCCCCTTCTTCTCTCCTTCAAATCTGCCCAAGAATTCCTCCAAATACCTCCAAAGATGATGAGAGTGGTGAGTGGTGGAGTGGAGGTCGGATAGAGAACAACATGCCCCAAAAAAACCCTGAAGGAAACCTTATATAGCTCGAAGGTGTGCGGGCACTGCGCGGGGCTGCGCAGTGACCGCACAGCCTTCTGGCTGTGCTGTGCGGCCTGTGTGCGGGGCTGCACACAAGCCGTACACCCCTCTGGCTGTGCTGTGCGGCCAGTGTGCGGCCCTGCGCACAGGCCGCACAGGCTTCTATCTGATGTGTGCGGCCACTGCGCGGCCCGCACAGTGGCCGCACATGGCCGAGAAAATCAGCCCGTGTGCGGCGCGTCAGCTTCCGGGGTACTCCAACTCTTCGTTTCTTCTTCAAAACATCCCCGAAATGACACGAATACAGTTTAATCTCGCGCACTTGGTCCTCAAAACCCTGAAACGAAAATAAAAACATCAAGTGCGCAAAATGTCATCGAAAATACATAAAAGCCGCACGAAAGTACAAGAATATCATCGTTAAAACATGATGTATGTAGGTACTTATCACTTGTGGTTATCTTCCATCAAGATTTTGTGAGTACAGAAAGACGGGTTTATCCCCCTGATGTCTGAAATTTTCCATGCCAAGGCTCGCTTATGCTTCCTTAACACCTTCAAGAGTTCATTCTTATGTTCTGCTGAAAGGTCAGAGGATATTACTACGGGTAGTCTTGAATTCTCCTCCAGGTATACATATTCCAGATATGGGGTAATTCTTTCAACTCCAACTCAGGTGGCTCTATAATGGATGGCTTTAACCTGTTCATGTTGTCATGCTGTATTCTTTCAAACTCTTCCATTTCATCTGTAGAGCTTTTAGATTCAGACTCCCTTTGGACCTCATAAACAACTTCCTCGGACTGTGAAGGGTGTTCATTCTTAACGTCTAAGCTAGGTTGTCGGTTATGAACCCCTGTTTGTGTAGAATCTGTGCACTCAACTTTATTCATGAGTCGAGAAAAAATTTCATTGTTAGTGAGGTTTCTTTCTTCCTGATCCACGGTGCTAAAATCGAAGATTTCATCATGAACTAAAAACTACCTCGCCCATCGATGCAGATAGTGAGATGCAGGTTCTCTCAGGTATAAACCCATCGATGTAAAGAGTAATAATAGAGCACCTGGAAAGAACAAAAAGTAAAATTATATTAGTTGATATGTACAAAAGATGAAAATAAAAGCAAGAAAAGATGAATAATTACAAATGAAAGTGAAATAACTAGATTATTGATCCAAAAGTTTTCCTAGTATTCTCGGATGTCCCCTGGCAGCGGCGCCAAAAACTTGATGAGCGTCGAGCGACAAGCTAAAAAGCTAGCACGCGACTACCCGGCCGCAAGTGCACGTGTTGCTAAGTAATAACCTCTCATGCGAGCACGAGAGGGTCGTATTCCCAAGGGCCCCGAGATCTACTATTACTTCCTTTTAGGGTTCACTGTCTAGTCGATCGAAACAGGGTTTTTGCAATTATGTATGCTAAGAACGATAAAGTAAATAAGAAAATAAAAGTAGAACAAAGCTCTATCCGGGCAATGATTAAGGTGAAGAATCCAAGAGTTTAGGAAGGCCTCGGGCAAAGATTCCCCCGGGAGGAGAATAGATATGGATGACAATGACAATCGAGAAAATACGGTTGACTTGGTTTTGGTCCACTAGAGTCGGATATCGACTACCCCAGAACCTCCGTAGTATAGCCCTAATCCAGTACGAGTTCCTCTATCCAGAAGATACCCCTACAATGTCAATGAGAAAAAGGAGTCTTGATTAGGATTAATCTAATGCACACTTTTGGCTAAATTAACCCTAAATGCGCGGAAGCCTACTAATACCCGGAACCTCCGGTGTACTAGTACAATGAGTCCCTCTTTAACCATCACGAGACCTAACATATGCTAGCATCCCGCCAAACAAGTATCATTCAAAATCAATTCTACGGAAACCATCCATTGTAGAATGAACAAGATAGTGATGAATTAAAACGAAACAAACAAGCCAACACATTCATTCAACAAATAAAAGAGTCATCCATACAAAGTCTCCTCCCAAGGTTCACTGGGAGCCCGGTGGCTTTGGAAGTTTAGTTCAGCATTACAAAATAGAGGAGTTCACAATACATAAGGTTCATTAAACAAACAATTAGAAAACTCCAATTGAAATGTCGACTAAGGGTTGATGATGTAGCTCGTCGGATCCGCGCCGCTGAGCTCTTTGATGCTTGTCAACGTTCTTCCCTTCTTCTTTCCTTCAATCCTAGCCGAAAATCCCTCCAAATATGAAGAAATGGGAGTGTGGGAGTGTGGAGGCCCGAAGAGAGCAAAGTCCCCAAAAGAATGCCCTCACAAAAGCCCTCATTCTACCATAAATAATCTGATGGTGTGCGGCCACTGTACGGGCCGCACAGTGGCCGCACAAGCCTTTGCCCACGATATGCGGCCAATGTGCGGGCCGCACACTTGGCCGCACAAGCTTCTGCCCAAGATGTGCGGCCAATGTGCGGGCCGCACACTTGGCCGCACACGCTTCCGCCTGTGGTGTGCGGCCAGTGCGCAGGCCGCACACCGGCCGCACACAGCTCAGTGGGAGCTGTGTCTCCGCACGGCTTGTAACGTCCACGGCATGTACAGTCTTCATTTCTTCTTCAATTCTCCCTGGAATCACTCAAATATAGCTTATCCTCGCGAAAACGGTCATGAAACCCTGAAAAAAAAAATAAATGCATCAAACGCACCAAATGTCATCAAAACCCTAATACAAGTTGCGTGAAAGTATACAAACTTTTCAACTAAAACATGATGTATTTAGGCACTTATCACTCTTCTTTTCTTTTTTAACACAAGGATCACCATCAACAGCAGCAGCATCATCGGCACCAATAGCAAACGACACCGACACTTGAGCCATTTTTAGCTTTATGTTTCTTTTGTGTCAATTGCTTATGCTCATGTGCGTTCAAAAGCAATAATAGGATCAATGAGTGAATATAGAAGCAAACAGAATAAAAGACAAGAAATTAAATAGAAAGATGGAAGATAAGAAAGTGCAAGTAAAAGAGAATAGAGAGGAACTAGCAATGGATGAAACAGGGTATCCAAACAAGCTACCTCTAGGATCTATGCTTATAGTGCAGGACTATGCTATTATACTTTCGTATTGATGTTAATTGAGTCAAGGAAATCCTTAGAATCACGGTCCCAAACCTAAGAACAACCGTGACTAACCCCATCATTATGCCCCGGTATTAGGATTCACGTTACCCTTCACTCTGTCGCTCGCATGACTAAGCCCCAGGGGAGTATATCTACCTAAACCTCACACTACGTGGGATTTCTTTAAGCTCTAGGGATTCCTAGTTGTAAAACCTGTTCCTATATGTAGTTCTAACCCTTTGGTCCAGGTGGAAGAACCCTAGTCTAGATTAAGCACCAGCGCGTAGGATTCACTTCAACCCTTCACTCTGTTACTTACGTAACTAAGCCCCAGGGGAGTTTATCTGCCTAGCACTTCACCCTATTTCGACCGCTGTGAAATCAAGGAAACGGAGGTAGGGAGAAACCACGTCGGAGGTGAAAGGGGTACATCGCTACCTCACAACTCTCCCTCTCAACCCTCTTCAATCTTAAGAAGTCTAACCCTAAAGGAGTTGTCACACCTCCAAAGGGTAACCTAAATTGTTCTCAACCCTAGTGTCACATCTAAGGGAAAACATTAACAAGATGAAATTAAGATTGAAACTCAATTTTTATTCATCAATAATGGAAAAGCATAATAACAATGTCAAAGAAACATAAAAACCCTAGAGTTTACAAGTCTGAATACCCTCAAGGGGTTTAGCTGCTCATGGAGCTATACATGTTCATCAAAATAGAAAAGAAAGTACAAATCAAAGACATTGATGAAAACCACCTTGTATTTGGTGTGGCCGTGGTCTTGTGCGGCCGTCGAAGGTCGGTGACGATGCCGATGACGCGCGCTCAATCTCCACGAAATCCTCTCCAAAACCTTAGCCGCACTCCCCAAGTTGAGGAAAAATATAGGTCCAAAGATCCCCAAAAAGGTCTCAAAACTCCCCTTTTATTATGTTTAATCGCGGTTTTAAAATAGGACTTATCGGGGGCTTCACACGGTCGTGTGGAATTTCCACATGCCAGTGTGAAGTTTCTGTCTGGCTGAAAAATCGATTCACACGGCCGTGTGAAATTTCCACACGCCCGTGTGAATCTCTGAAACCCTGATTTTCGGCAGAAATTGAACAGTAGCTTGCTACAATGTTTTGCTACAGTAACAGGCTACAATGCTGCTACAGTACCTTGCTGAAATGCTCCCGAATCCGTTGTGCTTCATCGAGGCCATTGGTTGGGCACACAAACAATGGTAAGTCGTGCCGATTACTTCAAGTCTCCTTCTTTGTGAAGTTCTTCTAAGCTACATGAGTTAGACTTGTGTGAATGTGACTGCCTTTGTGCCCCTCCAAAGGAGGTTGGCACACACTCACAAGTCAAGCTCGTGCCTTGTTCCTTACTTGGTCTAAAAACTTCCCAGCATCGGCGAACACGACCTAATTTTGTTCTTCTTCTCCAATTTAGCTCCAGTAACCTTCAATGCACAAGAGTACACAAATACACACCGTTTAGTGATAAAAACTGATAAAAGATATGCTCAATGTAAGATAATAACGCTTCGCGGTACTATAACACAAGCACTTAGCAAATCCCCCCACACTTAAGCTTTTGCTTGTCCTCAAGTAAAAATAAAACGTGAAAGTACTTGGAAAAAACAATTGAAAGTGCTCGGCCTTAGGTTCACCAAAAGTATGCAAAAGAAGCATTCTACAAGTAAGGGGAAATCAAAACAATGCATAAGGTTGTCATTGCTCTAGCTAAAAACTCGAATCAAAAAGGATAAAAACTCGAAAATGTGTTAGGTTGTGCGATTTCACTCAAGAGAACCAACGAGTACTCCTCAAACTATTGTTAGAAAGGACTTATTTATATACAAAAACAAAACTAAAGAGAGAAGGAAGTAGTAGCTTCACACATCCTTGAAGGTAGCCTTTTCCTAGGCGGCCGCCAAAGGTGGCTTTCACACTTTCGAGGAGGTTGCTCTTTCTACCGGGGTAGTAACTTTCACGCATCCCATGAGATAGCTCTTTCTCTCATTAGGACATAACTTGTATCCGACTTATGAGAGTAGCTACATACTTCATAGGTGGTTGATTGCTTCCTCAAAAGTGTACGGGATCGCCAAGTAATACCCTGTGAGTGACACAGGGGTCGTATTCCACTGGGGCCAAGGAAGTACTATTACTCACCCTTCATCTATTTTCTAGCCTACAATTCAATAGGGGTGGAAAAGAAATAAAACAAACAAACTAATTTAAACTAATCCTATGGCATAGTAACTAGCACACGGATGTAAATAAACAAGGGAGTATCAAGCACGAGAAGGGAGTGTTTGGATAACGAATCCAGCTAGGGTTGTTATTATGGTCCAAACTAGGATGGTTTAAAATGTGTTGATGGCATTTAAGACCTAGAGATCTCATAAATAGGTTAACCCAAATTTCTCGGTGGTTAACCCCTAATCCCATACGAGCGTTAATCGGAATCTCTCCGTATTAACCCACCTACGATCGCAAAGAGTTCAAGGAAATCTCTAATAGGAGTAAACCTACTATCCTTCGGCTTAAACCTAGCAATGGAGGGCTACCAACACCCAATTTCACGGCGTGTTGCCATAAGAATCCCCTTTCAATCTTTCCTAGATCTAGTACACTTGAGCAGGTCACATCTACGCATACAACTCATAAAAGAATTACGGATTTCTCCACAAATGTAATTCTAGACGTGAAAGAACGAAAGATTGAATCTCAAACAACCATCAAACTAGATTAATAACAACATACAAAGTTCATACAAAAGATTAACCCTAGGGTTCGTCCAAATGCAAACACAATGATAAGTTAATCCCTCATTACAAGGGACACTTAAACAACATACAAGGAAGACAAAAACATAAAAGAGGCAATGAAAACCCCCTCTAGGTTGTGATCTCCTTGAATGAATGAAGCTTCACAATGTTTGTCGATGATGGCATAGATCTTTACACAAACTCCTTCTACCTTGCTCCTCTCCCTCTTGGTGATGATGTGTGCTTGTTTCCCACAAAGATCATCGCCGGAAGATGGCCGGAAGGGCTCAAGAAAGTGTGGTGGCGACGGCCCGAAAGGCCCAGAAGAAGTCCCCTTTAAAAGCCCTAAAAAAATCCGTAAATATTCCCGCAGTATCCCGGGGTGGATAGATGGATCCCGGGGTGCATAAATACGGAAAAACAAGGCAAAACTTGTCTCATGTGGGGGTGCATCCCGGGGTGGATAGGGGGTCGTGAGAGCTAGTTGAAATTCACTGACTTTTGATGCTCACAGCCCCTTATACGGCCCCGTATACTGCACTGTTCACTCTTATGCACTTCCATCATTTCCAGCCCAAAACTCCTCAGGTGCAACAGCAACTGCTACAGTATATTAAAACATATACATTTAGACACTTATCAGTGGTAGCTTTTTCTACCCCAAATGCATACATAAAACAAAGCAAAATATTCACAAAGTCATATGTATTTTTTTTTTCTTTTCCATATTTTTTTCCATCAATTTTTTTTTTTTTATATATATATGCATTTTCCAAAGTAAAACTAAGAACGATGATAAACTTGTCCTTAAAAACTTCAAGATTGAGTTTCCAAAAGATTCGTACATAAAACTAAGAACGGAACTGAATGGAACCAACATCTGTAAAACTATCGTAGCCTCGGTCGAACTCAAAGGTCGATAAGACCTCGAGTGTGAGTAACCTGATAGCTGGCTCTCGAATGGATAATAAATAGCCCCAGCTACCGACGGCGAGCATCCCCTCGATCTCATCTGTGATGCTCTGCCCCCCTTGTATCTCTCTGACTGTGCTCAAGTCTAAGTAACGTGTCTATCCAAAGCGGAGTTTCGTAAGTCTCTTAAATCTCTCCCTGTGCTCTGGTAAATCAAACTCCATCTCCACAGGTGGTGGGGTAGGCTCACGGGGCCTCTTTCCCGTTGATTTCCTAGGCCTAGAAGATATATCTGCAAGATTGAAAGAGAAAAAGATCAAAAACAATAGAGAATACTCAATCTGCAGAAATCCACACGGCCGTGTGGAAATTCCAGACTCCCGTGTGGAGTTTCTGGCGGACAGAGCACCACGGCCGTGAGTTAAAAATCCAATATTTACAACCAATTTCGTTCTACATTCATGTCTAAACATGTTCGCATACATAATAAGCATTTAAAACAAGTGAAATCATCCAACAGAATGAATCAAATTAAGAATTGACGAAGAAGAAGGCTTTGAAGTCCTTACCGACGGAGTGGATGAAGGAATACTTAGAATCGGCCGGAAAAACTCCAATAAAACCTCAAAAATCCTCTGAGACGGTCGGGAAAGTAGTAGAGAGGGTAAGAGGGGAGTTTAGAGTGGAAGAATCAAGAGGCACGAGTGAAATCCAAATGAAAACGCACGGCTTTTGAAGTTCTGGGAATTCACACGGCCGTGTGCCTCTAAAATTAGGGTTTACAGGGGCCAACACACGCCCCTGTGTGCACTATGTTCACACTCTGGACTACCCCACACGGCCGTGCGAGTTACCCACATGGCCGTGTGCCTTCACAGGGGGATCCACAGGGACTGGTACACGCCCCTATGAATTCTCAGGAAAACATAGATGGTCTCTAAAAAATTTCACACGGCCGTGTGCCCAACCTGGCCAAGAACACAAGGCCGGCCACAGGGGCACCCACACGCCCCTGTGGTCTCTCTGACTTGCCCGAGAAACCCTATGTATTTCACACGGCCGTATGAATTAGCCACACGGCCGTGTGCCTTTCACAAGCTCTCCCATAGGAGTGTACACACGCCCCTGTGTATTTGACACACCCCTTTGCGTGTGTGTACCGCAAGTGCACGGGTTGTCGAAGTAATAATTACCCTGGTGAGTAGGGTAGTCGAATCCATAGGGAACAGGCCTACTAGTACTAACTTCTTCTCTGCAATCTAGCCTAATGACCAATGTGATTTTGTGGTGATCTAGTGTGCATGGAAATTAATACCAGAGATGAATAGGCAAAAGGTAAATAAAGGGAGATCTCAATCAATGAAGATGAGATACCCGGGCAATGCTCCCCCTAGGCTCTATCATGAAGTGCAAGACTAACTAAATGCTTCTAAACCGAGTTCTATGAGTCGAGGTAATCCAAGAATAATCGGTCCCTGCTTCCAGGCCACCGATACTAGTCCCCTACAAGGTCCCGGTGGAGAAATCGCTCAATCTCAACACCTCACACCCCATATGACCGCAATAAGCTTTAGGGATACCTAAAAGTGAAACCGATTCCTAAAATTAGACCTTACCCTATTTCTAGGCGGAAGATCCCTAACCCCCTACAAGGTCCCGGCGGAGAAATCTCTTAATCTCACACCTCACACCAAATATGGTTGCATAGATCTTAGGGAATACGGAGATAGGAAACACTTAATCGGAAGGGAAAGGGGACACTCCACTATCTCATGACTCACCCTCTCAACCCTCTTCAATCTCATATGTTCTAACCCTAATGGAGACCTCTCTCTCACCAAGGCAACAAATCAAGCATACCAAACAACCATACGAATCAATAAGGCATGCAAGCAATGATAAAACAAGATTGAAACTCAAATAAACTCGGATTTAAAAGAAAGCATAAAGAAAGTCAATACATGAATCGAAACCTAGGGTTCACATGCCCAAGTATCTACTAGGGTTTAGCCCTCCATGGGGCTTATTACAAAGCAAAACATAACACAATGAAAAGCAATGTAAACCATGGAAATAAACCCCCTTGAATTCGTGATGATGGCCTTGATGGGTCGCTCAACGTCTTGAAGGATCCTTCTCCGAAACTAGGTTGCCAATGACTCCCTCGATGTTATGACGGAGGAAAGAACTATCAAAGTTGGTGAAGAACGGCCCTCCAATTCGGCAAAGACCTCCTCCTCAAACCCTAGCCGCTTCCTCTCTCAAAAGGCACACAAAAGATATCAAAAGAATCGACGAAACGGCCTATTTATAAGTCTGAATCGCGCCAGTCACGTGTCTTCACGCGACCGCGTGAGATCCCACGCGATCGCGTGGGCTGCAGAATTCCCACGCGGTCGCGTGGGATTTTGACGCGGTCGCGTGAACAGTAATTCCGCTACAGTACTGCTACAGTGAAATGAACAGTATTTTTGCTACAGTACTCTTCATAACCATGATCCAAACTCTCTCATCTTGAGGCCACATGGTCGGGCACACGCCCATGTGGTGAGTTATAAGACTTCTCCTTCTTCGAATCATCCTTTGAGAGCTTTAACTATCTTCACACAAGTTGGGACATGAAGGTGTGACTGCCTTTGTGCCCTTCCATCACACAAATTATCTTGAATTCTTCAGGAAGTTGGCACACACCCTCATGTGCATGATCCCCTCTTGTGCCTTGACACTTGTGTTGTACAAAAGCTCCCAACAATACGTCTTTATAACCCATCTTTGCTTCCTTTTCCTCCTTTAACACTTCCACAACCTAATTGCATAAAAGAACACCAAAATACACTTTATGAGACATAATCAATGGTAAAATGATGCTCAATGTATGTAAAACAAGTAGGTAAAACATGTATAATCAAGCACTTATCAGTATTCTAGGGAAGAAGGATTGTCTCTGCAGAGTTTCACACGACCGTGTGCCTTAGTACAGTGGCACTCATAAGGGCACCCACACGCCCCTGTGGACTCTCTGGAAAAGAGTTTAAGTTCTGCGAGATCTCACACGGCCGTGTGCCCCTTCTGAGGTTGTTCACAGGGGCATGGACACGCCCTTGTGCCCTCTCTGGCTGAGCGCTAAGTGGTGACACACGCCCGTGTGCAAATTCCACACGGGCGTGTGTTTTCTCTAGTTTACTTAGAAAAATTTACAGACTCTCACAAAAATTCAGAAACACAAATACGATGTTTGGAGAATGTGAAAACCATCAAAACACGACCAGATACTATGGAAAATATGCTCAACCAACTCAAACTTCGTCAATAATCATCTAGGCACACGAAAACGTCAACAATCCACAATAAAAATCCCAAACATGCATAAAAACTTCAAGACACCAAAACTAAGACTCTTATTCAACCTAAACTAAGCTAAGTCCTAGAAAAACTATAAAACCTTGGGTTGCCTCCCAAGAAGCGCTTGTTTAACGTCACTTAGCTTGACGTACCTGTCTTACCTTACGGAGGTTCATGAATTGAAGTTGCCCTCTTCCCTACAACTTGAAAGCATGCGTTACATAATCTTTGTAGAGTAGAGGGAGAGTTGTCGAGTTTGTTACCACAAAAGGGTGTCACACCCTTACTCTGTGAATGTTCATCCCTTTTCTTGTTGGGGTTCTTCTTGTGGCGTCTTTTCGACCTCTTCATCCTCTGAAACATCTTCTTCATACGCTCATTCTCCATCTTGATATCTGTCTTGACTAGACCAAGTGCAAGTAGTTGTTCTTCTCTATCTCCACGTCTTGGTCCGGCCACCCTTCTTACGGATCTGGGTTTAACATTTCCTGCACATATTCATAAATACACTCATCAGTAACATCAAGATAATAAAGAGTATCATCAAAATCAAGAGAATGTCTCATGGCTTCGGCGAGGCGATAGGTGAGCTTATCATCTCCAACTCTAAGTGTGAGCTCCCCACCGTCTATGTCTATCAAAGCCTTGGAAGTGCGCAAGAACGGCCTCCCAAGAATCAGCGGCACCTCGATATCCTCGTCTACATCAAGCACAACAAAGTCCACCAAAAAGATGTACTTGTCTACTTACACCAAGACATCTTCCACAATTCTCCTCGGATGCCTCACCGATCGATCCGCGAGTTGAAGTGTCATCCGGGTGGGTCTAGGCTTGCCCAAGCCTAGCTTTTGGAAGAAGGTATAGGGCATGACATTGATACTTACCCCCGAATCAGCCAATGCCATCTCTTCACCCAAATTGCCGATGTTGCAAGGTATGATGAAACTCCCGGGATCTTTTCTCTTACTCAGCATGTTCTTTTGTAAGACGGCCGAGCAATTAGCATCAAGAACTATAGCTGTACTCTCCTCCAACTTCCTCTTATTGGTTAAGAGGTCCTTCAAGAACTTCGCGTACTTGGGCATTTGGGCTAATGCTTCCGCGAATGCTATGTTGATGTGCAATTGTTTGAAGATACTGATGATTACCTCAAGTGCACGGGTCGCCAAGTAATACCCCTCACGCACGCGCGAGGGGGTCGTATTCCCTGGGGTCCCAAGAGCTGCTATTACTTCCCTCTAGATGACACTGTCTAGTCTACCAAATATAGATTTAAAACAAGATAAGGAAACAAACAAAAGATAAAACTATAAACAAGTGATCTAAGGCACACCAAACAAGCGCATTAAGGAAACAATGAGCAATAAATGAACGAGGCCGCGGGCGAGGATCCCCTCGGGACTACTAAAGCTAGAAGAATACTCGAATCACACAAGCAAAGGTGGTTAGGCCAAGAGACATCCAAAGATAGGTCACCCCGATGGTCACGGCGATGACCCCTAATCCAGTATGGGTATTAGAATACGGAATTTCCACCGCTACGGTATTTCTACCGCCCAAATCCCCACACGATTGCTAAGGGCCTAGGGAAATCTCAAATTAGAGTCAAACACAATATCTAGGCTCAACCCTAATGGTTGGAGGGGTACAAAATACCCGATGGTCACGGCGTATTTGTACATGTATCCCTTCTAAGCTTGGTGAGTCTAACACTAGGGCAATGGTCATGCAACCTAGTATTACCTAAAAATTGATACACAGAGTTCTCATGCATACCAAGGCATTCAAATACACCAAACTTAAACCACAAACCACACAAATACCATACATATAAATCAAGTATCCAAACAAGCAAGTTCATCCCAAGGTTCACCGGATGCCCGGCGACCTTGGGAGTCTAGTTCATCATCAACAAAGGAGAATGCCTACAAAACAAGAAATACAAAGTAAAGCTCATAACAACTCCCCTAAGATGAAGACTAGAAGAAGATGGTGATGAGAACTTGAAGGATCCGCGCCAACAAGCTCCTAGATGCTCGCCCTTGAGTGTGTGATCTTCTTCTCCCCTCGATTTGCTCCTCAAAAATGCCTTCTCCCGCAGCCTTGAAGTCCAAGAAGATGATGGAGGAGAATGGTGGCCAAAAGATAACAAGAAGAATGCCCAAAAGGCCTTTAAAACCTAATTTCGGGATGCTATGCGGTCACCCATGCAGCCCCGCATGCGGGGAGAGAAAGTTTCCGAGAAATCCAAAAAATCGCGTAAGTTGCTACAGTGCCGCTACAGTGGAATTGCTACAGTCGTATGCGGCCTCTGCAGTGCCCGCATGGTAGCCCGCATGATCTTCCAGACTTAGCCGTTTTGCCAAAGGTTTCGTGCTACAGTGCTGCTACAGTATTCAGCTACAGTACCGGCGCTCAAAAATGGTCTTTTTCCTGCCAATTTCTTCTAAAATCATATTGTCGAGCTCCCCACGGTATCTTCTGTGCCTGTAACACGAAATAAACCAATTTAGACCGAAAACGGGCATCCACACATACAAAAATACTCTATAAATACGCAAACATACATAAAAAATACGTACAGTTAGGCGTTTATCAAACATCCCCACACCTAAGCGTTTGCTTGTCCCCAAGCAAACAAACATGAAGAACAAGGGCAAGAAGATAAATGACTAACTGTAAAACCTCAAGCTCAATAGTAAAGAACTTCACGAGCACAAATGGACAGAAATTAAGAAGTGAGCTGTTCAATGAATAGTCAAGTAATATTAGTTCTGTTTCTCCTCAAGTGCCCCCGTGAGTGTGTGCTAACTCCCACCTTGACCTCCACACCCTGGATTACCCCAGGATGACCATTCACCCCACGTACAATGAATAAGGCATTAAAGTGTTAAAGACACCCTCAATACCCAGTTAAGAGTCCTTCGGGTCCTAAATAAAACTCTGGCTCTTAAGTGATCATGCAACAGGTTTCAGGGGACACATACGAGATGCTTTTATTCCTTACTTGCATATATACATTCTTTTACTTTACTTATTATGTTTTTTTATTTTTTTCTCTGAGTCCGACTAACGTAGACTGCACAAAAATCTTTCAGACGGATGCACATGCTGGCTAGGCACAAGAGCCACCCATCCTACTTGATTACAGTCCACATAGACGCATTCATGCTGTACTAGCAGAGGAATACTGTCATAGACTCCACTTTTTTCTCTTTTTTTTTTTTTTTTTTGTTTTTTCACAAACAAGTATCTCGTATCCCCTGGAATAGAACTTGTTAAACAATCTCACTTGAGGCCAAAGAAAACAACAAAGGACCTCAATGGCTCTTAAAAGTGCATTGAAAATAGACTTTAACAATTTAATGCCAAAAACATTGCAATGGGTTGGTTGGAATGTACAAGGTGAAAGTGATCGTGAACAAGTATAAGAGTGCACTAAAGATGAAACAGAACTACATTCAAGCACAAGTAAAGTACAGCTCACAACTATCATTCTACCAAGCTAGGAAGTCCTAAACAATACAATCATAGCTATCATAGGTAATCCAAGCATGCAATTGCAAAAATTTTAAAAGTTCACGAAGATCCAACTCCATCCCCCACTTAAAGTTGCACATTGCCCTCAATGTGCCTAAGAAATGAAATGCAACAATATAGGCAATAAAAACATAGTAGGAGGGTTTCGTGAACTTCCCCGAGTCTCAACACATGAGGCTTGAAGTCCATGAGATAGGGGTGACCACCAAAGCTTCAAGAATAAAATGGAGGAGGAGAGTGTGCTTGATGTCCAAATTTCACCCTGAAAGGTAGACAAGAACATCATCTCAAGGCATCCATCACACACAAAGAAAATAAAACACACAAATAAACAAATAACAAACATCACAAGAACAACTAAACAAGAATGATCCAAGCAAGTCCTTTGCACAATCAAAAACATGAAGTCCAATTTTCTTTAATGCAAGTGTTGTGGGGGATAAGAGTTTACAAGGATGCTACAAAATCAGGACAAATACAAGAGAAGAAATGGTTTCTCATGATGGGATATGAATGAGTTCAAGAAGTGCTACAGTAATTCCCAAAAAAAATTTTGCAAGAGCTTCTCTTGTACATGGAGCACAAAAATTTTTACAAAGCTTTCAAATTACTCCAAAAACCCACAAAAACAACAAAAAACCAATCTCCCACAACATTATCATCCATTCAACATAAAAAATAGGAGAAAGGAAGAGGAACCAATCATGCTCAAAACTAGGGTTTAGAGAAAGGTACCTAGGAAAGTCGGTGAAGATGATGGCAAACCTCCCAATAAATCATGCAAATTAAGTTCTTTTAAGTAGGAGATTCGTGTAGAGGAAGAAAAATGGAGAAAAACGGTGAAAGAATGAGGGAAAACGGATGAGAAATGAGAGAGATATGAAGAAAATGGTGAAGAGGTACCGAGTATAAAGTTCAGCCCGAGAGTCCATGCGGCCCCTTGTGCGGCCGCATGACAGGCCGCACAAGGCTCGGGAAAAAACATGCGGCCTGCTATGCGGCCGCATAGCAGGCCGCACAACTCTCTGCATGCAAAAACGGGCTCCAAACACCCCAAAACCACATAAAAACAATGCCGAATTCACCCACAGCACCCAAAACATGATGTTTGATGCATGAAGATGAATGATAACACAAAGAACTCACAAGTATCATGAACAAACACAAGTAAATAAATTATAAAAATGACTAACTAGCCACAATCACACACATGAAAACAAAGAACACTAAAGTAACCAAACACACCAAAATACGAAAAACACACATGCAATGAATTTTTATGCTTGGGTTGCCTCCCAAGAAGCGCTTGTTTAACGTCATTAGCTTGACGTACCTTTTTCTTACCTAAGGAGGCTTGAAAACGGTGTGTTCATCCCGGCAAGAGGTTGCATAAGAACTACCAAGGAATATAAAACATACCTTCCGGGATGATGCAAATTTGGAGGCAATGCATGAGCTACCTTTTGGCCTCCATGGAAAAAGCTTGGGCTGGGCATTGTGCAACTTAAACTTGGGCGGATCCTTAGACGGCTTGAACCTTCTCCCCGCTTCTTCTTTGTTCCCGGCTCCTATAAAATGGCCTTGAACTACCCATAAGTGTTGTTTGGGTCTCCAAGGGAACAAGTTGGGTTGAGAACTTGTCAATCTTTGCATAGGTGGATCGATTTGTGGCTTTAACATCCTTTCCACATTTCTTCTCCCAACCCCTCTTGAATAGTCAACCATTGCCCAGAAAATTTGCTTGGGCCGCCACGGAAATATTTTTGGTTGGGAATTGTCCAAGCCCGGCATTGGTGGGTTCAAGGATGACCTTAGCCTCTCCCCCACATCTTCAAATACAATTCCCGGAATTTTCTCTCGGCACTTGAAAATTATTGATTCATTGATGGAATGGTCAATATTGAGGCAAGTAGCGTCTTCAAATGTGGTCGATGGAGCTTCTTCTACTTACTCACATTCTTCCATGGCCATGATGTCATCCTCCTCTCTCTCTTCTTCAACTACACCTTGAATTGGAACATCTATCATTTGCTCACAAGGTATAGATGACTCCTCAACCGCTTCTTCAATTTCCCACACCTCAACATCAACTTCCACCTCAATTTCACCAATGTTCTCTTCCAAACTAGTGTCAATCTGAGGTAGGTCTTCCCGAATGCGTGGCAACTCTTTCGACATATTAGAAGACACCCCTATCTTGTTTTCCATGCTTGGAAGAGGTAGATGGGCATTAAAGTTTTTGGAATTCAGGGCTTCAAGTTCAGCATCATAATTCATCATAAATCTTTCAAACACATCTTCTGTATTGAAACCCCACTCATTAAGTGGCCTTCTTTGAACGACTGGAGGGTGGTAATGCCATGGATCTTGAAAGGAGGGTCCTTGTGGCAATCCTTGGTAAGGGTGCTCCCATGGTTGAGTATAATGATGTGTCGAAAAATTTTGGTGCCCTTGCCAATATGGATAGTAGTCATTAGGGTGTGGATTGCCCTGGCGTGCTGTCATGGCCAAATATTCTTCCATCGCTTTCTCAAGTGCAGAGTTTTTTGTGGCCAACAATCTTTCTATGTGGTCCATGGCCCTATATAAGGAAACAGAATTACAATCAATAAGATATGAAAGAAAACAAGAAAGAGGTAAAATAAATAAATATGCACAAAATGGAAAAAAGACACATACAAAGACAAAAATTTACAAAAGGAAACAAAATGACTAAATCAGTGAACTAAAGGTTTTCCTAGCATCCTTGGATGTTTCCCGGCAACGGCGCCAAAAACTTGATGATTACCGCAAGTGCACGGGTCGCCAAGTAATACCCCTCACGCACGCGCGAGGGGGTCGTATTCCCTGGGGTCCCAAGAGCTGCTATTACTTCCCTCTAGATGACACTGTCTAGTCTACCAAATATAGATTTAAAACAAGATAAGGAAACAAACAAAAGATAAAACTATAAACAAGTGATCTAAGGCACACCAAACAAGCGCATTAAGGAAACAATGAGCAATAAATGAACGAGGCCGCGGGCGAGGATCCCCTCGGGACTACTAAAGCTAGAAGAATACTCGAATCACACAGGCAAAGGTGGTTAGGCCAAGAGACATCCAAAGATAGGTCACCCCGATGGTCACGGTGATGACCCCTAATCCAGTATGGGTATTGGAATACGGAATTTCCACCGCTACGGTATTTCTACAGCCCAAATCCCCACACGATTGCTAAGGGCCTAGGGAAATCTCAAATTAGAGTCAAACACAATATCTAGGCTCAACCCTAATGGTTGGAGGGGTACAAAATACCCGATGGTCACAGCGTATTTGTACATGTATCCCTTCTAAGCTTGGTGAGTCTAACACTAGGGCAATGGTCATGCAACCTAGTATTACCTAAAAATTGATACACAGAGTTCTCATGCATACCAAGGCATTCAAATACACCAAACTTAAACCACAAACCACACAAATACCATACATATAAATCAAGTATCCAAACAAGCAAGTTCATCCCAAGGTTCACCGGATGCCCGGCGACCTTGGGAGTCTAGTTCATCATCAACAAAGGAGAATGCCTACAAAACAAGAAATACAAAGTAAAGCTCATAACAACTCCCCTAAGATGAAGACTAGAAGAAGATGGTGATGAGAACTTGAAGGATCCGCGCCAACAAGCTCCTAGATGCTCGCCCTTGAGTGTGTGATCTTCTTCTCCCCTTGATTTGCTCCTCAAAAATGCCTTCTCCCGCAGCCTTGAAGTCCAAGAAGATGATGGAGGAGAATGGTGGCCAAAAGATAACAAGAAGAATGCCCAAAAGGCCTTTAAAACCTAATTTCGGGATGCTATGCGGTCACCCATGCGGCCCCGCATGTGGGGAGAGAAAGTTTCCGAGAAATCCAAAAAATCGCGTAAGTTGCTACAGTGCCGCTACAGTGGAATTGCTACAGTCGTATGCGGCCTCTGCAGTGCCCGCATGGTAGCCCGCATGATCTTCCAGACTTAGCCGTTTTGCTAAAGGTTTTGTGCTACAGTGCTACTACAGTATTCAGCTACAGTACCGGCGCTCAAAAATGGTCTTTTTCCTGCCAATTTCTTCTAAAATCATATTGTCGAACTCCCCACGGTATCTTCTGTGCCTGTAACACGAAATAAACCAATTTAGACCGAAAACGGGCATCCACACATACAAAAATACTCTATAAATACGCAAACATACATAAAAAATACGTACAGTTAGGCGTTTATCAGATACCCAGAAATTTCTTGTATTGCTCATTGTCTTGGTCATTCTTCAACCTCGAAGGGTAGGGGATCCTTGGTTTGTAGGGTGGTGGTGCCACCTCTTTCTCTTTTGGTGCTTCTCCCCCTACTTCTTTAACTTCGGGTGCTTCTTTTGTCTTTGGTTACACGTTTGAATCGCTCACCCGCAAGTGCAAGGGGTCGCCAAGTAATACCCCTCGCACGAACACGAGGGGGTCGTATTCCCAAGGGCCCGAGAATCTATTCTTACTTCCTTATCACAATATTGTTTAACCTAATCAATCACTTAGAAGAAGAACTAAAAATAGCCTACTAAAGCAATGAACATGCAAATGACAAGTATAAATACGGAAGAAAGTACCAAGGTGAGAAAGTGGTCACGGATGAGGATTCCCTCGGGGGTTACTAAAGTGTCAAGGATGCCATAACTAGCATGCACGTGGGTGGTTTGGAACGGGAAACCCTAAAATAGACCAACCCGATGGTCACGGTATTGATCCCTAATCCGGTGCAAGTATTGGAATACGGAATCGCTTCCGCCAAAATCCTTGTACGATTGCAATGGGTGTATTGGATTTCCCCAAGCTAGGGTTGAAACACAATCAAGGATAACCCTAACAATTGGAGGGGTACAAATACCCGATGGTCACGGCTTATTCGTACATGTATTCCCTTCCAAGCTTGGTGAGCCTAATACTAGGGCAATGGTCATGCAACCTAGCATTGTCTAGAAATTGATACATAGAGTTCTCATACATATCAAGGCAATCAAGAGCCACCAAACAAGGATCACAAACCAAGCCAAATGCAATAAACTAGAAAAAGCATCCAAAATACACAAGTTCACCCCCAAGGTTCACCTACATCCGGTGACCTTGGGGTTTAGTTACTCATGGTCACAAAACAAGTATGAAAATACATGAAAATAACCAAAAGCATAACAAGAACACTCCCTCGAAGGATCAAGGGCCGAATGACGCTTCCAAGGACGCCACCCAAGGAGTGGCTTCCTTTGTCAATCTTCCTCTCAAATGTGAATCGAAGGTGTGGACTCATTGTGTCGTGCTCTCCCCATCGTCCTCTCCTCAAGAATCACCTCCAAAAGCCGGCCTCAAGCTCCCAAAGAAGGTGGTGAAGTGAAGCTCTCCTCAATACCTAGCTCCCCCTTCCAAAATGCTTTCCAAAGCACTTAAAAACGAGTTCCAGCGAGTTGTGCGGCCTCCCATGCGGCCCCGCATGCGGGGAGAGAAAGTCTTCGAGAAATCCCGAAAGTCGCGTAAATGCTACAGTGAAACTGCTACAGCACTGCTATAGTAGAACTGCTACAGTACCGTATGCGTCTTCAACAGCACCCGCATGGTAACCCGCATGAATCTCCTGACCAAGTTCTTCAAACTTTCGTGCTACAGCGATTGCTACAGTGCCCCCGGTGCTCATCAACAGTTTTTCGATGCCGATTTCTTCTAAAATTCTGTCAACGAGCTCAAAGGGGTCTCATTGGTACCTGTGACACGAAAGAAACCAATTCAAACCAAAAACGGGCGTCAACCCATAGAAAAATACACAATACATACGCCCGAATACACAGAAAATACGTATGTTTAGGCATTTATCAGTCTTCTCTAGAGAGAGATTTCTCTCGACCTCTTTACCACTTCTCAAGGTGATTGCCTTCAATTGCTCCCTTGGATTAGTCTCCGTATTGCTAGGCAAGCTACCTTGAGGTCTTTCCGCCAATGTCTTCGCAATTTGCCCTACTTGATTTTCCAAATTGTGTAGGGAGGCGGTGTGATTGCGAAGAGTAGCCTCCACCGACTGAAACCTAGTATCCGATGAAGAAATAAACCGTGTGAGGGCTCTCTCGAGGTCGGTCATTTTCCCTTCTAACCCGGTCACTCGGCTTTCTAGATTCGGAGCTTGTTGACCTTGAAATCCTGGTGGTGCAGTGTTTTTCTGTTGTGACTGCCCTTGATTGTTTCAAGAGAAATTTGGATGGTTCCTCCACCCCAGGTTATATGTACCACTGTACGGGTTGCCTTGGCCTTGTCCTCTATAAGAATTTCCAACAAAATCAGCCTGCTCCACCGCACTAGTGCCTCCAATAGCAACAGGACAATCACTCGAAGCATGTCCTCCCCCACAACCATTACAAGTAGTGATGGCCGTAACTCTTGTTGAAGCTAGCGCATCTAGCTTCTTACTCAAAGACTCTACTTGTGCCGCCAAAGATGTAACCGCGTCAACTTCATGAATTTCGGCAACCTTCTTTCTGTTCCTTGAATTCCATTGATAGCTATTCATAGCCATCTCCTCTACAAGGTGCCGGACTTCACCGGGAGTCTTGCTTCCTAGAGTTCCTCCTGCCGCCGCATCTAAGAGTTGCTTGGTAGTCGGATTTAACCCGTTGTAGAAGGTGTGAATGATCATCCACTCGGGAAATCCATGTTGCGGGCACTTGCGAAGGAGCTCCTTGAACCTATCCCATGTCTCGAATAGAGACTCTAATTCCATTTGGACGAAGGATGATATTTCATTCCGAAGCTTTGCAGATTTTCCCGGCGGAAAGTATCTAGCCAAGAATGCCTCGGCCATCTCCTCCCACGTAGTGATGGATGCTCTCGGTAATGAATTAAGCCAATGTCTTGCTTTTCCCTTTAATGAAAATGGGAAGTCTCTCAAATGAATTGCGTCGTCCGTTACTCCATTAATCTTTAACATGTCACACACTTCGAGGAAATTCTCTATATGACTGTTGGGATCTTCATCGGCCAACCCATTAAATTGTGCGGACTATTGTAACATCTGTATGAACGACGGCTTCAACTCAAAATTCATTGCCGTGATTGGGGGCCTCACAATGCTCGATTGGGTCACCATGACTACGGGTCTAACAAAATCGGACAATGTCCGTTGTTGTTCATTCTATTCTACCATTGTTTCTGACCCTTCTGTCTCAATATCGGCTTGATTTGAAGCTTCTTACGCAGGTTCCTTCCCCTTGCGATGTGTTCTTCGTCCAATGTCCGGGTCTCCTTCAATAAGAATCGAAGGGTTCCCACGGGTCATAACCTGTAACCGAAAACAAAGAAAAGAAAAATAAAAACAATGATAGATAAAGAAAATATGAAATAGAATGCGAACTAAATAGCTAAAATAGTGAAAAACAAATATCTAAAATGCCTATTCCCCGGCAACGGCGCCAAAAACTTTGACACGACCCCTTGCGTGTATCCCGCAAGTGTACGGATTGTCGATGTAATAAAGTTACCCTGGTGAGAGGGTAGTCGAATCCACAGGGAATAGGGATTTAGAATATGAGATTTCACTAATAAAGCTATGCGGCGTATGGAAAAGCAATAATACGATCAATGAGTGAATATAGAATCAAACAGAATGAAAGACAAGAAATTAAATAGAAAAATGAAAGATCAGAAAGTGCAAGTAAAAGAGAATAGAGAGGACTAGCAATGAATGAAATAGGGTATCCGGACAAGCTACCTCTAGGATCTATGCTTCTAGTGCAAGACTATGCTATTATACTTTCCTATTGATGTTAATTGAGTTGAGGAAATCTTTAGACTTACAGTCCCAAACCTAAGGACAACCGTGACTAACCCCATCATTATGCCTCGGTATTAGGATTCACGTCACCGTTCACTCTGTCGCTCGCACGACTAAGCCCCAGGGGAGTATATCAACCTAAACCTCATACTATGTGGGATTGCTTTAAGCTCTAGGGATTCCTAGTGGTAAAACCTGTTCCTATGTGTAGTTCTAACCCTTTGGTCCAGGTGGAAGAACCCTAGTCTAGATTAAGCCCCAGCGCGTAGGATTCACTTCAACCCTTCACTCTGTTACTTGCGTAACTAAGCCCCAGGGGAGTTTATCTGCCTAGCACTTCACTCTATTTCGACCGCTATGAAAATTAAGGAAACGGAGGTAGGGAGAAACCACGTCGGAGGGGAAAGGGGTACATCGCTATCTCACAACTCTCCCTCTTAACCCTCTTCAATCTTAAGTAGTCTAACCCTAAAGGAGTTGTCACAACTCCAAAGAGTAACCTAAATTGTTCTCAATCCTAGTGTCACATCTAAGAGAAAACATTAGCAAGATGAAATTAAGATTGAAACTCAATTTTTATTCTTCAATAATGGAAAAGTATAATAACAATGTCAAAGAAACATAAAACCCTAGAGTTTACAAGTCCGAATACCCTCAAGGGGTTTAGCTCCTCATGGAGCTATACATGTTCATCAAAATAAAAAAGAAAGTACAAATCAAAGACATTGATGAAAACCACCCTTGTATACGGTGTGCCCGTGGTCTTGTGCGGCCGTCGAACGTCGGTGACGATGCCGATGACGCGCGCTAAACCTCCACGAAATCCTCTCCAAAACCCTAGCCGCACTGCCGGAAGTTGATGAGAAAGATAGGTCAAAAGATATCCCAAAAGGTCTCCAAAATCCCTTTTTATAATGTTGAATCGCAGCTTTAAAATCGGACTTATCGGGGGCTTCACACGGCCTTGTGGAATTTCCACACGACCGTGTGAAGTTTCTGTCTGGCTGAAAAATCGATTCACACGGCCGTGTGGAATTTCCACACGCCCGTGTGAATTCTCTGAAACCCTGATTTTCGGCAGAAATTGAACAGTAGCTTACTACAGTGTTTTGCTATAGCAACAAGCTACAGTGCTGCTACAGTACTTGCCGAAATGCTCCCGAATCCGTTGTTCTTCATCGAGGCCATTGATTGGGCACACAAACAATGGTAAGTTGTGCCGATTACTTCAAGTCTCTTTCTTTGTGAAGTTCTTCTAAGCTACACGAGTTAGACTTGTTGTGAATGTGACTGCCTTTGTGCCCCTCCAAAGGAGGTTGGCACACACTCACAAGTCCAAGCTCGTGCCTTGTTCCGTACTTGGTCCGAAAACTTCCCAACATCGGCGTACACAACCTAATTTCGTTCTTCTTCTCCAATTTAGCTCCACAAACTTTCAATGCACAAGAGTATACAAATACACACTATTTAGTGATAAAAACTGATAAAAAATATGCTCAATGTAAGATAATAACGCTTCGCGGTACTATAACACAAGCACTTATCAGAGAGCTTTTCCATTCTCGCTAAAAGGGAAAGCCAAACAGTGGCTCCATTCTTTACCAAGAGCTTCCATCACAACATGGAATGAAATGGTAGAAGCTTTCCTTGCAAGATACTTTCCACCAGGGAAATCGGCAAAGCTTCGGAATGAGATCTCCTCTTATGTTCAGATTGAGTTAGAATCATTGTTCGAGATATAGGAGCGATTTAAGGACCTCTTGCGGAAGTGTCCTCAACACGGGTTCCCCGAATGGATGATTATTCACACATTCTACAATGGGTTGAACCCAGGCACCAAACAGTTACTTGATGCCGCTGCGGGAGGAACGTTGGGAAACAAGACTCCAGAATAGGCCCGACAACTAATAGAAGAGATGGCACTCAATAGCTATCAATGGAATGTAAGAGAAAAGAAGAAAGTGGCCGGGATCACAAAATTGACGCAGTTATGTCATTGGTAGCCCAAGTTGAGGCAATGAGCAAGAAATTTGACACTTTAACTTCTTCAAGAGTTGCTGCAGTCACTAGTTGCGATGGTTGTAGGGGTTCACATATGCCAACTGATTGTCCTATCTCGATTACTACTTCAGCCCCAATTGAACAAGTTGACCCGCAAGTGCACGGAGTCGTCAAGTAATACCCCTCACGCATGTACGAGGGGGTCTTATTCCCAAGGGCCTGAGAATCTACCCTTACTTCCTCTTCGTATGATTGTTTGGCCAATCAATACAAGTGTTGTGCAAAGAAAATTAAAAAGACAATTAACATGCAAGAGAATTACTATAAGGCGGAGGCAATAATCGGAGGGTAAGAACAATACAAAGATAGGGTCACGGATGAGGATTCCCAAGGGGGCTACTAAAGTGCGGAAGTTGCCTTAACTAGCATGCAAATGGGTAGTTTGGACCGAGAAACCCTAAATTAGACCAACCCGATGGTCACAGAAATTGGTCCCTAATTCGGTACAAGTATCGAGTATGAAATTCCTTCGGCTCGAATCCTCACACGATTGTAAAGGGCACAATAGGTTTCTCAAGTTAGGCAAAAGACACAATCTAGGTCAACCTAACAATTGGAGGGGTACAAATACCCGATGGTCACGGTGTATAAGTACTTGTGTCCCTACCAAGCTTTGTGAGCCTAATACTAGGGCAATGGTCATGCTTCCTAGCATTTTCTAAACATTGATACACAGAGTTCTCATGCATACCAAGCATTCAAATACAACAAACAAGGATCACAAACAAGTCCCAAAATGCATAAATCAAGTCAAGAAAGAATCTTACACAAGTTCACCCTCAAGGTTCACCTACATCCGGTGACCTTGGGGTTTAGTTGCTCATGAATACAAAACACTCAAGATAATACACGGAAACAACCAAATAGAAAGACAAGAACACCCCCTTAAAAGGTAGAGGCCGAATGACACTCCAAAGATGCCACCAAAGAGGTGGCTTCCCTTGTCATTTCACTGTAGTAGTACCGTAGCAGAAATCACTGTTCACGTGACCGCGTCAAAATCCCACACGACCGCGTGGGAATTCTGCAGCCCACGCGACCGCGTGGGATCTCACATGGTCATGTGAAGACACATGACTGGCACGTTTTTGGATTTATAAATACTCCGATTTACCGATTTTGAAAGGACTTTTTGTGCACGTTTGAAGGCAAGAGCGGCTAGGGTTTCAAGGACGAGGTCTTTGGCGATATTGGGAGTCGTTCTTCACCAACTTCGATAGATCTTTCGACGAAATAGCATCGGGGAGCCATTGGCGACCTAGCTTCGGAGAAGGTTCCTTCGAGACGTTGAACGATTCATCAAGGCCATCATCACGAATTCGAGGGGGTTTATTTTCATAGATTACATTGCTTGTTACTTCATTATCTTTTGCTTTGTAATAAGTCCCATGGAGTGCTAAACCCTAGTAGATACTTGGGCATGTGAACCCTAGGTTTCGATTCATGTATTGACTTTCTTTATGCTTTCTTTTAAGTTCGAGTTTATTTGAATTTTAATCTTGTTTAATCATTGCTTGCATGCCTTATTGATTCGTATGGTTGTTTGGTATGTTTGATTTGTTTCCTTGGTGAGAGAGAGGTCTCCATTAGGGATTAGAACATACAAGGTTAAAGAGGGTTGAGAGGGTGAGTCTTGAGATAGAGGAGTGTCCCCTTTCCTATCCGATTGAGTGTTTCCTATCTCCGTATTCCCTAAGTTTTATGTAACCATATGGGGTGTGAGGTGTGAGATTGATAGATTTCTCCGTCGGGACCTTTGTAGGGGGTTAGGGATCTTCTGCCTAGAAGTAGGGTTAGATCTAATTTTAGGAATTGGTTTCACTCTTAGGTATCCCTAGAAGTCATTGCGGTCATATGGGGTGTGAGGTGTTGAGATTGAGCGATTTCTCCGTCGGGACCTTGTAGGGGACTAGTATCGGTGGCCTGGAGGCAGAAACCGATTATTCTTGGATTACCTCAATTCATAGAACTCGGTTAGAAGCATTTAGTTAGTCTTGCACTTCATGATAGAGCCTAGGGGGAGCATTGCCCGGGTATCTCATCTTCATTGATAGAGATCTCCTTTACATTTTCTTTTACTTGTTTGCTTGTTATTTTCTTATTTTACGTATTACATCCATTGCTTCATATTATTGATTCGACTAGATAATTGAGAATTATTCATTACTAGTACTTCCGTTCCCTGTGGATTCGACTACCCTACTCACTAGAGTAATTATTACTTCGACAACCTGTGCACTTGCGGTACACACACGCAAGGGGTGTGTCAATTCTCTTCTCAACAATGGATCAAGAAGGTGGATCTCGTCGTATGTCGTTCTCCTTGACGTTCTCTCCCCGGAAATGACATCCAACGGCAGCTCCTAGCTCCGATTTGAAGATGGTGGCAAATGTGCTCAAGACCTATGGCTTCCTTTCCAAAGAAAATGAACTTCTCCCCTTTAAAAACTCATTTACAGCAAGTCATGCGGCCTGGCATACGGCCCGCATACGATACTATAGCACCCCGAATTTTGTGTAAGTTGCTGCAGTTGACTGCTACAGTAAAATGCTGCAGTTCCTCCTGCTACAGTAAGCCTACTACAGTGCTGCTGCTATAAGGCTATATGCTGTCAGTCATGCGCCCGTATGGGTGCCCATATGGATCTCCAGATATAGCCGTTTCACCAAAGTTCCAGTACTACAGTGCTGCCACAGTGCCGTGGCTCGAAAATGGTCTTTTCTTGTCGATTTCTTCTAAAAATCTCATTGACGAGCTCCCCATGGTAACTTCTGTGCCTGTAACACGAAATAAATCAATTTAGACTGAAAACGGGCATCCAAGCATATAAAAATACTCGATAAATATGCAAACATACAAAAGTAATACGTACAGTTATGCATTTATCAAACATCCCCGCACCTAAGCGTTTGCTTTTCCCCATGCAAACAAACATGAAGAACAGGGGCAAGAAGATAAACGACTAACTGTACGACCTCAAGCTCAACACTAGAGGACCCCACAAGCACAAATAAAAGGAAAGACAAATAATGAGTTGTTCTGTTGGCAACTGGGTAAGGATAGTCCTGTTTCATCTAAAGTGCATCGGTGAGTGTGTGCTGACTTCCAACCTCAACCTCCATACCATGGATAACCCAAAGGTGTCAAATCACTCCACACACAATGCAGTAAGCATTAATGACAGGGGCCCGAAAGTGCACCGGCTGTCGAAGTAATAAATACCCTAGTGAGGGGTAGTCGAATCCACAGGGAATAGGTTTAGACACAAGCTTTCGTTATTTAACTAAGTGATGTGCGAGAGTGAAAATTGGTTCAGTGTGTGTGTGTGCAAGAGTAATTGAAAATAAGAATAAAGTAAAAGAAGTATGGAAGATGGAAGAATGCAAACAAAGGTAATAAGAGGAAGACAATCAGTGAATAAAGATTGGTACCCGGACAAGCTACCCCTAGGACTTATGCTTCAAGTGCAAGACAATGCTATTATACTCTCCTATTGATAATTATTGAGTCGAGGATATCCTTAAGCACACGGTCCCAAATCTAATATCAACCGTGACTAATCCCAACACTATGGCCCGGCATTAGGTTCACACTATGACTCTTGACTCTCGTTGACCTGTCAACTAAGCCCTAGGGGAGTTCGTCTTCGTAAGCCTCACACTATGTGGAATTGCTTTAGGTTCTAGGGATTCCTAGTGATAAACCCGGTTCCTATATGTAGTTCAAACCCTTTGGTCTAGGTGAGAAAACCCTAGTCTAGATTAAGCCCCAATACTAAGATTCACTACAACCATTCACTCTGTTGCTCGCGCAATTAAGCCCCAGGGGAGTTTATCTCCTAGTACTTCACTCTATCTCGACCGCTAATGAATCATGGAACACGAAGATAGGGAAAATCACATCAAAGGGGAAAGGGACGTTCCGCTACCTCACAACTCACCCTCTCAACCCTCCTCAATCCTAATTAGTCTAACCCTATAGGAGTTGTCACACCTCCAAAGGATTACCTAAACTGTTCTCAACCCTAGTGTCATGGCTAAGGGAAAACAATAACAAAATTAATCAAGATTGAAACTCAATTTTATTTATCAATAATGGAAAAACATAATAACAATGTCAAAGAAACATAATAGTCCTAGGGTTTACAAGTCCGAATACCCACAAGGGGTTTAGCTCCTCATGGAGCTATATATGTTCATCAAAATATGAAAGAAAGTACAAATTAAAAGCATCGATGAAAACCCCCTTGCGTATGGTGTGGCCATTGTCTTGTGCGCCCGTCGGACGTCGGTGACGATGCCGATGACTCGCTCTAAACCTCCATGAAATCCTCTCCGAAACTCTAGCTACACTCTCCAGAAGTTGGGGAGAAAGATAAGTCAAAAGATATTCCAAAAAGTTTCCAAATCGGCCTTTTATAATTTTGAGTCGTGGCTTTAAAATCAGACTTATCGAGACTTCACAAGCCCGTGTGGAATTTCCACACGCCCATGTGAAGTTTCTGTTTGGCTGAAAAATTAATTAACACGGCCGTATGGAATTTCCACATGCCCGTGTGAAGTCTCTGGAATCCTGATTTTCGGCAGAAACTGAACAATAGGTTGCTACAGTATTTTAGCTAGAGTGTTACTACAGTAACTTTCCAAAACGCTCCTGAATCCGTTGTTCTTCATCGAGGCCATTGATTTGGGCACACAATCAATGGTAGATCACGCCGATTGCTTCAAGTCTCCTTCTTGGTGAATTTCTCCTAAGCTACACGAGTTAGACTTGTTGTGAATGTGATTGCCTTTGTGCCCCTCCAAAAGGAGGTTGGCACACACTCACAAGTCCAGGCTCGTGCCTTGTTCCTTGCTTGATCCAAAAACTTCCCAACAATGGCGAACATGATCCAACTTCGTTCTTATTCTCCAAATTAGCTCCACAAACCTACAATGCATAAGAACACACAATTGCACACCATTTAGTGATAAAATCTGATAAAAGATATGCTCAATATAAGATAATAACGCTTCGCGGTACTATAACACGAGCACTTATCAGTCGATAAATACGCAAACATATATAAGTAATACGTGCAGTTACACATTTATCAAACATCCCCACACCTTAGTGTTTGCTTGTCCCCAAGCAAACAAACATGAAGAACAGGGGCAAGAAGATAAATGACTAACTGTACGACCTCAAGCTCAACAGTAGAGGACCCCACAAGCACAAATAAAATGAAAGACAGATAATGAGTTGTTCTGTTGCCAACTGGGTAAGGATAGTCCTGTTTCATCTAAAGTGCACTAGTGATTGTGTGCTGACTTCCAACCTCAACCTCCATACCATGGATCACCCAAAGGTGTCAAATCACTCCACACACAATGCAGTCGGCATTAATCTACTAAAGGCACTCTCAATGACCAGTTAAGAGTCCTTCGGGTCCTGAATAAAACTTTGGCTGTCAAGTGGCTATGTAGCTGGCTCCAAGGGATACAGACAAGATACTTTATTCTTTACTTACATATATACATAGGTGTTTTTTTTTCTCTGAGTCCGACAAATGTAGACTGCACAAAAAATCTTTCAGATGGATGCACATGCTGGCCAGGCACAAGAGCCACCCATCCTACTTGATTACAGTCCACATAGACGCATTCATGCTAGACTAGCAGAGGAATACTGTCATAGACTCCACATTTTTTTTATATATAGTATCTCATATCCCCCTGTATAAAACCTGTTAAACAAACTCACTTGAGGCCAAAGAAAACAACAAAGGACCTCAAAGGCTCTTAAAATGGCATTGAAAGTAGACTTTAACATTTTAATGCCAAAACATTGTAATGGGTTAGTTGGAGTATATAAGGTGGAAGTAAATGTGCAAAAGTCTGTCAGTGCACTAAAGATAAAGCAGGACATCATTTAAGCACAATAATAAAATACAACTCATAACTGTCGACCCTTCATGCTAGGAAGTCCTAAACTAATTATCATTGGTATCATAGGTAAAACAAGCATGCAATAAAGGCAAAGCACTCCATCCCCCCACCTAGAATCGTACATTGTCCCTAATGTACATGAATCAGCAGAACAGGGTGATAGATATGCAATAAAAATAAGGAGATGAAGTAAGGAGACTGGTGAAACGCGCTTGAATCGCTCACCCGCAAGTGCACGGGGTCGCCAAGTAATACCCCTCGCGCGAACACGAGGGGGTCATATCCCCAAGGGCCCGAGAAGCTATCCTTACTTCCTTATCACAATGTTGTTTGACCTAATCGATCACTTGGAATAAGAACTACCAATAATCTACTAAAACAAAGAGCATGCAAATAGCAAGAATAAATACGGAGGGGAAAAATCATGGTAAGGGAATGGCCACGGATGAGGATTCCCTCGGGGGCTACTAAAGTGCTAAGGATGCCCTAACTAGCATGCACGTGGGTGGTTTGGACCGGGAACCCCTAAATTAGACCATCCCGATGGTCACGGCGTTGGACCCTAATCCAATACAAGTATTGGAATACGGAATTGCTTCCGCCCAAATCCTTGTACGATTGCAAAGGGTTTAGTGGATTTCCCCAAGCTAGGGTTGAAACACAAACAAGGACAACCCTAACAATTGGAGGGGTACAAATACCCGATGGTCACGGTGTATTCGTACATGTATTCCCTTCCAAGCTTGTTGAGCCTAATACTAGGGCAATGGTCATGCAACCTAGCATTGTCTAGGAATTGACATATAGAGTTCTCATACATATCAAGGCATTCAAGAACCACCAAACAAGGATCACAAACCAAACCAAATACATAAACTAGAAAGAAGCAACCAAAATACACAAGTTCACCCCCAAGGTTCACCTACATCCGGTGACCTTGGGGTTAGTTGTTCATGATCACAAAGTAAGCAATAAAATACATAAAAACAACCAAAAGCATAATGAAAACACCCCCTGAAAAGATCATGGCCGAATGACGCTTCCAAGGACGCCACCCAAGGAGTGGCTTCCTTTGTCAAACTTCCTCTCAAATGCAAATCGAAGGTGTGGATTCGTCGTCTCGTGCTCTCCCCGTCGTCCTCTCCGCAAGAAATGCCTCCAAAAGCCGGCCTCAAGCTCCCAAAGAAGATGGTGAAGTGTGTTGTTTCTCAAGACCTAGCCTCCTCTTCTCAAAATGGACTCCAAAACCCTTAAAAACCTTTTCCAGTGTGTTATGCGGCCCCCTATGCGGTCCCGCATGCGGGGAGAGAAAATTTCCGAGAAAATCCCGAAATCACGTAAGTTGCTACAGTGTCGCTACAGTAAACTACTACAGTATGACTGCTACAGTACCGTATGCGGCCTCTGCAGTTCCCGCATGACAGCCCGCATGAAGCACCAGACTTAGCCCTTTCGGCAAAGGGTTCGTGCTACAGGATCTGTTACAGTAGTCGCTACAGTACCCCCCTATGAAATAGTGTTTTCGTTGCCAATTTCTTCTCAAATTCTATCAATGAGCTCGAAGGGGTCACATCAGTACCTGTAACACGAAAAAAACCAATTCAGACCAAAAATGGGCGTCAACTCATAGAAAAATACGTAATACATACACCCGAATACATGGAAAATACGTATGTTTAGGCGTTTATCAGAGACTTTGCCAATTAGTTGATGCTGTGAATCCAAAGAGAACGTGGGTTGGGGTAAGTCACTAGGGCCATGAAGTGTGAAGCATCCTCAAGGATCAGTCGTGAAAGAAACAGGAAATGCATCACAACTTGACAAATAAATAAAGACAGCGAACAGATAAAATCCAAACTAGATAAAAAAATACAGTTTAGTAGGGCCGAAACACTAACTAACTAAACAGTACAACATACACCCAAAATAAGTCTAAGTGCATACAAACAAAATACAAACAACATGGAAAGAAAAATAAAGACTGAAAGTCGGTGTCATGAGTCTAATGATCTGGTGGAGGTGGTGAAGCCATGCGTGTGGTCGTGGCGAATGAAGTGTCGGCAGATGAAGATGAGCTGCGCAGGAATGTGAGGATCTCAGCAACGCTGCTGACACGACCCCTTGCGTGTATCCCGCAAGTGCACGGATTTGTCGAAGTAATAAATTTACCTTGGTGAGAAGGTAGTCGAATCCACAGGGAATAGGGAGATAGAATATAAGGTTTCACTAATTAAGCTATGCAAAATACGGAGAACGATAATAAGATCGATGAGTGAAAATAATGCAAAGCAATAAACTAAATAGAGAGATGGAAGAAAGAAGTGCAAGTAGGAAAATCGAGAAGGACTAACAATGAATAAAAGGGGGGTATCCGGACAAGCTACCTCTAGGGTCTATGTTTCAAGTGCAAGACTATGATATTATATTCTCCTATTGATGTCAATTGAGTCGAGGATATCCTAAGACTCACGGTCCCAAACCTAAGGACAACCGTGACTAACTCCAACACTATGCCCCGGTATTAGAATTCACAACACCCTTCACTCTGTCACCTAGATGACTAAGCCCCAGGGGAGTCCATCTGCCTAAACCTCACACTATGTGGAGTTGCATTATGCTCTAGGGATTCTGATAAGTGCTCGTGTTATAGTAATGCGAAGTGTTATTATCTTGCAATGGGCATTAATTTAATCAGATTTTATCACTAAAAAGTGTGCATTTGTTTACTTTTGTGCATTGAAGGGTTGTGGAGAAGATCTAGAGAAAAAGAAGGAAGAATAGGTTATGTTCGCCGTTGTTGAGGAGTTCTCGGACCAAGCAAGGAACAAGGCACGAGTCTAGACTTGTGGGTGTGTGCCAACCTCCATTGAAGGGCACAAGGGCAGTCACACTCACAAAAGTCTATAACTCGTGTAACATTGGAGAACTTTGCCAATGAAGAGAAATGAAGTAATCGACATAATCTACCGTTGATTGTGTGCCCAATTCAACGGCCTCGATGAAGAATGATCGATTCGGGAGTATTTTGGAGAAGTACTGTAGCAGACACTGTAGCAAAAATACTGTAGCAGCTACTGTTCATATTCTGCCGAAATTCAGAATAGCAGAGAGTTCACACGGGCGTGTGGAAATTCCACACGGCCGCCGTACTGTAGCATAAATACTGTAGCAAAAACACTGTAGCAAAAACACTGTTCACAGGTGCCGAGAAATCACGATTCCAGAATTTCCACACGGCCGTGTGGAATTAACACACGGGCGTGTGGAATTTCTGGATTTTCACAGAAGTCCGATTTCAGCCTATAAATAGCCCGTTTTCATATCTATTTGGGGACCCTTCCCTTCTATCACTTGGATATCTTTTGGGGGGCTTTCGGCTAGGGTTTGGAGAGGTTCTTGGAGGTCTTTGGAGGTGATTAAACGGCATCGACATCGACATCCTTTGGAAGAAAGCTATTGGGGAAGCTCTCATCGGCATTGATTTGGCGAGGTGTGCCCTAGGCTTGACAAGGGATTCGTTGGAGAAGACACGCGACTACACAAGACCATCGATACGATCTACAAGGGGGTTTTCTTTATGGTTTTCATGCATATTTTCTTAAATTCTTTATTGATTTTGTATTGCTCCATGGAGAGCTAAACCCTAGTGGGTATTGGGACTTGTAAACCCTAGGATGATATTGTTTCTATGACTTTTATTATGCTTTCTTTATTGATGAATTTAATTGAGTTTCAATTTTAATTATCTTGTGCTATTGTTTTCCCTTAGCCGTGACACTAAGGTTGAGAGCAATCTAGGTTATCCTTTGGAGGTGTGACAACTCCTATAGGGTTAGACTCCTTAAGATTGAAGAGGGTTGAGAGGGAGAGTTGTGAGGTAGCGATGTACCCCTTTCCCTTCCGGTGTGATTTCTCCCTACCTCCGATTCCTTGATTTATTAGCGGTCGAAATAGAGTGAAGTGCTAGGTAGATAAACTCCCCCAAAGCTTTGGGGTGACGTGAATCCTATGCACTGGGGCTTAATTTAGACTAGGGTTCTTCCACCTGGACCAAAGGGTTGGAACTACTACACATAGGAACAGGTTTTATCACTAGGAATCCCTAGAGCTTAAAGCAATTCCACGTAGTGTTAGGCTTAGGTAGAAATACTCCCCTGGGGCTTAGTTGAGCAATCAACAGAGTGAAGGGTTGACGTGAATCCTAATGCCGGGACATAGTGTTGGGGTTAGTCACGGTTGACCTTAAGTTTGGGGCCGTGTGTTTAAGAATATTCTCGACTCAATAGGCATCAATTGTAGAGCATAATACAAGTTTTGCACTAGAAGCATTAGTCATAGGGGGAACTTTGTCCGGATACCCCATCTTTATATCGATTACCTCTCCTACCCTCATTATTCTTCTTGTACTCTTTTATTTTCTTTTACATCTATATATAAATACTTTTCTCATCATCGATTCCCATCATAGCTAAATAGCGATTAACACTTGTTTCTAAACACTATTCCCTTTGGATACGACTACCCACTCACCAGGGTATTTTTATTACTTCGACAAGGCCGTGCACTTGCGGTACGCACGCAAAAGGGGTTGTGTCAGATTCCTAGTGATTAAACCTGTTCCTATACGTAATTCTAACCCTTTGGTCCAGGTGGAAGAACCCTAGTCTAGATTGAGCCCCAGCAAATAGGATTCACTACAACCCTCCACTCTATTACTTGCGTAACTAAGCCTTAGGAGAGTTTATCTACCTATTGCTTCACTCTATTTCGACCGCTATTAAATCAAGGAATCGGAGGTAGGGAGAAATCACATCGAAGGGGAAAGGGGTACATTGCTACCTCACAACTCTCCCTCTCAACCCTCTTTAATCTTGAGTAGTCTAATCCTATAGGAGTTGTCACACCTCCAAAGGAAAGCCTAGATTGCTCTCAACCCTAATGTCACGTTTAAGGGAAAACAATATGAAAGGATAATCAAGATTAAAAACTCAATTTTATTCATCAACGATGGAAAGCATAATAATCAATGTCAAAGAAACATAAGAAACACTAAAGTTTACAAGTCCGAATACCCCACGAGGGGTTTAGCTCCTCATAGAGCTATACATGTTCATCAATGTGAGAAATAAAGCATAAAACATAGACATCAATGAAAAACCCCCTCGAATTGGTGTGGTCGTGGTCTTGTGCAAACGTCGAACCTCGAAATCGATGCCGACGATGCGCTAGAACCTCCACGAAATCCTCTCCGAAACCCTAGCCGCACTCCAGAAAGTTGGGGAAAAGATAGGTCGAAAGATGCCTCAAAAGGTTGCAAAAATCCCCTTTTATAATGTTGAATCGCGGCTTTAAAATTAGACTTATTGGGGGCTTCACACGTCCGTGTGGGATTTCCACACGCCCGTGTGAAGCTTCTGTCTCGGCTGAAAAATTAATTTCACATGGCCGTGTGGAATTTCCACACGCCCGTGTGTCTTCACTGGATGGCTGAAATTGCACAAACACACGGCCGTGTGGAATTTCCACACGCCCGTGTGACTTCTCTGTCTGGCTGGAAACTGGTTCACACGGCCGTGTGGAATTTCCACACGCCCGTGTGACTTCTCTGGAACTCTAATCTTCAGCTGAACAGGATTGTAACTTGCCGAAACACCTCCCGGGTTCATTGTTCTTCATCGAGGCCATTACTTGGGCACACAAGCAACGGTAGGTCGCGCCGATTGCTTCAAGTCTTCTTCTTTCTCGAAATTCTCCTAAGTAACACGGATTGGACTTGTTGTGAATGTGACTGCCTTTGTGCCCCTCCAAAGGAGGTTGGCACTCATCCACAAGTCCAAATACGTGCTTCGTTCCTTGCTTGGTCCGAGAACATCCCAACATTGGCGAACGCGACCTAATTTCATTCTTCTTCTCCAATTAGGCTCCACAATACCTTCAATGCACAAGAGAACACAAATGCACACATTTAGTGATAAAACCTGATAAAAGGTATGCTTAATGTAAGATAATAGTGCTTCGCGATACTATAACACAAACACTTATCAGCTGCTCTCAATGCGGCTCTATCCCCTCTCTAGTGTCTGCAGCTGCTGCTGAACCTGGAGGAGAAACTCAGCGAACCTAGCCTCAAGAGAAGATGTACTGGCTCTGATGTCCAGCTCAGGTTCGGGAGTAGACTCCGACTCGGAGTCAGATCCTGCCTCAGAATCCCACGAGGTCCCAGGGTCTCGTGATGATCCTCCTACCGGGCATTTAAGCCGATATGTGGTCCCTAATCTCACCACCATCCCTATAGCAAGTAAAGTCAGTAATCCAAGCGGGGCAGTGGCCCCCACAACCTGCATGCCCCGGGTGAGCTCAATAAAACCAAGGCCCCTGATCAAACGTGTAATGTATGGGTGACCAGGGTCCACCATCTTGGAAGCCTTCATTGATGACGTGCAAGCGATGGACTTCCAGAAGGTTCTATGGTTGACTGGGTGTGGGAAATCTCGTGGCAAATTTTTGAACTCTGAAGTGTGAATGTCTTCATCTGTGTAGAGTCCATGATAAACATCCAACTGGTATTGAGATATCTTATGCTTCTTACCGAATGCCCTGAAGGATACATAGCCAACTTGTCAGGTGTAGCGGTGCGGACTATACACCTCGATCGAGCTAAGTACCTCCAACATAATTTCCTTGTAGGTGGGTTCATCAATCTCAAAAACCTTGTCCCAACCACCATGCGATATGTATTCCCAGATGGTATGATCTAGGTTCAAAGTCCTCAAAGTATCCCAATCAATTTTTCGGACGACACCAAAATTTTTCCTCAACAAAAGGGCATAACGGGTCTTGTGGGCATCATCGGTGAATCTTGGCTCAAAGGCGGTCGGTGGAGAGCTCCTCCGAGATCGCTTTGAAGCCACATGCTTGGTCAGCATCCCTAAAAGACCATACAAGCTTCATCAAACCAAAAATATATGAAAAGAATGCTCAATGGAGTTAATGGGCTGAATTCGAAGTATTGCTACAGTAAATCCGGGAAAATTTGGCAAGTGTCTCTCCTTGTAAAAGTAGCAAAACAATTTTACAAAGCTTCAAATTCAAAGCAAACAATTACAAGAATCATTCACAACAATATTCCCAAGAAAATCAGCCCAAGAACACAAAGAAAAGCCCTAGAGATGGAGAGTTATGGAGCTTACTTCAAGCTAGGGCACCAAAGTGAGGATGAAGTGGAATCCGGCTAAAAACTCGATAAAACCTCAAAAACCTTCAAAAAACTTGTTATCTAGAATGAGGAGAACCCTTGTGTGCAAAAAGAATGAAGGAAAATGATGGAGAAATGAAGAGGAGAGGGGAAGAAGATGATTAGAAAATGAGTGAATAGTGCAAAAAATGGGGTGAAGATGGGTTAAAACCAACCAGCCATCCATGCGGCCAGCAAAATGCCCGCATGGCTGGCCGCATGACTTGATGGAATGCAATGCTGAGTGATCATGCGGGCATAAGTTTGCCCGCATGACTTTCTGATTTTCCATGCGGGTATGCATATGCCCGCATGCATGCCCGCATAACTTTCTGGATGGGTATATGGGTGTGCATGTGGTCAAGAAACGGCCGTTTTCCAGATTTTTCATCAAGGACTCATCCAAACACCCTAAAAACTCATTAAAAACAAAGCTGAAACCACTAACAACCATTGAAAACATGGAATTTGATGCGTCACAATGAATAAAAAAATTAAAGAACACATGACTACCATTGAAGATCATGATAAAAAAAAATGAGAAAGATAGCTAAACAACCACAACCACACACTTAAAATTCAAAGAACAACAAGCACAAATACTTCAAAAATATGAAAAACACACAAACACACAAACTAAAAATACGAAAATGAACTTGCAAGAAATTCAAATGCTTGGGTTGCCTCCCAAGGAGCGCTTGTTTAATGTCTTTAGCTTGACGTCTCTTACCTCGTCATCATGGTGGATCAAAGGAAGTTGAATTACCTCCAACCTTTGGTGAAATGTTGTTACCCGAGAAATAATGTTTCAACCTGTGACCATTGACCTTAAAGGTTCCCATTTGTGAATGAGATATGATAAGTGTCTAAATGTACATATTTTAGTATATGTATTTTATTCACTTAGCATGTATTTTTATAAGAATGGATGCCCGTTTTGTGCTTAATCGAGTATTATTTGCTTTGTAGGGCATGTATACGCCATGGAGAACACGAGAATACGATTTGGGCAGAAAAAGGAGAAAAACCAGGTGTTGCAGTACTGTAGCGTATTTAATGTAGCTGGAGCACTGTAGAATATTCACTGTAGCAGACACTATAGCACCTGAGGGATTTTCGTGGCAGGAATCTGATTCGAGGCATACCGCCTCAATGAGGCCGTATAAGAGGCCATCTGCCCCATCAAGAAAGGGATAACTAGTTCATACTGCCCATCATTGAGCCCATCATTGACCCCGGTATTGACCCCGGTATGCCTCGGGTTTTGTCATTATAAAAGGATTTTTTAGGGCATAATGGGGGGACTTTCTCTTGGCCTTTGAGGCCGCCATCACCACACCTTCTTGAGGCCTTCCGGCCACCTTTTGGTGGTGATCTTTGTGGGAAACGAGCACACATCATCACCAAGAGGGAAAGGAGCAAGGGAGAAAGAGTTTGTGTGAAGTTCTAAGCCATCATCGACAAACCTTGTCAAGCTTCATCCATTCAAGGGGATCACGACCTTGAAGGAGTTTTCATTACTTCTTTTATGTTTTTGTCCTTGATAAGTGCCCGTCTTTCTTATGTTTTAATCGATAACCATCTTGAGAAACACATGTTTTTGGTGTATTTCATGCATTAGATCGAAGTCTTTAAGCATTTATTTCAAGTTGGAGGTGTTCTAAATCCCTTTAAAGCTCTCCTATTAATGTGGAGAAGCAAATTTTTGGCCTAGAATGATTTCCAGGTGCATACGGCCTCAATGAGGACCTCATTGAGGCCGTCTGCCACAATCCAGAGCCAAATGCCTATCTCATACGGCCTCAATGAGGACCTCATTGAGGACGTATGGATCCTGTAGCACATTAAGTTCTTGCCACTTTCTCTCTCTCTCTCTTCATTTCTTCTTCTTCTCACCTGATTTTCCTTCTTCTTTCTCCACCATTTCTTGGCCAAATCCTCTCATTTCTTCTCCTAGATTACCTCCTAACCATTTTGAGAAGTCGATCTAGTGGTTTTCTTCGAGCTTAACTCTGGTTTTCTCAAGTTTTCGTCGGTAAGATCTTTGATGCCCTAGTTTTATCTTTTTCATTTTTCTTGCATTCTTGGAGCTTTTGTGTGGATGTTTTTCAAGCATTTTGCTTGAATTTGGTTGTGGAATTGTTGTGGATGATGTTCCCATTCTTTCTATGTACAAAATGTTTTACTTTTCATGTTTATGAGGATGTTTTGTCGAAGTAAACAGTACCATACGGCCCCTGTACGGCCGTATGGTCACTATACACCAATTTATCCAATTTTTCTACATCTTTTACACCACATTTTGGATTGTATTGGAATCCCCTATACTTGATTGGGTTCTTCATGGTTTGTAGGAGTGTCGAGGATGAAGAAATTAACAAGCTTGCGACCATGAAGTTATGTTGACAATACACGAAAGACCACATTTTTGACGAACCCAATTCTAAAGACAAGGACTAGCATGGACACTTTGTTTTGTTGTTTTAGACTTTATTTTTTAGCTTTTGTGTTCTTTGTTTGTTTTGTTTCAGTTTTTGCATGATTACTCCCCGTCTCTCCTTTGTGACTTTTGTGGAATGATGATGTGCCCTTTTTGCCTTGCAGGGCATTAAGGGAAGTTTGGTGAGCTTCTCCGTATTCTATGGAGATTGGACCCGACATGTATAGCTCGACATACCCTATGTTCGGGTTGTCCTTCTCCACATGCACAAGATGAACCGGGGAAGGTCGTTTTCACCCTCTTCTCTTGTTTTTATTGCTTAAATTGCCATGTTCTTCATGATTAGTGTACATTGAGGGCAATGTACAACAATAAGTGTGGGGCTGGGTGTATTACTTGTATTAGGGTCATATTTACATGCTAGTGTTATCAATGATGGCATTATTCATTCTTGTGAGATTCTTCTAGCATAGACTAATGATTGATGTGAGTCACACTTTTTTGTGCTCTATTGAATCCTGTTTCACCTGTAGTATTGTCATGTGCATTGAATTTTTATTGATGCCCTAGGAATAGCCAACATGACTACTTTAACCCTCTTGTATGCTTAACACACAACTTTGAGTACTCGGCCTTAGAATACTAAGTTCTTTTCTTCAGTGAACTCTTAAGAACTGCTAAGTCTTTTTGAGCTAGTCCTAGTTGTGTGACATGTAGTGCAGTCTAAAGACATGATCTAGGGTGAATGCCAAAAAAAAAAATTGAGTCTATGTCAGTATTCCTCTGCTAATGAAGCATGAATGCGTCTATGTAGACTGTAATCGAGTAGTTGGGTGACTCTTCTGCCTAACCAGCATGTGCACCCTCCAGAAAGATTTTTGTGCAGTCTATGTTAGTCGGACTCGAAAAAAAAAATTGTATAAATATGTATATACGTGTAAATAAAAACCCTAGTGATCTTTTTGACTACCTACTTGATGTTTTTAGAAGAAAAAGGATTTAGTCTCAAGTTAGAGAGTTAGAAGGATCTTACTTGTTCATTGAGGTAGCACTTAGCATTCTAATGCCTAGTATTCCTATTTGTGGAGTGATTAGCATCTATAGCTATGCTGATTGAAGTCAGTAGGCTAGACCAAGTCAGGGCAAATGAGATAAAAGATTCACTTACACTGCACAGTCATATAAGAGGTAAGACAGGATCCTTGTGTTATGCTTATTGATTGTAACTCAATATCTATGTATCATTGTCCATTGCTTGTAGAATCTTATATGGATTTGAGCCGGAGATAGTACATTTAGCCACTTATCTTTCTCTTTATTTTTCGTGATTTGTTTGCTTGGGGACAAGCAAACGCTTAGTGTGGGGATGTTTGATAAGTGTCTAAATGTACATATTTTAGTATATGTATTTTATTCACTTAGCATGTATTTTTTATAAGAATAGATGCTCGTTTTGTGCTTAATCGAGTATTATTTGCTTTGCAGGGTATGTATACGCCATGGAGAACACGAGTATATGATTTCGGCAGAAAAAGGAGAAAAACCAGGTGTTGCAGTACTGTAGCGTATTACTGTAGATGGGGGGGGGGGGGGGGGGGGGGGGGGGGGGGGGGGGGGGGGGGTACTGCAGTATATTCACTGTAGCAAGACACTGTAGCACCTGAGGGATTTTCGTGGCAAGAATCTGATTCGAGGCATACGGCCTCAATGAGGCCATATGAGAGGCCGTCTGCCCCATCCAGAAAGGGATAACTAGTTCATACTGCTCATCATTGACCCCGGTATTGACCCCATCATTGACCCTGGTATGCCTCGGGTTTTGGATTTATAAAAGGATTTTTTAGGGCATAATGGGGGGGCTTTCTCTTGGCCTTTGAGGTCGCCGCCACCACACCTTCTTGAGGCCTTCCGGCCACCTTTTGGCGGCGATCTTTGTGGGAAACGAGCACACATCATCACCAGGAGAGAGAGGAGCAAGGGAGAAGGAGTTTGTGTGAAGTTCTAAGCCATCATCGACAAACCTTGTGAAACTTCATCCATTCAAGGGGATCACGACCTTGAGGGGAGTTTTCATTACTTCTTTTATGTTTTTGTCCTTGATAAATGCTCGTAGCATAGTAACGCAAAGTGTTATTATCTTACAATGAACATATTTTTTATCAGATTTTATCACTAAATTGTGTGCATTTGTGTATTCTTATGCATTGTAGGTTTATGGAGCTAATTTTGAGAAAAAGAACAAAGTTAGATCGTGTTCGCCATTGTTGGGAGGTACTGTAGCTTTGTTACTGTAGCAAAACACTGTAGTAAAGCTGCTGTTCACTTCGGCCGAAATTCAGGATTCTAGAGAATTCACACGGGTGTGTGGAAATTCCACACGGCCGTGTGAATTAATTTTCCAACAAGCCTGAAACTTCACACGGGCGTGTGAAAATTCCACATGGCCGTGTGAATTAATTTTTCAGCAAGCCAGAAACTTCACACGGGTGTGTGGAAATTCCACACGGTCGTGTGAAGTCCCGATAAGTCCGATAAGTCCCGATAAAGCACTATTTGGAGGTTTTCAAGATATCTTTTGACCTAACTTTCTCCCCAACTTCTAGAGAGGGCAGCTAGGGTTTTCGGAGAGGACGTCGTGGAGGTTTGGAGCGTGTCATCAGCATCCTCACCGACGTCCGACGGCCGCACAAGACCACGGCCACATCATACGCGAGGGGGTTTTCATCAATGCTTTTTATTTATACTTTCTTTTATATTTTGATGAACATGTATAGCTCCATGAGAAGCTAAACCCCTCATGGGTATTCGAACTTGTAAAACTCTAGGATTATTATGTTTCTATGACATTGCTATTGTGCTTTTCCATTTTAATTATCTTGTGCTATAATTTTTCCTTTAACCGTGACACTAAGGTTAAGAGCAATTTAGGTTATTCTTTGGAGGTGTGACAACTCCTATAAGGTTAGACTCCTTAAGATTGAAGAGGGCTGAGAGGGAGAGTTGTGAGATAGCTATTTACCCCTTTCCCCTCCGGTGTGATTTCTTCCTACCTCCGTTTCCTTGGTTAATTAGTGGTCGAGATAGAGTGTTAGGGCTCAATCTAGACTAGGATTTGATAAGTGCTCGTGTTATAGTAATGCGAAGTGTTATTATCTTGCAATGAGTATTAATTTAATCAGATTTTCTCACTAAAAAATGTGCAATTGTTTACTTTTGTGCATTGTAGGGTTGTGAAGATAAAATGAAGGAAATGAACGAAGTTAGGTCGTGTTTGACATTGTTGGGAAGATTTTCGGACCAAGCAAGGAGCAAGGCGTGAGCATAGAATTGTAAGTGTGTGCTAACCTCTTTTGGAGGGGCACAAAGGCAGTCACATTCACAATAAGTCTAACATTGATCTACCATTGATTGTGTGCCCAATTCAACGGCCTCGATGAAGAACGACGAATCCAGGAGCGTTTCAGCACACAACTGTAGCATCACTATAGCAATAGTACAGTAAAACACTGTAGCAAGTTGCTGTTCACAGTCGGCCGAAAATCAGAATTCCAGAAACTTCACACGGGCATGTGGAAATTCCACACGGCCATGTGAAATCCCGTTTTCAGCAAATTTAAAGCCGCAACTCCACATTATAAAAGCCCGATTTGGAGACTTTTTGATATATCTTTTGACCTATTCTTCTCCCCAACTTCTGGGAGTGCGGCTAGGGTTTTGGAGAGGACTTCGTGGAGGTTTAGAGCGCGTCATCGGTATCTTCACCGACGTCCGGCGGCCACACAAGACCACGGCCACACCATACGCAAGGGGGTTTTCATCTATGTCTTTACTTTGTGTTTTATTTCATACATTGATGAACATGTATACCTCCATGAGGGGCTAAACCCCTTGTGGGTATTCGGACTTGTAAATTCTAGGGTTATCATGTTTCTTTGACATTGTTATTATGCTTTTCCATTATTGATGAATAAGAATTGAGTTTCAATCTTGATTTTATTTTGCTATTGTTTTCCCTTAGATGTGACACTAGGGTTGAGAGCAATCTAGGTTTTCCTTTGGAGGTATGATAACTCCTATAGGATTAGACTATTCAAGATTGAAGAGGGTTGAGAGGGAGAGTTGTGAGGTAGCGATGTACCCCTTTCCCTTCCAGTGTGATTTCTCCCTACCTCCGTTTCCTTGATTTATTAGCGGTCAAGATAGAATGAAGTGCTAGGTAGATAAACTCCCCTGGGGCTTAGTTACGCGAGTAACAGAGTGGAGGGTTGAAGTCAATCCTATGCACTGGGGCTTAATCTAGACTAGGGTTCTTCCTCCTGGACCAAAGGGTTAGAACTACACATAGGAACAGGTTTAATCACTAGAAATCCCTAGAACTTAATGCAATCCCACGTAGTGTGAGGTTTAGGTAGATGTACTCCCCTGGGACTTAATCGTGAAAGCGATAGAGTGAAGGGTTGTTGTGAATCTTAATACTGGGGCATAATGTTGGGGTTAGTCACGGTTGACCTTAGGTTTGGGACCGTGAGTCTTAGGATTTCCTCGACTCAATTAGCATCAATAGGAAGGTATAACAGCATAGTTTTGCACTAGAAGCATAGATCCTAGAGGTAACTTGTCCGGATACCCCACTTCATTCATTGTTAAATCCTCCTTAATCTCTTTTTCTTGCACTCTCTAATCTTTCACCTCTCTCTATTTAATTTCCTGTCTTTTAATATAGTTGTTCTCACAATTCACACACGAATCGATTATTACTTTTCCGTACTTCGCATAGTTTTAATAGTGAAATCTCATACTCTAACTCCCTATTTCCTGTGGATTCGACTGCCCTCTCACCGGGGTAACTTTTATTACTTCGACAAACCCGTGCACTTTCGGGGAGCCTGTCAGGGTTCTTCCACCTGGACCAAAGGGTTAGAACTACATAGAGGAATAGGTTTTATAACTAGGAATCCCTAGAGCTTAAAGCAATCCCACGTAGTGTTAGGGTTAGGAAGATAGACTCCCCTGGGGCTTGGTTGACAGGTCAACAAGAGTCAAGGGTCGTAGTGAATCCTAATGCCGGGACATAATGTTGGGGTTAGTCACGGTTGACCTTAAGTTTTGGGATCGTGAGTTTAAGGATATCCTCAACTCAATTAACATCAATAGGAAAGTATAATAGCATAGTCTTGCACTAGAAGCATAAGTCCTAGAGGTAGCTTGTCCGGATACCCTATTTCACGCATTGCTAGTCTTTCTTTCGTAACTCCTACTTGCTTTTCTCTTGTCTTCCATATCTCTGTTTAAATTCCTGTCTTTTAGTATAATTGATTTCATAATCTACTCACCAATTCGATTATCACTTCTCGTATATCGCACAACTAAATAGCGAATTCTTGTGTTTTAAATCCCTATTCCCTGTGGATTCGACTACCCCCTCATTAGGGTAATTTTATTACTTCGAGAAGCCCGTGCACTTGCGGGATACACGCAAGGGGTCGTGTCAAGTTTTTGGTGCCGTTGCCGGGGAATAGGCGTATTTTTAATACTTGTTTTTGCTATTTTAGTTATTCACTTCATTTTCTAATTCACACTTTCTTATTCTACCATTGTTAACACGACCCCTTACGTGTATCCCGCAAGTGCACAGGTTTGTCGAAGTAATAAATTTACCCTGGTGAGTGGGTAGTCGAATCCACAGGGAATAGTGAATTAAAATACGAGATTTCACTAATTAAGCTATGCGGAGTACGGAAAAGCAATAGTAGGATTAATGAGTGAATATAGAATAAAGTAGAATGAAAGACAAGAAATTAAATAGAAAGATGGAAGATGAGAGAGTGCAAGTAAAAGAGAATAGAGAGGACTAGTAATGAATGAAATAGGGCATCCGGACAAGCTACCTTTAGGGTCTATGCTTCTAGTTCAGGACTATGCTATTATACTCTCCTATTGATGTTTAATCGAGTCGAGGATATCCTAAGACTCACGGTCCCAAACCTAAGGACAACCGTGACTAACCCCAACACTATGCCCCGGTATTAGGATTCAAGTCACCCTTCACTCTATCGCTCGCACGACTAAGCCCCAGCGGAGTATATCTACCTAAACCTCACACTACGTGGGATTGCTTTAAGCTCTAGGGATTCCTAATGGTAAAACCTGTTCCTATGTGTAGTTCTAACCCTTTGGTCCAGGTGGAAGAACCCTAGTCTAGATTAAGCCCCAATGCATAGGATTCACTTCAACCCTTCACTCTGTTACTTGCGTAACTAAGCCCCAGGGGAGTTTATCTACCTAGCACTTCACTCTATTTCGACCGCTATGAAATCAAGGAAACGGAGGTAGGGAGAAACCACGTCGGAGGGGAAAGGGGTACATCGCTACCTCACAACTCTCCCTCTGAACCCTCTTCAATCTTAAGTAGTCTAACCCTCAGGAGTTGTCACACCTCCAAAAGGCAACCTAAATTGTTCTCAATCCTAGTGTCACATCTAAGAGAAAGATTAGCAAGATGAAATTAAGATTGAAACTCAATTTTATTCATCAATAATGGAAAAGCATAATAACAATGTCAAAAAAACATAATAACCCTAGAGTTTACAAGTCCGAATACCCTTAAGGGGTTTAGCTCCTCATGGAGCTATACATGTTCATCAATGTATGAAAGAAAGCACAAAATAAGGACATCAATGAAAACCCCCTTGCGTATGGTGTGGCCGTGGTCTTGTGCGGCCGTCGAACGTCGGTGACGATGCCGATGACGCGCGCTAAACCTCCACGAAATCCTCTCCGAAACCCTAGCCGCACTCCCCAAGTTGAAGAGAAAGATAGGTCAAAAGATATCCCAAAAGGTCTCCAAAATCACCTTTTATAATGTTGAATCGCGGCTTTAAAATTTGACTTATCGGGGGCTTCACACGGCCGTGTGGAATTAACACACGGGCGTGTGAAGTTTCTGTCTGCTGAAAAATTAATTCACACGGCCGTGTGTTAATTCCACACGCCCGTGTGAATTCTCTGGAATTCTGAATTTCGGCCGAAAGTAAACAATAACTTGCTACAGTGTTTTGCTACAGTGACAAAGCTGCATTGCTGCTATAGTACTCGCCCGAAACGCTCCCGAATCCGTCGTTCTTCATCGAGGCCATTGAATTGGGCACACAATCAGTGGTAGATTGTGCCGATTGCTTCAAGTCTCCTTCTTGGTGAAGTTCTCGTAAGCCACACGAGTTAGACTTGTTGTGAATGTGACTGCCTTTGTGCCCCTCCAAAGGAGGTTGGCACACACTCACAAGACCAAGCTCGTGCCTTGTTCCGTGCTTGGTCTGAAAACTTCCCAACATCGGCGAACACGACCTAATTTCGTTCTTCTTCTCCAATTTAGCTCCACAAACCTTCAATGCACAAGAATACACAAATGCACGCCATTTAGTGATAAAAACTGATAAAAGATATGCTCAATGTAAGATAATAACGCTTCGCGGTACTATAACACATGTACTTATCAATTGTTCTAATTTTTCTTTTCTTTTTTTTGGCTTCAGGTTATGACCCACGGGAACCCTTCGATTCTTGTTGAAGGAGACCTGGATATTGGTAGAAGAACCCATCATAAAGGGAAGGAACCTGTGGAAGAACAGTCCAAGCAAGCCAGTATAGATTCAGAAGGGTCAGAAGCAATGGCAGAACAGAATGAACAATAGAGGACGCTGTTCGATTTTGCTAGACCCGCGGTGATGGGGACCCAATCAAGCATTGTGAGACCCCCAATTACCACGAATAACTTTTAGTTGAAGCCGTCGTTCATTCAAATGTTGCAACAGTCCGCATAGTTTAATGGGTTGGCCGATGAAGATCCCAACAACCATCTTGAAAACTTTCTTGAAGAGTGCGGCATGTTGAAGATCAATGGAGTAACGGACGATGCAAATTAGGTTGAGAGCCTTCCCATTTTCATTGAAGGAAAAAGCGAGGCATTGGTTACATTCATTACCGAGAGCATCCATCACTACTTGGGAGGAGATGGCCGAGGTGTTCTTGGCTAGGTATTTGATAAGTGCTTGTGTTATAGTATCGCGAAGCGCTATTATCTTACATTAAGCATACCTTTTATCAGGTTTTATCACTAAATGTGTGCATTTGTGTTCTCTTGTGCATTGAATGTATTGTGGAGCATAATTGGAGAAAAAGAATGAAATTAGGTCGCGTTCGCCAATGTTGGGATGTTCTCGGACCAAGCAAGGAACGAAGCACGTATTTGGACTTGTGGATGTGTGCCAACCTCTTTTGGAGGGGCACAAAGGCAGTCACATTCACAACAAGTCCAATCCGTGTTACTTAGGAGAATCTCGCGAAAGAAGAAGACTTGAAGCAATCTGCGCGACCTACCGTTGCTTGTGTGCCCAAGTAATGGCCTCGATGAAGAACAATGGACCCGGGAGGCGTTTCGGCAAGTTACCAAGCCTGTTCAGCTGAAGATTAGTGTTCCAGAGAAGTCACACGGGCGTGTGGAAATTCCACACGGCCGTGTGAGCCATTTTCCAGCCAGACAGAGAAGTCACACGGGCGTGTGGAAATTCCACACGGCCGTGTGTTTTGCAATTTCAGCCATCCAGTGAAGACACACGGGCGTGTGGAAATTCCACACGGCCGTGTGAAATTAATTTTTCAGCCGAGACAGAAGCTTCACACGGGCGTGTGGAAATTCCACACGGCCGTGTGAAGCCCCCGATAAGTCCAATTTTAAAGCCGCGATTCAACAATATAAAAGGGGATTTTTGCAACCTTTTTAGGGATCTTTTTGGACCTATCTTTTCCCCAACTTTCTGGAGTGCGGCTAGGGTTTCGGAGAGGATTTCGTGGAGGTTCTAGCGCATCGTCGGCATCGATTTCGAGGTTCGACGTTTGCACAAGACCACGGCCACACCAATTCGAGGGGGTTTTTCATTGATGTCTATGTTTTATGCTTTATTTCTCACGTTGATGAACATGTATAGCTCTATGAGGAGCTAAACCCTTCGTGGGGCATTCGGACTTGTAAACTTTAGGGTTTCTTATGTTTCTTTGACATTGATTATTATGCTTTCCATCGTTGATGAATAAAATTGAGTTTTTAATCTTGATTATCCTTTCATATTGTTTTCCCTTAAATGTGACATTAGGGTTGAGAGCAATCTAGGCTTTCCTTTGGAGGTGTGACAACTCCTATAGGATTAGACTACTCAAGATTAAAGAGGGTTGAGAGGGAGAGTTGTGAGGTAGCAATGTACCCCTTTCCCTTCGATGTGATTTCTCCCTACCTCCGATTCCTTGATTTAATAGCGGTCGAAATAGAGTGAAGCAATAGGTAGATAAACTCCCCTAGGGCTTAGTTACGCAAGTAATAGAGTGGAGGGTTGTAGTGAATCCTATTTGCTGGGGCTCAATCTAGACTAGGGTTCTTCCACCTGGACCAAAGGGTTAGAATTACGTATAGGAACAGGTTTAATCACTAGGAATCCTTAGAGCATAATGCAACTTCCAATAGTGTGAGGTTTAGGCAGATGGACTCCCCTGGGGTTTAGTCATCTAGGTGACAGAGTGAAGGGTGTTGTGAATCCTAACACCGGGGCATAGTGTTGGAGTTAGTCACGGTTGTCCTTAGGTTTGGGACCGTGAGTCTTAGGATATCCTCGACTCAATTGACATCAATAGGAGAGTATAATATCATAGTCTTGCACTTGAAACATAGACCCTAGAGGTAGCTTGTCCGGATACCCCCCCTTTACTCATTGTTAGTCCTTCTCGATTTTCCTACTTGCACTTCTTTCTTCCATCTCTCTATTTAGTTTATTGCTTTGCATTATTTTCACTCATCAATCTTATTATCGTTCTCCGTATTCTGCATAGCTTAATTAGTGAAACCTTATATTCTATCTCCCTATTCCCTGTGGATTCGACTACCTTCTCACCAAGGTAAATTTATTACTTCGACAAACCCGTGCACTTGCGGGATACACGCAAGGGGTCGTGTCAAGTTTTTGGCGCCGTTGCCGGGGAATAGGCGTTTTAGATATTTGTTTTTCACTATTTTAGCTATTCACTTCGCATTCTATTTCATATTTTCTTTACCTATCATTGTTCTTATTTTTCTTTTCTTTGTTTTCGGCTCCAGGTTATGACCCGTGGGAACCCTTCAATACTTGTTGAAGGAGACCCAGACATTGGAAGAAGAACACATCGTAAAGGGAAAGAACCTGCACAAGAAGCATCAAATCAAGTCGATATTGAGACAGAAGGGTCAGAGACAATGGCAGAACAGAACGAGCAGCAGCGAACGTTGTCCGATTTTGCTAGACCCGCAGTTATGGGGACCCAATCAAGCATCGTGAGGCCCCCAATTACAGCAATGAATTTCGAATTGAAGCCGTCGTTCATTCAGATGTTGCAACAGTCCGCACAGTTTAATGGGTTAGCCGATGAAGACCCTAATAGTCACATAGAAAATTTCTTGGAAGTGTGTGACATGTTGAAGATAAATGGAGTGACGGACGATGCAATTCGATTGAGAGCCTTCCCATTTTCATTGAAAGGAAAAGCAAGGCATTGGTTGCACTCATTACCTAGAGCTTCCATTACTACGTAGGAGGAAATGGCCGAGGCATTCTTGGCTAGATACTTTCCACCGGGGAAATCTGCAAGACTCCGGAATGAGATATCTTCCTTTGTACAGATGGAATTGGAGTCTCTATTCGAGACATGGGACAGGTTTAAAGAGCTCCTTCGCAAATGTCCGCAACATGGATTTCCCGAGTGGATGATTATTCACACATTTTACAACGGGTTGAATCCGAGTACAAAGCAACTCTTAGATGCGGCGGCCGGAGGAACTCTTGGAAGCAAGACTCCCGGTGAAGCTCGGCACCTTGTAGAAGAGATGGCTATGAATAGCTATCAATGGAACTCAAGGGATAGGAAAAAGGTTGCCGGAATTCATGAGGTTGATGCGGTTACATCGTTGGCAGCACAAGTGGAATCGTTGAGTAAGAAGCTAGATGCTCTCGCTTCGCCAAGAGTTGCGGCCATCACTACTTGTAACGGTTGTGGGGGAGGACATGCTTCAAGCGATTGTCCTATTGCTATTGGAGGCACTAGTGCGGTAGAGCAGGCCGATTTTGTGGGGAATTCATATCGAGGACAAGGCCAAGGCAACCCGTATAGTGGTACATACAATCCGGGACGGAAGAACCATCCAAACTTCTCTTGGAGCAATCAAGGACAGTCACAACAGAACAAAAATAGTGCACCACCGGGATTTCAAAGTCAACAAGCTCCGAATTTAGAAAGCCGAGTGACCGGGTTGGAGGGAAAGATGACTGACCTAGAAAGAGCCCTCACACGGTTCGTTTCTTCTTCGGACGCAAGTTTCCAATCGGTGGAAGCTACTCTTCGTAATCACACCGCCTCCCTACACAACTTGGAGAACCAAGTAGGGCAAATTGGGAAGACTTTGGCGGAGAGACCTCAAGGTAGTTTGCCTAGCAATACGGAGACCAACCCAAGAGAACAACTAAAGGCAATTACCTTGAGAAGTGGTAAGGAGGTTGAGGGACATCTCCCTCTTGAGAAGACTAAGGACTCACCCGAAGTCATGGAAATAGAGGATGGAGCACCAAAGGAGAAAGAGGTGGCACCCCCACCTTACAAGCCGAGAATTCCCTATCCTTCACGATTGAAGAATGACCAAGACAATGAGCAATACAAGAAATTTCTGGGTGTCTTCAAGCAATTGCACATCAACATTCCATTCGCGGAAGCATTAGCCCAAATGCTCAAGTACGCGAAGTTCTTAAAAGACCTCTTGACCAATAAGAGGAAGTTAGAGGAAAGTGCATCCGTCATCCTCGATGCAAACTGTTCTGCAGTGCTACAGAAGAATTTGCCAAGCAAGAGGAAGGACCCCGGAAGTTTTATCATACTGTGCAATATTGGTGATATGGGTGAGGAGATGGCACTAGCCGACTCGGGGGCAAGCATCAATGTCATGCCCTACACGTTCTTCCAAAAGCTAGGCTTGGGCGAGCCTAGACCTACCCGGATGACACTTCAGCTTGCGGATAGATCGGTGAGGCATCCGAGGGGTATTGTTGAAGATGTGTTGGTGAAAGTGGATAAGTACATTTTCCCGGTCGACTTTGTAGTGCTCGATGTAGACGAGGATGTCGAGGTGCCGCTGATCCTTGGGAGGCCATTCTTGCGCACTTCCAAAGCTTTGATAGACATGGACGGTGGAGAGCTCACACTTAGGGTTGGGGACGACAAGCTCACTTACCGCCTCACCGAAGCCATGCGACATTCTCTTGATTTTGATGATGCTCTATATTATCTTGATGTCACTGATGATTGCATTGATGAATATATGCAGGATATGTTTAACCCGGATCCATATGAAGGGTGGCCGGACCAAGACATGGAGACTGAAGAGGAAGAAGTGCTCGCGCTTGTTTCAGTTGAAACAGACATCAAGAAGGAGAAGGAGCTTAGAAAGAAAGTCCTTCGGAGATTGAAGAGGTCAAGACGTCGCCACAAAAAGAACCCCAACAAGAAAGGGGATGAGCATTCACGAAGTAAGGGTGTTCCACCCATGTGTGGTAACAAACTCGATAATTCTCCCTCTACCTTGCAACGATTATGCAATGCTTGCTTTCAAATTATAGGGAAGAGGGCAAATTCCACTCATGAACCTCCGTAAGGTAAGACAGGTATGTCAAGCTAAGTGACGTTAAACAAGCGCTTCTTGGGAGGCAACCCAAGCGTTTTGCAGTTTTTCTAGGACCTAGTTTAGTTTTAGGATTGAATAAAAGTCTTAGCAATGGTGTCCCAATTTTCATGTGCATATACTGAGTTTTCATGTGGATTTTCGATTATTTACGTGTGCCTTAACGTTAATTGACGAAGTTTGAGTCGGTTGAGTGTGTTTTCGATAGTCTCTGGTCGTGTTTTTATGGTTTATACAGGCTCTAAGTGTTTTAAAAGAGTTTCTGAATTTTTCTGAGAGTCTGTACAATTTTCTAAGTAAACCAGAGAAAACACACGGCCGTGTGGAATTAACACACGGCCGTGTGAAATTTCGCAGAAATTCAACTCTTTTCCAGAGAGTCCACAGGGGCGTGTGGATGCCCCTGTGAGTGCCACTGTGCTAAGGCACACGGCCGTGTGGGATTTCCACACGGCCGTGTGAAAATTCTGCAGGAATTCCCTTTCATCCCGAGAAACCACAGGGGCGTGTGTGAGCCCCTGTGGGAGAGCTTGTCAAGGCACACGGCCGTGTGGAATATTCACACGGCCGTGTGAAACATTTATTGTTTCTCGGGCGAGTCAGAGAAGCCACAGGGGCATGTGAGGTGCCCCTGTGGACGGCCTTGTGTTCTTGGCCAAGTTGGGCACACGGCCGTGTGGATGTTTCACACGGCCGTGTGAAAATTTTTCAGAGAGCGTCTGTGTTTTCCCGAGAGTCCACAGGCCCGTGTGGGTGGCCCTGTGTAGACCCCTGTGGAGGCACACGGCCGTGTGGAATTAACACACGGCCGTGTGAGGTAGTTCAGAGAATGATCAGAGTGCGCACAGGGGCGTGTGTTAGCCCCTGTGAACCCTAATTTCTGAGGCACACGGCCGTGTGAATTTCCAGAACTTCAAAAGCCGCGCGTTTTTCTTATAGAAATCACTTGTGCCTCTTCATTCTCCACTCTAAACTTCTCTCCTACCCTCTCTATCACTTCCCCGACTTTCTCTGAGGTTTTTGAAGGAATTTGTTCGAGTTTTCCGGCCGTATTACTTTGTTTTTCATCTCCACCGCCGGTGAGACCTTCAATACCTTTTTCTTCATCAATTCTTGATTCAATTCGTTCTTTTATACAATTTTGCTTGGTTTGAATGTTTACATTACATACGAGCATGCTTAGAATGAAATTAGAACGAATTTAGATGTAAAGTGTGGAATTAACACACGGCCGTGTGGATTTCTGCAGATTGGTTATTTTGAACTGTTTTTGATTGTTTTCTTTTCCAATCTTACAGGAATGTCTTCTAGACCCAGGAAATCGACAGGGAAGCGCCCCCGTGAGCCCACACCTCCTCCAGCAGAGACAGAGTTCAGTATAGCCGAGCATCAGGTTCGGTTCGAGCGTTTATCAGGACTCCGTTTTGGACAGACGAGATATTTGGATTTGAGTATAGTGAGGAGTATTCAGGGGGGAGACAGCGTCGCAGATGAGATTAGCGAGCTGCTCTCAGTCGGTAGCTGGGAGAGATTGATGGTTATCCGGGACTCGGTGATCCGACCGCTCACCTTAGAGGTCCTGGCGTCGTTTGAGTTCGACCGGGGGTACAGCAGTTTCACCGAGGGCACCACAGTTCAGTTCAGAGCCCTCGGTCGACATTACAGCCTCAGTATGAGACAGTTTTCGATTGGGATGGGTCTATATGATGCGGCATACACTGAGACAGAGGAGTACTCATTGCTCCCCACAGACTACCCGGGTACCGTGACGCCGAAGCATGCGTATAGCAGACTTTGTGGTCAGGGTCAGTACGAGCCGGGTGTCTCCAAGGCTTCATGCCTTTCTCGACCTGCCTATAGATGTCTACACGCAGTTATGAGCAGATCTATTAGTGGCAGGGGAGACAGTACTGGTGTTCTGAGTCGCCAGGAGCTCCTCTACTTGTATTCGATGGTGGAGAGTGAGCCACTCCACCTGGGGCACATTGTGGCCGACTACATTCGCCATCAGGGCCAGTACCCCAGGGTAGGAGTTATCTTTGCAGGCCCCTACATCACCAGACTTCTCATTGGCCTGGGGCTCAGAGATGGAGTCAGGGGAGCAGAGAAGACGAGTGTACCAGTTCCCCTGGGCACAGATACCTTGAGGATGATGGGTATGATCCGCAGAGGAGGATCAGAGATGTATACCTGGACCATACCCCAGACGGAGTAGACTCAGGGTACACAGGCAGCTTTAGAGCCACCCCCGACAGATACACAGACCGAGGTACCCCCCACCGCGCCGGAGCCACCTCCGGTGCAGATGTTTTCACCATCTCGAGGCCAGGACAGACTGGAGCGCCTCGAGAGCGCAGTGGGGATCCTACAGACCGAGGTGGCCGAGGTTAGGGCCACACAGATTTCACAGCACCAGGAGGTGATGGCGCTGTTCCAGAGCTTGCGACAGACCTTCGAGCAGATTGTCGCCTCCTCCTCTTTCGTGGTCCGACCTCGAGTGTCCACTCCACCACCTCCATCTCCCTCAGTACCAGCAGCTCCAGCATCACCAGCAGATCCAGAGCCTCCAGCAGCACCAGAGGCCACCACTCAGGACACCGACGCTGAGGCGTCTTAGATTTTAGATTCTTTTCTTTTATTAGTCATTTCTGTATATCTTTACTTTATTTTGGACTTGTAGTACTCAGAAAGGATTCTCCTTCTGAGTATAGCTTTTATTTTGCTTTTTCTTTTTATCTCGAGTTGTATTCATTGCTTTACATTTTATATACTCGAGTTTTATTGAGCTTTACTGAACCCTCGTTTATGTGTGCGCAGATGGTCTTGGATGTAAGGATTTTGAGGAATAGTCATTGACACGGTCATGGAATCGTGTGTGCTCCACGAACCATTGAGACTCAACTCTCAATGACCTAGCTTCATCAAACGCAACACTTGGAGTTCAGGGGAGTAATGTTTCAATTGCCACTTCCACACTAATTGCTTTTATCGTTTTCACTTATTATTGTGCTTATATGCGTACATTGAGGACAATGTACATCTTAAGTGTGGGGGGGAGTTCACATTGCACACACCTTTACTTGTGCGTTCAATTGCTTATGCTAATGTAGCCTATGGCGGTTCACCTCAGTTGCAACGGTTGTATTCTTATAGTTTAGGAGATTTTTCAACATTGTATCCTATCATACTCTAGTTTTCACTTGAATTTTAGGGAATTTTTGCTCGAATCATCTTAGTACACAACTTACTCTTGGAATCTTTTGGAAACTCAATCTTGAAGTTTTTAAGGACAAGTTTATCGTTGTTCTTAGTTTCACTTTGGAAAATGCATATATATAAAAAAAAAAAAGTGGAAAAATGAAAAGAGAAAAAGAAAAAAAAATATATGAGTTTGTAAATATTAGCTTTGTTTTAATAATGCATTTGGGGTGGCAAGAGCTACCTCCTATGAAGTATGCAGCTACTCTCATAAGTCGGATACAAGTTATGCCCTAATGAGAGAAAGAGCTATCTCATGGGATGCGTGAAAGCTACTACCCCGGTAGAAAGAGCTACCTCCTCGAAAGAGTGAAAGCCACCTTTGGCGGCCGCCTAGGAAAGGGCTACCTTCAAGGATGTGTGAAGCTACTACTTCCACCACTATTTTTTGTTTTTGTATATAAATAAGTCCTTTCTAACCAAAGTTTGAGGAGTACTCGTTGGTTCTCTTGAGTAAGATCGCACACACTAACACATTTTCGAGTTTTCATCCTTTTTGATTCGAGTTTTTAGCTAGAGCATTGGTAACCTTATGCAATGTTTTGAGTTCCCCTTACTTGTAGAATGCCTCTTTTGCATACTTTTGGTGAACCTAAGGCCAAGCACTTTCAATTGTTCTTCCCAAGTACTTTCACGTTCTATTTTGCTTGAGGACAAGCAAAAGCTTAAGTGTGGGGGGGTTTGATAAGTGCTTGTGTTATAGTATCGCGAAGCGCTATTATCTTACATTAAGCATACCTTTTATCAGGTTTTATCACTAAATGTGTGCATTTGTGTTCTCTTGTGCATTGAAGGTATTGTGGAGCCTAATTGGAGAAAAAGAATGAAATTAGGTCGCGTTCGCCAATGTTGGGATGTTCTCGGACCAAGCAAGGAACGAAGCACGTATTTGGACTTGTGGATGTGTGCCAACCTCTTTTGGAGGGGCACAAAGGCAGTCACATTCACAACAAGTCCAATCCGTGTTACTTAGGAGAATCTCGCGAAAGAAGAAGACTTGAAGCAATCGGCGCGACCTACCGTTGCTTGTGTGCCCAAGTAATGGCCTCGATGAAGAACAATGGACCCGGGAGGCGTTTCGGCAAGTTACCAAGCCTGTTCAGCTGAAGATTAGTGTTCCAGAGAAGTCACACAGGCGTGTGGAAATTCCACACGGCCGTGTGAGCCATTTTCCAGCCAGACAGAGAAGTCACACGGGCGTGTGGAAATTCCACACGGCCGTGTGTTTTGCAATTTCAGCCATCCAGTGAAGACACACGGGCGTGTGGAAATTCCACACGGCCGTGTGAAATTAATTTTTCAGCCGAGACAGAAGCTTCACACGGGCGTGTGGAAATTCCACACGGCCGTGTGAAGCCCCCGATAAGTCCAATTTTAAAGCCGCGATTCAATAATATAAAAGGGGATTTTAGCAACCTTTTTAGGGATCTTTTTGGACCTATCTTTTCCCCAACTTTCTGGAGTGCGGCTAGGGTTTCGGAGAGGATTTCGTGGAGGTTCTAGCGCATCGTCGGCATCGATTTCGAGGTTCGACGTTTGCACAAGACCACGGCCACACCAATTCGAGGGGGTTTTTCATTGATGTCTATGTTTTATGCTTTATTTCTCACGTTGATGAACATGTATAGCTCTATGAGGAGCTAAACCCTTCGTGGGGTATTCGGACTTGTAAACTTTAGGGTTTCTTATGTTTCTTTGACATTGATTATTATGCTTTCCATCGTTGATGAATAAAATTGAGTTTTTAATCTTGATTATCCTTTCATATTGTTTTCCCTTAAACATGACATTAGGGTTGAGAGCAATCTAGGCTTTCCTTTGGAGGTGTGACAACTCCTATAGGATTAGACTACTCAAGATTAAAGAGGGTTGAGAGGGAGAGTTGTGAGGTAGCAATGTACCCCTTTCCCCTTCGATGTGATTTCTCCCTACCTCCGATTCCTTGATTTAATAGCGGTCGAAATAGAGTGAAGCAATAGGTAGATAAACTCCCCTAGGGCTTAGTTACGCAAGTAATAGAGTGGAGGGTTGTAGTGAATCCTATTTGCTGGGGCTCAATCTAGACTAGGGTTCTTCCACCTGGACCAAAGGGTTAGAATTACGTATAGGAACAGGTTTAATCACTAGGAATCCTTAGAGCATAATGCAACTTCCAATAGTGTGAGGTTTAGGCAGATGGACTCCCCTGGGGTTTAGTCATCTAGGTGACAGAGTGAAGGGTATTGTGAATCCTAACACCGGGGCATAGTGTTGGAGTTAGTCACGGTTGTCCTTAGGTTTGGGACCGTGAGTCTTAGGATATCCTCGACTCAATTGACATCAATAGGAGAGTATAATATCATAGTCTTGCACTTGAAACATAGACCCTAGAGGTAGCTTGTCCGGATACCCCCCCTTTACTCATTGTTAGTCCTTCTCGATTTTCCTACTTGCACTTCTTTCTTCCATCTCTCTATTTAGTTTATTGCTTTGCATTATTTTCACTCATCAATCTTATTATCGTTCTCCGTATTCTGCATAGCTTAATTAGTGAAACCTTATATTCTATCTCCCTATTCCCTGTGGATTCGACTACCTTCTCACCAAGGTAAATTTATTACTTCGACAAACCCGTGCACTTGCGGGATACACGCAAGGGGTCGTGTCAGTATTTCACTCCGGGAAAATCAGTGAGGCTTCGGAATGAGATCTCATCCTTCATGCAAATGGAATTGGAGTCTCTATTCGAGACATGGGATATGTTCAAGGAGCTCCTTCGAAAGTGTCCGCAATATGGATTCCCCGAGTGGATGATCATTCATACCTTCTACAACGGGTTAAATCCAAGTACTAAGCAACTTTTAGATGCGGCGGCAGGAGGGACTCTAGGAAGCAAGACTCCCGGTAAAGCCCGGCACCTTATTGAAGAGATGGCTATGAATAGCTATCAATGGAACACAAGGGACCAAAAGAAGGTTGCCGGAATTCATGAAGTTGATGCAGTTACATCTTTGGCGGCACAAGTGGAAGCACTGAGTAAGAAGTTAGATGTTCTAACTTCACCTAAAGTTGCGGCCATTACTACTTGTAACGGTTGTGGGGAAGGTCACACTTCGAGTGATTGTCTTATTGCTATTGGAGGCACTAGTATGGTGGAACAGGCTGATTTCGTGAGTAATGCTTATAGAGGACAAGGCCAAGGCAACCCGTATAGTGGCACTTACAACCCGGGGTGGAAGAACCACCCAAATTTCTCTTGGAGCAACCAAGGGCAGTTACAACAAAAGAACAACGCACCACCGGGATTTCAAGGACAACAAGCACCGAACATAGAAGGCCGAGTGACCGGATTAGAAGGAAAGATGACCGAACTTGAGAGAGCCTTCACAAGGTTTGTTTCTTCGTCGGATGCTAGATTCCAATTGGTGGAAGCTACACTTCGCAATCACACGGCCTCCCTACATAATTTGGAAAATCAAATGGGACAAATTGCAAAGACATTGACGGAAAGACCTCAAGGTAGTTTTCCTAGTAACACGGAGACCAATCCAAGAGAGCAATTGAAGGCAATTACCTTGAGGAGTGGAAAAGAGGTCGAGAGAGATCTTCCTCTAGAGAAGACGCAAGAGACACCCGAGGTCATGGAGATAGAGGAAGGAACGACAAAGGAGAAAGATGTGGTACCACCACCCTACAAGCCTAGAATTCCCTACCCTTCACGATTGAAGAATGACTAAGAGAACGAAAAATACAAGAAATTTCTGGGAATCTTCAAGCAGTTGCATATCAACATACCATTCGCGGAAGCATTGGCCCAAATGCCCAAGTACGCGAAGTTCTTGAAGGACCTCTTGACCAACAAGAGGAAATTGGAGGAGAGTGCATCTGTGTTCCTTGATGCCAATTTCTCGGCCGTATTGCAAAAGAACATGCCGAGCAAGAGAAAAGATCCCGGGAGTTTTATTATACCGTGCAATATTGGAAACTTGGGTGAAGTGATGGCATTGGCCGACTCAGGGGCAAGCATCAATGTCATGCCCTATACGTTCTTCCAAAAGCTAGGCTTGGGCAAGCCTAGACCAACTCAGATGACACTTCAACTTGTGGACCGATCGGTGAGGCATCCAAGAGGAATTGTGGAAGACGTATTGGTGAAAGTTAACAAATACATATTTCCTGTTGACTTCGTGGTGTTAGATGTCGATGAGGATGTCGAGGTTCCATTGATCCTTGGAAGGCCATTCTTGCGCACTTCTAAGGCCTTGATTGACATGGACGGCGGGGAGCTCACATTGCGAGTGGGAGAAGACAAGCTTACATACCGCCTCGCCGAAGCCATGAGACACTCTCTTGACTTTGATGATACTTTATATTTCCTTGACACCACCGATGAACTAATTAATGATTATGTGCAGGAAATGTTAAACCCGGATCTGTATGAAGGATGGCAGGACCAAGACGTGGAGAACAACGAAGAAGTGCTTTCACTTGGTCTAGTCGAGAAGGAAGTCAAGCCGGACCCGGGACTTATGAAAAAGATGAGGAGAAAAATAAAGAGAGCAAGGAGACGCCACACGAAAAGACCCAAGAACAATAGGGATGAGCAAGAATGGAGTAAGGGTGGTTCACCCTTGTGTGGTAACATAATCATTAACTCTCCCTCTATCCTACAAAGGTTATGTAATGCATGCTTTCAGGTTGTAGGAAAGAGGTCAACCTTCATTCATGAACCTCCATAAGGCAAGCCAGGTACGTCAAGCTAAGTGACGTTAAACAAGCGCTTCTTGCGAGGCAACCCAAGGCTTTATATGCTTTTCTAGGATCTAGTCTAGTTTAGTTTAATTTTAGATGAATAAAAACCTTAGTTGGTGTCCTAATATTTTCAATGCATTTGCTGCAATAATTTTGGTGGATTGTTGATGTTTTCGTGTGCCTAAATGATAATTGATGAAGTTTGAGTCGGTTGAGCATGTTTTCCATGGTATATGGTCATGTTTTGATAGTTTTTACAGACTCCAAGTATCGTATTTATGTTTCTAAATTTTTCAATGAGTATGTGAATTTTTCTAAGTAAACCAGAGAAACCACACGGGCATGTGGAATTAACACACGGGCGTGTGGTACCAAATAGGGCTCAGCCAGAGAAGACACAGGGGCGTGACCTAGCCCCTGTGAAAAGCCTCAGAAGGGGTACACGGCCGTGTGTAATTTCCACACGGCCGTGTGAGATTCTGCAGAACTTAAGCTCTTGTTCCAGAGAGTCCAAAGGGGCGTGTGGGTGCCCCTGTGAGAAACCCTGTTTTATGGCACACGGCCGTGTGGTATTGTCCCACGGCCGTGTGAAACTCTGCAGAAACCCCTCTTTTTCCTGAGAAACCACAAGGGCATGTGGCTGCCCCTGTGGGAGGGCTTGTGAAAAGCACACGGCCGTGTGACGTATGCACCAGCCATGTGGAACACTTAGAGTTCTCGGGACAAACCAGAGAAGTCACAAGGGCGTGTGGGAGCCCCTGTGGCTGGCCTTGTGTTCTTGGCCAGGATGGGCACACGGGTGTGTGGAATTTTCACACATTGTGACATTTTCTAGAGACCTTCTGTGGTTCCCGTGAATCCACAGGGGCGTGACCCAGCCCCTGTGAAGTCTCCCATGAAGGCACACGGGCATGTAGATTTAACACACGCCCGTGTGGGGTAGTCCAGAGAGTAACAAGAGTGCACATAAGGGCGTGTGCTGGCCCCTGTGAACCCTAAATGTATAGGTACACGGCTGTGTGGTATTTTCACACAGCCGTGTGAATTCCCAGAACTTCAAAAGCCGCGGGTCTTCTTTTGGAATTCACTCGTATCTCTTTTGTTTTCCACTCCAAAACACTCTCCGACCTTCTCTTTCACTTCCCCAACTGTTTCCGGCATTCTTTGAGGTTTCTTTTTGAGTTTTCCGGCCGATGTCGAGGTTTCTTCATTCACTCCGGCGGTAAGGACTTCGAGCCCCTTTTCTTCGTCAAATTCTTCATTTGATTCGTTCTTTTAGATGATTTCACTTGGATTGAATGATATAAATATATGCGAACATGCTTACAATGAAATTAGAACGAATTTGAGTGTAAATTTTGGTTTTTAGCCCCACAGCCTTGAGGCTCTGTCCGCCAGAAGCTCCACACGGGCGTGTGGAATTTCCACACGGCCGTGTGGATTTTCTGCAGATTGTGTTCTTGAACTGTTTTTAACTATTTTCTTTTGCAACTTTGCAGAGATGTCTTCCAGGGCCAAGAAACAAGCAGGGAAGCGGCCCCGTGAGCCTACCCCACCCCATGAGGAGATGGAGTTTGATTTACCAGAGCACAGTTAAAGATTCAAGAAGTTATTAGCGCTCTGATTTGGACAGTCGCGCTACCCGGACTTGAGTACATTGAGAGACATACAGGGGTGCGACACTGTAGCTACAGTGGTTGAGGAGCTACTAGCAGTTGGCAGTTGGGGTTGTTTGCTATCGATCAGAGAGCCAGTGATTCGAGCACTCACCCTCGAGGTCTTATCGACTTTTGAATTCGACCGAGGATACGATAGCTTTACAAATGGCGAGACAATCCAGTTTCGTGCCCTCGGTCGACACTTCAGCCTGAGTATCACCCAGTTCTCGATTATGATGGGCCTTTACGATCAGGCATTTACCGAGACGGAGGAGTACGCGCTACTGCCCACCGATTACCCAGGGACCCTGACACCTCAGAGGGTCTACAGGACGTTGTGCAGGTATGGGCAGTACGAGCCAGGGGTTTCGAAAGCGACATTTCTTTCCCGGCCAGCGTACAGGTATAGGTACATCCATGCTATATTGAGTAGGTCGGTGAGCGGCAGAGCGGATAGCACAGGGGTGCTGAGTAGACAAAAGTTGCTCTACTTATACTCCATGGTACAGAGCGAGCCACTCCATCTGGGGCACATTCTAGCTGAGTACATGCTCCACCAGGGCCAGTACCCCAGGGTTGGAGTTATCTTTGCAGGCCCCTACATCACACGCCTTATCATAGGCTTGGGACTCAGAGACGGGGTGCGCGAGGCCAAGAAGATTGCTACATCAGCCCCACTTACTAGAGATACATTGAGACTGATGGAGATGGTCCGCAGATCAGGACCAGGAGTTTATACACTGATCATCCCCCACTCAGAGTCTACAGAGCCAGATCAGGCTGAGGGGTCACAGGCAGCACTAGAGCCATCCCCAGGGCAGGCAGAGGCCGAGGCACCACCCACAGCATCAGAGCCACCTCCAGTGCGTATTTTCTCTCCCTCTTGAGGCCAAGACTGGTTTGAGCGCCTCGAGAGTGCTGTGGGTGTCATGTAGGCGGAGTTGGCCGAGATGAGGGCCGCCGAGGCAGCAGAGTTTGCCGAGTTGAGGGCCACTCAGGTATCACAGTTCGCTCAAATATCGGCCCAGCTTGCCACAGTTATTTAATTCTTTGAGCGATCCGTGGTGCGGCCCCGACGGGTATCATCACCAACTCCACCTTTGTCTCCATCAGCAGCAGATCCACCAGCACTAGCAGCAGCAGCACCAGAGGGTCCACAGCAGCACCAGAGGTATTCACATTGCACACACCTTTACTTGTGCGTTCAATTGATTATGCTCATGTAGCCAATGGCGGTTCACCTTAGTTGCAACGGTTGTATTCGTAGAGTTTAGGAGAATTTTTAACATTGTATCCTATCATGCTCTAGTTTTACTTGAATTTTATGGGATTTTTGCTCGATTACACCCGATTGTACTACTCACTCTTGAAATCTTTTGGAAAATCGAACTCGAAGTTTTAAGGACTAGTTTAGTATTACTTTAGTAAGTTGTGAAGTACTATGTAGCTAATAAAAAAAAATATAAAAAAAAAATTCGTGAGCTTGTGAATATTAGTTTAAGCTTTACATTTGGGGTGGAAAGAGCTACCTCCTATGAATTATGAAGCTACTCTCATAAGTCGGATACAAGTTATGCCCTAATGAGAGAAAGAGCTATCTCATGGGAAGCGTGAAAGCTACCACTCCAGTAGAAAGAGCTACCTCCTCGAAAGTGTGAAAGCCACCTTTGGCGGCCGCCTAGGAAAGGGCTACCTTAGAGGTTGAGTGAAGCTACTACTTCCTTACTTTGTGTATATAACTAAGTCCTTGTAACAAGAGTTTGAAGAGTACTCGTTGGTTCACTTGAGTGAATTCGCACACACTTACACGTTTTCGAGTTGTTATCCTTTTTGATTCATGTTTTTAGTTAAAGCAACGATAACCTTATGCAATGTTCTAATTTTCCCTCACTTGTAGAATGATTCTTTTGCATACTTTAGGTGAACCTAAGGCCGGGTACTTTCAATTGTTTCTCCCAAGTACTTCCACGTTCTATTTTGCTTGAGGACAAGATAAAGCTTAAGTGTGGGGGGATTTGATAAGTGCTCGTAGTATAGTAACGCAAAGCGTTATTATCTTACAATGAACATATCTTTTATCAGATTTTATCACCAAATTGTGTGCATTTGTGTATTCTTATGCATTGTAGGTTTGTGGAGCTAATTTGGAGAAAAAGAATGAAGTTAGATCGTGTTCGCCATTGTTGGGAGGTTTTCAGACCAAGCAAGGAACAAGGCACGAGCTTAGACTTGTGAGTGTTTCCCAACCTCCTTTGGAGGGGCACAAAGGCAGTCACATTCACAATAAGTCTAACTCTTGTTGCTTAGGAGAACTTCACCAAGAAGGACACTTGAAGCAATCGGGGCACGATCAACTGATGAGCAAGCGCGCGACTAGCTACAGAGCTAACACGCGACTCCCCGGCCGCAAGTGCACGGGTCGTCAAGTAATAACCTCACAAGGAGGGTCGTATTCCCTAGGGCCCGAGATCTACTATTACTTCCCTTTGGGAGTCACTTTCTAATCGATCGAAACAAGGTTGATGCAAATTTTAAATAAAAAGAACAAGTAAAGAAATGCAAATAAAATAGAACTCAATCCGAAATAAAGATAGAGATGAAGAAGCCGATAATTAAGGAAGGCCTCGGGCGAGGATTCCTCCGGGAGGAGACTAAATAAGAAAGACCATGATAACTATAAAAATAAGGTTGGCAAGGTTTTGGTCCGCTAGACTCGGATGTCGATGATGGGTCGACCGCAAGTGCACGGGTCGTCAAGTAATACCCCTCACGCGCGCGCGAGGGGGTCGTATTCCCAAGGGCCCGAGAATCTACCCTTACTTCCTCTTCGTATGATTGTTTGGCCGATCAAGTCAAGTGTTGTGCAAAAGAAAGTAAAAAGATGATTAACATGCAAATAAAGTGTTCTAAGGTGGAGGCAATGAACGAGGGATAAAACAATATAAAGAGAGGGTCACGGATGAGGATTACCAAGGGGGCTACTAAAGTGCGGGGCTTGCCTTAACTAGCATGCAAATGGGTAGTTTGGACCGAGAAACTCGAAGTTAGACCAACCCGATGGTCACGGAAATTGGTCCCTAATCCGGTACAAGTATCGAATACGGAATTCCTTCCGCTCGAATCCTCATACGATTGCAAAGGGAGCAAAAGGTTTCTCAAGTTAGGGAGAAGACACAAACTAGGTCAACCCTAACAATTGGAGGGGTACAAATACCCGATGGTCACGGCGTATTCATACATGTATCCCTACCAAGCTTGGTGAGCCTAATACTAGGGCAATGGTCATGCTTCCTAGTATTATCTAAACAATGATACACAGAGTTCTCATGCATACCAAGCAATCAAATACACCAAACAAGGTTCACAAACAAGTCTCAAATGCATAAATCAAGTCAAGCAAGCATCCTTCACAAGTTCACCCCCAAGGTTCACCTACATCCGGTGACCTTGGGGTTTAGTTGCCCATGAATACAAAATACACAAGAAAACACATCAAAACAACCAAATACATAGATGAGAACACCCCCTCAAAAGATAGAAGCCGAATGACGTTCCAAAGACGCCACCAAAGGGGTGGCTTCCCTTGTCGATTCTCCTCCAAACTAAGGATCAAGAGGGTGGATCTCGTCGTATGTCGTTCTCCTCGTCGTTCTCTCCCCGGAAATGGCCTCCGACGGCAGCTCCTAGATCCGATTTGAAGATGGTGGCAAGTTGGCTCAAGACCTAGGGCTCTCTCTCTTCCAAATGAACTCAAAACCCTTAAAAGAAAACTTTTTCCAGTGGGTTATGCGGCCCCCTATGCGGCCCCGCATGCGGGGAGAGAAAATTCCCGAGAAAATCCCGAAATCGCGTAAGTTGCTACAGTGCCGCTACAGTAGAACTGCTGCAGTACCGTATGCGGCCTCTTCAGTGCCCGCATGACAGCCCGCATGAACCTCCAGACATAGCCATTTTCACCAAAGGATTCGTGCTACAGGATCTGCTACAGTGTTCGCTACAGTGCCCCCCGTATGAAATAGTGTTTTTGTTGCCGATTTCTTCTCAAATTCTATCAATGAGCTCAAATGGGTCACATCAGTACCTGTAACACGAAAGAAACCAATTCAGACCAAAAACGGGTGCCAACTCATAGAAAATTACGTAATACATACACCCGAATACATGGAAAATACGTATGTTTAGGCGTTTATCAAACATCCCCACACCTAAGCATTTGCTTGTCCCCAAGCAAACAAACATGAATAACAGGGGCAAGAAGATAAACGACTAAATGTACGACCTCAAGCTCAACAGTAGAGGACCCCACTAGCACAGATAGAAGGAAGGACAGATAATGAGTTGTTCTGTTGGCAACTGGGTATGGATGGTCTTGTTTCATCTAAAGTGCACTGGTGAGTGTGTGCTTACTTCCAACCTCATTCTCCATATTATTCACTCCACATACAATGAAAATGGCATTAATCTGTTAAAGACACCCTCAATACCCAGTTAAAAGTCCTTCGGGTCCTGAATGAAACTTTGGCTCTCGAGTGGTTGTGTAACAGGTTCCAAGGGATACGAATAAGATACTATATGCTGTATTTACATATTTGCAAAGGTTTTTTTTTTTTGAGTTGAGTCCGACTAACGTAGACTGCACAAAAATCTTTCAGACGGATGCACATGCTGGCCAGGCACAAGAGCCACCCATCCTACTTGATTACAGTCCACATAGACGCATTCATGCTGTACTAGCAGAGGAATACTGTCATAGACTCCACTTTTTTTTTTTTTTTTTTACCTGTATACAATATATCTCGTATCCCCTGGTATAAAACCTGTTAACAAACTCACTTGAGGCTAAGAAAACAACAAAGGACCTCAAAAACTCTTAAAAAGGCATTGAAAGTAGACATTAACAAATTAATGCCGAAAACATTGGAATGGGTTAGTTGGAGTGTATGAGGTGGAAGTACAAGTGTAAAAGTCTGTCAGTGCACTAAAGATAAAGTAGGACATCATTTAGGAACAATAATGAAATACAACTCATAACTGTCGTACCTTCATGCTAGGAAGTCCTAAACTAGGCGTCATTGCTATCATCGGCATAACAAGCATGCAAATAAGAGTAAAGCACTCCATCCCCACACCTAGAATCGTACATTGTCCCTAATGTACATGAATCAGCAGAACATGATGATATGTATGCAATAAAAATAAGGAGATGAAGCAAGAAGACTTCCCCAATTAGTTGATGCAGTGAATTCAAGGTGAACACAAACAGGGGTAAATCACTAGGGCCATGGAGTGTGAAGCATCCTCAACGATCAGTCCTGAAAGCAACAGGAAATGCATCACAACTCGATAAATAAATAAAGAGAGCGAACAAATAAAATCCAAACTACATAAATAAAAAGAAGTAGTTTAGTAGGGCCGAAACCCTAACAAACTGAACGATATAACAAACAAACAAATAAGTCTAAGTGCGCAACAACAAAATACACACAACAAGAAAAGTAAAAACTGAGAGTCGGTGTCATGAGTCTAATGATTTGGTGGAGGTGGTGAAGCCATGTGATATGTACTCCCGGATGGTATGATCGAGGCTCAAAACCCCCAAGGTTTCCCAATCAATTTTTTTCGGACAACACCAAAATTCTTCCTCGACAAAGAGGGCATAACGGGTCTTGTGGGCATCGTCGGTGAATCTTGGCTCAAAGACGGGCGGTGGAGAGCTCCTCCGGGATCGCTTTGAAGCCACATGCTTGGTTGACATCCCTACAAGACCATACAAGCTTCATCAAACCAAAAATATATGAAAATAATGCACAATGGCATCAATGGGCTGAAATCTTATTGTTGCTACAGTAATTTCGGGAAAATTTTTCAAGAGTTTCTTCTTGTAAAAGTAGCAAACAAATTTTACAAACCTTGAAATTCAACACATACATTCACAAGAAACATTCACAACCACATTCCCAAGAAAATCAGCCCAAAAACACAAAGAAAAGCCCTAGAAATGGAGAGATATGGAACTTACTTCAATCTAGGGCACCAAAGTAAAAATGAAGTGGAATCCGGCTTAAAGCTTGATAAAACCTTGAAAATCTTCCAAAAATTCGTTTGCTAGGATGAGGAGAGCATTTGGATGTAAAAAGAATGAAGGAAAATGGTGGAGAGATGAAGGAGAAAAGAGAAGAAGTTTGATGAAAATTGAGTGAATAGTGAGGAAGTGGGCTGAAGAGAGGGGGAAATAGGGGCTGGGTGACCATGCGGCCTACCATGCGGCCGCATGGTACCCCGCATAACTCTCTGGAAAATCCATGCGGCCTGCTATGCGGCCGCATGGTACCCCGCATAAGGCTCTGGAAAATCTATGCGGCCTGCTATGCGGCCGCATAGCAGGCCGCATTGCTCTCGGGAAAATTTGTGCGGCCCCTTGTGCGGCCGCATGACAGGCCGCAGAAGGCCCAGGAATTTTTCAGCTCAAAACACTCTCAAATCAACCTTTGAACTCAACCTAGCACTCAAAAATTACATGAAAACAAAGCCGAAAACACTAAAAAATCATTGAAAACATGGAGATTGAAGCACCAACACTCAAGGAAAAATACAATGATCATCAAACCAAGGGTGCAACATGGTAAAATAAATTAAGGAAAACGACTAAACAACCACCACAATCAAAGAAATCAACAACACTCAAACTCAAAAGCACCACAAAAAATACGAAAAACACCCAAACACAACAACAACTAAGAAGAAAAAAAAAAAAAATAGATGCAATGAATTTAAAGACTTGGGTTGCCTCCCAAGAAGCGCTTGTTTAACGTCTTTAGCTCGACGTCTCTTACCTTGACATCATGGTGGATCAAAGGAAGTCAAATTACCTCCATTCTTGTGTAAAATGTTGTTACCCGAGAAATTCATGGAGAGGCATGAAAAGATCTTGAACTTCCCTTGATTTTCCATGAGTATGTCATCTACATTCATGGGCGGCGATGATACAACCTTCACAACTTTTGTAGGCTTTTTCTTTGTCTTCTTCCACATCTTCTTCAAGGCTTTCTTTTCTTGGTCATGAGGCGGAGGTCGAACCATTACTTGTGCAACTTGTTGCATCGGTATAGGTGTGGCATCACGTTTTTCAATCCCATCGTCATCTAACTCCCCCAAAATCTCATCCAACGGGTTTAAGGCAAGAACTTCCTGCACACAATCGGAAACAATGACATCAGTTAAATCAGTATAGTATAAACTGTCATCATGATCGAGTGTGTGCCGCATTGCTTCGGGGAGAGTAAAGACAACTTGCTCATCACCAACTCTTAATGTCATCCTTCCGCCCTTGACATCAATCAATGCACCCGAAGTATTTAGGAATGGCCGACCGAGAATGATGGGGACCTCAACATCATCATCAACATCAAGTATCACGAAATCAACGGGGATGATGAGCTTGTCAACCCTTACAAGGACATCTTCGACAACACCCCTTGGTCTCCGCACCGAACGGTCGGCAAGTTGTAGGGTCATTCGTGTAGGACTTAAGTCTTCTAACCCTAGCTTCAAAAATAACTTGTAGGGCATCACATTAATGCTCGCTCCCGAGTCGGCTAAAGCATTCTCTTGTATTCCTTCACCAAGTACACACGGGATGACGAAACTACCGGGATCATTGAGTTTCTTTGGCAACTTCTTTTGAATCAAAGCGGAGCAATTCCCCGATAGTGTCACCGAGTCCACATCTTCTAGTTTTCTTTTGTTCGTGATGAGGTCTTTCATGAACTTGGCATACTTGGGTATTTGTGAAAGGGCCTCAACCAATGGAATATTAATGTGGAGTTGCTTGAATATGTTCAAAAACTTTTTAAATTGGGCATCCTCCTTGTCTTGTTTCAATCTTGTCGGGTAAGGCACCACGGGCTTGTACTCGCTCACCTTTGGGACCGGGGATTTTTGGATATCGTCACCACATTCCTTCCCATTATCCTTACATTCCTTCTTGTTCAAATGAGGGTCTTCCCGATCGGCTACCCTATCATTAGAAGCACTTGGACTCGTCTCGGCCCTTGCTTCCAATTGCTTTCCACTCCTCAGTGTAACGGCTTTCAAGTGTTCCCTAGGGTCGCTTTCGGTGTTTCTTGGCAAGCTACCCGAAGGATGATCAGAATGCGCTCGAGCAAGCTGTCCCACTTGGTTCTCAAGGGTTTGCATGGATGCTTGAACATTCCTCAACACAGTACCGAAGTCATCCAACCTTTTCTCGATACATTGAAACCGTTTTTTCGGAATTGATCATGAATTTAGCCAAAACATCCTCTGTAGTAAACTTCCTTTCTTGTTGAGGAGGCGCCTGGAACTGACTTCCTTGGGGTGGTGGGGCTCTCTGTTGTGCTTGTCCCTGACTCCATGATAAGTTTGGATGGCCCCTCCATCCCGAGTTGTAGGTGTTGCCAAATTGATTCCCAAATCCTCTAGGTCCACCACCAACGTAGTCAACATTTTCCACAGGTGCCGAGGGAGCAATGAAAATAGGGCATTGAGAAGTTGCATGCCCGGCACCACAAGTGTCACAAGACATCACTGCCTTAGGAGTGGAGCTAGACCCGAGCATCAACTGTTCAACTTTCTGTGCTAATGTACTGACTAAGGCATTGTTGTCTGAAACATTCTTCGATAAGGCTTCAACCTTAGCAGTCAACGCAGTATTCTCATTCACCTCATACAGGCCTGCAGCCTTTGGTGCCTTCTGCCGAGTACTCCAGTGACACTCATTACTAGCCATGTTTTCAATAAGAGCCTCAGCATCCTCAGGTAACTTTGCACTTAGAGATCCTCCTGCTGCAGCATCAATCAGTTGTCTCACAGCGTAGTTCAACCCATTACAAAACATTTGCACTCTCATCCACGCAGGGAACCCGTGGTGAGGACACTTACGCAGGAGATCCTTGAACCATTCGTGGGCCTCAAAAAGTGTTTCTGAATCCCCTTGCCTGAAGGATGAAATTTCTTGCCTCAGTCGGGCCGCCCTGCTTGGTGGAAAATATCGGGCAAGGAATTTCTCGACCATCTCTTTCCAAGTAGTGATTGATCCGGGGGCCAAAGAAGTGAGCCAACGATATGCTGCTCCTCTCAAACTGAACGGGAACAACCTCAATCTTATGGCGTCATCGGACACTGAGTTAATCTTGAAAGTGGAGCATATTTGGAGGAAGCGGGACAGGTGGGCATGTGGGTCTTCATCGGCTAACCCATCGAACTGGACTGAATTTTGAATCATTCCTATTGTGCTTGCCTTGATTTGAAAGTTATTAGCTGGCACAGTTGAGGCTTGCACACTGAACTCCTCACCGGTGAATTGGGGCCTCTCATAATCGGATAATGTTCTTCTTGGTTCAGCCATGACGGAGGGTTCACTAGACTCGACCCGAATTTCTTGTTGCCTTGAACTTTCTGTTGCTTCTCTCAATCGTTGATACAAGATTCGTTCAATCTCGTCGTCGGGTTCAACTAAATTTTCTTGACTAGCTCGTGTCATAAGATGGGTACCTCGCAAAATAACAAGAGCCAAGACTTAGAAATTTAAGAAAGCAAGGAAATGAAAATGTAAAAGAAAAAATGACGAAATATATACAATGATGAAAAACACGAAACAAAATAGTGGCCAAATCAACCAACTCTAAGTTTTCCGGATATTTCTCGTGGTTCCCCGGCAATGGCGCCAAAAACTTGATGGGTCGACCGCAAGTGCACGGGTCGTCAAGTAATACCCCTCACGCGCGCGCGAGGGGGTCGTATTCCCAAGGGCCCGAGAATCTACCCTTACTTCCTCTTCGTATGATTGTTTGGCCGATCAAGTCAAGTGTTGTGCAAAAGAAAGTAAAAAGATGATTAACATGCAAATAAAGTGTTCTAAGGTGGAGGCAATGAACGAGGGATAAAACAATATAAAGAGAGGGTCACGGATGAGGATTACCAAGGGGGCTACTAAAGTGCGGGGCTTGCCTTAACTAGCATGCAAATGGGTAGTTTGGACCGAGAAACCCGAAGTTAGACCAACCCGATGGTCACGGAAATTGGTCCCTAATCCGGTACAAGTATCGAATACGGAATTCCTTCCGCTCGAATCCTCACACGATTGCAAAGGGAGCAAAAGGTTTCTCAAGTTAGGGAGAAGACACAAACTAGGTCAACCCTAACAATTGGAGGGGTACAAATACCCGATGGTCACGGCGTATTCATACATGTATCCCTACCAAGCTTGGTGAGCCTAATACTAGGGCAATGGTCATGCTTCCTAGCATTATCTAAACAATGATACACAGAGTTCTCATGCATACCAAGCAATCAAATACACCAAACAAGGTTCACAAACAAGTCTCAAATGCATAAATCAAGTCAAGCAAGCATCCTTCACAAGTTCACCCCCAAGGTTCACCTACATCCGGTGACCTTAGGGTTTAGTTGCCCATGAATACAAATACACAAGAAAACACATCAAAACAACCAAATACATAGATGAGAACACCCCCTCAAAAGATAGAAGCCGAATGACGTTCCAAAGACGCCACCAAAGGGGTGGCTTCCCTTGTCGATTCTCCTCCAAACTAAGGATCAAGAGGGTGGATCTCGTCGTATGTCGCTCTCCTCGTCGTTCTCTCCCCGGAAATGGCCTCCGACGGCAGCTCCTAGATCCGATTTGAAGATGGTGGCAAGTTGGCTCAAGACCTAGGGCTCTCTCTCTTCCAAATGAACTCAAAACCCTTAAAAGAAAACTTTTTCCAGTGGGTTATGCGGCCCCCTATGCGGCCCCGCATGCGGGGAGAGAAAATTCCCGAGAAAATCCCGAAATCGCGTAAGTTGCTACAGTGTCGCTACAGTAGAACTGCTACAGTAGAACTGCTGCAGTACCGTATGCGGCCTCTTCAGTGCCCACATGACAGCCCGCATGAACCTCCAGACATAGCCATTTTCACCAAAGGATTCGTGCTACAGGATCTGCTACAGTGTTCGCTACAGTGCCCCCCGTATGAAATAGTGTTTTCGTTGCCGATTTCTTCTCAAATTCTATCAATGAGCTCAAAGGGGTCACATCAGTACCTGTAACACGAAAGAAACCAATTCAGACCAAAAACGGGTGCCAACTCATAGAAAAATACGTAATACATACACCCGAATACATGGAAAATACGTATGTTTAGGCGTTTATCAGTCGACTACCCCGGAACCTCCGTAGTGTAGCCCTAATCCAGTACGGGTTTTCCTATCCAGAAAATACCCCTACGATGTCAATGAGAACAAGGAGTCTTGATTAGGGTTAATCTAATGCACACTCTCGGCTAAATTAACCCTAAACGCGCGGAAGGCTATTAACACCCGGGACCTCCGGTGTATTAATACATGTATCCCTCTTTAACTCATCAACTGACCTAATACATGCTAGCATCCCGCCAAACAAGTATCATTCACAATCAATTCTACGGAATCCATCCGATGTAGAATGAACAACATGTTGATGAATTAAAACCGAACAATCAAACCAACACATTCATTCAAATCAATACAAGGTCATTCATACAAAGTCTCCTCCCAAGGTTCACCGGGAGCCCGGTGGCCTTGGGAGGTTTAGTTCGACATCACAAAGCTAAGGAGCTCGTCATACAAAGGATTCATCGAATAAAAACAAGAAAAACTCCCTCAAAGATGTCGACTAGGGTTGATGGTGTAGCTCGTCGGATCTGCGCCGGCGAGCCCTATGAAGCTTCTCCACGTCTTCCCCTTCTTCTCTCTTTCAAATCTGCCCAAGAATTCCTCCAAATACCTCCAAAGATGATGAGAGTGGTGAGTGGTGGAGTGGAGGCCGGATAGAGAACCAGATCTCCCAAAGAATCCCTGAAAGAGCCCATATATAGCTCGAAGCTGTGCGGGCACTGCGCGGGACTGCGCAGTGACCGCACAGCCTTCTGGCTGTGCTGTGCGGCCAGTGTGCGGCCCTGAGCACAGGCCGCACAGCCTTCTGGCTGGAGCCTGCGGCGACTGTGCGGTCCGCATTGTGGCCGCACACGGCTGAAAAAAATCAGCCCGTGTGCGGCGCGTCAGCTTCCGAGGTGCTCCAGCTCTTCGTTTCTTCTTCAATCATCCCCGAAATGACACGAATACTGTTTAATCTCGCGCACTTGGTCCTCGAAACCCTAAAACGAAAATAAAAGCATCAAGTGCGCAAAATGTCATCAAAACACATACAAGTTGCACGAAAGTACAAGAATATCATTGCTAAAACATGATTTATTTAAGCACTTATCAAATACCCCCCACTTAAGCATTTGCTTGTCCTCAAGCAAACGGACATGAAAACCAGGGATACTGATAAGTGACTAAATACACAACCTCAGGCAAGAGATGATATCATAGCCAAAATGAAACTCAAAATGCTAAGCAAAGACCACTTGAGATCATTCATGCATTCATTGGCCGTGTTATGCTGTGTGTGTGCAAATCCCCTAGTTCGAATCCCTGTAGTCCAAACAAGGTAGACAAGACCCCGAGGACCACTTCGTGAAGCAATTTACGCCACTTAGTGGAATACGGCCTTGAGGTGGTAGAAATACGTCTAGTAGAGTTCTAAGGATCCTTCCTCTTATTATCGAACAAATACCGGTCAAAATTTATTGTTCTGTACGCAATTGCTTAACTTTTTCTTTTTCTTTTCCGGGACTAACATGAATTGCAAATCCACATTACCTGGAGCTTTGCACATTCATATAGACGCGTTCATGTCCTTATAGCTTTTGGCAAGAGGAACACTCTGGTTAGGAGCCAGAACCCCAAGTTACTTCGCTATTAGGGCAGAGGAGCACTGTCCACGTTTTTTTTTTTTTCGACCGTATTGCAAAAAAGAACAAGAAAAAGGTCCTTAGAACTTTATTAGACAACATTCTAACACACCAAGGCGCGAACCCACTAGTATGGATTAGCAACTAAGAGGGTCACGAAGGTGCTGTGGTCCCTCGCCTAGATGTCCAGGGTTCTACCTAGGGGAATAGTGTGAGAAATGCCTAGAATGACATGAAAATCTCAAGTGTGCAAGGTCATAAAAAAAAAACTTAGCATTTATCATGGTTTCGAGCTATAATATAATCACAATCAAGTACACCATCCTAGGTTTAACAAACATGCAACAATTCAAAAGTTTCCAAAAATTTTCATACAAGTTCACGCAATAAATAGTAAAGCTCAGACATGCATACCCACCCCCCACTTAAAGCAGTACATTGCCCTCAATGTACATGGTTCAGCAGTACAGACAATTTAATGCAGGGAAAATCAGGAGGGTGGTTTCGTGAACTTCCCCGAGAAATTTGTAATGAAACTTGTAGGGCATAAGCTCGGGGTGGCCATCACCATGGCAACAAGCAAAGTGGAGAGGAAGAGAAATGGACGTCTTGTTCAACCTGCAAGGAGAAAAGACGTCGAGTTAAGCATCCATCAACCACACAAAAATAAAGAAAACAACAAAAAAAAGGGACAGTAAAAGGAAAGTGAGCTCTCGAAATAAAAAGATGGGTGGGGTCGTTAAAAGTCCTCCGTGTTTCCTCCACGTGGTTTGATCAGACAGTTGACCTACATCGTCAGAGATGAAGATCAAGCAATGGTAGAACATCTTGAAAACATGAAGGGAAATGGGGTTTTGAAAATGTTTTTAAAGTTGAAACGATGCGACGGGAGGTGAAGAGATCAAGATGAATGCTAGAAGGTGGAGAAAAGCCGAAGAAGAAGACATTTATGTAGCATGATGACTGCTCCGCAAGCGCACGGGTCGCCAAGTAATACCCTGTGCGTGACACAGGGGTCGTATTCCCTGGGGTCCCAAGAGCTGCTATTACTTCCCCCTAGACGGCACTGTCTAGTCTACCAAATATAGATTTAAAACAAGATAAGGAAACAAATAAAAGATAAAACTATAAACAAGTGATCTAAGGCACACCAAACAAGCACATTAAGGAAACAATGAGCAATAAATGAACGAGGCCGCGGGCGAGGATCCCCTCGGGACTACTAAAGCTAGAAGGATACTCGAATCACACAGGCAAAGGTGGTTAGGCCAAGAGACATCCAAAGATAGGTCACCCCGATGGTCACAGTGATGACTCCTAATCCGGTACGGGTATTGGAATACGGACTTTCCACCGCTACGGTATTTCTACCGCCCAAATCCCCACACGATTGCTAAGGGCCTAGGGAAATCTCAAATTAGAGTCAAACACAATATCTAGGCTCAACCCTAATGGTTGGAGGGGTACAAAATACCCGATGGTCACGGCGTATTTGTACATGTATCCCTTCTAAGCTTGGTGAGTCTAACACTAGCGCAATGGTCATGCAACCTAGTATTACCTAAAAATTGATACACAGAGTTCTCATGCATACCAAAGCATTCAAATACACCAAACGTAAACCACAAACCACACAAATACCATACATATAAATCAAGTATCCAAACAAGCAAGTTCATCCCAAGGTTCACCGGACGCCCGGCGACCTTGGGAGTCTAGTTCATCATCAACAAAGGAGAATGCAAACAAAACAAGAAAAACTAGGTAAAGCTCATGACAACTCCCCAAAGATGAAGACTAGAAGAAGATGGTGATGAGAACTTGAAGGATCCGCACCAACAAGCTCCTAGATTCTCGCCCTTGAGTGTGTGATCTTCTTCTCCCTCGATTTGCCCCTCAAAAATGCCTTCTCCCGCAGCTTTGATGCCCTAGAAGATAATGGAGGAGAAGATGTGGCCAAAGACAAGACCAAATGATGCCCTAACCCTTGATTTAAAGCCATCTCGGGATGGCTCACGGGCTGGCTCATGGTCAATATACGGGCCGTGAGGTTGCCCAGGAAACGGGCCGAAAATCTGAATAAGTTGCTACAGTACTGCTACAGTGAAACCTTCAGTAACATCGCTACAGTACTCCAGCTACAGTAGAACCGCTACAGCGTTTTGCTCTCTGATTTGCTTGCGGTAGACCTCACGGCCATGAGGTTGCCGGTGAGGGTTTCCAGACTTAGAAAATTCTTCAAATCTTCGTGCTTCAGGCTGCTACAGTGTTGCTACAATGCCAGGGAACCCAAAACGACGATTTCGGTGTCAATTTCTTCTCAAATTGCGTCGTTGAGCTCACCTAGGCCTCTTTTGTACCTGAAACATGAAATAAAACAATTTAGACCAAAAAGGGCATCGACTCATCAACAAAATATGGAAAAGCATGCGCAAGTATACGTATAAAATACGTACATTTAGACGTTTATCAAACATCCCCACACCTAAGTGTTTGCTTGTCCCCAAGCAAACAAACGTGAAAAACAGGGGCAAGAAGATAAATGGCTAAATATACGACCTCAAGCTCAAAAGTAAAGACTCCACAAGCACAAATGGACAGAAATCAAGAAATGAGCTGTTCAGTGAATAGTCAAGTAATACTAGCTTTGTTTCTCCTAGAGTGCTCCCGTGAGTGTGTGCTAACTCCCACCTTGACCTCCATACCCTGGATTACTCCAGGATGCCCATTCACCCCACACACAATCAAATTGGCATTAAAGTGTTAAAAGCACCCTCAATACTCAGTTAAGAGTCCTTCGGTTCCTAGATAAAACTTTAGCTCTTAAGTGACTACACAGCGAGTACCAGGGGATTAAGAGACTTTATTACTTCTCACAAATATACAAACATACACTCTATTTTTATTTTTTTTTTTCATTTCTTTTTTCTGAGTCCCCGACTAACATAGACTGCACAAAAATCTTTCAGACGGATGCACATGCTGGCCAAGCACAAGAGCCACCCATCCTACTTGATTACAATCTACATAGATGCATTCGTGCTACTAGCAGAGGAATACTGTCATAGACTCCCTTTTTTATTTTTTATTTTTATTTTTTTTATTATTTTATTTTTTTTTTGCATGTACAGACTATCTCTCAAATCCCCTGGTTAAACCCACTACAATAGTTCACTTTAGGCTAAAGAAAACAATAAAGGAACACAAAAGCTCTTAAAAGAGTATTGAAGATAGAATTTAACAATCTAATGCAAAAATCATTATGATGGGTTGGTTGGAGCATACAAAGTGGAAGTGATCATGAACAATTATAATGATGCACTAAAGGTGAAACAGAGCTACATTCAAGCACAGGTAAAGTACAGCTCACAACTATCATTCTACCAAGCCAGGAAGTCCTTAACAATAAAATCATAGCTATCATAGGTAGTTAAGCATACAAGTTCACGAAAATCCAACTCCACCCCCCACTTAAAGATGCACATTGCCCTCAATGTGCCTAAACAATAGAATGCAACAATATAGACAATAAAAACATAGTAAGAGGGTTTCGTGAACTTCCCCATGTCTCAAAACATGTGTCTTGACGTCCATGAGATCGGGGTGACCACCAAAGATCATGCTACGTAACGGAGAAGAAAGTGCACAAGATGCCCTAATTCCACCCTGCAAGGTAGAAAAGAACATCATCTCAAGGCATCTAATCACACACCCAAAAAGAAGATACAACAAGAAACAAGAACAAACACAAACACAACAAACAACTATAAAAAAAAAAACAATGGAACAAAACATCAAAATCCAAGTGAGTCCTTGTTCATGCAATATCATGATGACCAATTCCCTCATATTGCAAGTGTTACTAAGGGATTACAAAAAAGATACAAGATCAGTCCAAAATACAAGAAAATCAAGGGTTTTCATGATGGGGTTGTGAAAGGATTTAAGAATGCTACAGTAACTCCCAAAAAAAATTTGCAAGAGCTTCCCTTGAACATGGAGCATAAAATTTTTTACAAAGCTTGAAAATTGCTCCAAAAACTCACAAAATCAACAAACAACCATTCTCCCACAACATTATCATCCATTCAACATGAAAAATAGGAGAAAGGTGGAAGAAACATCGATGCTCAAAAGCTAGGGTTTAGAAAGGGGTACCTTGGAAAGTCGGTGAAGATGATGGAAAAACTCCCAAAAAATCATGCAAATTAAGTCCTTCAAAGTAGGATATTCGTGTAGAGGAAGAAAAATGGAGAAAAATGGTGAAAGAATGAGGGAAAACGGATGAGAAATGAGAAAATATGAAGAAAATGGTGAAAGGATACCCCAATGTAATGTCCAGCCCGAGCCCCTTGCGGGTGACCTCACGGCCGTGAGGTCACCCGTGAGAGCTCTCTGGATGGCTCACGGTTGGGCTCACGGCCGTGAGCCCAACCGTGAGAAGCCTCTAGATGACTTATGGGCTTCCTTACGGTCATAAAACGGCTAATTTCCAGGTTTACATAAAGTTACCCTCCGCTAAACCTTAAAAACACTCAAAACAAAGCCGAATGAAGAACATAAACACTCAAGACATGAATCTCATGATATCTAATCATTAAATCACTCAAGGAAACACACAAACATGCATGGATGATTAAACAAAAATGATGATAAAAGTGACTAACACATGAAGAAACCTAAAAAGACTAAAACTTCAAACACACCAAAAATACGGAAAATGAACACACCGAACACTCAAACAACATGAAAATGAAAATGTAAGGAATTTAAAGACTTGGGTTGCCTCCCAAGAAGCGCTTGTTTAACGTCATTAGCTCGACGTACCTTATTCTTACCTTAGGGAGGCTTGAAAATGGTTTGTTCATCCCGGCAAGAGGTTGCATAAGAACTACCAAGAAATACGAAACATACCTTCCGGGATGATGTAAATTTGGAGGCAATGCATGAGATACCTTTTGGCCTCCATGGAAAAAGCTTGGGCCGGGCATTGCACAATTTAAACTTTGGCGGATCCTTGGATGGCTTGAACCTCCTCCCCGCTTCTTCTTTAGTCCCGGCAAGAATTCCTTTGAGTACCCCACCACAAAGTTGCTTGGGCCTCCATGGAAAAAGTTTCGGTCGAGAACAATTCAAGCTAGTCATAGGTGGGTCCTTGGACGGTTTCCACCTCCTACCCACATCTTCTTCCTCGACCCTTATTGAATGCCTTTGAACTACCCATAAGTGTTGCTTGGGTCTCCAAGGGAACAAGTTTGGTTGAGAACTTGACAATCTTTGCATAGGTGGATCAAATGGTGGCTTTAACATCCTCTCCACAATTTTTTTCGCAACCCCTCTTGAATGATCAACAATTGCCCACAAAATTTTCTTGGGCCGCCACGGGAATATTTTTGGTTGGGAATTGTCCAAGCCCGGCATTGGTGGGTTCAAGGATGACCTTAGCCTCTCCCCCACATCTTCAAATACAATTCCCGGAATTTTCTCTCGGCACTTGAAAATTATTGATTGGTTGATGGAATGGTCGATGTTGAGGCAAGTAGCGTCTTCAAATGTGGTCAATGGAGCTTCTTCCACTTCCTCAAATTTTTCCATAGCCATGATGACATCCTCCTCTCCTTCTTCTTCAATTTCACCTTGAGATGGAACATCTATCATTTGCTCACAAGGTATTGGTGCTACATCAATTGCTTCTTCAACCTCCAACACCTCAATATCAACTTCCATCTCAATTTCACCATTGTTCTCTTCCAATCTAGTGTTAAATTCATTATGAAGAGATGGTTGGGCATTAAAATTTGCGGCAGTCAAGGCTTCAAGTTCAGCATCCGCATTCATCATGAATCTTTCAAACACATCTTGTGTATTGAAACCCCATTCATTAAGTGGCCTACTTTGAACGACTGGAGGGTGGTAATGCCATGGTTCTTGAAAGGAGGGTTCTTGTGGCAATCCTTGGTAAGGGTGCTCCCATTCTTGAGTATAATGTGCTGTCGAAAAATTTTGGTGCCCTTGCCAATATGGATAGTGGTCATTAGGGTGTGGATTGCACTGTCTTGCTATCATGGCAGAATATTCTTCCATCGCTTTCTCAAGTGCACGGTTTCTTGTGCCCAATAATCTTTCTATGTGGTCCATGGCCCTATATAAGCAAACAAAATCAAAATCAGAAAGATATCAAAGAAAACAAGAAAGAAGTAAAATAGATAAATATCCACAAAATGGTAAAAGACACATACGAAAACAAATAATTACAAAAGGAGATAAGAATGACTAAATCAGTGAACTAAAGGTTTTCCTAGCATCCTTGGGGTTCCCCGGCAACGGCGCCAAAAAGTTGATGACTGCTCCGCAAGCGCACGGGTCGCCAAGTAATACCCTGTGCGTGACACAGGGGTCGTATTCCCTGGAGTCCCAAGAGCTGCTATTACTTCCCCCTAGACGGCACTGTCTAGTCTACCAAATATAGATTTAAAACAAGATAAGGAAACAAATAAAAGATAAAACTATAAACAAGTGATCTAAGGCACACCAAACAAGCACATTAAGGAAACAATGAGCAATAAATGAACGAGGCCGCGGGCGAGGATCCCCTCGGGACTACTAAAGCTAGAAGGATACTCGAATCACACAGGCAAAGGTGGTTAGGCCAAGAGATATCCAAAGATAGGTCACCCCGATGGTCACAGTGATGACCCCTAATCCGGTACGGGTATTGGAATACGGACTTTCCACCGCTACGGTATTTCTACCGCCCAAATCCCCACACGATTGCTAAGGGCCTAGGGAAATCTCAAATTAGAGTCAAACACAATATCTAGGCTCAACCCTAATGGTTGGAGGGGTACAAAATACCCGATGGTCACGGCGTATTTGTACATGTATCCCTTCTAAGCTTGGTGAGTCTAACACTAGGGCAATGGTCATGCAACCTAGTATTACCTAAAAATTGATACACAGAGTTCTCATGCATACCAAAGCATTCAAATACACCAAACGTAAACCACAAACCACACAAATACCATACATATAAATCAAGTATCCAAACAAGCAAGTTCATCCCATGGTTCACCGGACGCCCGGCGACCTTGGGAGTCTAGTTCATCATCAACAAAGGAGAATGCAAACAAAACAAGAAATACAAGGTAAAGCTCATGACAACTCCCCAAAGATGAAGACTAGAAGAAGATGGTGATGAGAACTTGAAGGATCCGCGCCAACAAGCTCCTAGATGCTCGCCCTTGAGTGTGTGATCTTCTTCTCCCTTCGATTTGCCCCTCAAAAATGTCTTCTCCCGCAGCTTTGATGCCCTAGAAGATGATGGAGGAGAAGAGGTGGCCAAAGACAAGACCAAATGATGCCCTAACCCTTGATTTAAAGCCCTCTCGGGATGGCTCACGGGCTGGCTCACGGTCAATATACGGGCCGTGAGGTTGCCCAGAAAATGGGCCGAAAATCTGAATAAGTTGCTACAGTACTGCTACAGTGAAACCTTTAGTAACATCGCTACAGTACTCCAGCTACAGTAGAACCGCTACAGCGTTTTGCTCTCTGATTTGCTTGCGGTAGACCTCACGGCCGTGGGGTTGCCCGTGAGGGTTTCCAGACTTAGAAAATTCTTCAAATCTTCGTGCTTCAGGCTTCTACAGTGTTGCTACAGTGCCAGGGAACCCAAAACGACGATTTCGGTGTCAATTTCTTCTCAAATTGCGTCGTTGAGCTCACCTAGGCCTCTTTTGTACCTGAAACACGAAATAAAACAATTTAGACCAAAAAGGGCATCGACTCATCAACAAAATACGGAAAAGCATGCGCAAGTATACGTATAAAATACGTACATTTAGACGTTTATCATAGCAAAACTGATCCAAGTGTGCGGGTGGTGTGCGGGCGGCACACCAACCGCACACCCCTCTGGCAAGGGTGTGCGGCCTCTGTGCGGCCGCACAGTGGCCGCACAGAGCCCTGCAAAACACTTAAAAATCAGCTATTTCCAAACCAAAACTAGTCTTCAACATTACAAACGTGACGACACTCATATCGGACAATTGAAACATATTGAAAAACACAAAACAAACTGGGTTTTTTCGTGATGGGGAGGAAACAAGGGTATACACAATAAAGCATACAAAGAACGAATGAAGAGGAGAGCTCACAATCCAAACCTAATTCATGCATAACCAAAATACGAAAAATGAACAAGTACGAGAATGTAAAAATCATGGGTTGCCTCCCACAAGCACTTGTTTAGCGTCACTAGCTTGACGACCAGGTGTCTTAGAGTTAATGTGGGTCAAAAGGAAAGATTTTACCTGATGCATCGAGCGATATTGAGTTCTTACCGAAATATGGCTTGAGGCGATACCCGTTAACCTTGAACTGACCTCTTTCTGGGTGATGGATTTCGACTACTCCTTGGACCGACACACTAGTGACTGTGTATGGTCCTGACCATCGTGATTTAAGCTTCCCGGGGAATAGGCGAAGTCGAGCATTGTATAGCAACACTTGATCCCCCTCTTCAAACTTCTTGTCTTGTTTTATGTTTTTGTCGTGGAACCGCTTCATTTTTTCTTTGTATAATCTCGAGTTCTCGTAGGCCAGAGTCCTTCATTCTTTAAGTTCGTCCAGTTGCAATTTCCTTTTCTCCCCCACCAGGTTGAAATCAAAGTTCAAAAATTTTGTGACCCAATATGCTCTGTGTTCAAGCTGAACGGGGAGATGGCAAGCCTTGCCGTAGACCAAGCGATATGGACTGCTTCCGGTAGGCGTCTTGTAAGCTGTATGGTAAGCCCAAAGAGCATCATCTAGATGATCTGCCCAATCTTTGCGGTGATGAGCTACAGTTTTTTCCAAAATTCGCTTGAGTTCTCGGTTAGAAACTTCAGCTTGACCACTAGTTTGCGGATGATAAGCAGTAGATGCGTAATGGGAAACGCCGTATCTCCTTGGGATCTTTGCAAACTGAGAATTACAAAAATGTACTCCTCGGTCACTGATAATTGTTCGTGGCTTCCCAAACCTCGAGAACAACTTCTTCAAAACTTGCACAACAACACGAGCATCACTAGATGGCAATGACTGAGCTTCCACCCAACGAGACGCATAGTCCACTGCGACCAGAATAAACTTGTGTCCCCGAGAGTTTGGGAATGGGCCCATAAAATCAATCCCCCACACATCAAAAACATCGCAGACCTGAATAGTATTCTGAGGCATTTCGTCCCGGCGTGAAATGTTCCCAACTCTTTGGCAGTGGTCATAGGACTGAATATGCTTCTGTGTGTCCAGAAAAATAGTGAGCCAGAAGAAACCAGCATCAAGAATTTTTTTAGTTGTTCGATTAGTGCTGTAATGTCCCCCAGTTGGCCCTTCATGACAATGCATAAGTATGTTCATCCCTTCCTGTCGAGTCACGCATCGCCTGACCACTTGATCGGCACAGACGCGGAACAAAAAGGGTTCCTCCCAAATGTAATACTTAAGATCAGTGAAGAATTTCTTCCTTTGTTGATAACTGAACCACTTTGGGAGCATGCCGGCTGCGAGATAATTAGCAATATCAGTGAACTAGGGTTGCTCTTCTTCATGAACCACCTGAACATGGAGAAGTTGTTCCCCTGGAAATGAGTCATTGATCTCGACATCCATGGTGGATGATGAGCAGTTGTTCTCTAATCGAGACAGATGATCAGCAGCTAAATTTTCAGCGCCCCGCTTGTCTTTGATTTCCAAGTCGAATTCTTGAAGCAGAAGCACCCAACGGATCAAATGTGGCTTAGCATCAGTCTTACTCAGGAGAAATCAAAGTGCTGAATGATCAGTGTAAACCACCACTTTGGAAACCACTAAATAAGGTTTGAACTTATCGAAAGCAAAGACCACTGCAAGGAGTTCCTTCTCAGTGGTAGTATAGTTCTCCTGAGGCCCAGTGAGAGTTTTGCTTGCAAAGTAAATCGGATGGAAATGATTGTCTTTCCTTTGCCCCAGAACTGGTCCCATTGCAAAGTCACTAGCATCACACATTAATTCGAACGGTAGTTCCCAGTTTGGGGCAACAAGGATAGGTGCCTGGATAAGTTGATTCTTTAGAATAGTAAAAGCATTCAAGCATTCCGGGGTGAAATGGAATGGCACATCCTTCCCGAGTAGTTTGGTTAATGGTTTTGCAATCTTGGAAAAATCTCTTATGAATCTCCTGTAAAATCCGGCATGCCCCAGAAAACTCCTAATGGCCTTGACAGATGTTGGAGGAGGGAAGCTTCTCAATGGCAGAGATTTTTGCCTTGTCTACTTCAATGCCATCACCTGAAATTTTATGCCCCAAAACTATCCCTTCCTTTACCATGAAGTGGCATTTTTCCCAACTCAGCACTAAGTTGGTTTCCTCACATCGTTCCAAAACATGCTCCGAGTTCTTCAAACATAAACCAAATGAGGTCCCGTATACAGAAAAATCATCCATGAACACTTCCATCGTTTTTTCAACCATATCCTCGAAGATAGCAAGCATGCATCTCTGAAATGTGGTAGGGGCATTACATAACCCGAAAGGCATCCTGCAATAAGCAAACGTACCATAAGGACAGGTGAAAGTAGTTTTTTCTTGGTCTTCAGGGGCTATGGGAATTTGAAAGTATCCGGAAAAACCGTCTAGGAAGCAGTAGTACTCGTGTCCAGCCAACCTATCGAGCATCTGATCAATGAATGGAAGAGGGAAGTGATCCTTGCGAGTGGCGTCATTGAGTTTCCTGTAATCAATACAGACTCTCCAACCAGTGACCTGCCTAGTAGGAATGAGCTCGTTCTTCTCGTTGGTCACTACTGTCATGCCCCCTTTCTTTGGCACCACTTGGGTGGGACTGACCCAAGCACTATCAGAGATTGGGTAGATTATGCCGGCGTCTAGCAGTTTGATCACTTCAGCTTTCACCACTTCTTTCATATTCGGGTTCAACCTCCTTTGGGGAAGAGTCGACGGCTTGTGGTTGTCTTCCATTAAAATTTTATGAGTGCAGAAAGACGGATTTATTCCCTTGATGTCTGAAATTTTCCATGCCAAAGCCCGCTTGTGCTTCTTTAACACCTTTAAGAGTTCATTCTTGTTTTCTGCAGACAAACTAGAGGAAATTATCACCGGTAGCTTAGAATTCCCCTCAAGAAATGCATACTCAAGGTGTGGGGGTAATTCTTTCAATTCTAATTCTGGTGGTTCATCGATGGATGGCTTTAGCCTGTTCATGTTATCACGTTGTATTCTCTCAAATTCTTCCATTTCATCTGTGGAGCTTTCCGATTCAGACTCCGATGCCCTTTTCACCTCATACACACATTCTTCAGACTGTACAGGGCCGGTGTACTCAACAACTGTACTCGGCTGTTGGTTGTAAGTCCCACCTCTTGAAAAATCTAAAAACTCAGCTTTATTCATTAATTGAGAAAACATTTCATCGTTGCTGAGAGCGCAAACATTTTGATCCATAGTTCTTAAATTAGAACCCCCATCGTGAACCAGAAATTGCCTTTTCCATTGATCTAAGTAGTAAGAAGCAGGTTTGATCAAGTGTTGATCCATCGATGTAAAGAGTTATAATGGGGTACCTGGAAATGAACAAGAGACAAAAAGAGATATTAGTGAATATATACAAACAATGGAAACGAAAATAATAAAAGATGGATAATTACAGGTGAAAGCGAAATGACTAGAGCAATGATCCAAAAGTTTTCCTAGTATTCTCGGTGTGGTCCCCGTTAACAGCGCCAAAAACTTGATGAGCAAGCGCGCGACTAGCTACAGAGCTAACACGCGACTCCCTGGCCACAAGTGCACGGGTCGTCAAATAATAACCTCACAAGGAGGGTCGTATTCCCTAGGGCCCGAGATCTACTATTACTTCCCTTTGGGAGTCACTTTCTAATCGATCGAAACAGGGTTGATGCAAAATTTAAATAAAAAGAACAAGTAAAGAAATACAAATAAAATAGAACTCAATCCGAAATAAAGATAGAGATGAAGAAGCCGATAATTAAGGAAGGCCACGGGCGAGGATTCCCCCGGGAGGAGACTAAATAAGAAAGACCATGATAACTATAAAAATAAGGTCGGCAAGGTTTTGGTCCGCTAGACTCGGATGTCAACTACCCCGGAACCTCCGTAGTGTAGTCCTAATCCAGTACGGGTTTTCCTATCCAGAAAATACCCCTATGATGTCAATGGGAACAAGGAGTCTTGATCAGGGTTAATCTAATGCACACTCTCGGCTAAATTAACCCTAAACGCGCGGAAGGCTATTAACACCCGAGACCTCCGGTGTGTTACTACATGTATCCCTCTTTAACTCATCAACTGACCTAATACATGCTAGCATCCCGCCAAACAAGTATCATTCACAATCAATTCTACGGAATCCATCCGATGTAGAATGAACAACATGTTGATGAATTAAAACCAAACAATCAAACCAACACATTCATTCAAATCAATACAAGGTCATTCATACAAAGTCTCCTCCCAAGGTTCACCGAGAGCCCGGTGGCCTTGGGAGGTTTAGTTTGACATCACAAAGCTAAGGAGCTCGTCATACAAAGGATTCATCGAATAAAAACAAGAAAAACTCCCTCAAAGATGTCAACTAGGGTTGATGGTGTAGCTCGTCGGATCCGCGCCGGCGAGCCCTATGAAGCTTCTCCACGTCTTCCCCTTCTTATCTCCTTCAAATCTGCCCAAGAATTCCTCTAAATACCTCCAAAGATGATGAGAGTGGTGAGTGGTGGAGTGGAGGCCGGATAGAGAACCAGATCTCCCAAAGAAACCCTCAAAGAGCCCATATATAGCTCAAAGGTGTGCGGGCACTGCGCGGGGCTGCGCAGTGATCGCACAGCCATCTGGCTGCGCTGTGCGGCCAGTGTGCGGCCCTGCGCACAGGCCGCACAGCCTTCTGGCTGGAGCCTGCGGCGACTGTGCGGTCCGCATAGTGGCCGCACACGGCCGAGAAAAATCAGCCCGTGTGCGGCGCGTCGGCTTCCGGGGAGCTCCAGCTCTTCGTTTCTTCTTCAATCATCCCCAAAATGACACGAATACTGTTTAATCTCGTGCACTTGTTCCTCAAAACCCCGAAACAAAAATAAAAGCATCAAGTGCGCAAAATGTCATCAAAACACTTACAAGTTGCACGAAAGTACAAGAATATCATTGCTAAAACACGATGTATTTAAGCACTTGTCATCAACCATTGATTTTTGTGCCCAAATCGATGGCCTCGATGAAGAATAATAAATTCGGGGGCATTTCACTGTATAGGAACTTACTCGATTTTCGGGATTTCTCAGAATTCTTCTCTCCCCGCATGCCGACCGCATGAGAGGCCGCATGGCATCCCAAAAGTTGTTTTTAAAGAGTATTAGGGCACTTTTCTTTGGGTCTTTTGGCCACCAATTCTCCTCGACCACCATCTAGGGTTTCAAGGGCTTCAAGGCTGCGGGAGGAGGCTGATCTAGGGTGCAAATCGAAGGGGAGAAGAGGAGCGCGATCAAGGAGCTTGTTGGCGTGGATCCATCAAGTTCTCATCATCACCTATAGTCTTCATCTTAGGGGAGTTTGTTATGTGCTTTAGCTTGTATCTCTTGTTCTTTATACTTCCTCTTTTATTGATGTTGAACTTGACTGTCAAGGTCGTCGGGCATCTGGTGAACCTTGGGATGAACTTGCTTGCATGAATACTTGATTTACATGTATGGTATTTGTGTGGTTTATGGTTCAAGCTTGGTGCACTTTGATGTATTGGTTTGCATGGGAACTCTGTGTATCGATTTCTAGGTTATACTAGGTTGCGTGACCATCGCCTTAGTATTAGACACACCAAGTTTGGAAGGGATCCATGTACGAATAGGCCGTGACCATCGGGTATTTTGTGCCCCTCCAACCATTAGTGTTGAACCTAGATATTGTGTTTGACCTTAATTAGGGATTTCCCTAGGCATAATGCAATCGTGTGAGGATTTGGGCGGAAGTGATTCCGTATTCCAATATTCATACCGGATTAGGGGTTATCACCGTGACCATCGGGGTGACCTATCTTTGGACATCTCTTGGCCTAACCACCTTTATCTGTGTAATTCGAGTATCCTTCTAGCTTTAGTAGTCCCGATGGGATCCTCGCCCGAGGACCTCGAACTTTCATTGTTACTTGCTTCCTTAGTATGCTTATGTGGTGAGCCTTAGTCCACTTGTTTATAGTTTTCTCTTTTGTTATTTTTCTTATCTTGTTTCAAATCCATATTTGGTAGACTAGACAGTATCATCTAGAGGGGAGTAATAGCAGCTCTTGGGACCCCAGGGAATATGACCCCATCGTGCTTGCGCGAGGGGTATTACTTGGCGACCGGTGCGCTTGCGGTCAAGTCATCAAGTTTTTGGCACCGTTGCCGGGGACTTCCAAGGATGCTAGGAAAACCTTTAGTTCACTGATTTAGTTATTTTTATTTCCTTTTGTAAATTTTGGTCTTTGTATGTGTCCTTTACCATTTTGTGCATATTTATTTATTTTACTTCTTTCTTGTTTTCTTTTATATCTTATTGATTTTAATTTTGTTTGCTTATACAGGGCCATGGACCACATAGAAAGATTATTGGCCACAAAAAAACTATGCATTTGAGAAAGCAATAGAAGAATATTCTGCCATGAGAGCAAGCCAGGGCAATCCACACCCTAATGACTACTATCCATATTGGCAAGGGCACCAAAATTTTTCGACAGCTCATTATACTCAACAGTAGGAGCACCCTTTCCAAGGATTGCGACAAGAACCCTTCTTTCAAGAACCATGGCATTACCACCCTCCAGTCGTTCAAAGAAGGCCACTTAATGAATGGGGTTTCAATACACAAGATGTGTTTGAAGGATTTATGATGAATTCGGATGCTGAACTTGAAGCCCTGAATTCCACAAATTTTAATGCCCAACCACCTCTTCCAAGAATGGAGAATCGGGTAGGAGAACCTGTCATGATATGGGCAGATTTGCCACCAATTCATGAACCAAATGCAGATGCCTTGTTTGAAATTAACACTAGATTTGAAGAGAAGGAAGGTGAAATTGAGGTGGAAGTTGATGTTGAGGTGTGGGAGATTGAAGAAGCGGTTGAGGTATCATCTATACCTTGTGAGCAAATGATAGATGTTCCAATTCAAGGTGAAGTTGAAGAAGAAAGAGAGGCGGATGACATCATGGCCATGGAAAAATGTGAGGAAGTGGAAGAAGCTCCATCGACAACATTTGAAGACGCTACTTGCCTCAACATTGATTATTCAACAAGCCAATCAATAATTTTCAAGTGCCAAGAGAAAATTCCGAGAATTGTATTTGAAGATGTGGGGGAGAGGCTAAGGTCATCCTTGAACCCACCAATGCCAGGCTTGGACAATTCCCAACCAAAAATTTTTCCGTGGCGGCCCAAGCATATTTTATGGGCAATTAAAGTTCATCACAACAAGGTTGAGAAAAAATTATGGAAAGGATGTTAAAGCCACCAATTGATCCACTCATGCAAAGCTTGATAAGTTCTTAACCCAACTTGTTCCCTTGGAGACCCAAACAACACTTATGGGTAGTTCAAGGGCATTTCATAGGAGCCGGGAACAAAGAAGAAGCGGGGAGGAGGTTCAAGCCGTCTAACGATCCGCCAAAGTTTAAATTGTGCAATGCCCGGCCCATGCTTTTTCCATGGAGGCCAAAAGGTAGCTCATGCATTGCCTCCAAATTTACATCATCCCGGAAGGTATGTTTCTGATAAACGCCTAAACATACGTATTTTCCATGTATTCGGGTGTATGTATTACGTATTTTTCTATGAGTTGACACCCGTTTTTGGTCTGAATTGGTTTCTTTCATGTTACAGGTACTGATGTGACCCCTTCGAGCTGATTGATAGAATTTGAGAAGAAACCGGCGATGAAAACACTATTCCTGAGGGGGTACTGTAGCGACTACTGTAGCAGATCCTGTAGCACGACCCCTTTGGCGAAATGGCTATGTCTGGAGGTCATGCGGTCTGGCATGCGGGCACTGCAGAGGCCGTATACGGTACTGTAGCAGTTTTACTGTAGCATACGGTACTGTAGCAGTTTACTGTAGCGGCACTGTAGCAACTTACACGATTTCGGGTTTTTCTCGGGATTTTCTCTCCCCGCATGCGGGGTCGCATACGGGGCCGCATGACGTTCTGGATGATGTTTTTAAGGGTTTTGAGAGTTCATTCTTTGAAGAGGAGAGACCTTGAGCAAGCTTGACTTCACCACCTTCTTTGGGAGCTTGAGGCCGGCTTTTGGAGGCGATTCTTGAGGAGAGGACGACGGGGAGAGCACGAGACGACGACTCCACACCTTCGATTTGGATTTTAGAGGAAGTTTGACAAGGGAAGCAACTCCTTGGGTGGCATCCTTGGAAGCGTCATTCGGCCTTGATCCTTTGAGGGAGTGTTCTTATTATGCTTTTGGTTGTTTCCATGTATTTATTTGCATACTTTGTGATCATGAGCAACTAAACCCCAAGGTCACCGGATGTAGGTGAACCTTGGGGGTGAACTTGTGTATTTTGGATGATTCCTTTCTAGTTTATGCATGTGTGTTGTTTTGAGATCCTTGTTTGGTGGTTCTTGAATGCCTTGATATGTATGAGAACTCTATATGTCAATTCCTAGACAATGCTAGGTTGCATGACCATTGCCCTAGTGTTAGGCTCACCAAGCTTGGAAGGGAATACATGTACGAATACGCCGTGACCATCGGGTATTTGTACCCCTCCAATTGTTAGGGTTGTCCTTGATTGTGTTTCAACCCTAGCTTGGGGAAATCCATTAAACCCATTGCAATCGTACAAGGATTTGGGCGGAAGAAATTCCGTATTCCAATACTTGTACCGGATTAGGGACCAAACACCGTGACCATCGGGTTGGTCTAATTTAGGGTTTTCCGGTCCAAACCACCCACGTGCATGCTAGTTAGGGTATCCTTAGCACTTTAGTAGCCCCCGAGGGAATCCTCATCCGTGACCATTTCCTCGCCCTGATTTCCCTCAGTATTTGTATTTATTATTTGTATGCTTTTCACACATCCGTAGATTATTTGTAGTTATCTCCTTTGAGTGATTGCTAGGTTAAACAACATTGTGATAAGGAAGTAAGAATAGCTCCTCGGGCCCTTGGGAATACGACCCCCTCGTGCTCGCGCGAGGGGTATTACTTGGCGACCCCGTGCAATTGCGGGTGAGCGATTCAAACGCATTCTCACCAAGTTTTTGGCGCCGTTGCCGGGGAACCACGAGGAATATTCGGAAAACTTAAAACGTGTTGATTTGACCATTTTTACTTTTGTTCGTTTTTACCATCCTTGTTTATATTTCATCATTACTTCTTTTGCTTGTGTTGACATTAGCGATTTTTGCAAGGTACCCCTCTTATGACACGGGCGGGCCAAGCAATTCTAGTTGAGCCCGACAACGAGATCGAACGCACTTTGCACCAACGTCTGAGAGAGGTTACCGAAAGTTCGAGACAACAAGAGGTTCGGGTCGAGTCTAGTGAACCATCAGTTATGGCCGAACCGAGGAGGACCTTATCCGATTTCGAGAGACCACAATTTACCGGGGAGGAATTCAGTGTACAAGTACCCACCGTCCCGGCGAATAACTTTGAGATCAAGGCGAGCACAATTGCGATGATACAAAACTCAGTTCAGTTTGATGGACTTCCTGATGAAGACCCGCATGCCCATCTTTCCCGATTCCTGCAGATCTGCTCTACCTTCAAGATCAATTCAGTATCAGATGATGCTATTAGATTGCGATTGTTTCCATTCAGTTTGAGGGGAGCAGCATACAGATGGCTCACTTCCTTAGCTCCCGGGTCCATCACCACCTGGAAGGAAATGGTCGAGAAATTCTTGGCTCGGTATTTCCCGCCGAGCAAGGCCGCAAGATTGAGACAAGAGATTTCCTCTTTCAGGCAGGGGGATTCTGAAACCCTATTTGAAGCACATGAGCGATTTAAAGACTTGTTGCGTAGGTGCCCTCATCATGGCTTCCCTGCTTGGATGCGAGTACAGATGCTCTGTAATGGCTTGAATTACGGTACAAGGCAACTCATAGATGCCGCAGCAGGTGGCTCTTTGAGTGACAAACTCCCTGAAGAAGCTGAGAAATTGATTGACAGCATGGCGAACAATGAGTGCCACTGGAGCACTCGACAGAAGGGACCAAGGGTGGCCGGCCTGTTCGAAGTGAATGAGACCACCGCATTGACTGCAAAGGTTGAGGCCTTATCGAAGAATGTCACAGATAACAACGCGGCAGTCAGTGCATTGACACAGAAGTTTGAGCAGTTCATGTTGGGGTCCAGTTCTTCCCCTAAGGCGGTGTTGCCCTGTGATACTTGCGGTGCTGGGCATGCAACTTCGCAGTGCCCCATATTTATTGCCCCTTCTGCACCCGTGGAATCAGTGGATTATGTTGGCGGAGGACCTAGGGGACCGGGGAACCAGTACAGCAACAGTTATAATTCGGGGTGGAGGAATCCCCCAAACATGTCCTGGAATCAAGGCCAATTCCAACAGAGGCCTCCACCACCTCAGGGCTCCCAGTTTCAACCCCAGCAGGTCCAAGAGAAGAAATACTCGACTGAGGATGTATTGGCACGATTCATGATCACTACAGAGGCCAAGTTCCAAAATGTGGACAAGAAATTGGATGAATTTGGTACTGTACTGAGAAATGTCCAAGCCTCCATTCAGTCTCTTGAGACCCAGGTGGGACAGCTTGCTAGGGCACAGTCAGATCGTCCCTTGGGTAGCATGCCAAGCAACACTGAATGCAACCCGAGAGAACACTTGAAGGCAGTGACGCTCAGGAGTGGGAAGCAGTTGGAGGTAAGGACCGGGGATGGTCCAAGTACCTCCAACGATAGGGTAGCCGACCGGGAAGACCCTAAGTTAGATAATGATGCAACTGTTGAGATTGAGGGGATGCACAAGGGAAATGTTCCAAGTTCTTCAACTAGGAAGGAGCCCGAGTATAAACCTGTGGTACCATATCCTTCTAGGCTCAAACAAGATAAAGAAGACGCGCAATTCAAGAAATTCTTGAATATCTTCAAGCAACTCCACATTAACATTCCCTTGGTGGAGGCCCTCTCACAAATGCCGAAATATGCTAAATTTATGAAGGACCTCCTCACGAATAAGAAGAAGCTTGAAGACTTAGAGACGGTGACTTTATCGGGAAATTGTTCGGCCGTTATCCAAAAGAAATTGCCCAAGAAACTCAATGATCCGGGTAGTTTCATCATCCCTTGTGTGATCGGGGATGGAGTGCAAGAAAGTGCCTTGGCCGACTCGGGGGCTAGCATAAACGTAATGCCATACAACTTGTTCTTGAGGTTGGGGTTAAATAATTTAAGACCCACACGAATGACTTTGCAACTTGCGGATCGTTCAGTGCGAAGACCCCGGGGAATTGTTGAAGATGTTCTAGTTCGGGTGGATAAGTTGATCATCCCGGTGGATTTTGTAATTCTTGACGTGGACGATGATGTAGAAGTTCCATTGATCCTCGGGCGTCCATTTCTTAACACCGCCGGTGCACTAATTGATGTAAAAGGAGGGAAGATGACTTTGAGGGTTGGAGACGAACAAGTGGTCTTCACCCTCCCCGAAGCTATGAAACGTACACTTGATCACGATGACACTCTTTATTTCACGGATACAACTGATGTGATTATCTCCGACTGTGTGCAGGAAGTCCTCGCTTTGAACCCATTGGAGGAGTACTTTGAAGATCTCGAGGATGATGTTGTGGATGATGAGCCTCCTCCTCCACCATTGCAACAACTAGCACAAGTAGAGGTCAAATCTTCACCAAATTCCAATGAGAAGAGAGCCTTGAAAAAGTTGTGGAGGAAGAAAAAAGAGAAGCAAAAGCGGGGGGTGAATGTTTCTACAATGTCACCCGAGGAGGTTGACCATTTGTTCTTTGATGATCGGGGGAAATTCAAGATTTTTTCATGCCTCTCGTTGAACTTTCCGGGTAACAACTCTTCATCAAAATTTGGAGGTATCTCTCACCCCTTTGTTCCACCTTGAGTTGAGGTAAACCATGTCGAGCTAAAGACGTTAAAAAAGCGCTTCTTGGGAGGCAACCCAAGTCTTTAAATTCATTGCATTTATTTTTCTTCTTAGTTGTCATTGTTGTGTTTGTGTGTTTTTCGTATTTTTTGTGTGGTGCTTGTGAGTTTGAGTCTTGTTGATTTTTGTGCTTGTGGTTGTTGTTTAGCCGAATTCCATAATTTATTTCATCTTGTTGCACCATAGATTTCATGATCTTTATATTTTTCCTTGAGTGTTGGTGCCTCATTCTCCATGTTTTTAATGATTTTTGAGTGTTATCGGCTTTGTTTTCATGTGATTTTTGGGTGCTAGGTTGAGTACTTGAGCTAAAAATTTCCTGGACCTTATGCGGCCTACCATGCGGCCGCATGAGGGGCCGCATACAAATTCCAGAGAGGTATGCGGCCTGCTATGCGGCCGCATAGCAGGCCGCATGAATTTTCCAGAGAGGTATGCGGCCTGCTATGCGGCCGCATAGCAAGCCGCATAGTTTTTCCCGAGAGCCATGCGGGCAACCATGCGGCCGCATAGCAGGCCGCATGGTCACCCAGCCTACTTCTCCCTCTTATTCACCTCATTTCAGCACTGTTCATCCACTTTTCATCAAACTTCTTTTCATTTCTCCTTCATTTCTCCACCATTTTCCTTCATTCTTTTTGCATCCAAACACTCTCTTCATCCCTAGCAAGCAAATTCTTGGGAGATTTTCAAGGTTTTATCAAGGTTTAAGCCGATTTTCACTTCATCTTCTCATTGGTGCTCTAGTTCAAGGTATGCTTTTTTTTTCATTCATTCTAGGGTTTTGATTGGTTGAAATGGTGGGAAAACTTTGTGTTGATCATGGTGAATGCTTCTTGTAATTATTTCTCTTGAATTTCAAGCTTTGTACATTTAGATTGTCACTTTTACAAGAAGAAACTCTTCCAAATTTTTCCCGAAATTACTGTAGCAACAATTAGATTTCAGCCCATTAACTCCATTGAGCATTCTTTTCATATATTTTTGGCTTGATGATGTTCTCTTGTCTTGTAGGGATGCCGATCAAACACATGGCTTCCAAGCGCGTTAGGAGGAGCTCTCCACCACCCGTTTGCGAGCCTACATTCAAGAATGATGCCCACAAGGCAAGATTTGCGTGTTTGTCGAAGAGGAGGTTTGGCACGGTGCTTCATCTTCTGTCGGCACCTCCTCCACAGCTACCACGTGCCTTGCGCCGTCACTCCCGCCAGATTTCTAGACTCGCAGCACCACTCTAGTTTTTTTTTTTTTTTCTGTTGTTTATACTGGTTTTTTATTTCTAGACTTGTTGGTTTGTATTGTTATACTTTTCAGTTAGCAAGGGTCCTGACCCTTCTAAACTGTATTTTCCCGTTTTTGATTCGTGCTTTCTTGTCCGGCTCTCTATTTATTTCTTGGGATGTGATATGTTTCCTCTCTATTTTCAGGACTAATCATTGTAGAGGATTCACGTCCCTTGCACCTCACAACTTTCCCTCGGTCCAGGCACACGTGGAGTTCATCTCATCAACCAATTGGGGAAGTTTCTTTACCTCATTCCCGTACTTCTATGTTTATATTTTTATCTCGCACCTTACTCTGCTGATTCAGGTACATTGAGGGCAATGTACAACTTTAGGTGTGGGGATGGGGTACTTTACTAGTTTTGCATGCATGAATACCGATGATAGCTATGATTTTAGGGTTTAGTACTTCCTAGCTTGAAAGAATGATAGAAGTGAGTTGTATTTTTATACTGTGCTTGAATGATGCCCTGTTTTATTTTTAGTGCTTTTTCATGCTCTATCATGATTGCTCCTACCTTGTACACTCCAACCAACCCATTATGATGATTTTGGTATTGGACTGTTAAATTCTTTCTTCAATATTCTTTTAAGAGCTTGTGAGTTCCTGTTTTGTTTTCTGTAGCCTTAAGTGAACTTGTGTGACAGGTGTCCAAGGGACTGAGATACAGTGTGTACAGTAAAAAAAAAAAAAAAAAAAAAAAAAAAAAAAAAAAAAAAAAAAAAAAAAAAAAAAAAAAAGTGGAGTCTATGGCAGTATTCCTCTGCTGGCACAGCATGAATGCGTCTATGTAGGCTGTAATTGAGTAGGTTGGGTGGCTCTTGTGCCTAATCAGCATGTGCATCCTTCTGAAAGATTTCTTGTGCAGCCTATGTTAGCCGGGCTCAGAAAAAAAAAAAAAAAAAAAAAAAAAAAAAAAAAAAAAAAAAAAAAAAAAAAAAAAAAGGTGTATATTTGTGAATAGACAAATAAGTATCTCTGTTGCGTCCCCTGGAACTTGTTACACAGTCGCTTGAGTGTAGAGTTTTATTCAGGAACTCAAAAGACTCTTGACTGAGTATTGAAGAGGTCTTTAACTGCCTAATACCATTCTCACCATATGTGGGGTGAATGGACCCCTGGGGTAATCCAGGGTGTGGAGGTTAAGGTTGGGAGCCAGCACACACTCACGGAAGCACTTTGAATAAAACAGGGCTACCATTACTTGATCACTCACTGTACAGCTCACTTTCTAGATTTCTTTTCACGTGTGCTAGTGGAGTGCTTTACCGTTGAGCTTGAGGTCGTATGTTTAGTCGTTTACCACCGTGCCCCTGTTCTTCATGTGTGTTTGCTTGGGGACAAGCAAATGCTTAGGTGTGGGGATGTTTGATAAACGCCTAAACATACGTATTTTCCATGTATTCGGGTGTATGTATTACGTATTTTTCTATGAGTTGACACCCGTTTTTGGTCTGAATTGGTTTCTTTCATGTTACAGGTACTGATGTGACCCCTTCGAGCTGATTGATAGAATTTGAGAAGAAATCGGCGATGAAAACACTATTCCTGAGGGGGTACTGTAGCGACTACTGTAGCAGATCCTGTAGCACGACCCCTTTGGCGAAATGGCTATGTCTGGAGGTCATGCGGTCTGGCATGCGGGCACTGCAGAGGCCGTATACGGTACTGTAGCAGTTTTACTGTAGCATACGGTACTGTAGCAGTTTACTGTAGCGGCACTGTAGCAACTTACACGATTTCGGGTTTTTCTCGGGATTTTCTCTCCCCGCATGCGGGGTCGCATACGGGGCCGCATGACGTTCTGGATGATGTTTTTAAGGGTTTTGAGAGTTCATTCTTTGAAGAGGAGAGACCTTGAGCAAGCTTGACTTCACCACCTTCTTTGGGAGCTTGAGGCCGGCTTTTGGAGGCGATTCTTGAGGAGAGGACGACGGGGAGAGCACGAGACGACGACTCCACACCTTCGATTTGGATTTTAGAGGAAGTTTGACAAGGGAAGCAACTCCTTGGGTGGCATCCTTGGAAGCGTCATTCGGCCTTGATCCTTTGAGGGAGTGTTCTTATTATGCTTTTGGTTGTTTCCATGTATTTATTTGCATACTTTGTGATCATGAGCAACTAAACCCCAAGGTCACCGGATGTAGGTGAACCTTGGGGGTGAACTTGTGTATTTTGGATGATTCCTTTCTAGTTTATGCATGTGTGTTGTTTTGAGATCCTTGTTTGGTGGTTCTTGAATGCCTTGATATGTATGAGAACTCTATATGTCAATTCCTAGACAATGCTAGGTTGCATGACCATTGCCCTAGTGTTAGGCTCACCAAGCTTGGAAGGGAATACATGTACGAATACGCCGTGACCATCGGGTATTTGTACCCCTCCAATTGTTAGGGTTGTCCTTGATTGTGTTTCAACCCTAGCTTGGGGAAATCCATTAAACCCATTGCAATCGTACAAGGATTTGGGCGGAAGAAATTCCGTATTCCAATACTTGTACCGGATTAGGGACCAAACACCGTGACCATCGGGTTGGTCTAATTTAGGGTTTTCCGGTCCAAACCACCCACGTGCATGCTAGTTAGGGTATCCTTAGCACTTTAGTAGCCCCCGAGGGAATCCTCATCCGTGACCATTTCCTCGCCCTGATTTCCCTCAGTATTTGTATTTATTATTTGTATGCTTTTCACACATCCGTAGATTATTTGTAGTTATCTCCTTTGAGTGATTGCTAGGTTAAACAACATTGTGATAAGGAAGTAAGAATAGCTCCTCGGGCCCTTGGGAATACGACCCCCTCGTGCTCGCGCGAGGGGTATTACTTGGCGACCCCGTGCAATTGCGGGTGAGCGATTCAAACGCATTCTCACCAGTTTCGTATTTCTTGGTAGTTCTTATGCAACCTCTTGCCGAGATGAACACACCGTTTTCAAGCCTCCTTAGGTAAGAAAAAGGTACGTCGAGCTAATGACGTTAAACAAGCGCTTCTTGGGAGGCAACCCAAGCATAAAAATTCATTGCATGTGCGTTTTTCGTATCTTTGGTGTGTTTGCTTGCTTGAGTGTTCTTTGTTTTCAAGTGTGTGTAATTGTGGCTAGTTAGTCATTTTTCATAATTTGTTTACTTGTGTTCATTCATGGTACTTGTGAGTTCTTTGTGTTATCATTCATCTTCATGCATCAAATATCATGTTTTGGTTGTTGTGGGTGAATTCGGCTTTGTTTTCATGTGATTTTTGAGTGCTAGGATGAGTACGAGGTTTTGTCGGGTTGGTTTTTGAGCATTTTTAGTGTATAGGGCTCTCCAGCCATCCATGCGGCCTGTTATGCGACCGCATATCAGGCCGCATGCCCCATCCAGAGACTGGTGCGGCCTACTATGCAGTCACACATGAGACCACATGCCCAATCCCGAGACTGGTGAGGCCTGCTATGCGGCCGCACAAGAGCCCGCATGGACACTCGGGATGAACTTTAAAGTGGGTACCTCTTCACCATTTTCTTCATAACTTTCTCATTTCTCATCCGTTTTCCCTCATTCTTTCACCGTTTTTCTCCATTTTTCTTCCTCTACACGAATCTCCTACTTCCAAAGGCTTAATTTGTATGATTTATTGGGATTTTTTCCATCATTTTCACCGACTTTCCAAGGTACCCCTTTCTAAACCCTAGTTGTTGAGCATGAATGTTTCTTCTTCCTTAGGTAGATAGACTCCACTGGGGCTTAGTTGCATAAGCAACTGAGTAAAGGGCTGACAAGAATCCAAATGTGGGGGCATAGTGTTGGGGTAAGTCACGGTTGACGTTAGGTTTGGGACCGTGTGTTTAAAGATATCTTCGACTCAATTAACATCAATAGGAAAGTATAATAGCATAGTCTTGCACTAGAAGCATAAGTCCTATTTCATCCATTACTAGTCTTTCTCTATTCACTTCTACTTGCACTTTCTTGCCTTCCATCTCTCTATTTAATTTCAAGCCTTTTATTATATTTGCTTCCATATTCACTCATCGATTCTATTATCATTTTTCGCACACCGCATAGCTAAATAGTGAAATCTCGTGTCTTAAATCCTTATTCCCTGTGGATTTGACTACCTACTCACCAGGGTAAATTTTATTACTTCGACAAGCTGTGCACTTGCGGGATACACGCAAGGGGTCGTGTCAAGTTTTTGGCGCCGTTGCCGTGGAATAGGCGTATTTCTGATACTTGTTTTTCCTATTTTAACTATTTCACTTCATTTTCTATTTCACACTTCTTTTATCTATTGATAAGTGTCTAAATACATCACATTTATTATATATATTTTATACACTTTCATGCATTTTTCTATGACTCCGATGCCCTTTACGCGCTTTTCTTGTTAATTATCATTTCAGGGCATCTGAAGATCATCTACTGCGTGATTGAGCTTCTTTCGGCATACATCGAAGAATTTATTAATGCTCATACGTATCCTCAAGTTTCGGGCAAGAAAAGAGTGGATTTGAGGAAGTTACTGTAGCGATTTTACTGTAGCATTTCCACTGTAGTACAGTTACTGTAGCAGTGTGCGGCCAGTGTGCGGCCGCACAGTACCCGCACAGGACAGACAGAAGGGTGTGCGGGCACTGTGCGGCCCGCACAGTGCCCGCACACGCACGGGCTGATGAGGCTTTGTTTGGGTTATTTAAGGCTTTCTAGGGCTTGGGAGAGCTTGTCTTTTGGCCAGCATCCTCTCCATCCTTCTCCACCATCATCTCCTCCATTCTCCACCATCATCTCCACCCATTTCCACCATCATCACCGGATTGGAGAGGCAATTTGAAGAGCAAAACTCAAGGGGAGAAGAAGGAAGCACTCAAGGTTGTCATCACGGAGCTTGATCGGCGCGGATCCGGCGAGCTTTCATCACCACCTTCTAGCCTACATCTGAGGGAGTTTCTTATGAGCATTTTCATTGATTATCTTGTGTATTATCTCCTTTGATGTGGAACTAGGCTCCCAAGGCCACCGGGCTCCGGTGAACCTTGGGAGGAGAACTTGTATGGATGATGATAATTGTTTATAATTGATTGTTGGCTTGTTTGTTTGATTTCAATCTATTGTTTTAATGTTCAACCTACAATGGATGGATTCCGTAGGTTTTGATTCTTGAATTGTATGTGTATGGCGGGATGCTTGCATGTATTAGGTCGCACATAGATTGAAGGGGGATTCAATGTGCCGGTACACCGGAGGTTCCGGGTGCCGGTAGCTCCCCGCGTGGTTAGGGTTGTTTTAGCCGAAAGCGCGCATTAGAATAACCCTAATCGAGACTCCATGTTCCTAATGACATCGTAGGGGTATCTTCTGGATAGAGGAACCCGTATTGGATTAGGGCTACACCACGGAGGTTCCGGGGTAGTCGACTCCCGAGTCTAGCGGATCAAACCTAGCCAACTTAGCGCTCAATTTCCTATATTCATCCTAACTTGTTCTTCTCCTTAGGGGATCCTCGCCCGAGGCCTCTAGTTATCATTGCTACTTGTTCTTTACATTGCTTGTATGGTGTGCCTTAGTCCATTTTGTTTATAGCTTTTCTTTTATTTAATTTTCCTATTTGTGTTTATATTAAACTCTTGATTTGGTAGACTAGATAGTGATACCTAGGAGGAAGTAATAGCAGATCTTGGGGCCCTTGGGAATACGACCCTCCTCGTGAGGTTTATTACTTGACGACCCGTGCACTTGCGGCCGGGGAGTCGCGTGCTCGCTTCTTTAGCGTATCGCGCGGCGACTCATCAAGTTTTTGGCGCCGTTGCCGGGGACATCCAAGAATGCTAGGAAAACTTCTAGCTCGCTACTCTAGTTATTTATCTGTTCTTTTGTAAATATTCTTCTTTTGTTTTATACCTTAATTTTTTTTTTTTTTTGTTATTTTGTTTTGTGCACAGGGCAATGAGTTATCAAGGAGGCTCAGGTGGTTTCCCTTTTCATCTTGAGGAATGGCAGATTAATGAGTATGAGGCCTTGAGAGCAAGAAGTATGATAAGTGCTTGTGTTATAGTATCGCGAAGCGTTATTATCTTACATTAAGCATACCTTTTATTAGATTTTATCACTAATTGTGTGCATTTGTGTTCTCTTGTGCATTGAAGGTATTGTGGAGCCTAATTGGAGAAGAAGAATGAAATTAGGTCGCGCTTGCCAATGTTGAGATGTTCTCGGACCAAGCAAGGAACGAAGCACGTATTTGGACTTGTGGATGTATGCCAACCTCCTTTGGAGGGGCACAAAGGCAGTCACATTCACAACAAGTCCAATCCGTGTTACTTAGGAGAATTTCGCGAAAGAAGAAGACTTGAAGCAATTGGCGCGACCTACCGTTGCTTGTGTGCCCAAGTAATGGCCTCGATGAAGAACAATGGACCCGGGAGGCGTTTCGGCAAAGTACCAAGCCTGTTCAGCTGAAGACTAGTGTTCCAGAGAAGTCACACGGGCGTGTGGAAATTCCACACGGCCGTGTGTTTTGCAATTTCAGCCATCCAGTGAAGACACACGGGCGTGTGGAAATTCCACACGGCCGTGTGAAATTAATTTTCCAGCCGAGACAGAAGCTTCACACGGGCGTGTGGAAATTCCACACGGCCGTGTGAAGCCCCCGATAAGTCCAATTTTAAAGCCGCGATTCAACATTATAAAAGGGGATTTTTGCAACCTTTTGGAGGATCTTTCGACCTAACTTTTCCCCAACTTTCTGGAGTGCGGCTAGGGTTTCGGAGAGGATTTCGTGGAGGTTCTAGCACATCGTCGGCATCGATTTCGAGGTTCGACGTTTGCACAAGACCACGGCCACACCAACTTCGAGGGGGTTTTCATCTATGTCTATGTTTTATGCTTTATTTTCCACATTGATGAACATGTATAGCTCTATGAGGAGCTAAACCCTTCGTGGGGTATTCGGACTTGTAAACTTTAGGGTTCTTATGTTTCTTTGACATTGATTATTATGCTTTCCATCGTTGATGAATAAAATTGAGTTTTAATCTTAATTATCTCTTGATATTGTTTTCCCTTAAACGTGACATTAGGGTTGAGAGCAATCTAGGTTTTCCTTTGGAGGTGTGACAACTCCTATAGGATTAGACTACTTAAGACTAAAGAGGGTTGAGAGGGAGAGTTGTGAGGTAGCAATGTACCCCTTTCCCTTCCGATGTGATTTCTCCCTACCTCCGATTCCTTGATTTAATAGCGGTCGAAATAGAGTGAAGCAATAGGTAGATAAACTCCCCTAGGGCTTAATTGCGCAAGTAATAGAGTGAAGGGTTGTAGTGAATCCTATATGTTGGGGCTTAATCTAGACTAGGGTTCTTTCACCTGGACCAAAGGGTTAGAACTATTGTTGTAGGAACAGGTTTAATCACTAGGAATCCCTAGAGCATAATGCAATCCCATATAGTGTGAGGTTTAGGTAGATGGACTCCCCTGGGGCTTAATCATCTAGGTGACAGAGTGAAGGGTGTTGTGAATCCTAATACCAAAGCATAGCATTGGGGTTAGTCACGGTTGTCCTTAGGTTTGGGACCGTGAGTCTTAGGATTTCCTCGACTCAATTGACATCAATAGGAGAGTATAATATCATAGTCTTGCACTTGAAACATAGACCCTAGAGGTAGCTTGTCCGGATACCCCCTTTTACTCATTGCAAGTCCTTCTCGATTTTCCTATTTGCATTTCTTACTTTCATCCTTCTATTTAGTTTATTGTTTTGAAATACATTCATTCATTAATATCACCATTGTTTTCCATATTTCGCATAGCTTAATTAGTGAATTCTTATACTCTATCTCCCTATTCCCTGTGGATTCGACTACCTTCTCACCAAGGTAAATTTATTACTTCGACAAACCCGTGCACTTGCGGGATACACGCAAGGGGTCGTGTCAAGTTTTTGGCGCCGTTGCCGGGGAATAGGTGTTTTAGATATTTGTTTTTCACTACTTTAGCTATTCACTTCGCATTCTATTTCATAACTTCTTTACCTATCATTGTTCTTATTTTTCTTTTCTTTGTTTTCGGCTCCAGGTTATGACCCGTGGGAACCCTTCAATACTTGTTGAAGGAGACCCAGACATTGGAAGAAGAACACATCGTAAAGGGAAAGAACCTGCACAAGAAGCATCAAATCAAGCCGATATTGAGACAGAAGGGTCAGAGACAATGGCAGAACAGAACGAGCAGCAGCGAACGTTGTCCGATTTTGCTAGACCCGCAGTTATGGGGACCCAATCGAGCATTGTGAGGCCCCCAATTACAGCAATGAATTTCGAATTGAAGCCGTCGTTCATTCAGATGTTGCAACAGTCCGCACAGTTTAATGGGTTAGCCGATGAAGACCCTAATAGTCACATAGAAAATTTTTTGGAAGTGTGTGACATGTTGAAGATAAATGGAGTGACGGACGACGCAATTCGATTGAGAGCCTTCCCATTTTCACTGAAAGGAAAAGCAAGGCATTGGGTGCACTCATTACCGAGAGCCTCCATTACTACGTGGGAGGAAATGGCCGAGGCATTCTTGGCTAGATACTTTCCACCGGGGAAATCTGCAAGACTCCGGAATGAGATATCATCCTTTGTACAGATGGAATTGGAGTCTCTATTCGAGACATGGGACAGGTTCAAGGAGCTCCTTCGCAAATGTCCGCAACATGGATTTCCCGAGTGGATGATTATTCACACATTTTACAACGGGCTGAATCCGAGTACAAAGCAACTCTTAGATGCGGCGGCCGGAGGGACTCTTGGAAGCAAGACTCCCGGTGAAGCTCGGCACCTTGTAGAGGAGATGGCTATGAATAGCTATCAATGGAACTCAAGGGATAGAAAAAAGGTTGCCGGAATTCATGAGGTTGATGCGGTTACATCGTTGGCAGCGCAAGTGGAATCATTAAGTAAGAAGCTAGATGCTCTAGTTTCGCCAAGAGTTGCGGCCATCACTACTTGTAACGGTTGTGGGGGAGGACATGCTTCAAGCGATTGTCCTATTGCTATTGGAGGCACTAGTACGGTGGAGCAGGCCGATTTTGTGGGGAACTCATATCGCGGACAAGGCCAAGGCAACCCGTATAGTGGTACATACAATCCGGGATGGAAGAACCATCCGAACTTCTCTTGGAGCAATCAAGGACAATCACAACAGAACAAAAATAGTGCACCACCGGGATTTCAAAGTCAACAAGCTCCGAATTTAGAAAGCCGAGTGACTGGGTTGGAGGGAAAGATGACTGACCTAGAGAGAGCCCTCACACGGTTCGTTTCTTCTTCGGATGCAAGGTTTCAATCGGTGGAAGCTACTCTTCGCAATCACACCGCCTCCCTACACAACTTGGAGAACCAAGTAGGGCAAATTGCGAAGACTTTGGCGGAGAGACCTCAAGGTAGTTTGCCTAGCAATACGGAGACCAACCCAAGAGAACAACTAAAGGCAATTACCTTGAGAAGTGGTAAGGAGGTTGAGGGACATCTCCCTCTTGAGAAGACTAAGGACTCACCCGAAGTCGTGGAAATAGAGGATGGAGCACCAAAGGAGAAAGAGGTGGTACCCCCACCTTACAAGCCGAGAATTCCCTATCCTTCACGATTGAAGAATGACCAAGACAATGAGCAATACAAGAAATTTCTGGGTGTCTTCAAGCAATTGCACATCAACATTCCATTCGCGGAAGCATTAGCCCAAATGCCCAAGTACGCGAAATTCTTAAAAGACCTCTTAACCAATAAGAGGAAATTAGAAGAAAGTGCATCCGTCATCCTCGATGCAAACTGTTCGGCAGTGCTACAGAAGAATATGCCATGCAAGAGGAAGGACCCCGGAAGTTTTATCATACCGTGCAATATTGGTGATATGGGTGAGGAGATGGCACTAGCCGACTCGGGGGCAAGCATCAATGTCATGCCCTACACGTTCTTCCAAAAGCTAGGCTTGGGCGAGCCTAGACCTACCCGGATGACACTTCAGCTTGCAGATAGATCGGTGAGGCATCCGAGGGGTGTTGTTGAAGATGTGTTGGTGAAAGTGGATAAGTACATTTTCCCGGTCGACTTTGTAGTGCTTGATGTAGACGAGGATGTCGAGGTACCGCTGATCCTTGGGAGGCCGTTCTTGCGCACTTCCAAGGCTTTGATAGACATGGACGGTGGAGAGCTCACACTTAGGGTTGGGGACGACAAGCTCACTTACCGCCTCGCCGAAGCCATGCGACATTCTCTTGATTTTGATGATGCTCTATATTATCTTGATGTCACTGATGATTGCATTGATGAATATATGCAGGATATGTTTAACCCGGATCCATATGAAGGGTGGCCGGACCAAGACATAGAGACTGAAGAGGAAGAAGTGCTCGCGCTTGTTTCAGTTGAGATAGACATCAAGAAGGAGAAGGAGCTTAGGAAGAAAGTCCTTCGGAGATTGAAGCGGTCGAGACGTCGCCACAACAAGAACCCCAACAAGAAAGGGGATGAGCATTCACGGAGTAAGGGTGTTTCACCCGTGTGTGGTAACAAACTCGATAATTCTCCCTCTACCTTGCAACGATTATGCAATGCTTGCTTTCAAATTTTAGGGAAGAGGGCAAATTCCACTCATGAACCTCCGTAAGGTAAGACAGGTACGTCAAGCTAAGTGACGTTAAACAAGCGCTTCTTGGGAGGCAACCCAAGCGTTTTTATAGTTTTCTAGTACTTAGTTTAGTTTTAGGATTGAATAAAAGTCTTAGCAATGGTGTCCCAATTTTCATGTGCATATGCTGGGATTTCTTGTGGATTTTCGATTATTTGCATGTGCCTTAACGTTAATTGACGAAGTTTGAGTCGGTTGAGTGTGTTTTCGATAATCTCTGGTCATGTTTTTATGGTTTATCCAGGCTCTAAGTGTTTTAAAAGAGTTTCTGAATTTTTCTGAGAGTCTGTAAAATTTTCTAAGTAAACCAGAGAACACACACGGCCGTGTGGAATTAACACACGGCCGTGAGTTACCAATTGGAGCTCAACCAGAGAAGACACAGGGGCGTGACTTTGCCCCTGTGAAAAACTTCTGAAGGGGCACACGGCCGTGTGGAATTAACACACGGCCGTGCGAAATTCCGCAGAATTTCAACTCTTTTCCAGAGAGTCCACAGGGGCGTGTGGATGCCCCTGTGAGTGCCGCTGTGCCAAGGCACACGGCCGTGTGGAATTTCCACACGGCCGTGTGAAACTCTGCAGAAAGAACCCCAAACTTCCCGAGAAACCACAGGGGCGTGTGTGAGCCCCTGTGGGAGAGCTTGTCAAGGCACACGGCCGTGTGGTTCATTCACACGGCCGTGTGAAACACTTAGTTTTCTCGGGCAATCCAGAGAGGTCACAGGGGCGTGTGACATGCCCCTGTGACCGGCCTTGTGTTCTTGGCCAGGTTGGGCACACGGGCGTGTGGAAATTCCACACGGCCGTGTGAAGTTTTTCAGAGACCTTTTGTGTTCTCCCGAGACTCCACAGGGCCGTGTACCAGCCCCTGTGGATATCTTTGTGAAGGCACACGGCCGTGTAGAATTAACACACGGCCGTGTGGGGTAGTCAGAGAACAAACAGAATGCACACAGGGGCGTGGGTTGGCCCCTGTGAACCCTAATTTGAGAGGCACACGGCCGTGGGGATCGTGACACGGCCGTGTGAATCCCCAGAACTCCAAAAGCCGCGTGATTTCTTTTGGTTTTCACTCGTGCCTCTTCTATTTCCATTCTAAACTTTTCTCCTACCCTCTCCACTAGTTCGCCAACCATCTCAGAGGATTTTTGAGGCTTTTTATTGGAGTTTTCCGGCCGATTCTTAGTATTTCTTCATCCACTCCGTCGGTAAGAACTTCAAAGCCTTTTTCTTCGTCGATTCTCAATTTCATTCGTTCTTTTGATGATTTCGCCTTTATTAATTGATTTCTGAGTATGCAATGTTGCTTAAGAATGAATTAAAGCAAATTAGATTGTAAATTTTAAATTTTTCAACCCACGGCCGTTATACTCTGTCCGCCCGATGATCCACACGGGCGTGTGGAATTAACACACGGCCGTGTGGATTCCTGCAGATTGAGTATTTTAACTTGTTTTTGATCTCTTTCTCTTTCAATCTTGCAGAGATGTCTACTAGGCCTAGGAAATCGGTCGGCAAGCGTCCGCGAGCAGCTACTCCACCCCCCGAAGAAATGGAGTTTGATTTACCCGAGCACAGGGAGCGGTACAAGAAACTCTCGTCACTTCGATTTGGACAGTCGCGCTACCCTGATTTGAGCGTATTGAGAGACATACAGGGGGGCGACGCCATAGCTACAGAGGTGGAGGAGTTGCTGGCTGTGGGGAGTTGGGACCGATTGTTATCTATTCGAGAGCCAGCAACTCGAGACATCACCCTCGAGGTCCTATCGACATTCGAATTCAACCGAGGGTATGATAGCTTCACGGATAGCCAGACGATTCAGTTCCGTGCCCTCGGTAGACACTTCAGCATGAGTGTCACTCAGTTCTCAGTCCTGATGGGCCTGTACGATCAGGCATACACCGAGACAGAGGAGTATGTTTTGCTACCCACCGAGTATCCAGGTACCCTCACACCACAGACGATTTACGAGACATTATGCGGGGATGGTCAGTATGAGCCGGGGGTTTCGAAAGCGACATTCCTTTCCCGGCCAGCATACAGGTACCTTCATGCTATCCTGAGCAGGTCTATTAGTGGCCGAGGGGACAGTACAGGGGTACTGAGCAGACAGGAGCTGCTATACTTGTACTCCATGGTGCAGAGTGAGCCACTTCACCTGGGGCACGTTCTAGCCGAGTACATTCGCCACCAGGGCCAGTACCCCAGGGTTGGAGTCATTTTTTCAGGGCCCTACATCACACGCCTCGTTATAGGCCTAGGGCTCAGAGATGGGGTGCGCGGGGCCGAAAAGATCGCTACACCAGCCCCGCTCACCAGAGAGACACTGAGACTGATGGGTATGGTCCGCAGATCAGGACCAGGAGTCTATACTATGATCATACCCCGGACAGTGCAGGCCGAGGGCTCCCAGGCAGCATTGGAGCCACCCCCGCAGGACACAGAGACAGGGGCAGAGGCTGAGGTACCCCCCACCGCACCGGAGCCACCTCCGGTGCGGATGTTTTCACCGTCTCGAGGCCAGGACAGACTGGAGAGCCTCGAGAGCGCAGTGGGGATCCTACAGACCGAGGTGGCTGAGGTTAGGGCCACACAGATTTCACAGCACCAGGAGGTGATGGCGCAGTTCCAGAGCTTACGACAGACCTTCGAGCAGATTGCCTCCTCCTCCTTCGTGGTCCGACCTCGAGTTTCCACTCCACCACCTCCATCTCCCGCATCACCAGCAGATCCACCTGCACCGACATCAGCCGATCCACCAGCAGATACAGAGCCTCCAGCAGCACCAGAGGCCACCACTCAGGACACCGACGCTGAGGCGTCCTAGATTTTAGATTCTTTTCTTTTATTTGTCATTTCTGTATATCTTTACTTTATTTTGGACTTGTAGTACTCAGAAGGGATTCTCCCTCTGAGTATAGCTTTTATTTTGCTTTTTATTTTGTCTCGAGTTGTATTCATTGCTTTACATTTTATATACTCGAGTTTTATTGAGCTTTACTGAACCCTCGTTTATGTGTGCGCAGATGGTCTTGGATGTAAGGATTTTGAGGAATAGTCATTGACACGGTCATGGGATCGTGTGTGCTCCACAAACCATTGAGACTCAATTCTCAATGACTTAGCTCCATCAAACGCAACACTTGGAGTTCAGGGGAGTAATGTTTCAATTGCCACTTCCACACTAATTGCTTTTATCGTTTTCACTTATTATTGTGCTTCTGTGCGTACATTGAGGACAATGTACATCTTAAGTGTGGGGGGGGAGTTCACATTGCACACACCTTTACTTGTGCGTTCAATTGTTTATGCTCATGTAGCCTATGGCGGTTCACCTTAGTTGTAACGGTTGTATTCTTATAGTTTAGGAGAATTTTTAACATTGTATCCTATCATGCTCTAGTTCCACTTGAATTTTAGGGGATTTTTGCTCGATTACACCTTATTGCACTACTCACTCTTGAAATCTTTTGGAAACTCGATCTTGAAGTTTTAAAGGACAAGTTTATCATCGTTCTTAGTTTTACTTTGGAAAATGCATATATATATATAAAAAAAAAAAAAAAAAAAAAAAAAGAGAAAAATGTGAGTTTGTGAATAGTTGCTTTCTTTTATGTATGCATTTGAGGTGGAAAGAGCTACCACCCATGAAGTATGTAGCTACTCTCATAAGTCGGATACAAGTTATGCCCTAATGAGAGAAAGAGCTATCTCATGGGATGCGTGAAAGCTACTACCCCGGTAGAAAGAGCTACCTCCTCGAAAGAGTGAAAGCCACCTTTGGCGGCCGCCTAGGAAAGGGCTACCTTCGAGGATGTGTGAAGCTACTACTTCCTCTCCTAATTTTTTTCCGTTCGTAAATAAGTCCTTGTAAATAAGAGTTTGAGGAGTACTCGTTGGTTCTCTTGAGTGAAGTCGCACACACTAACACGTTTTCGAGTTATTATCCTTTTTAATTCATGTTTTTAGCTAGAGCATTGATAACCTTATGCAATGTTTTGATTTCCCCTTACTTGTAGAATGCTTCTTTTGCACTTTTGGTGAACCTAAGGCCAAGCACTTTCAATTGTTCTTCCCAAGTACTTTCACGTTTTATTTTTGCTTGAGGACAAGCAAAAGCTTAAGTGTGGGGGAGTTTGATAAGTGCTTGTGTTATAGTATCGCGAAGCGCTATTATCTTACATTAAGCATACCTTTTATTAGATTTTATCACTAAATGTGTGCATTTGTGTTCTCTTGTGCATTGAAGGTATTGTGGAGCCTAATTGGAGAAGAAGAATGAAATTAGGTCGCGCTTGCCAATGTTGAGATGTTCTCGGACCAAGCAAGGAACGAAGCACGTATTTGGACTTGTGGATGTGTGCCAACCTCCTTTGGAGGGGCACAAAGGCAGTCACATTCACAACAAGTCCAATCCGTGTTACTTAGGAGAATTTCGCGAAAGAAGAAGACTTGAAGCAATTGGCGCGACCTACCGTTGCTTGTGTGCCCAAGTAATGGCCTCGATGAAGAACAATGGACCCGGGAGGCGTTTCGGCAAAGTACCAAGCCTGTTCAGCTGAAGACTAGTGTTCCAGAGAAGTCACACGGGCGTGTGGAAATTCCACACGGCCGTGTGTTTTGCAATTTCAGCCATCCAGTGAAGACACACGGGCGTGTGGAAATTCCACACGGCCGTGTGAAATTAATTTTCCAGCCGAGACAGAAGCTTCACACGGGCGTGTGGAAATTCCACACGGCCGTGTGAAGCCCCCGATAAGTCCAATTTTAAAGCCGCGATTCAACATTATAAAAGGGGATTTTTGCAACCTTTTGGAGGATCTTTCGACCTAACTTTTCCCCAACTTTCTGGAGTGCGGCTAGGGTTTCGGAGAGGATTTCGTGGAGGTTCTAGCACATCGTCGGCATCGATTTCGAGGTTCGACGTTTGCACAAGACCACGGCCACACCAACTTCGAGGGGGTTTTCATCTATGTCTATGTTTTATGCTTTATTTTCCACATTGATGAACATGTATAGCTCTATGAGGAGCTAAACCCTTCGTGGGGTATTCGGACTTGTAAACTTTAGGGTTCTTATGTTTCTTTGACATTGATTATTATGCTTTCCATCGTTGATGAATAAAATTGAGTTTTAATCTTAATTATCTCTTGATATTGTTTTCCCTTAAACGTGACATTAGGGTTGAGAGCAATCTAGGTTTTCCTTTGGAGGTGTGACAACTCCTATAGGATTAGACTACTTAAGACTAAAGAGGGTTGAGAGGGAGAGTTGTGAGGTAGCAATGTACCCCTTTCCCTTCCGATGTGATTTCTCCCTACCTCCGATTCCTTGATTTAATAGCGGTCGAAATAGAGTGAAGCAATAGGTAGATAAACTCCCCTAGGGCTTAATTGCGCAAGTAATAGAGTGAAGGGTTGTAGTGAATCCTATATGCTGGGGCTTAATCTAGACTAGGGTTCTTTCACCTGGACCAAAGGGTTAGAACTATTGTTGTAGGAACAGGTTTAATCACTAGGAATCCCTAGAGCATAATGCAATCCCATATAGTGTGAGGTTTAGGTAGATGGACTCCCCTGGGGCTTAATCATCTAGGTGACAGAGTGAAGGGTGTTGTGAATCCTAATACCAAAGCATAGCATTGGGGTTAGTCACGGTTGTCCTTAGGTTTGGGACCGTGAGTCTTAGGATTTCCTCGACTCAATTGACATCAATAGGAGAGTATAATATCATAGTCTTGCACTTGAAACATAGACCCTAGAGGTAGCTTGTCCGGATACCCCCTTTTACTCATTGCAAGTCCTTCTCGATTTTCCTATTTGCATTTCTTACTTTCATCCTTCTATTTAGTTTATTGTTTTGAAATACATTCATTCATTAATATCACCATTGTTTTCCATATTTCGCATAGCTTAATTAGTGAATTCTTATACTCTATCTCCCTATTCCCTGTGGATTCGACTACCTTCTCACCAAGGTAAATTTATTACTTCGACAAACCCGTGCACTTGCGGGATACACGCAAGGGGTCGTGTCAAGTTTTTGGCGCCGTTGCCGGGGAATAGGTGTTTTAGATATTTGTTTTTCACTACTTTAGCTATTCACTTCGCATTCTATTTCATAACTTCTTTACCTATCATTGTTCTTATTTTTCTTTTCTTTGTTTTCGGCTCCAGGTTATGACCCGTGGGAACCCTTCAATACTTGTTGAAGGAGACCCAGACATTGGAAGAAGAACACATCGTAAAGGGAAAGAACCTGCACAAGAAGCATCAAATCAAGCCGATATTGAGACAGAAGGGTCAGAGACAATGGCAGAACAGAACGAGCAGCAGCGAACGTTGTCCGATTTTGCTAGACCCGCAGTTATGGGGACCCAATCAAGCATTGTGAGGCCCCCAATTACAGCAATGAATTTCGAATTGAAGCCGTCGTTCATTCAGATGTTGCAACAGTCCGCACAGTTTAATGGGTTAGCCGATGAAGACCCTAATAGTCACATAGAAAATTTTTTGGAAGTGTGTGACATGTTGAAGATAAATGGAGTGACGGACGACGCAATTCGATTGAGAGCCTTCCCATTTTCACTGAAAGGAAAAGCAAGGCATTGGTTGCACTCATTACCGAGAGCCTCCATTACTACGTGGGAGGAAATGGCCGAGGCATTCTTGGCTAGATACTTTCCACCGGGGAAATCTGCAAGACTCCGGAATGAGATATCATCCTTTGTACAGATGGAATTGGAGTCTCTATTCGAGACATGGGACAGGTTCAAGGAGCTCCTTCGCAAATGTCCGCAACATGGATTTCCCGAGTGGATGATTATTCACACATTTTACAACGGGCTGAATCCGAGTACAAAGCAACTCTTAGATGCGGCGGCCGGAGGGACTCTTGGAAGCAAGACTCCCGGTGAAGCTCGGCACCTTGTAGAGGAGATGGCTATGAATAGCTATCAATGGAACTCAAGGGATAGAAAAAAGGTTGCCGGAATTCATGAGGTTGATGCGGTTACATCGTTGGCAGCACAAGTGGAATCATTAAGTAAGAAGCTAGATGCTCTAGCTTCGCCAAGAGTTGCGGCCATCACTACTTGTAACGGTTGTGGGGGAGGACATGCTTCAAGCGATTGTCCTATTGCTATTGGAGGCACTAGTACGGTGGAGCAGGCCGATTTTGTGGGGAACTCATATCGCGGACAAGGCCAAGGCAACCCGTATAGTGGTACATACAATCCGGGATGGAAGAACCATCCGAACTTCTCTTGGAGCAATCAAGGACAATCACAACAGAACAAAAATAGTGCACCACCGGGATTTCAAAGTCAACAAGCTCCGAATTTAGAAAGCCGAGTGACTGGGTTGGAGGGAAAGATGACTGACCTAGAGAGAGCCCTCACACGGTTCGTTTCTTCTTCGGATGCAAGGTTTCAATCGGTGGAAGCTACTCTTCGCAATCACACCGCCTCCCTACACAACTTGGAGAACCAAGTAGGGCAAATTGCGAAGACTTTGGCGGAGAGACCTCAAGGTAGTTTGCCTAGCAATACGGAGACCAACCCAAGAGAACAACTAAAGGCAATTACCTTGAGAAGTGGTAAGGAGGTTGAGGGACATCTCCCTCTTGAGAAGACTAAGGACTCACCCGAAGTCGTGGAAATAGAGGATGGAGCACCAAAGGAGAAAGAGGTGGTACCCCCACCTTACAAGCCGAGAATTCCCTATCCTTCACGATTGAAGAATGACCAAGACAATGAGCAATACAAGAAATTTCTGGGTGTCTTCAAGCAATTGCACATCAACATTCCATTCGCGGAAGCATTAGCCCAAATGCCCAAGTACGCGAAATTCTTAAAAGACCTCTTAACCAATAAGAGGAAATTAGAAGAAAGTGCATCCGTCATCCTCGATGCAAACTGTTCGGCAGTGCTACAGAAGAATATGCCATGCAAGAGGAAGGACCCCGGAAGTTTTATCATACCGTGCAATATTGGTGATATGGGTGAGGAGATGGCACTAGCCGACTCGGGGGCAAGCATCAATGTCATGCCCTACACGTTCTTCCAAAAGCTAGGCTTGGGCGAGCCTAGACCTACCCGGATGACACTTCAGCTTGCAGATAGATCGGTGAGGCATCCGAGGGGTGTTGTTGAAGATGTGTTGGTGAAAGTGGATAAGTACATTTTCCCGGTCGACTTTGTAGTGCTTGATGTAGACGAGGATGTCGAGGTACCGCTGATCCTTGGGAGGCCGTTCTTGCGCACTTCCAAGGCTTTGATAGACATGGACGGTGGAGAGCTCACACTTAGGGTTGGGGACGACAAGCTCACTTACCGCCTCGCCGAAGCCATGCGACATTCTCTTGATTTTGATGATGCTCTATATTATCTTGATGTCACTGATGATTGCATTGATGAATATATGCAGGATATGTTTAACCCGGATCCATATGAAGGGTGGCCGGACCAAGACATAGAGACTGAAGAGGAAGAAGTGCTCGCGCTTGTTTCAGTTGAGATAGACATCAAGAAGGAGAAGGAGCTTAGGAAGAAAGTCCTTCGGAGATTGAAGCGGTCGAGACGTCGCCACAACAAGAACCCCAACAAGAAAGGGGATGAGCATTCACGGAGTAAGGGTGTTTCACCCGTGTGTGGTAACAAACTCGATAATTCTCCCTCTACCTTGCAACGATTATGCAATGCTTGCTTTCAAATTTTAGGGAAGAGGGCAAATTCCACTCATGAACCTCCGTAAGGTAAGACAGGTACGTCAAGCTAAGTGACGTTAAACAAGCGCTTCTTGGGAGGCAACCCAAGCGTTTTTATAGTTTTCTAGTACTTAGTTTAGTTTTAGGATTGAATAAAAGTCTTAGCAATGGTGTCCCAATTTTCATGTGCATATGCTGGGATTTCTTGTGGATTTTCGATTATTTGCATGTGCCTTAACGTTAATTGACGAAGTTTGAGTCGGTTGAGTGTGTTTTCGATAATCTCTGGTCATGTTTTTATGGTTTATCCAGGCTCTAAGTGTTTTAAAAGAGTTTCTGAATTTTTCTGAGAGTCTGTAAAATTTTCTAAGTAAACCAGAGAACACACACGGCCGTGTGGAATTAACACACGGCCGTGTGTTACCAATTGGAGCTCAACCAGAGAAGACACAGGGGCGTGACTTTGCCCCTGTGAAAAACTTCTGAAGGGGCACACGGCCGTGTGGAATTAACACACGGCCGTGCGAAATTCCGCAGAATTTCAACTCTTTTCCAGAGAGTCCACAGGGGCGTGTGGATGCCCCTGTGAGTGCCGCTGTGCCAAGGCACACGGCCGTGTGGAATTTCCACACGGCCGTGTGAAACTCTGCAGAAAGAACCCCAAACTTCCCGAGAAACCACAGGGGCGTGTGTGAGCCCCTGTGGGAGAGCTTGTCAAGGCACACGGCCGTGTGGTTCATTCACACGGCCGTGTGAAACACTTAGTTTTCTCGGGCAATCCAGAGAGGTCACAGGGGCGTGTGACATGCCCCTGTGACCGGCCTTGTGTTCTTGGCCAGGTTGGGCACACGGGCGTGTGGAAATTCCACACGGCCGTGTGAAGTTTTTCAGAGACCTTTTGTGTTCTCCCGAGACTCCACAGGGCCGTGTACCAGCCCCTGTGGATATCTTTGTGAAGGCACACGGCCGTGTAGAATTAACACACGGCCGTGTGGGGTAGTCAGAGAACAAACAGAATGCACACAGGGGCGTGGGTTGGCCCCTGTGAACCCTAATTTGAGAGGCACACGGCCGTGGGGGATCGTGACACGGCCGTGTGAATCCCCAGAACTCCAAAAGCCGCGTGATTTCTTTTGGTTTTCACTCGTGCCTCTTCTATTTCCATTCTAAACTCTTCTCCTACCCTCTCCACTAGTTCGCCAACCATCTCAGAGGATTTTTGAGGCTTTTTATTGGAGTTTTCCGGCCGATTCTTAGTATTTCTTCATCCACTCCGTCGGTAAGAACTTCAAAGCCTTTTTCTTCGTCGATTCTCAATTTAATTCGTTCTTTTGATGATTTCGCCTTTATTAATTGATTTCTGAGTATGCAATGTTGCTTAAGAATGAATTAAAGCAAATTAGATTGTAAATTTTAAATTTTTCAACCCACGGCCGTTATACTCTGTCCGCCCGATGATCCACACGGGCGTGTGGAATTAACACACGGCCGTGTGGATTCCTGCAGATTGAGTATTTTAACTTGTTTTTGATCTCTTTCTCTTTCAATCTTGCAGAGATGTCTACTAGGCCTAGGAAATCGGTCGGCAAGCGTCCGCGAGCAGCTACTCCACCCCCCGAAGAAATGGAGTTTGATTTACCCGAGCACAGGGAGCGGTACAAGAAACTCTCGTCCACTTCGATTTGGACAGTCGCGCTACCCTGATTTGAGCGTATTGAGAGACATACAGGGGGGCGACGCCATAGCTACAGAGGTGGAGGAGTTGCTGGCTGTGGGGAGTTGGGACCGATTGTTATCTATTCGAGAGCCAGCAACTCGAGACATCACCCTCGAGGTCCTATCGACATTCGAATTCAACCGAGGGTATGATAGCTTCACGGATAGCCAGACGATTCAGTTCCGTGCCCTCGGTAGACACTTCAGCATGAGTGTCACTCAGTTCTCAGTCCTGATGGGCCTGTACGATCAGGCATACACCGAGACAGAGGAGTATGTTTTGCTACCCACCGAGTATCCAGGTACCCTCACACCACAGACGATTTACGAGACATTATGCGGGGATGGTCAGTATGAGCCGGGGGTTTCGAAAGCGACATTCCTTTCCCGGCCAGCATACAGGTACCTTCATGCTATCCTGAGCAGGTCTATTAGTGGCCGAGGGGACAGTACAGGGGTACTGAGCAGACAGGAGCTGCTATACTTGCACTCCATGGTGCAGAGTGAGCCACTTCACCTGGGGCACGTTCTAGCCGAGTACATTCGCCACCAGGGCCAGTACCCCAGGGTTGGAGTCATTTTTTCAGGGCCCTACATCACACGCCTCGTTATAGGCCTAGGGCTCAGAGATGGGGTGCGCGGGGCCGAAAAGATCGCTACACCAGCCCCGCTCACCAGAGAGACACTGAGACTGATGGGTATGGTCCGCAGATCAGGACCAGGAGTCTATACTATGATCATACCCCGGACAGTGCAGGCCGAGGGCTCCCAGGCAGCATTGGGGCCACCCCCGCAGGACACAGAGACAGGGGCAGAGGCTGAGGTACCCCCCACCGCACCGGAGCCACCTCCGGTGCGGATGTTTTCACCGTCTCGAGGCCAGGACAGACTGGAGCGCCTCGAGAGCGCAGTGGGGATCCTACAGACCGAGGTGGCTGAGGTTAGGGCCACACAGATTTCACAGCACCAGGAGGTGATGGCGCAGTTCCAGAGCTTACGACAGACCTTCGAGCAGATTGCCTCCTCCTCCTTCGTGGTCCGACCTCGAGTTTCCACTCCACCACCTCCATCTCCCGCATCACCAGCAGATCCACCTGCACCGACATCAGCCGATCCACCAGCAGATACAGAGCCTCCAGCAGCACCAGAGGCCACCACTCAGGACACCGACGCTGAGGCGTCCTAGATTTTAGATTCTTTTCTTTTATTTGTCATTTCTGTATATCTTTACTTTATTTTGGACTTGTAGTACTCAGAAGGGATTCTCCCTCTGAGTATAGCTTTTATTTTGCTTTTTATTTTGTCTCGAGTTGTATTCATTGCTTTACATTTTATATACTCGAGTTTTATTGAGCTTTACTGAACCCTCGTTTATGTGTGCGCAGATGGTCTTGGATGTAAGGATTTTGAGGAATAGTCATTGACACGGTCATGGGATCGTGTGTGCTCCACAAACCATTGAGACTCAATTCTCAATGACTTAGCTCCATCAAACGCAACACTTGGAGTTCAGGGGAGTAATGTTTCAATTGCCACTTCCACACTAATTGCTTTTATCGTTTTCACTTATTATTGTGCTTCTGTGCGTACATTGAGGACAATGTACATCTTAAGTGTGGGGGGGGAGTTCACATTGCACACACCTTTACTTGTGCGTTCAATTGTTTATGCTCATGTAGCCTATGGCGGTTCACCTTAGTTGTAACGGTTGTATTCTTATAGTTTAGGAGAATTTTTAACATTGTATCCTATCATGCTCTAGTTCCACTTGAATTTTAGGGGATTTTTGCTCGATTACACCTTATTGCACTACTCACTCTTGAAATCTTTTGGAAACTCGATCTTGAAGTTTTAAAGGACAAGTTTATCATCGTTCTTAGTTTTACTTTGGAAAATGCATATATATATATAAAAAAAAAAAAAAAAAAAAAAAAAAAAAGAGAAAAATGTGAGTTTGTGAATAGTTGCTTTCTTTTATGTATGCATTTGAGGTGGAAAGAGCTACCACCCATGAAGTATGTAGCTACTCTCATAAGTCGGATACAAGTTATGCCCTAATGAGAGAAAGAGCTATCTCATGGGATGCGTGAAAGCTACTACCCCGGTAGAAAGAGCTACCTCCTCGAAAGAGTGAAAGCCACCTTTGGCGGCCGCCTAGGAAAGGGCTACCTTCGAGGATGTGTGAAGCTACTACTTCCTCTCCTAATTTTTTTCCGTTCGTAAATAAGTCCTTGTAAATAAGAGTTTGAGGAGTACTCGTTGGTTCTCTTGAGTGAAGTCGCACACACTAACACGTTTTCGAGTTATTATCCTTTTTAATTCATGTTTTTAGCTAGAGCATTGATAACCTTATGCAATGTTTTGATTTCCCCTTACTTGTAGAATGCTTCTTTTGCACTTTTGGTGAACCTAAGGCCAAGCACTTTCAATTGTTCTTCCCAAGTACTTTCACGTTTTATTTTTGCTTGAGGACAAGCAAAAGCTTAAGTGTGGGGGAGTTTGATAAGTGCTTGTGTTATAGTATCGCGAAGCGCTATTATCTTACATTAAGCATACCTTTTATTAGATTTTATCACTAAATGTGTGCATTTGTGTTCTCTTGTGCATTGAAGGTATTGTGGAGCCTAATTGGAGAAGAAGAATGAAATTAGGTCGCGCTTGCCAATGTTGAGATGTTCTCGGACCAAGCAAGGAACGAAGCACGTATTTGGACTTGTGGATGTGTGCCAACCTCCTTTGGAGGGGCACAAAGGCAGTCACATTCACAACAAGTCCAATCCGTGTTACTTAGGAGAATTTCGCGAAAGAAGAAGACTTGAAGCAATTGGCGCGACCTACCGTTGCTTGTGTGCCCAAGTAATGGCCTCGATGAAGAACAATGGACCCGGGAGGCGTTTCGGCAAAGTACCAAGCCTGTTCAGCTGAAGACTAGTGTTCCAGAGAAGTCACACGGGCGTGTGGAAATTCCACACGGCCGTGTGTTTTGCAATTTCAGCCATCCAGTGAAGACACACGGGCGTGTGGAAATTCCACACGGCCGTGTGAAATTAATTTTCCAGCCGAGACAGAAGCTTCACACGGGCGTGTGGAAATTCCACACGGCCGTGTGAAGCCCCCGATAAGTCCAATTTTAAAGCCGCGATTCAACATTATAAAAGGGGATTTTTGCAACCTTTTGGAGGATCTTTCGACCTAACTTTTCCCCAACTTTCTGGAGTGCGGCTAGGGTTTCGGAGAGGATTTCGTGGAGGTTCTAGCACATCGTCGGCATCGATTTCGAGGTTCGACGTTTGCACAAGACCACGGCCACACCAACTTCGAGGGGGTTTTCATCTATGTCTATGTTTTATGCTTTATTTTCCACATTGATGAACATGTATAGCTCTATGAGGAGCTAAACCCTTCGTGGGGTATTCGGACTTGTAAACTTTAGGGTTCTTATGTTTCTTTGACATTGATTATTATGCTTTCCATCGTTGATGAATAAAATTGAGTTTTAATCTTAATTATCTCTTGATATTGTTTTCCCTTAAACGTGACATTAGGGTTGAGAGCAATCTAGGTTTTCCTTTGGAGGTGTGACAACTCCTATAGGATTAGACTACTTAAGACTAAAGAGGGTTGAGAGGGAGAGTTGTGAGGTAGCAATGTACCCCTTTCCCTTCCGATGTGATTTCTCCCTACCTCCGATTCCTTGATTTAATAGCGGTCGAAATAGAGTGAAGCAATAGGTAGATAAACTCCCCTAGGGCTTAATTGCGCAAGTAATAGAGTGAAGGGTTGTAGTGAATCCTATATGCTGGGGCTTAATCTAGACTAGGGTTCTTTCACCTGGACCAAAGGGTTAGAACTATTGTTGTAGGAACAGGTTTAATCACTAGGAATCCCTAGAGCATAATGCAATCCCATATAGTGTGAGGTTTAGGTAGATGGACTCCCCTGGGGCTTAATCATCTAGGTGACAGAGTGAAGGGTGTTGTGAATCCTAATACCAAAGCATAGCATTGGGGTTAGTCACGGTTGTCCTTAGGTTTGGGACCGTGAGTCTTAGGATTTCCTCGACTCAATTGACATCAATAGGAGAGTATAATATCATAGTCTTGCACTTGAAACATAGACCCTAGAGGTAGCTTGTCCGGATACCCCCTTTTACTCATTGCAAGTCCTTCTCGATTTTCCTATTTGCATTTCTTACTTTCATCCTTCTATTTAGTTTATTGTTTTGAAATACATTCATTCATTAATATCACCATTGTTTTCCATATTTCGCATAGCTTAATTAGTGAATTCTTATACTCTATCTCCCTATTCCCTGTGGATTCGACTACCTTCTCACCAAGGTAAATTTATTACTTCGACAAACCCGTGCACTTGCGGGATACACGCAAGGGGTCGTGTCAAAGTACAAATCAATTTGAACATGTGTATGATCCATATTGGCAAGGGCACCTAGATTTTTCATCGCATCACCATGGACAACATTGGGAGCCTTCTAACCATGACTTGCTACAAGAGCCCCCCTTTCAAGAACCATGGCGTCACCCCCCTCCAGTTGTTCAAAGTAGGCCACTTAATGAATGGGGTTTCAATACAGAAAATGTGCTTGAAAGATTTATGATGAATGCGGATGCTCAACTTGAAGCCTTGATTGCCGCAAATTTCAATGCCGAACCATCTCTTCAAAGCATGGAAAGCCAGATAGGAGTGTCTTCCAGTACCTCGACCAAGTTGCCACACACTATAGAAGACCTATCTGAGAATGACACTAGAAGGGAAGAGAATAAAGGTGAATTTGATGTGGTAGTGGATATTGAGGTATTTGAGACTGAAGAAGAAAATAAAGTGGCTTCAGTATCCTCTAAGCAAATGGTAGATGTTTCACCTCAAGATGAAATTGAAGAAGAAAAGGGGGAGGATCACATCCTTGCCACAAGAAAATTTGAGGAGGTAGAAAAAACTGAGCTAATGGAAATTGAAGAGGCTACCTGCCTCAATGTTGATCAAACCGCCCAGTGCACACAAGAAAATTTGGGAATTGTAGATTATGATGTGGATAGGAGGTGGAAGCCCTCCAAGAACCCACCTATGCCTGGCTTGGACAATTCCCAACCAAAACTTTTTCCTTGGAGGCCTAAACAAGTGTTATGGGTAATTCAAGGTAGTTTAGCAAGCGTCGAGGAAGGAGATGTGGGTAGGATGTTGAAGTTACCCGATGACCCACCTATGCCAAAATTGAATAGTACTCGACCGAAGCTTTTCCCATGGAGGCCAAAACACTTTGGTGGGGTGCTCCAAATAAACCTTGTCGGGACTAAAGAAGAAGCGGGGAGGAGGTTCAAGCCATCTAAGGATCCGCCCAAGTTCAAATTGCACAATTCCCGACCCAAGCTTTTCCCTTGGAGGCCAAAAGGTAATTCGACCTTGACCTCCACCTCGGCACCATCCCGGCAGGTACATTTCATTTTTTTTGGTAGTAGCTATGCCACACTTGGCCGGGAGGAGCACACCATCTTCAAACCTCCATGAGGTAAGAAGGTACGTCAAGCTCGTGACGTTAAACAAGCGCTTCTTGGGAGGCAACCCAAGGTTTTAAATTCCGTATTTTGTTTAGTTTGTTCATGTGTTGTAGTTTTCTTAGTTTTGTTTGTTCAACTTTGTGTGGTTGTATTAATTTCATGTTGATATTGCATATTGCATATGATGCTTGGATGAGTGTTTTCGTTCATGTTGGTGATTCTTGGTTTGTTCTTCATTGTTTATGATCATCTTTGTGTTTTGATGAGTTTTATGCATGTTGGGTCAATAATGTATGTTTTTGGGAGGTGGTTCATGATGTTTAAAAGCCAGAAGAACAAATTTTAAGGGTGTGCGGGCTGTGCACAGCCCGCACACACTAGCCAGAGCATTGTGCGGCTGTTGTGCCGCCCCGCACATCTATCCGCACACACCAGACAGAAGGGTGTGCGGCCCGTGTGCGGGGCCGCACACTGGCCGCACACAAACACCAGAAGGGTGTGCGGGCTGTGTACAGCCCGCACACGCATGCGTGGGCTGTGCACAGCCCGCACACAGCCATTTCAGCCCATTTTTCAGCCAAATTTCAGCATCTTCGGGGCTGATTTCTTCGCCTTCCATTCACCCGATTTCTCTCCAATTTTTTTTTGGTGAATCCTCTTAGTTTGCCTCCTCATTTGGCCAACCTTTCATTGATCTTAAAGTTCTCATCATTTTTGAGTTTTAATTTTGTCGATCTATCGTTTTCATCGAGTTTTCACCAACATGTTTGAAGTTTGTCGTCTAGCTTTGGGTATAAGCGTATCTCTCATCTTTATTGTGTTTCATTGTTTGAATTTGTTGTAATTCCCAAGCTTATTGATGTTAGAATGTTGTAAACTTGGAAATGCATAATCTTATATCATTTGTTTTCAAGTTTTGCCAAGCATTGATTTGGAAATTTTCACTCGAGCACCCACACATTGTTTTTCGTATTTCTTGTTTTCTTTGTTCTTAGCTTTGTGTGTTTGTTTGTTTGTTTTTATTTTCTTCTTGTGAGTGATGGATACCTTGAGGTGATGTTCCTTTCTACCTTGCAGGTGGAATTGGAGCATCTCGTGCTTTCTTCTCTCCCAACATCTACAGGATTCATCATTGCCCACCCTGATCTCATGGACTTCAAGATTATGTTTTGAGACTCAGGGAAGTTCACGAACCTACCTCCTCTATTTTCATTGCGTATTCTTTATCTACTGCTGACTTAGGTACATTGAGGGCAATGCACTACTTTAAGTGGGGGGTGGGTGTGCATGTTTTGGTTTGATTACTTATTTCGTGAACTTATTTGAAAATCTATGAATTGTTGCATGATCGTAAAACCTAGGATGGCATACTTATTTGTGATCGTATTATAGCTCGAAACTGTGATAAATGCTAAGCTTCATGGGACCTTGCACACTTGAGATTTTCGTGTTATTCTAGGCATTTCTCGCAACTTTCCCTTAGGTAGAACCCTGGACACCTAGGCGAGGGACAACAGCACCTTCGTGACCCTCTTAGTGGCTAACCCATACTAGTGGTTTTGCGCCTTGACGTGTTAGAATGTCTTCTAATAGGGTTTTAAGGACCTTCTTCTTGTTCTTTTTTTTTTTGCAATACGGTTGGAAAAAAAAAAAAAAAGGGCAAAGTAAATAAAAACGTGGACAGTGCTCCTCTGTCCTAATAGTGAAGTAACTTGGGGTTCTGGCTCCTAACCAGAGTGTTCCTCTCGCCAAAAGCTATAAGGACATGAGCGCGTTTATATGAATGTGCAAAGCTCCAGGTAATGTGGATTTGCAATTCATGTTAGTCCCGGAAAAGAAAAAGAAAAAGTTAAGCAATTGTGTACAGAAAAATAAAATTCGACCGGTGTTTGTTCGAAAATAAGAGGAAGGATCCTTAGGACTCTACTAGATGTATTTCTACCACCTCAAGGCCGTATCCCACTAAGTGGCGTGAATTGCTTCAAGAAGTGGTCCTCGGGGTCTTGTCTACCTTGTTTGGACTACAGGGCTTCGAACTAGGGGATTTGCACACACACAGCACACCACGGCCAATGAATGCATGAATGATCTCAAGTGGTCTTTGCTTAGTATTTTGAGTTTCGTTTTGGCTATGATATCATCTCTTGCCTGAGGTTTTGTATTTAGTCACTTATCAGTATCCCTGGTTTTCATGTCTGTTTGCTTGGGGACAAGCAAATGCTTAAGTGGGGGGTATTTGATAAGTGTCTAAATACATCACATTTATTATATATATTTTATACACTTTCATGCATTTTTCTATGACTCCGATGCCCTTTACGCGCTTTTCTTGTTAATTATCATTTCAGGGCATCTGAAGATCATCTACTGCGTGATTGAGCTTCTTTCGGCATACATCGAAGAATTTATTAATGCTCATACGTATCCTCAAGTTTCGGGCAAGAAAAGAGTGGATTTGAGGAAGTTACTGTAGCGATTTAGTGTAGCATTTCCACTGTAGCACAGTTACTGTAGCAGTGTGCGGCCAGTGTGCGGCCGCACAGTACCCGCACAGGACAGACAGAAGGGTGTGCGGGCACTGTGCGGCCCGCACAGTGCCCGCACAGGACAGACAGAAGGGTGTGCGGGCACTGTGCGGCCCGCACAGTGCCCGCACACGCACGGGCTGATGAGGCTTTGTTTGGGTTATTTAAGGCTTTCTAGGGCTTGGGAGAGCTTGTCTTTTGGCCAGCATCCTCTCCATCCTTCTCCACCATCATCTCCTCCATTCTCCACCATCATCTCCACCCATTTCCACCATCATCACCGGATTGGAGAGGCAATTTGAAGAGCAAAACTCAAGGGGAGAAGAAGGAAGCACTCAAGGTTGTCATCACGGAGCTTGATCGGCGCGGATCCGGCGAGCTTTCATCACCACCTTCTAGCCTACATCTGAGGGAGTTTCTTATGAGCATTTTCATTGATTATCTTGTGTATTATCTCCTTTGATGTGGAACTAGGCTCCCAAGGCCACCGGGCTCCGGTGAACCTTGGGAGGAGAACTTGTATGGATGATGATAATTGTTTATAATTGATTGTTGGCTTGTTTGTTTGATTTCAATCTATTGTTTTAATGTTCAACCTACAATGGATGGATTCCGTAGGTTTTGATTCTTGAATTGTATGTGTATGGCGGGATGCTTGCATGTATTAGGTCGCACATAGATTGAAGGGGGATTCAATGTGCCGGTACACCGGAGGTTCCGGGTGCCGGTAGCTCCCCGCGTGGTTAGGGTTGTTTTAGCCGAAAGCGCGCATTAGAATAACCCTAATCGAGACTCCATGTTCCTAATGACATCGTAGGGGTATCTTCTGGATAGAGGAACCCGTATTGGATTAGGGCTACACCACGGAGGTTCCGGGGTAGTCGACTCCCGAGTCTAGCGGATCAAACCTAGCCAACTTAGCGCTCAATTTCCTATATTCATCCTAACTTGTTCTTCTCCTTAGGGGATCCTCGCCCGAGGCCTCTAGTTATCATTCCTACTTGTTCTTTACATTGCTTGTATGGTGTGCCTTAGTCCATTTTGTTTATAGCTTTTCTTTTATTTAATTTTCCTATTTGTGTTTATATTAAACTCTTGATTTGGTAGACTAGATAGTGATACCTAGGAGGAAGTAATAGCAGATCTTGGGGCCCTTGGGAATACGACCCTCCTCGTGAGGTTTATTACTTGACGACCCGTGCACTTGCGGCCGGGGAGTCGCGTGCTCGCTTCTTTAGCGTGTCGCGCGGCGACTCATCATCTATCATCATTCTCACTATTCTTCTTTTCTTTGATTTCAGGTTTTCGAAGGGATGTTTGACACAATTGAAGCCTTTGATACACTTATAGGACTGGTTAAGGTTGTGGAACAGAAAATCCAGTTATTCACTGTACAATTGATGACTTAACAGCAAGCGCACGGGTCACCAAGTAATACCCCTCACGCACGCAAGAGGGGGTCGTATTCCCTGGGGTCCCAAGAGCTGCTATTACTCCCCTCTAGATGACACTGTCTAATCTACAAATTATATGATAAAAGCAAGATAAGAAGAATAACAAAAAGAAAACTATAAACACATGGACTAAGGTTCACCACATAAGCATATTAAGGAAGCAAGTAGGAATGAAAGTTCGAGGTCCCCGGGTGATAAGTACTTGTGTTATAGTGATGCGAAGCGTTATTATCTTACTATGAGCATCTATTTTATCAGATTTTATCACTAAATAGTGTGTATTTGTGTATTCTTGTACATTATAGGTTTGTGGAGCCAAGTTGTAAAAGAAGAACAAAGTTAGATCGTGTTCGCCGTTGTTGGGAGGTTTTCGGATCAAGCAAGGAACAAGGCACGAACTTGGACTTGTGAGTGTGTGCCAACATCCTTTGGAGGGGCACAAAGGCAATCACATTCACAACAAGTCTAACTCGGGTAGCCTAGGAGAACTTCACCAACAAGGAGACTTGAAGCAATCGACACGATCTACCATTGATTGTGTGCCCAATTCAATGGCCTCGATGAAGAACAACGTATCCGGGAGCGTTTCGCGAGTACTGTAGCAGCACTGTAGCTTTTGTTACTGTTCCAATCCACTGTAGCAAGTTACTGTGCATTTTCTGCCGAAGATCAAGTTTCCAGAGAATTCACACGGGCGTATGGAATTAACATACGGCCGTGTGAATCATTTTCCAGCAAGCCAGAGACTTCACACGGGCGTGTGGAAATTCCACACGGCCGTGTGAAGTAATTTTTCAGGAAGACAGAAACTTCACACGGGCGTGTGGAAATTTCACACGGCCGTGTGAAGCCCCGATAAGTTCAAATTTAAAGCCGCACTCAGCCTATTTAAAGCCATATGGGGAGACTTTTTGAGCATCTTTTGACCTATCTTTCTCTCCAACTTCGAGAGGGTGCGGCTAGGGTTTCGGAGAGGACTTTGTGGAGGATTGGAGCACGCCAACGGCATCGTCATCGACGTCCGACGGCAGCAAAAGACCACGGCCACATCACACGCGAGGGGGGTTTTCATTGATGTTCTTATTTTGCAATTTATTTTACACTTTGATGAACATGTATAGCTCCATGAGGAGCTAAACCCCTCGTTGGTATTCGAACTTGTAAAACCCTAGGATCATTATATTTCTTTGACATTGTTATTATGCTTTTTGGTACGCGTTTGAATCGCTCACCCGCAAGTGCACGGGGTCGCCAAGTAATACCCCTCTCGCGAACACGAGGGGGTCGTATTCCCAAGGGCCCGAGAATCTATTCTTACTTCCTTATCACAATGTTGTTTAACCTAATCAATCACTTGGAAGAAGAACTAAAAATAACCTACTAAAGCAAAGAACATGCAAATGGCAAGTATAAATACGGAGGAAAGTATCAAGGTAAGGAAGTGGTCACGGATGAGGATTCCCTCGGGGGATACTAAAGTGTTAAGGATGCCCTAACTAGCATGCACGTGGGTGGTTTGGACCGGGAAACCCTAAATTAGAACAACCCGATGGTCACGGTGTTGGTCCCTAATCCGGTACGAGTATTGGAATACGGAATCACTTCCGCCCAAATCCTTGTACGATTGCAATGGGTTTAGTGGATTTCCCCGAGCTAGGGTTGAAACACAATCAAGGACAACCCTAACAATTGGAGCGGTACAAATACCCGATGGTTACGGCGTATTCGTACATGTATTCCCTTCCAAGCTTGGTGAGCCTAATACTAAGGCAATGGTCATGCAAGCTAGCATCGTCTAGGAATTGATATATAGAGTTCTCATACACATCAAGGCAATCAAGAACCACCAAACAAGGATCACAAACCAAGTCAAATGCAATAAACTACAAGAAGCATCCAAGATACACAAGTTCGCCCCCAAGGTTCACCTACATCCGGTGACCTTGGGGTTTAGTTACTCATGATCACAAAGCAAGCAAGAAAATACATGAAAGCAACCAAAAGCATAACAAGAACACTCCCTCAAAGGATCAAGGCCGAATGACGCTTCCAAGGACGCCACACAAGGAGTGGCTTCCTTTGTCAATCCTCCTCTCAAATGTGAATCGAAGGTGTGGACTCGTCGTGTCGTGCTCTCCCCATCGTCCTCTCCTCAAGAATTGCCTCCAAAACCCGGCCTTAAGCTCCCAAAGAAGATGGTGAAGTCAAGCTCTCCCCAAGACCTTCGTTTTCTCTAAAAATGCTCTCCAAAAGCCCTTAAAAACGAATTCCAGTGAGTTATGCGGCCTCCCATGCGGCCCCGCATGCGGGGAGAGAAAGTCTCCGAGAAATCCCGAAAGTCGCGTAAATGCTACAGTGAAACTGCTACAGTACCCCCCCCCCCCCCCCCCCCCCCCCGGCTCAGCAACAGTGTTTTCGATGCCGATTTCTTCTAAAATTCTGTCAACGAGCTCGAAGGGGGTCTCATTGTCTCATTGGTACCTGTAACACGAAAGAAACCAATTCAGACCAAAAACGGGCGTTAACTCATAGAAAAATACGCAATACATATGCCCGAATACATAGAAAATATGTAGAAAAATCCATGCGGTCTGCTATGCGGCCGCATAGTAGGCCGCATCCCTCTCTGGCAGGCCATGCGGCCTGCTATGCCGTCACATAGCAGGCCGCATCGCTTTCGGGAAATTTTGTACGGCCCCTTGTGCGGCCGCATAGAAGGCCGCACAAGGTTCTGGAATTCTCCAGCTCAAAAAACTCTCAAATTAACCATCGAACTCAACCTAGCACTCAAAAATTACATGAAAACAAAGCCGATTACACTCAAAAATCATTGAAAACATGGAAATTGAAGCACCAACACTCAAGGAAAAATACAATGATCATGAAACCAAGGGTGCAACATGGTAAAATAAATTAAGGAAAACGACTAAACAACCACCACAATCAAAGAAATCAACAACACTCAAACTCAAAAGCACCACAAAAAATACGAAAACACCCAAACACAACAACAACAACTAAGAAGAAAAAATAGATGCAATGAATTTAAAGACTTGAGTTGCCTCCCAAGAAGCGCTTTTTTAATGTCTTTAGCTCGACATGGCTTGCCTCAATTCATGGTGGGACAAAGGGGTGAGAGATACCTCCAATTTTCGACGACGCATTGTTAACCGGAAAATAATGTTTCAACCGGTGACCATTGACCTTGAACGTCCCATGTTGTGGATGAGAAATCTCAACGGCGCCATGAGGGAACACTTGAGTGACTGTATATGGTCCATGCCATCGTGACTTTAGTTTTCTCGAGAAAAGCTTCAACCGTGCATTGAAAAGAAGTACATGATCCCCACTTTGGAAGCACTTGGGTTGCTTAATATGTCGGTCGTGGTACTCCTTCATTTTCTCTTTATACCGGACATAAGTTTCGTATGCCAAAGCTCGCCATTCCTCTAACTCATTCAGTTGGAATTTTCTCTTGTGACAACAAAGATGAGGGTCAAAATTGAGTTGTTTTATCGCCCAATTTGCTCTGTGTTCTAATTCCATCGGCAAGTGGCATGCCTTTCCATAAACCAGTCGGTAGGGCGTCGATCCAGTGGGAGTCTTGAATGCAGTTCTGTATGCCCAAAGTGCATCCTCAAGTTGGTTTGCCCAATCTTTTCGGTGGTGCTTAACAGTCTTTTCCAAGATCCGCTTCAACTCTCTGTTCGACACTTCAACTTGTCCACTTGTTTGAGGATGGTAGGCTGTCGATATTCTGTGAGATACCCCATATCTCGTAAGAGCTTTTTCGAACAGGGAGTTGCAGAAATGAGTTCCCCGGTCACTAATGATCGCCCTGGGAGTTCCAAACCGAGAAAACAATCTTTTTAGAAATTTCACAACTACCCTTGCATCACAAGACGAGCAAGCCTGAGCCTCCACCCACATGGAAACATAGTCCACAGCAACCAGAATATATTTGTTCCCTTGGGAACTAGGAAATGGACCCATGAAATCGATTCCCCGCACATCAAACACTTCGCAAGCTTGGTTCCAGGTTTGAGGCATTTCATCCCTTTTTGATAAGTTGCCCACTTTCTGGCACCTATCACAATGTTGTTCCAATGACTGCGCATCTTGGAACATGGTGGGCCAGTAGAACCCAGCATCAAGTGCCTTCTTATCTGTCCTGGTCCCGCCATAGTGGCCCCAGTAGGTCCTGAATGACAGTGCAGTAGGATGTCATTATCCTCGCCCTTTGAGACACACCTTCTCACAATCTGATTGGAGCATGTCCTGAATAGGTATGGATCCTCCCATGTATAGTGCTTCAGGTCAGCGAAGAATTTTTTTCTTTGTTGAGACGAGAGCCACTTCGGGAAGGTTTTTGCTGCCAAATAGTTCGCAAAGTCAGCGAACCATGGAGCCTCATCACTCTCAATCGCTCGTATGCTACAAAGTTGCTCTCCAGGGAAGGTGTCATTTATTTCTCCTTTTTGCAAGATTCCCTCATATGGATTCTCAAGGCGTGAAAAGTGGTCGGCTGCTAAATTTTCTGCCCCCTTTTTATCTCTTATCTCTAAATCAAATTCTTGTAACTGCAGGACCCATCGGATTAGACGAGGCTTGGCGTCAGGCTTATTCAACAGGTACTTCAATGCCGAATGATCAGTGTATACAACCACCTTGGATAGCACCAAATATGACCGGAATTTATCAAATGCAAAAACGACTGCAAGCATCTCCTTTTCAGTGGTGGTGTAGTTTTCCTGGGCATCATTCAAAGTTTTGCTTGCATAATAGACCGGATGGAAATGGTTGTTTCGTCGCTGCCCCAGTACGGCCCCTACTGCAAAGTCACTTGCATCACGTATTAGCTCAAACGGCAGGCTTCAGTCCGGTGAGATCATAATTGGTGCTTCCACAAGCTTCTTTTTCAAGGTGAGGAAGGCATTCATGCAATCATCATTGAATTCAAAAGGGGCATCCTTCTCGATCAATTTTGTAAGCGGTCGAGCAATTGATGAAAAATCCTTCACGAACCTTTGATAAAACCCCGTGTGACCCAAAAAACTTCTGATTGCTTTAATTGAAGTGGGAGGAGGAAGTTTTTCAATGGTTGAGACTTTTGCCCTATCCACCTCAATCCCGTTTTTTTAGATTTTATGCCCGAGCACTATGCCTTCCTTGACCATAAAATGACATTTCTCCCAACTAAGCACCAAATTAGTTTCCTCGCATCTGTCCAAAACTCTTTCCAAGTTCTTAAGGCATAGCTCAAATGAATCACCGAAAATGGAGAAATCATCCATAAATACTTCCATAATATCTTCCACCATATCTTCAAAAATTTCCATCATACATCTCTGAAATGTTGCCGGTGCGTTGCATAACCCGAAGGGCATACGACGGTATGCGAATGTGCCATAAGGACAGGTGAAAGTTGTCTTCTCCTGATCTTCTGGGGGAATGGGGATTTGGAAATAACCGGAAAGCCCATCCAAGAAACAGTAGTAAGAATGTCCCGCTAGTCGCTCAAGCATCTGATCAATGAAGGGTAATGGAAAATGATCTTTCCTTGTGGCATCATTAAGTTTCCTGTAGTCAATGCATACCCTCCATCCTGTGACAGTCCTGGTAGGAACAAGTTCATTCTTCTCATTAGCAATAACTGTCATCCCCCATTTCTTTGGTACCACTTGTACCGGGCTTACCCATGCACTGTCGGAAATGGGATAAATGATATATGCATCCAAAAGTTTAATGACTTCATTCCTCATGACCTCTTTCATATTAGGGTTGAGCCTTCGTTGGGGAATTGCCCGGGGTCGATGATCGCCCTCCATGAGAATCTTATGAGTGCAGAAAGATGGACTGATCCCCTTAATATCTGAGATTTTCCATGCGATTGCCTTTTTATGTCTTCGAAGCACATCAAGAAGCTGTTCCTTCTGCCTAATAGTAAGATCTGAAGCAATAATGACTGGGAGTTTGGACCCCCTTTCCAAGAAAGCATATTCCAAGTGCTCCGGGAGGGGCTTCAACTCTAGTTCTGGGGGTTCCTCAATTGATGACTTCTGCCTCCCATAATTCCCCAGGCTAGACTGTTTAGTGTCACTACCGTCCCCCACTGCTGGGCCATCAATGTCCACTACGTTGTCCACACATTGAAGCACACTTCCAATCGCACTAGCATTACTCGTAGGTACATGGGAGATTGCCTCGGAATGGCTAGCCTAAGCTTGATCTACCACACACCCTGTAGGTACCAAAGAATCGGCCTGAGAAGCAACGTCGTCTCTTGGCTCACGAGTAAGTATAGCAGGTTGGTGATTTGGTGGGCACGCCTCTGTCAGTGTTTGTTCCTCAATAGACTCCATAAATCGGTCAAAAATGGCCTGAGTACCCAGTTCTTTGTGAATTGTAGCGTCGTGGCATCCCCTGGCAATCCCATCCACTGATCATTGTTAGAGTGTATCACGTCCGACCTGAATGGTGCGCAAGAACGGGAGAAATATGGTTCCTGTGGAAAACAATTGTAGCCCCAAATGTTAGTCCAAGCCATAACCTAAAAAGAAGAAAAGAAATAAGAAAATATAATACAAACAAAATACTGACGGAAAAGAAACAAGAATGGAGAAAGTGAACAAAATAAAAATGGTCAAATCAACACGCTTTAAGTTTTCAGAATATTCCTCGTGGGTCCCCGGCAACGGCGCCAAAAACTTGGTACGCGTTTGAATCGCTCACCAGCAAGTGCACGGGGTCACCAAGTAATACCCCTCGCGCGAACACGAGGGGGTCATATTCCCAAGGGCCCGAGAATCTATTCTTACATCCTTATCACAATGTTGTTTAAGCTAATCAATCACTTGGAAGAAGAACTAAAAATAACCTACTAAAGCAAAGAACATGCAAATGGCAAGTATAAATACGGAGGAAAGTATCAAGGTAAGGAAGTGGTCACGGATGAGGATTCCCTCGGGGGATACTAAAGTGTTAAGGATGCCCTAACTAGCATGCACGTGGGTGGTTTGGACCGGGAAACCCTAAATTAGATCAACCCGATGGTCACGGTGTTGGTCCCTAATCCGGTACAAGTATTGGAATACGGAATCACTTCCGCCCAAACCCTTGTACGATTGCAATGGGTTTAGTGGATTTCCCCGAGCTAGGGTTGAAACACAATCAAGGACAACCCTAACAATTGGAGGGGTACAAATACCCGATGGTCACGGCATATTCATACATGTATTCCCTTCCAAGCTTGGTGAGCCTAATACTAGGGCAATGGTCATGCAAGCTAGCATCGTCTAGGAATTGATATATAGAGTTCTCATACACATCCAGGCAATCAAGAAGCACCAAACAAGGATCACAACCCAAGTCAAATGCAATAAACTAGAAGAAGCATCCAAGATACACAAGTTCGCCCCCAAGGTTCACCTACATCCGGTGACCTTGGGGTTTAGTTACTCATGATCATAAAGCAAGCAAGAAAATACATGAAAGCAACCAAAAGCATAACAAGAACACTCCCTCAAAGGATCAAGGCCGAATGACGCTTCCAAGGACGCCACCCAAGGAGTGGCTTCCTTTGTCAATCCTCCTCTCAAATGTGAATCGAAGGTGTGGACTCATCGTGTCGTGCTCTCCCCATCGTCCTCTCCTCAAGAATTGCCTCCAAAACCCGGCCTTAAGCTCCCAAAGAAGATGGTGAAGTCAAGCTCTCCCTAAGACCTTCGTTTTTCTCTCAAAATGCTCTCCAAAAGCCCTTAAAAACGAATTCCAGTGAGTTATGCGGCCTCCCATGCGGCCCCGCATGCGTGGAGAGAAAGTCTCCGAGAAATCCCGAAAGTCGCGTAAATGCTACAGTGAAACTGCTACAGTAGAACTACTACAGTACCCCCCACCCACGGCTCAGCAACAGTGTTTTCGATGCCGATTTCTTCTAAAATTCTGTCAACGAGCTCGAAGGGGTCTCATTGTTACCTGTAACACGAAAGAAACCAATTCAGACCAAAAACGGCCGTCAACTCATAGAAAAATACGCAAATACATATGCCCGAATACATAGAAAATACGTATGTTTAGGCATTTATCACTTTTCCATTATTAATGAATAAATTCGAGTTTCAGTTTTAATTATCTTTTGCTATTGTTCTTTCTAAGCCGTGACACTAGGGTTGAGAACAATCTAGGTTATCTTTTGGAGGTGTGACAACTCCTATAGGATTAGACTACTTAAGATTGAAGAGGGTTGTGAGGGAGAGTTGTGAGGCAGCAATGTACCCCTTTCCCTTCCGGTGTGATTTCTCCCTACCTCTGTTTCCTTGGTTAATTAGCGGTCAAGATAGAGTTTTAGGGCTTAATCTAGACTAGGGTTCTTCCACCTGGACCAAAGGGTTAGAACTACATAGAGGAACAGGTTTTATCACTAGGAATCCCTAGAGCTTAAAGCAATCCCACGTAGTGTTAGGGCTAGGAAGATAGACTCCCCTGGGGTACCGGGACAAAGCTCCCCCTAAGACTAATGCTTCTAGTGCAAGACTAGTATTATACCCTCTAATTGATATCTAATTGAGTCGAGGATATCCTTAAACACACGGTCCCAAACCTAAGGTCAACCGTGACTAACCCCAACACTATGCCCCGGCATTAGGATTCACTACGACTCTTGACTCTCGTTGACCTGTCAACTAAGCCCTAGAGGAGTATATCTACCTAAGCCTCATACTACGTGGGATTGCATTAAGTTCTAGGGACTCCTAGTGGTAAAACCTGTTCCTATGTGTAGTTCTAACCCTTTAGTCCAGGTGGAAGAACCCTAGTCTAGATTAAGCCCCAGTGCGTAGGATTCACTTCAACCCTTCACTCTATTACTCGCGTAACTAAGCCCCAGGGGAGTTTATCTACCTAGCACTTCACTCTATCTCGACCGCTAATGAATCAAGGAAACGGAGGTAGGGAGAAACCACACCAGAGGGGAAAGGGGTACATTGCTACCTCACAACTCTCCCACTCAACCATCTCCAACCTTGTGTAGTCTAATCCTATAGAGGTTGTCACACCCTCAAAGGATAACCTAATAGATTCTCAACCCTAGTGTCACAGCTAAGGGAAAATCTCATACAATCGGCATGCAAGATTGGAACTCAATAATAGAACATTAAATTAAGAAAGCATAATAAAAGTCATAGAAACAATATCATCCTAGGGTTTACAAGTCCGAATACCCACTAGGGTTTAGCTCTCCATATAGCAATACAAAATCAATAAATAGTTTAAGAACATATGCATGAAAACCATAAAGAAAACCCCCTTGTAGATCGTATCGATGGTCTTGTGTAGTCGCGTGTCTTCTCCAACGAATCCCTTGTCAAGCCTAAGGCACACCTCGACAAATCAATGCCGATGAGAGCTTCCCCAATAGCTTTCTTCCAAAGGATGTCGATGTCAATGCCGTTTAATCGCCTCCAAAGATCTCCAAGAACCTCTCCAAACCCTAGCCGAAAGCCCCCCAAAAGATATCCAAGTGATAGAAGGGGAGGGTCCCCAAATAGATCTGAAAACGAGCTATTTATAGGCTGAAATCGAGCTGAAATCAGAGTTCCACACGCCCCTGTGTTAATTCCACACGGCCCTGTGAAAAACCAGGAATTCCACACGCCCGTGTCTTAATTCCACACGGCCGTGTGGAAATTCTGAAATCGTGATTTTTCGGCACTGTGAACAGTAACTTTGCTACAATACTTCGCTACAGTATTTTACTACAGTACTACTGCAGTATTTAGCCGAAATGCTCCCGAATTCATCGTTCTTCATCGAGGCCATTGAATTGGGCACACAATCAATGGTAGATTATGTCGATTACTTCATTTCTCTTCTTTGACGAAATTCTCCAATGCTACACGCGTTAGACTTTTGCGAATGTGACTGCCCTTGTGCCCCTCCAATGGAGGTTGGCACACACCCACAAGTCTAGACTCGTGCCTTGTTCCTTGCTTTGTCCGAGAACTCCTCAACAATGGCGAACATAACCTATTCTTGCTTCTTTTTCTCTAAATCTTCTCCACAACCCTTCAATGCATAAAAGAACACAAATACACACTAATTAGTGATAAAATCTGATTAAATTAATGCTCATTGCAAGATAATAACGCTTCGCATTACTATAACACGAGCACTTATCAATGATCTCCTTCTCCCTTTGATTTGCTCCTCAAAAATACCTTCTCCCGTAGCCTTGATGTCCTACATGATGATGGAGGAGAAGAGGTGGCCAAAGAACCCGAGAAAAATGCCCTAATCGTCTTTAAAAACACATTCCAGCGAGCTATGCGGCCTCCCATGCGGGGAGAGAAAATTTCCGAGAAATCCCGAAAAGCGAATAAGTTGCTACAGTGCCGCTACAGTAGAGCTGCTACAGTATCCATGCGGCCTCCATTGAGCCTGCATGGTAGCCCGCATGAATCTCCTAACCAAGCCGTTTCTTCAAGTGTTCGTGTTACAGTGGTTGCTACAGTTCCGCTACAGCCAGGGCTCAAAAATAGTGTTTTCCTTGCCAATTTCTCCTTGAATCATGTTGTCGAGCTCCCCATGGTAACTTTTGTCCCTGTAACACGAAAAAAACCAATTTAGACCGAAAACGGGCATCCACACATACAAAATACTCTATTTATACGTACACATACATGAATAATACATACATTTAGGCGTTTATCAACAATCATTTACCAATCATATTGAGTTTGAGCACCCGGCGAGCAATCCTTTTGCTGTAGAAGAAAATATTATTGATCATTTTTGTATGGAGCAGAGCACGAGTTGTGAATTGGACAGCGTATTGGACGAATTTGATAAATCAGGCCTAGTTTTTTCAAGTGGTGACAGCGAAGAAAACCTAGAGAAGCTCCTTGCTCAATTTAAATCAGGTTATTGGGAGCATAGGCAAGAAGCCTTTTCAGTAGGAATTGTAGATTCGACAGAGGAAGCTTGTGAGTTGGGAATTACAGTGGAGTCTCAGGATCAACTCAGTGTGCACAGTTTGGAGAAGGCTTCAGATTGTTTTAATGAACAACACGTGAATCAAGTTGAAGAAATTGATAGATTAAAGGAAAGCCGACTTCGACCCTCCGTTGAAGAGCCACCTGATTTGGAGTTGGAAACACTTCCAGAGCACTTGGAGTATGCATTTTTGGCAGAAGAAATGAAGTTACCTGTGATTATAGCATCAGATCTTTCTTTGGACCAAAAGGCTAAGTTGGTAAATGTGTTAAGGAAACACAAGTCTGCCCTTGCATGGAAAATTGCAGACTTCAAGGGAATAAATCCCTCGTTCTGTACACATAAAATTTTGATGGAGGATAACTTCAAGTCGGTGATCCAACCTCAAGGAAGACTAAACCTGATAAGTGCTTGTGTTATAGTAATATGAAGTATTATTATCTTACATTGAGCATTATTTTCTCAGATTTAATCACTAATTAGTGTGTATTTGTGTTCTTTTGTGCATTGAGGGGTTGTGGAGAAGATTTAGAGAAAAAGAAGCAAAGAATAGGTTATGTTCGCCATTGTTAAGGAGTTCTCGGACCAAGCAAGGAACAAGGCACGAGTCTTGACTTGTGGGTGTGTGCCAACCTCCATTGGAGGGGCACAAGGGTAGTCACATTCACAAAAGTCTATAACTCGTGTAGGATTGGAGAACTTCGCCAATGAACAGAAATGAAGTAATCGACATGATCTACCATTGATTGTGTGTCCAATTCAATGGCCTCGATGAAGAACGATGAATTCGGGAGCATTTCGGCGAGTACTGAGGCAGCACTGTAGCAAACACTGTAGCAAGTTACTATTCACAAACTGCCGAAAATCAGCAAAACAGAATTTCCACATGGCCGTGTGGAATTAAGACATGGGCGTGTGGAAATTCTGATTTTCCACAGGGCCATGTGGAAAATCCACAGGAGCGTGTGGAACTCCGATTTCAGCCTATAAATAGCCCGTTTTCAGATCTATTTGGGGACCCCCCTTTTATCTTTTGACCTATCTTTCTCCCCAACTTTTGAAGAGTGCGGCTAAGGTTTCGGAGAGGACTTTGTGGAAGATTGGAGCGCGTCATCGGCATCGGCATCGACGTTCGACGGCCGCACAAGACCACGGCCACACCATACGCAAGGGGTTTTCATCAATGTTTTTGTATTGTGCTTTCTTTCATATTTTGATGAACATGTATAGCTCCATGTGGAGCTAAACCGCTCCTGGGTATTCGGACTTGTAAACCCTAGGATTATTATGTTTCTATGACATTGTTATTATGATTTTCCATTATTGATGAATAAATTCGAGTTTCAATTTTAATTCTCTTTCGCTATTGTTTTCTCTTAGCCGTGACACTAAGGATTGAGAAAAATCTAGGTTATCCTTTGGAGGGGTGACAACTCCTATAGGATTAGATTACTTAAGATTGAAGAAAGTTGAGAGGGAGAGTTGTGAGGTATCCCCTTTCCCTTTCGGTGTGATTTCTCCCTACCTCCGTTTCCTTGATTTATTAGTGGTCGAGATAGAGTGAAGTGCTAGGTAGATAAACTCCCCTAGACTTGTGCCTTGTTCCTTGCTTGGTCCGAGAACTCCTCAATAATGGCGAACATAACCTATTCTTTGCTTCTTTTTCTCTAAATCTTCTCCACAACCCTTCAATGCACAAAATAACACAAGGAAACATAGTACTTCACAACTTACTAGAGTAATACTAAACTAGTCCTTAAAACTTTGAGTTCGATTTTCTAAAAGATTTCAAGAGTGAGTAGTGCAATAGGGTGTAATCGAGCAAAATTCCCCTAGAATTCAAGTAAAACTAGAGCATGATAGGATACAATGTTAAAAAACTAAAAATTCTCCTAAACTCTAAGAATACAACCATTGCAGGTGAACCGCCATATGCTACATGAGCATAAACAATTGAACGCACAAGTAAAAGTGTGTGCAATGTGAATCCCCCCCCCCCCCCCCCCCCCCACACACACACACACACACACACACTTAAGATGTACATTGTCCCCAATGTACGCATGCAAGCACAATAAAAATAAATCAAATGAAAAACTATTAGGTGGAAGTTGGCAATTGAAGCATTACTCCCCTGAACTCCAAGTGTTGCATTTGATGGAGCTAGGTTCATTGAGAGTTGAGTCTCTATTGTTTGTGGAGCACACACGGTCCCATGACCGTGTCTATGACTATTCCTCAAATTCCTTAAATCCAAGACCATCTGCACACATACGCAAGGGTTCAGTATAGCTCAAGAAAAACCAAAACAAAGCTCGAGTATATAAATATATGAAAATGAAATACAACTCGAGATAAAATAAAAGAAAAAGAAAAATAAAAGCAAACCCAGAAGGAAAGTCCTTTCTGGGTACTACAAGTCCAACAGAATATGAAAGTAAAAGTGCAACAGAAAAAATAAAAATAAAACTATGACGCCTCAGCATTGGTGTCCTGCTGTGGACCCTCTGGTGCTGGTGCTGGTGCTGGTGCTGCTGCTGCTGGGGATGGTGGTGGAGTAGGAGCTCGGGGTCGGACCACGAAGGGGGAGGTAGTGGCCTGCTCGAAAATCTGATGCAACCTCTGCAACTAGGCTATCACCTCCTGATGCTGTGTGATCTGAGTGGCCCTAACCTCGGCCACCTCGGTCTGTAGGACACCCACGGTGCTCTCAAGCCACTCCAGTCGATCCTGGCCTCGAGAGGGCGAGAGCATGCGCACCGCAGGTGGCTCCGGTGCTGTGGGTGGTGCCTGTGCCTCTGTATCCGCTCGAGGTGGCTCTATCGCTGCCTACTCCTCCTCGGCCTGATCTGGCTGGGGTATGATCCATGCGTAAGTCCCTGATCCAGCTCTACGGAGCATACCCATAGTCTCAATGTCCCTGTGCCTAGGGGGGCCGGTATACTTGGTGAAACGCGCTTGAATCGCTCACCCGCAAGTGCACGGGGTCGCCAAGTAATAACCCTCGCGCGAACACGAGGGGGTCATATCGCCAAGGGCCCGAGAAGCTATTCTTACTTCCTTATCACAATGTTGTTTGACCTAATCGATCACTTGGATTAAGAACTACCAATAATCTACTAAAACAAAGAGCATGCAAATAGCAAGAATAAATACGGAGGGGAAAAATCAAGGTGAGGGAATGGCCACGGATGAGGATTCCCTCAGGGGCTACTAAAGTGCCAAGGATGCCCTAACTAGCATGCACGTGGGTGGTTTGGACCGGGAAACCCTAGATTAGACCAACCCGATGGTCACGGCGTTGGTCCCTAATCCAATACAAGTATTGGAATACGGAATTGCTTCCGCCCAAATCCTTGTACTATTGCAAAGGGTTTAGTGGATTTCCCCAAGCTAGGGTTGAAACACAATCAAGGACAACCCTAACAATTGGAGGGGTACAAATACCCGATGGTCACGGCGTATTCGTACATGTATTCCCTTCCAAGCTTGGTGAGCCTAATACTAAGGCAATGGTCATGCAACCTAGCATTGTCTAGGAATTGACATATAGAGTTCTCATACATATCAAGGCATTCAAGAACCACCAAACAAGGATCACAAACCAAACCAAATACATAAACTAGAAAGTAGCATCCAAAATACACAAGTTCACCCCCAAGGTTCACCTACATCCGGTGACCTTGGGGTTAGTTGTTCATGATCACAAAGTAAGCAAGCAAATATATAAAAACAACCAAAAGAATAATGAAAACACCCCCTGAAAAGATCAAGGCCGAATGACGCTTCCAAGGACGCCACCCAAGGAGTGTCTTCCTTTGTCAAACTTCCTCTCAAATGCAAATCGAAGGTGTGGATTCGTCGTCTCGTGCTCTCCCCGTCTTCCTCTCCTCAAGAAATGCCTCCAAAAGCCGGCCTCAAGCTCCCAAAGAAGATGGTGAAGTGTAGTGTTCTTCAAGACCTAGCCTCCCTCTTTTCCAAATGAACTCAAAACCCTTAAAAACCTTTTCCAGTGGGTTATGCGGCCCCGCATGCGGGGAGAGAAAAATCCCAAAATCGCGTAAGTTGCTACAGTGCCGCTACAGTAGATCTGCTACAGTACCGTATACGGCCTCTGCAGTACCCGCATGACAGCCCGCATGGACCTCCAGACTTAGCCATTTCGCCAAAGGGTTCGTGCTACAGTAGTCGCTACAGTACCCCCCTCAGAAATAGTATTTTCATCGCCGATTTCTTCTCAAATTCTATCAACGAGCTCGAAGGGGTCACATCAGTACCTGTAACACGAAAGAAACCAATTCAGACCAAAAACGGGCGTCAACTCATAGAAAAATACGTAATATATACACCCGAATACATGGAAAATACGTATGTTTAGGCGTTTATCAAACATCCCCACACCTAAGCGTTTGCTTGTCCCCAAGCAAACACACATGAAGAACAGGGGCACAATGATAAACGACTAAACATACGACCTCAAGCTCAACGGTAGAGCACTCCACTAGCACAGGTGAAAAGAAATCTAGAAAGTGAGCTGTATAGTGAGTGATCGAGTAATGGTAGCCCTGTTTTATTCAAAGTGCTTCCGTGAGTGTATGCCGGCTCCCAACCTTAACCTCCACACCCTGGATTACCCCAGGGGTCCATTCACCCCACATATGGTGATAGTGGTATTAGGCAGTTAAAGACCTCTTCAATACTCAGTTAAAAGTCTTTTGAGTTCCTGAATAAGACTCTAGCACTTAAGCGACTGTGTAACAAGTTCCAGGGGACTCAGCAGAGATACTTATTTACCTATTCACAAATATACAAAATTGTTTTTTTTTTTTTTTTTCTGAGTCCGGCTAACATAGACTGCACAAGAAATCTTTCAGAAGGATGCACATGCTGATTAGGCACAAGAGCCACCCAACCTACTCAATTACAGCCTACATAGACGCATTCATGCTGTGTCAGAAGAGGAATACTGTCATAGACTCCACTTTTCTTTTTCTTTTTTTTTTTTTTTTGACTGTACACACTGTATCTCAGTCCCTTGGAAACCTGTCACACAAGTTCACTTAAGGCTACAGAGAACAAAAAAAGAACTCAAAAGCTCTTAAAAGAATATTGAACAAAGAATTTAACAGTCCAATACCAAAATCATCATAATGGGTTGGTTAGAGTGTACAAGGTAGGAGCAATCATGATAGAGCATGAAAAAGCACTAAAAATAAAACAGGGCATCATTCAAGCACAGTATAAGAATACAGCTCATTTCTATCATTCTTTTAAGCTAGGAAGTGCTAAACATTAAAATCATGGCTATCATCGGTATTCATGCATGCAAAACTAGTAAAATACCACATCCCCACACCTAAAGTTGTACATTGCCCTCAATGTACATAAATCAGCAGAGTAAGGTGTGAGACATGCCAGAAAAAATAAAGGAATGAGGTAAAGAAACTTCCCCAAATGGTCGATGATATGAACTCCAAATACGCATGAACTGGGGAAAGCTGAGGGGCGCAAGGGGTGCGGAGCTTCTACAGCGATCAGTCCTGAAAATAGAAAGAAAGCAAATCACACCCAAGAAATAAATAGAGAGCGGGACAAGTAAGCACGAATCAAAAACGGGGAAGTACAGTTTAGGAGGATCAGGACCCTTACTAACTGAAAAATATAATAATACAAACCAACAAACAAGTCTATAAATAATAAAAAACAGTACAAACAACAAAAAAAACTAAAGTGGTGCTGTGAGTCTAGAAATCTGGCGGGAGTGATGGCGCAAGGCACGTGGTAGCTGTGGAGGAGGTGCCGACAGAAGATGAAGCGCCGTACATGTATGATAGGATCTCGGCCATGCTGCTCTCGATGCGGCCCTGTGATATGGCTAAATCTCACACTGATGCTATCAACGCCTCCTGAGAGGTCCCAAGGGTCTGCAATCGATCACGCGCACCGTGCCAAACCTCCTCTTCGACAAGAAAGCGAACCTTGCTTTGGGGGCATCGTTCTTGAATGTAGGCTCGCAAACGGGTGGTGGAAAGCTTCTCCTAACTCGCTTGGAAGTCACGTGTTTGATCGGCATCCCTACAAAACAAGAGAACCATCATCAAGCCAAAAAAAAACTTAAGAAAATTGGTTAATGAAGAACAAAGGCTGATTTTTTGGCTAGTGCTACAGTAATTTCGGGGAAATTTTGGTAGAGTTTCTTCTTGTAAAAGTGACAATCTAAATGTACAAAGTTTGGAATTTAAGAGAAATAATTACAAGAGGCATTCACCATGAAAAACATCATGTTTTCCTATCATTTCAACCACCAAAAACCAAAGAATGAGTGATAAGAACACAAACCTTGAACTAGGGCACCAATAAGAAGATGAAGTGAAAATCGGCTTAAACCTTGATAAAACCTTGAAAATCTTCCAAAAATATGCTTGCTAGGATGAAGAGAGTGTTTGGATGCAAAAATAATGAAGAAAAATGGTGGAGAGATGAAGGAGTAAAGAGAAGAAGTTTGATGAAAATTGAGTGAATAGTGAGGGGGTGGAGTGAAGAGAGGTAGAAGAAGAAATCGGGTGACCATGCGGCCCCCTATGCGGCCGCATGGTACCCCGCAGAGCTCTCGGGATATTTCATGCGGCCTGCTATGCGGCCGCATAGCAGGCCGCATACCTCTCTGGAAAAATCATGCGGCCTGCTATGCGGCTGCATAGCAGGCCGCACAAGGCTCGGGAAATTTTGTGCGGCATCTTGTGTGGCCGCATGGCAGGGCCGCACAAGGCCCAGGAATTTTTCAGCTCAAGAACTCAACCTAGCACTCAAAAATCACATGAAAACAAAGCCGAAAACACTCAAAAATCATTGAAAACATGGAGAATGGGGCACCAACACTCAAGGAAAAATACAAAAATCATGAAATCTATGGTGCAACAAGATGAAATAAATTATGGAATTCGACTAAACAACAACCACAAGCACAAAAATCAACAAGACTCAAACTCTTAAGCACCACCACAAAAAATACGAAAAACACCCAAACACACAAACAACAACTAAAAAGAATAATGCAATGAATTGAAAGACTTGGGTTGCCTCCCAAGAAGCGCTTTTTTAATGTCTTTAGCTCGACATGACTTACCTCAATTCAAGGTGGGACAAAGGGGTGAGAAATACCTCCAATTTTCGATGAAGAATTGTTACCCGGAAAGTTCAATGAGAGGCAAAAAAAATCTTGAATTTCCCCCGGTCATCGAAGAACAAATGGTCAACCTCCTCGGGTGACATTGTAGAAACATTCACCCCCCGCTTTTGCTTCTCTTTTTTCTTCCTCCACAACTTTTTCAAGGTTCTCTTCTCATTGGAATGTGGTGAAGATTTAACCTCTACTCGTGCTAGTTGTTACAATGGTGGAGGGGGAGGCTCATCATCCGCAACATCATCCCCGAGATCTTCAAAGTACTCCTCCAATGGGTTCAAAGCGAGGACTTCCTGCACATAGTCGGAGATAATCACATCAGTTGTATCCATGAAATAAAGAGTATCATCGTGATCAAGTGTACGTTTCATAGCTTCGGGGAGGGTGAAGACCACTTGTTCATCTCCGACCCTCAACGTCATTTTTCCTCCTTTTACATCAATTAGTGCGCCGGCGGTATTAAGAAATGGACGACCAAGGATCAACAGAACCTCCACATCGTCATCCACATCCAGAATTACAAAATCAACTGGGATGATCAACTTATCTACCCGAACTAGAACATCTGCAACAATCCCCCGGGGTCTTCGCACTGAACGATCCGCAAGTTGCAAAGTCATTCGAGTGGGTCTCAAATTGTCTAACCCCAACCTCAAGAACAAGTTATACGGCATAACATTTATGCTAGCTCCCGAGTCGGCCAAGGCACTTTCTTGCACTCCATCCCCGATCACACAAGGGATGATGAAACTACCCGGATCATTGAGTTTCTTAGGTAATTTCTTTTGGATAATGGCCGAACAATTTCCAGATAGAGTCACCGTCTCCAAGTCTTCAAGCTTCCTCTTATTGGTAAGGAGGTCATTCATGAATTTAGCGTATTTCGGTATTTGTGAAAGTGCCTCCACCAAGGGAATGTTTATGTGAAGCTGCTTGAAGATGTTCAAGAATTTCTTGAATTGAGCGTCCTCTTTATCTTGTTTAATCCTAGAAGGATATGGTACCACAGGTTTATACTCGGGCTCCCTCGTAGTTGAAGAACTCGGAACATTTCCCTTGTGCTTCCCCTCAATCTCATCAGTTACCTCATCACTTGGCTTAGGGTCTTCCCGGTCGGCTACCCTATCGTTGGAGGCACTTGGACCATCCCCGGTCCTTACCTCCAACTGCTTTCCACTCCTTAGTGTCACTGCCTTTAAGTGTTCCCTCGGGTTGCACTCAGTGTTGCTCGGCATGCTACCCCAAGGGGCGATCTGACTGTGCCCTAGCAAGTTGTCCCACCTGGGTCTCGAGAGACTGAATGGAGGCTTGGACATTCCTCAGTACAGTACCAAATTCATCCAATCTTTTGTCCACATTCTGGAACTTGGCCTCCGTAGTGATCATGAATCGTGCCAATACATCCTCAGTCGAGTATTTCTTTTCTTGGACCTGCTGGGGTTGTAACTGGGTGCCCTGGGGTGGTGGAGGTCTCTGCTGAGACTGTCCTTGGTTCCAAGACATGCTCGGGGGATTCCTCCACCCCGAGTTGTAGCTATTGCCGTATTGATTTCCCTGTCCTCGAGGATCTCCACCAACATAATCCACTGATTCCACGGGTGCAGAAGGAGCAATAAATATGGGGCACTGCGAAGTTGTATGCCCAGCACCGCAAGTATCACAGGACAACACTGCCTTAGGGGTAGAACTGGACCCCAACATGAACTGCTCAAATTTTTGTGTCAATGCACTGACTGCCGCGTTGTTATCGGTGACATTTTTCGATAAAGCCTCAACCTTTGCAGTCAATGCAGTGGTCTCATTCACCTCGAACAGGCCGGCAACCTTTGGTCCCTTCTGGCAAGTGCTCCAGTGGCACTCATTGCTCGCCATGCTCTCAATTAAGGCCTCAGCTTCTTCGGGCAGTTTGTTACTCAGGGATCCACCTGCAGCAGCATCAATCAGTTGCCTTGCTAAATAATTTAACCCGTTGCAGAACATCTGTACTCTCATCCAAGACTAGAATCCATGGTGAGGACACCTGCGCAGCAAATCCTTGAATCTTTCATGGGCCTCAAATAGTGTCTCAGAATCTCCCTGCCGAAAAGATGATATCTCCTGTCTCAGTCTCGCAGCCTTACTCGGTGGGAAATATCGGGCCAAGAATTTCTCAACCATTTCCTTCCAGGTGGTGATGGACCCGGGGGCCAAGGAAGTGAGCCATCTGTATGCTGCTCCCCTCAAACTGAATGGAAACAGTCGTAATCTGATAGCATCATCTGACACCGAATTGATCTTGAATGTAGAGCAAATTTGCAAGAAGCGGGATAGGTGGGCATGTGGGTCTTCATCAGCTAGCCCATCAAACTGAACCGAATTTTGTATCATTCCAATTGTGCTCGCCTTGATTTCGAAATTATTAGCCGACACAGCGGGCGCATGCACACTAAACTCAGTTCCGGTGAATTGCAGTCTCTCATAGTCCGACAAAGTCCTCCTAGGTTCGGCCATGACTGAGGGTTCACTTGATTCCACTCTAACCTCTTGTTGTCTTGAGTTCTCAGCTACCTCTTTCAATCTCTGATGCGATGTTCTTTCAATTTCGTCGTCGGGCTCAATCAAATTGGCTTGACTCGCTCTTGTCATAAGATACGTGCCTTGCAAAAAGTTGAGTCAAGAATTAGAAATGAAGGAGAGACAAGAAAATAAAATGCAACCAAAGAAATGACAGAATATATACAGGAATGGTAAAACAAACAAAATGAAACGATCAAATCAACACGTTATAAGTTTTCCGAATATTCCTCGTGGGTCCCTCAGCAGCGGCGCCAAAAACTTGGTGAAACGCGCTTGAATCGCTCACCCGCAAGTGCACGGGGTCGCCAAGTAATACCCCTCACGTGAACACGAGGGGGTCCTATCCCCAAGGGCCCGAGAAGCTATTCTTACTTCCTTATCACAATGTTGTTTAACCTAATCGATCACTTGGACTAAGAACTACCAATAATCTACTAAAACAAAGAGCATGCAAATAGCAAGAATAAATACGGAGGGGAAAAATCAAGGTGAGGGAATGGCCACGGATGAGGATTCCCTCGGGGGCTACTAAAGTGCCAAGGATGCCCTAACTAGCATGCACGTGGGTGGTTTGGACCGGGAAACCCTAGATTAGACCAACCCGATGGTCACGGCGTTGGTCCCTAATCCAATACAAGTATTGGAATACGGAATTGCTTCCGCCCAAATCCTTGTACGATTGCAAAGGGTTTAGTGGATTTCACCAAGCTAGGGTTGAAACACAATCAAGGACAACCCTAACAATTGGAGGGGTACAAATACCCGATGGTCACGGCATATTCGTACATGTATTCCCTTCCAAGCTTGGTGAGCCTAATACTAGGGCAATGGTCATGCAACCTAGCATTGTCTAGGAATTGACATATAGAGTTCTCATACATATCAAGGCATTCAAGAACCACCAAACAACGATCACAAACCAAACCAAATACATAAACTAGAAAGTAGCATCCAAAATACACAAGTTCACCCCCAAGGTTCACCTACATCCGGTGACCTTGGGGTTAGTTGTTCATGATCACAATGTAAGCAAGCAAATATATAAAAACAACCAAAAGAATAATGAAAACACCCCCTGAAAAGATCAAGGCCGAATGACGCTTCCAAGGACACCACCCAAGGAGTGGCTTCCTTTGTCAAACTTCCTCTCAAATGCAAATCGAAGGTGTGGATTCGTCGTCTCGTGCTCTCTCCGTCGTCCTCTCCTCAAGAAATGCCTCCAAAAGCCGGCCTCAAGCTCCCAAAGAAGATAGTGAAGTGTAGTGTTCTCCAAGACCTAGCCTCCCTCTTTTCCAAATGAACTCAAAACCCTTAAAAACCTTTTCCAGTGGGTTATGCGGCCCCCTATGCGGCCCCGCATGCGGGGAGAGAAAATTCCCGAGAAAATCCCGAAATCGCGTAAGTTGCTACAGTGCCGCTACAGTAAACCGCTACAGTAGATCTGCTGCAGTACCGTATACGGCCTCTGCAGTACTGATAAGTGCTTGTGTTATAGTATCGCGAAGCGTTATTATCTTACATTAAGCATACCTTTTATTAGATTTTATCACTAATTGTGTGCATTTGTGTTCTCTTGTGCATTGAAGGTATTGTGGAGCCTAATTGGAGAAGAAGAATGAAATTAGGTCGCGCTTGCCAATGTTGAGATGTTCTCGGACCAAGCAAGGAACGAAGCACGTATTTGGACTTGTGGATGTGTGCCAACCTCCTTTGGAGGGGCACAAAGGCAGTCACATTCACAACAAGTCCAATCCGTGTTACTTAGGAGAATTTCGCGAAAGAAGAAGACTTGAAGCAATTGGCGCGACCTACCGTTGCTTGTGTGCCCAAGTAATGGCCTCGATGAAGAACAATGGACCCGGGAGGCGTTTCGGCAAAGTACCAAGCCTGTTCAGCTGAAGACTAGTGTTCCAGAGAAGTCACACGGGCGTGTGGAAATTCCACACGGCCGTGTGTTTTGAAATTTCAGCCATCCAGTGAAGACACACGGGCGTGTGGAAATTCCACACGGCCGTGTGAAATTAATTTTCCAGCCGAGACAGAAGCTTCACACGGGCGTGTGGAAATTCCACACGGCCGTGTGAAGCCCCCGATAAGTCCAATTTTAAAGCCGCAATTCAACATTATAAAAGGGGATTTTTGCAACCTTTTGGAGAATCTTTCGACCTAACTTTTCCCCAACTTTCTGGAGTGCGGCTAGGGTTTCGGAGAGGATTTCGTGGAGGTTCTAGCACATCGTCGGCATCGATTTCGAGGTTCGACGTTTGCACAAGACCACGGCCACACCAACTTCGAGGGGGTTTTTCATCTATGTCTATGTTTTATGCTTTATTTTCCACATTGATGAACATGTATAGCTCTATGAGGAGCTAAACCCTTCGTGGGGTATTCGGACTTGTAAACTTTAGGGTTCTTATGTTTCTTTGACATTGATTATTATGCTTTCCATCGTTGATGAATAAAATTGAGTTTTAATCTTAATTATCTCTTGATATTGTTTTCCCTTAAACGTGACATTAGGGTTGAGAGCAATCTAGGTTTTCCTTTGGAGGTGTGACAACTCCTATAGGATTAGACTACTTAAGACTAAAGAGGGTTGAGAGGGAGAGTTGTGAGGTAGCAATGTACCCCTTTCCCTTCCGATGTGATTTCTCCCTACCTCCGATTCCTTGATTTAATAGCGGTCGAAATAGAGTGAAGCAATAGGTAGATAAACTCCCCTAGGGCTTAATTGCGCAAGTAATAGAGTGAAGGGTTGTAGTGAATCCTATATGCTGGGGCTTAATCTAGACTAGGGTTCTTTCACCTGGACCAAAGGGTTAGAACTATTGTTGTAGGAACAGGTTTAATCACTAGGAATCCCTAGAGCATAATGCAATCCCATATAGTGTGAGGTTTAGGTAGATGGACTCCCCTGGGGCTTAATCATCTAGGTGACAGAGTGAAGGGTGTTGTGAATCCTAATACCAAAGCATAGCATTGGGGTTAGTCACGGTTGTCCTTAGGTTTGGGACCGTGAGTCTTAGGATTTCCTCGACTCAATTGACATCAATAGGAGAGTATAATATCATAGTCTTGCACTTGAAACATAGACCCTAGAGGTAGCTTGTCCGGATACCCCCTTTTACTCATTGCAAGTCCTTCTCGATTTTCCTATTTGCATTTCTTACTTTCATCCTTCTATTTAGTTTATTGTTTTGAAATACATTCATTCATTAATATCACCATTGTTTTCCATATTTCGCATAGCTTAATTAGTGAATTCTTATACTCTATCTCCCTATTCCCTGTGGATTCGACTACCTTCTCACCAAGGTAAATTTATTACTTCGACAAACCCGTGCACTTGCGGGATACACGCAAGGGGTCGTGTCAAGTTTTTGGCGCCGTTGCCGGGGAATAGGTGTTTTAGATATTTGTTTTTCACTACTTTAGCTATTCACTTCGCGTTCTATTTCATAACTTCTTTACCTATCATTGTTCTTATTTTTCTTTTCTTTGTTTTCGGCTCCAGGTTATGACCCGTGGGAACCCTTCAATACTTGTTGAAGGAGACCCAGACATTGGAAGAAGAACACATCGTAAAGGGAAAGAACCTGCACAAGAAGCATCAAATCAAGCCGATATTGAGACAGAAGGGTCAGAGACAATGGCAGAACAGAACGAGCAGCAGCGAACGTTGTCCGATTTTGCTAGACCCGCAGTTATGGGGACCCAATCAAGCATTGTGAGGCCCCCAATTACAGCAATGAATTTCGAATTGAAGCCGTCGTTCATTCAGATGTTGCAACAGTCCGCACAGTTTAATGGGTTAGCCGATGAAGACCCTAATAGTCACATAGAAAATTTTTTGGAAGTGTGTGACATGTTGAAGATAAATGGAGTGACGGACGACGCAATTCGATTGAGAGCCTTCCCATTTTCACTGAAAGGGAAAGCAAGGCATTGGTTGCATTCATTACCGAGAGCCTCCATTACTACGTGGGAGGAAATGGCCGAGGCATTCTTGGCTAGATACTTTCCACCGGGGAAATCTGCAAGACTCCGGAATGAGATATCATCCTTTGTACAGATGGAATTGGAGTCTCTATTCGAGACATGGGACAGGTTCAAGGAGCTCCTTCGCAAATGTCCGCAACATGGATTTCCCGAGTGGATGATTATTCACACATTTTACAACGGGCTGAATCCGAGTACAAAGCAACTCTTAGATGCGGCGGCCGGAGGGACTCTTGGAAGCAAGACTCCCGGTGAAGCTCGGCACCTTGTAGAGGAGATGGCTATGAATAGCTATCAATGGAACTCAAGGGATAGAAAAAAGGTTGCCGGAATTCATGAGGTTGATGCGGTTACATCGTTGGCAGCACAAGTGGAATCATTAAGTAAGAAGCTAGATGCTCTAGTTTCGCCAAGAGTTGCGGCCATCACTACTTGTAACGGTTGTGGGGGAGGACATGCTTCAAGCGATTGTCCTATTGCTATTGGAGGCACTAGTACGGTGGAGCAGGCCGATTTTGTGGGGAACTCATATCGCGGACAAGGCCAAGGCAACCCGTATAGTGGTACATACAATCCGGGATGGAAGAACCATCCGAACTTCTCTTGGAGCAATCAAGGACAATCACAACAGAACAAAAATAGTGCACTACCGGGATTTCAAAGTCAACAAGCTCCGAATTTAGAAAGCCGAGTGACTGGGTTGGAGGGAAAGATGACTGACCTAGAGAGAGCCCTCACACGGTTCGTTTCTTCTTCGGATGCAAGGTTTCAATCGGTGGAAGCTACTCTTCGCAATCACACCGCCTCCCTACACAACTTGGAGAACCAAGTAGGGCAAATTGCGAAGACTTTGGCGGAGAGACATCAAGGTAGTTTGCCTAGCAATACGGAGACCAACCCAAGAGAACAACTAAAGGCAATTACCTTGAGAAGTGGTAAGGAGGTTGAGGGACATCTCCCTCTTGAGAAGACTAAGGACTCACCCGAAGTCGTGGAAATAGAGGATGGAGCACCAAAGGAGAAAGAGGTGGTACCCCCACCTTACAAGCCGAGAATTCCCTATCCTTCACGATTGAAGAATGACCAAGACAATGAGCAATACAAGAAATTTCTGGGTGTCTTCAAGCAATTGCACATCAACATTCCATTCGCGGAAGCATTAGCCCAAATGCCCAAGTACGCGAAATTCTTAAAAGACCTCTTAACCAATAAGAGGAAATTAGAAGAAAGTGCATCCGTCATCCTCGATGCAAACTGTTCGGCAGTACTACAGAAGAATATGCCATGCAAGAGGAAGGACCCCGGAAGTTTTATCATACCGTGCAATATTGGTGATATGGGTGAGGAGATGGCACTAGCCGACTCGGGGGCAAGCATCAATGTCATGCCCTACACGTTCTTCCAAAAGCTAGGCTTGGGCGAGCCTAGACCTACCCGGATGACACTTCAGCTTGCAGATAGATCGGTGAGGCATCCGAGGGGTGTTGTTGAAGATGTGTTGGTGAAAGTGGATAAGTACATTTTCCCGGTCGACTTTGTAGTGCTTGATGTAGACGAGGATGTCGAGGTACCGCTGATCCTTGGGAGGCCGTTCTTGCGCACTTCCAAGGCTTTGATAGACATGGACGGTGGAGAGCTCACACTTAGGGTTGGGGACGACAAGCTCACTTACCGCCTCGCCGAAGCCATGCGACATTCTCTTGATTTTGATGATGCTCTATATTATCTTGATGTCACTGATGATTGCATTGATGAATATATGCAGGATATGTTTAACCCGGATCCATATGAAGGGTGGCCGGACCAAGACATAGAGACTGAAGAGGAAGAAGTGCTCGCGCTTGTTTCAGTTGAGATAGACATCAAGAAGGAGAAGGAGCTTAGGAAGAAAGTCCTTCGGAGATTGAAGCGGTCGAGACGTCGCCACAACAAGAACCCCAACAAGAAAGGGGATGAGCATTCACGGAGTAAGGGTGTTTCACCCGTGTGTGGTAACAAACTCGATAATTCTCCCTCTACCTTGCAACGATTATGCAATGCTTGCTTTCAAATTTTAGGGAAGAGGGCAAATTCCACTCATGAACCTCCGTAAGGTAAGACAGGTACGTCAAGCTAAGTGACGTTAAACAAGCGCTTCTTGGGAGGCAACCCAAGCGTTTTTATAGTTTTCTAGTACTTAGTTTAGTTTTAGGATTGAATAAAAGTCTTAGCAATGGTGTCCCAATTTTCATGTGCATATGCTGGGATTTCTTGTGGATTTTCGATTATTTGCATGTGCCTTAACGTTAATTGACGAAGTTTGAGTCGGTTGAGTGTGTTTTCGATAATCTCTGGTCATGTTTTTATGGTTTATCCAGGCTCTAAGTGTTTTAAAAGAGTTTCTGAATTTTTCTGAGAGTCTGTAAAATTTTCTAAGTAAACCAGAGAACACACACGGCCGTGTGGAATTAACACACGGCCGTGTGTTACCAATTGGAGCTCAACCAGAGAAGACACAGGGGCGTGACTTTGCCCCTGTGAAAAACTTCTGAAGGGGCACACGGTCGTGTGGAATTAACACACGGCCGTGCGAAATTCCGCAGAATTTCAACTCTTTTCCAGAGAGTCCACAGGGGCGTGTGGATGCCCCTGTGAGTGCCGCTGTGCCAAGGCACACGGCCGTGTGGAATATCCACACGGCCGTGTGAAACTCTGCAGAAAGAACCCCAAACTTCCCGAGAAACCACAGGGGCGTGTGTGAGCCCCTGTGGGAGAGCTTGTCAAGGCACACGGCCGTGTGGTTCATTCACACGGCCGTGTGAAACACTTAGTTTTCTCGGGCAATCCAGAGAGGTCACAGGGGCGTGTGACATGCCCCTGTGACCGGCCTTGTGTTCTTGGCCAGGTTGGGCACACGGGCGTGTGGAAATTCCACACGGCCGTGTGAAGTTTTTCAGAGACCTTTTGTGTTCTCCCGAGACTCCACAGGGCCGTGTACCAGCCCCTGTGGATATCTTTGTGAAGGCACACGGCCGTGTAGAATTAACACACGGCCGTGTGGGGTAGTCAGAGAACAAACAGAATGCACACAGGGGCGTGGGTTGGCCCCTGTGAACCCTAATTTGAGAGGCACACGGCCGTGGGGGATCGTGACACGGCCGTGTGAATCCCCAGAACTCCAAAAGCCGCGTGATTTCTTTTGGTTTTCACTCGTGCCTCTTCTATTTCCATTCTAAACTTTTCTCCTACCCTCTCCACTAGTTCGCCAACCATCTCAGAGGATTTTTGAGGTTTTTTATTGGAGTTTTCCGGCCGATTCTTAGTATTTCTTCATCCACTCCGTCGGTAAGAACTTCAAAGCCTTTTTCTTCGTCGATTCTCAATTTAATTCGTTCTTTTGATGATTTCGCCTTTATTAATTGATTTCTGAGTATGCAATGTTGCTTAAGAATGAATTAAAGCAAATTAGATTGTAAATTTTAAAATTTTCAACCCACGGCCGTTATACTCTGTCCGCCCGATGATCCACACGGGCGTGTGGAATTAACACACGGCCGTGTGGATTCCTGCAGATTGAGTATTTTAACTTGTTTTTGATCTCTTTCTCTTTCAATCTTGCAGAGATGTCTACTAGGCCTAGGAAATCGGTCGGCAAGCGTCCGCGGGCAGCTACTCTACCCCCCGAAGAAATGGAGTTTGATTTACCCGAGCACAGGGAGCGGTACAAGAAACTCTCGTCACTTCGATTTGGACAGTCGCGCTACCCTGATTTGAGTGTATTGAGAGACATACAGGGGGGTGACGCCATAGCTACAGAGGTGGAGGAGTTGCTGGCTGTGGGGAGTTGGGACCGATTGTTATCTATTCGAGAGCCAGCAACTCGAGACATCACCCTCGAGGTCCTATCGACATTCGAATTCAACCGAGGGTATGATAGCTTCACGGATAGCCAGACGATTCAGTTCCGTGTCCTCGGTAGACACTTCAGCATGAGTGTCACTCAGTTCTCAGTCCTGATGGGCCTGTACGATCAGGCATACACCGAGACAGAGGAGTATGTTTTGCTACCCACCGAGTATCCAGGTACCCTCACACCACAGACGATTTACGAGACATTATGCGGGGATGGTCAGTATGAGCCGGGGGTTTCGAAAGCGACATTCCTTTCCCGGCCAGCATACAGGTACCTTCATGCTATCCTGAGCAGGTCTATTAGTGGCCGAGGGGACAGTACAGGGGTACTGAGCAGACAGGAGCTGCTATACTTGTACTCCATGGTGCAGAGTGAGCCACTTCACCTGGGGCACGTTCTAGCCGAGTACATTCGCCACCAGGGCCAGTACCCCAGGGTTGGAGTCATTTTTTCAGGGCCCTACATCACACGCCTCGTTATAGGCCTAGGGCTCAGAGATGGGGTGCGCGGGGCCGAAAAGATCGCTACACCAGCCCCGCTCACCAGAGAGACACTGAGACTGATGGGTATGGTCCGCAGATCAGGACCAGGAGTCTATACTATGATCATACCCCGGACAGTGCAGGCCGAGGGCTCCCAGGCAGCTTTGGAGCCACCCCCGCAGGACACAAAGACAGGGGCAGAGGCTGAGGTACCCCCCACCGCACCGGAGCCACCTCCGGTGCGGATGTTTTCACCGTCTCGAGGCCAGGACAGACTGGAGAGCCTCGAGAGCGCAGTGGGGATCCTCCAGACCGAGGTGGCTGAGGTTAGGGCCACACAGATTTCACAGCACCAGGAGGTGATGGCGCAGTTCCAGAGCTTACGACAGACCTTCGAGCAGATTGCCTCCTCCTCCTTCGTGGTCCGACCTCGAGTTTCCACTCCACCACCTCCATCTCCCGCATCACCAGCAGATCCACCTGCAGATACAGAGCCTCCAGCAGCACCAGAGGCCACCACTCAGGACACCGACGCTGAGGCGTCCTAGATTTTAGATTCTTTTCTTTTATTTGTCATTTCTGTATATCTTTACTTTATTTTGGACTTGTAGTACTCAGAAGGGATTCTCCCTCTGAGTATAGCTTTTATTTTGCTTTTTATTTTGTCTCGAGTTGTATTCATTGCTTTACATTTTATATACTCGAGTTTTATTGAGCTTTACTGAACCCTCGTTTATGTGTGCGCAGATGGTCTTGGATGTAAGGATTTTGAGGAATAGTCATTGACACGGTCATGGGATCGTGTGTGCTCCACAAACCATTGAGACTCAATTCTCAATGACTTAGCTCCATCAAACGCAACACTTGGAGTTCAGGGGAGTAATGTTTCAATTGCCACTTCCACACTAATTGCTTTTATCGTTTTCACTTATTATTGTGCTTCTGTGCGTACATTGAGGACAATGTACATCTTAAGTGTGGGGGGGAGTTCACATTGCACACACCTTTACTTGTGCGTTCAATTGTTTATGCTCATGTAGCCTATGGCGGTTCACCTTAGTTGTAACGGTTGTATTCTTATAGTTTAGGAGAATTTTTAACATTGTATCCTATCATGCTCTAGTTCCACTTGAATTTTAGGGGATTTTTGCTCGATTACACCTTATTGCACTACTCACTCTTGAAATCTTTTGGAAACTCGATCTTGAAGTTTTAAAGGACAAGTTTATCATCGTTCTTAGTTTTACTTTGGAAAATGCATATAAAAAAAAAAAAAAAAAAAAAAAAAGAGAAAAATGTGAGTTTGTGAATAGTTGCTTTCTTTTATGTATGCATTTGAGGTGGAAAGAGCTACCACCCATGAAGTATGTAGCTACTCTCATAAGTCGGATACAAGTTATGCCCTAATGAGAGAAAGAGCTATCTCATGGGATGCGTGAAAGCTACTACCCCGGTAGAAAGAGCTACCTCCTCGAAAGAGTGAAAGTCACCTTTGGCGGCCGCCTAGGAAAGGGCTACCTTCGAGGATGTGTGAAGCTACTACTTCCTCTCCTAATTTTTTTTTCCGTTCGTAAATAAGTCCTTGTAAATAAGAGTTTGAGGAGTACTCGTTGGTTCTCTTGAGTGAAGTCGCACACACTAACACGTTTTCGAGTTATTATCCTTTTTAATTCATGTTTTTAGCTAGAGCATTGATAACCTTATGCAATGTTTTGATTTCCCCTTACTTGTAGAATGCTTCTTTTGCACTTTTGGTGAACCTAAGGCCAAGCACTTTCAATTGTTCTTCCCAAGTACTTTCACGTTTTATTTTTGCTTGAGGACAAGCAAAAGCTTAAGTGTGGGGGAGTTTGATAAGTGCTTGTGTTATAGTATCGCGAAGCGTTATTATCTTACATTAAGCATACCTTTTATTAGATTTTATCACTAATTGTGTGCATTTGTGTTCTCTTGTGCATTGAAGGTATTGTGGAGCCTAATTGGAGAAGAAGAATGAAATTAGGTCGCGCTTGCCAATGTTGAGATGTTCTCGGACCAAGCAAGGAACGAAGCACGTATTTGGACTTGTGGATGTGTGCCAACCTCCTTTGGAGGGGCACAAAGGCAGTCACATTCACAACAAGTCCAATCCGTGTTACTTAGGAGAATTTCGCGAAAGAAGAAGACTTGAAGCAATTGGCGCGACCTACCGTTGCTTGTGTGCCCAAGTAATGGCCTCGATGAAGAACAATGGACCCGGGAGGCGTTTCGGCAAAGTACCAAGCCTGTTCAGCTGAAGACTAGTGTTCCAGAGAAGTCACACGGGCGTGTGGAAATTCCACACGGCCGTGTGTTTTGAAATTTCAGCCATCCAGTGAAGACACACGGGCGTGTGGAAATTCCACACGGCCGTGTGAAATTAATTTTCCAGCCGAGACAGAAGCTTCACACGGGCGTGTGGAAATTCCACACGGCCGTGTGAAGCCCCCGATAAGTCCAATTTTAAAGCCGCAATTCAACATTATAAAAGGGGATTTTTGCAACCTTTTGGAGAATCTTTCGACCTAACTTTTCCCCAACTTTCTGGAGTGCGGCTAGGGTTTCGGAGAGGATTTCGTGGAGGTTCTAGCACATCGTCGGCATCGATTTCGAGGTTCGACGTTTGCACAAGACCACGGCCACACCAACTTCGAGGGGGTTTTTCATCTATGTCTATGTTTTATGCTTTATTTTCCACATTGATGAACATGTATAGCTCTATGAGGAGCTAAACCCTTCGTGGGGTATTCGGACTTGTAAACTTTAGGGTTCTTATGTTTCTTTGACATTGATTATTATGCTTTCCATCGTTGATGAATAAAATTGAGTTTTAATCTTAATTATCTCTTGATATTGTTTTCCCTTAAACGTGACATTAGGGTTGAGAGCAATCTAGGTTTTCCTTTGGAGGTGTGACAACTCCTATAGGATTAGACTACTTAAGACTAAAGAGGGTTGAGAGGGAGAGTTGTGAGGTAGCAATGTACCCCTTTCCCTTCCGATGTGATTTCTCCCTACCTCCGATTCCTTGATTTAATAGCGGTCGAAATAGAGTGAAGCAATAGGTAAATAAACTCCCCTAGGGCTTAATTGCGCAAGTAATAGAGTGAAGGGTTGTAGTGAATCCTATATGCTGGGGCTTAATCTAGACTAGGGTTCTTTCACCTGGACCAAAGGGTTAGAACTATTGTTGTAGGAACAGGTTTAATCACTAGGAATCCCTAGAGCATAATGCAATCCCATATAGTGTGAGGTTTAGGTAGATGGACTCCCCTGGGGCTTAATCATCTAGGTGACAGAGTGAAGGGTGTTGTGAATCCTAATACCAAAGCATAGCATTGGGGTTAGTCACGGTTGTCCTTAGGTTTGGGACCGTGAGTCTTAGGATTTCCTCGACTCAATTGACATCAATAGGAGAGTATAATATCATAGTCTTGCACTTGAAACATAGACCCTAGAGGTAGCTTGTCCGGATACCCCCTTTTACTCATTGCAAGTCCTTCTCGATTTTCCTATTTGCATTTCTTACTTTCATCCTTCTATTTAGTTTATTGTTTTGAAATACATTCATTCATTAATATCACCATTGTTTTCCATATTTCGCATAGCTTAATTAGTGAATTCTTATACTCTATCTCCCTATTCCCTGTGGATTCGACTACCTTCTCACCAATGTAAATTTATTACTTCGACAAACCCGTGCACTTGCGGGATACACACAAGGGGTCGTGTCAAGTACCCGCATGACAGCCCGCATGGACCTCCAGACTTAGCCATTTCGCCAAAGGGTTCGTGCTACAGTAGTCGCTACAGTACCCCCCTCAGAAATAGTGTTTTCGTCACCGATTTCTTCTCAAATTCTATCAACGAGCTCGAAAGGGTCACATCAGTACCTGTAACACGAAAGAAACCAATTCAGACCAAAAACGGGTGTCAACTCGTAGAAAAATACGTAATACATACACCCGAATACATGGAAAATACGTATGTTTAGGCGTTTATCAATACTCGTTTTCTCGGCCCCGCGGATCCCATCTCTGAGCCCTAGGCCGATCAGGAGTCTAGTAATGTAGGGCCCTGCGAAAATCACTACAATCCTAGGGTACTGGGCCTGGTGGCGCAAATACTCGGCTAGGATGTGCCCTAGGTGGAGTGGTACTCTCTGAGCCATAGAATGTAGATATAGAAGCTCCTGTCGGTTCAAAACTCCAGTGCTATCACCCCGGACACTCAGTGATCTACTCAAAATGGCATCCACATATCTGTAGGCAGGGCGGGACAAGCACGTAGCGTTTGAGACCCCCGCTCGTACTGACCCTCTTCGCACAAATCTATGTAGACCCTCTGTGAGGTAAGACTGCCTGGATAATCGGTGAGGAGGCCCTCATACTCCTCTGTCTGTGTATAGGCCTCATCGTATAACCCCATCTGGATCAAAAACTGAGTCATACTGAGGCTAAAATGCTGTCCTAATACTCTGAACTGAATCATGTCAGGAGTAGAGCAGTCCCTGTATGATCTGTCAAACTCGAGCGAGGCCAAGAACTCAAGTGTCACTTCTCGAATGGCTGGATCTCTGATCATTAGTAATCTCCTCCAACTACCCACTGAAAATAGCTCCTCAACCTTGTCTGTAACACTATCTCCACCCTGAATCCCTCTAACTATACTTAGGTCTGGGTATCGTGACTGTCCAAATCTAAGTGTCGACAACCTCTCAAGGCGAGCCTGGTGCTCACGTAAAGCAAAATCAACCTGTTCTGGAGGTGGGGAAGGCTCACGGGGGCGCTTTCCTGCTTGCTTCTTTGACCTGGAAGACATATCTGCAAAGTTGCAAAAGAAAATAATTAGAAATCAGTTCAAAAACTCACTCTGCAGAAATCCACACGGCCGTGTGTTAATTCCACACGGGCATGTGGATCATCGGGAGGACAGAGCCCCACGGCCGTGGAGGCTAAGAATTTCATTTTACACTCTAATTCACTCTGAATTCTTTCTAAACATGTTTGCCTAGAGTTTAATCATTTAATACAAGCAAAATAATTAAGAAGAATGAATTAAATCAAGAATTGAAAAAGTTTTAGGGCTTGAAGTTCTTACCGACGGTGTGGATGAAGAAATTGTAAAAATCCGCCGGAAAAACTTCAATAAAACCTCCAGAAAACTCAGAGAAGATTGGGAATTCGACGGAGAGGGTCGGAGAGTGGTTTAGAGTGGAAAAATCAAGAGGTGCGAGTGAATTCCAAACGAAAACGCGCGGGTTTTGAAGTTCTGGGAATTCACACGGCCGTGTGTTAATACCACACGGCTATGTACCTATACATTTAGGGTTCACAGGGGCCTGCACACGCCCCTGTGGCTACTCTGGTTCCTCTCTGGGATACCCCACACGGGCATGTGTTAATTCCACACGCCCGTGTGCCTTCACAAGAGACTCCACAGGGGCTGGTACACGCCCCTGTGGATTCACGGGAAAACTTAGAAGGTCTCTGAGAATATTCACACAGTCGTGTGTTAATTTCACACAACCGTGTGCCCAACCTATCCAAGAACACAAGGCTGGTCACAGGGGCACCTCACACGCCCCTGTGACTTATCTGGTTCATCCCGAGAATTGTCTAAGTGCTCTACAAGGCCGTGTGAATACCCCACACGGCCGTGTGCCTTTCACAAGCCCTACCACAGGGGCAGCCACATGCCCCTGTGAATTCTCAGGAAAATTAGGGGTTTCTGCAGAGTTCTCACACGGCTGTGTGTGAATACCACATGGCCGTGTGCCATAAGACAGGGTTTCTCATAGGGGCACCCACACGACCCTGTGGACTCTTTGGAATCGAGAGCTTAGTTCTGCAGGTTTTTCACACGGCCTTGTGGAAATGCCACACGCCCGTGTGCCCCTTCTGAGGTTCTTCACAGGGGCAAGGTCACGGCCCTGTGCCCTCTCTGGTTGAGACTTAATTGGTACCACACGGCCGTGTGTTAATTCCACACGGCCGTGTGTTTTCTCTGGTTTACTTAGAAAAATTCACAGACTCATGGAAAAAATTCGGAAACAAAACTATGATGCTTAGAGGCTGTGAAAACCATCAACACACGACTAGATATCATGGAAAACATGCTCAACTAGCTAAAACTTCATCGATTATCATTTAGGCACACGAAAACATCAACAATCCATAATAAAATCACAGCATAAGCATTAAAAATTTAGGACACAAATACTAAGACTTTTATTCATGCTAAAACTAAACTAGATTCTAGAAAAACTGTAAAACCCTTGGGTTGCCTGCCAAGAAGCGCTTGTTTAACGTCACTTAGCTTGACGTACCTGTCTTACCTTACGGAGGTTCATGAATGGAGGTTACCCTCTTCCCTACAACCTGAAAGCACGCATTACATAACCTTTGAAGAGTAGAGGGGGAATTGTCGAATTTGTTACCATAAAAGGGTGAAACACCCTTACTCCTTGAATGCTCATCCTCCTTTTTACTGAGGTTCTTTTTGTGGCATCTTCTCGACCTTTTCATCATCCGAAGCATCTTCATCATACGCTACGTTTCTTGCTTGAAGTAGCTCTTGACTAGACCAAGGGAGAGTACTTCTTCTTCAATCTCCACTTCTTGGTCCGGCCACCCTTCATATGGATCCGGGTTTAACATTTCCTGCACATAATCATCAATTAGTTCATCGGTGGTGTCAAGAAAATATAAAGTATCATCAAAGTCGAGAGAGTGTCTCATGGCTTCTGCGAGGCGATATGTAAGCTTGTCTTCTCACACTCGCAATGTGAGCTCCCCGCTGTCCATGTCAATCAAGGCCTTAGAAGTGCGCAAGAACGGCCTTCCAAGGATCAATGCAACCTCGACATCCTCATCGGCATCTAACACCACGAAATCAACAGGAAATATGTATTTGTCGACTTTCACCAACACGTCTTCCACAATTCCTCTTGGATGTCTCACCGATCAGTCTGCGAGTTGAAGTGTCATCCAAGTAGGTCTAGGCTCGCCCAAACCTAGCTTTTGGAAGAATGTATAGGGCATAACATTGATGCTTGCCCCCAAGTCAGCCAATGCCATCTTTTCACCCAAGTTGCCAATGTTGCATGGTATTATGAAACTCCCGGGATCTTTTCTCTTGCTCGGCATGTTCTTTAGCAAAACGGCCGAGCAATTGGCATCAAGGATCACAGATGCACTCTCCTCCAATTTCCTCTTGTTGGTCAAGAGGTCCTTCAAGAACTTCGCGTACTTGGGCATTTGGGCCAATGCTTCTGCGAATGGTATGTTGATGTGCAACTGCTTGAAAATTCCCAGAAATTTCTTTTATTGTTCATTCTCTTGGTCATTCTTCAATCATGAAGGATAGGGGATCTTTGGCTTGTAGGGTGGGGATGCCACCTCTTTCTCCTTTGTCGTCCCTTCCTCTATCTCCACGACCTCGAGAGTCTCTTGTGTCTTCTCTAGAGGGAGATTCCTCTGGACCTCTTTTCCACTCCTCAAGGTAATTACCTTCAATTGCTCTCTCGGATTGGTCTCCGTGTTACTAGGTAAACTACCTTGAGGTCTTTCCGCTAATGTCTTCGTAATTTGCCCCACTTGATTCTCCAAGTTATGTAGGGAGGCGGTGTGATTGCGAAGTGTAGTTTCCACCGATTGGAATCTAGCATCCGATGAAGCAACAAACCTCGTGAGGGCTCTCTCAAGATCGGTCATCTTCCCTTCTAGCCCGGTCACTCGGCCTTCTAAGTTCGGTGCTTGTAGTCCTTGAATTCCCGGTGGTGTGTTGTTCTTTTGTTGTGACTGCCCTTGATTGCTCCATGAAAAATTTGGATGGTTCTTCCACCCTGGGTTGTAAGTACCACTATACGGGTTGCCTTGGCCTTGTTCTCTATAAGCATTGCTCACAAAATCAGCCTGTTCCACCGTACTAGTGCCTCCAATAGCAATAGGACAATCACTCGAAGCATGACCTCCCCCACAACCGTTACAAGTAGTAATGGCCGCAATTCTAGGTGAAGTTAGAACATCTAACTTCTTACTTAGTGCTTCTACTTGTGCTGCCAATGATGTGACTGCATCAACCTCATGAATTCCGGCCACCTTCTTTCGGTCTCTTGTGTTCCATTGATAGCTATTCATAGCCATCTCTTCTATAAGGTGCCGAGCTTCACCGGGAGTCTTGCTTCCTAGAGTCCCTCCTGCGGCCTCATCTAGAAGTTGCTTGGTACTTGGATTCAACCCGTTGTAGAAGGTATGGATGATCATCCACTCGGGGAATCCATGTTGCGGGCACTTACGAAGGAGCTCTTTGAACCTATCCCATGTCTCGAATAGAGACTCCAATTCCAACTGCATGAAGGATGAGATCTCATTCCGGAGCCTCGCTGATTTTCCCGGAGGGAAGTACCTAGCCAAGAACGCCTCGGCCATCTCCTCCCATGTAGTAATAGATGCTCTCGGTAATGAATGTAGCCAATGTCTTGCTTTTCCCTTCAATGAAAATGGGAAGGCTCTCAACCTAATTGCGTTGTCCATTACTCCATTGATCTTCAACATGTCGCACACTTCAAGAAAGTTCTCAAGATGGTTGTTGGGATCTTCACACGCTTCAACCCAAAGTTATTCGCGGTGACTGGGGGCCTCACAATGCTTGATTGAGTTCCCATTACCGCAGGTCTAGCAAAGTCGGACAACATCCTTTGTTGTTCATTTTGTTCTGCCCTTGCTTCCGACCCTTCTGAATCTATGCTGGCTTGCTTGGATTGTTCTTCCACAGGCTCTTTCCCTTTACGGTGCGTTCTTCTACCAATGTCCGGGTCTCCTTCAACAAGAATCAAAGGGTTCCCGCGGGTCATAACCTGAAGCCAACACAAAGAAAAGAAAAATAAGAATGATGATAGATAAAGAAAGTGTGAAATAGAAAACGAAGTGAATAACTAAAGTAGCAAAAACAAGTATTAAAAATACGCCTACTCCCTGGCAACGGTGCCAAAAACTTGACACGACTCCTTGCGTGTATCCTGCAAGTGCACGGGTTTGTCGAAGTAATAAAATTACCCTAGTGAGTGGGTAGTGGAATCCACAGGGAATAGGGATTTAGAACACAAGAATTCGCTATTTAGTTATGCGGTGTACGAAAAGTGATAGTCGGTTTGTTGAGAGAATTATGGAATTAATTAAAATAAAAGACAAGAAATTAAATAGAGAGATGAAAGATAGGAAAGTGCAAATAAAAGTAGAAGGAGAAAGACTAGCATTGAATGAAATAGGGTATCCGGACAAATTACCTCTAGGACTTATGCTTCTAGTGCAAGACTATGCTATTATACTTTTCTATTGATGTTAATTGAGTCGAGGATATCCTTAAACACACGGTCCTAAACCTAAGGTCAACCGTGACTAACCCCCAACACTATGTAGCGGCATTAGGATTCACGTCAACCTTTCACTCTGCCGCTCACGCAACTAAGCCCCAGGGGAGTATTTCTACCTAAGCCTAACACTACGTGGGATTGCTTTAAGCTTTAGGGATTCCTAGTGATAAAACATGTTCCTATGTATAGTTCTACCCCTTTGGTCCAGGCGGAAGAACCCTAGTCTAAATTAAGCCCCAGTGCATAGAATTCACGTCAGCCCTTCACTCTGCTGCTTGCGCAGCTAAGCCCCAGGGGAGTTTATCTACCTAGCACTTCACTCTATCTCAACCGCTAATAAATCAAGGAAACGGAGGTAGGGAGAAATCACACCGGAGGGGAAAGGGGTACATCGCTACCTCACAACTCTCCCTCTCAAATCTCTTCAATCTTAAGGAGTCTAACCCTATAGGAGTTGTCACACCTCCAAAGGATAACCTAGATTGCTCTCAACCTTAGTGTCACGGCTAAGGGAAAAACAATAGCAAAAGATAATTAAAATTGAAAATCGAATTTATTCATCAATAATGGAAAAGCATAATAACAATGTCATAGAAACATAATAATCCTAGGGTTTATAAGTCCGAATACCCACGAGGGGTTTAGCCCCTCATGGAGCTATACATGTTCATCAAAATATAAAAGAAAGCACAAAACAAAAACATTGATGAAAACCCCCTTTCGTATGGCATGGCCGTGGTCTTGTGCGGCCGTCGAACGTCGATAACGATGCCGATGACGCACTCCAATCCTCCATAATGTCCTCTCTGAAACCCTAGCCGCACTCTCCAGAAACTGGGGAGAAATATAGGTCAAAAGATAATTCAAAGTCTCCCAAAATCGGGCTTTTATAAGGCTGAGTGCGGCTTTAAATTTGGACTTATCGGGACTTCACACGGCCGTGTGGAATTAACACATGGGGGTGTGAAGTTTCTATCTGCTGAAAAATTAATTCACACGGGCGTGTGTTAATTCCACACGTCCGTGTGAATAATCTGGAATTTTGAAATTCGGACGAAAGTGAACAGTAGTTTGTTACAGTGTTTTGCTACAGTACTAGCCGAAACGCTCTCGAATCCGTCATTCTTCATTGAGGCCATTGAATTGGGCACACAATCAATGGTAGATCGTACCGATTGCTTCAAGTTTCCCTCTTGCTGAAGTTCTCCTAAGTAACACGAGTTAGACTTATTATAAATGTGACTTCCTTTGTGGTCCTCCAAAGGAGGTTAGCACACACTCACAAGTCTAAGCTCGTGCCTTGTTCCTTGCTTGGTCCGAAAACCTCCCAACAACGGTGAACATGATCTAACTTCGTTCTTCTTCTCCAAATTAGCTCCACAAACCTACAATGCACAAGAATACACAAATGCACACTTTTTAGTGACAAAATCTAATAAAAGATATGTTCATTGATTGCTTCCCCGCAAGTGTACGGGATCGCCAAGTAATACCTCGTACAGAAGCACGAGGATCGTATTCCACGGGGCTAAGGAGTTACGCTTACTCCTTCATCGCCTATTATCTAACCAAACAACACAAGCATGGATGTATGTTCTACTAAAGCAAAGAAATAAATACAATATGATTAAACAAATTTAAAAGCATACAATGTTGTTGCAAGTACTACAATGAAGAGTGAAGGACTGTGGATGTGGATCCCCTTGAGGGGTCATCATGATACATGGATGAAAAATAAAAGGTAGCTTGGTTGATTTAGACTGAAGGATCTCAAGATTAGATCAACCCCAATTTCTCGGCGATTGAACCCTAATCCCATACGGATGTCGATTGGAATCTCTTCCTAACAAACATCCCTACGATTGGATTAAGTACAAGGAGATCCCAAAATAAGGATACACTAAACCCTAGTCTATCCTTATAGCTCGGAGGGCTATCGACACCCAATTTCTCGGTGTGCCAATACAAGTAACCCCTTTTAGTTCATTAATGACCTAATACACGCGAGTAGGTCACATCTACGTGTATAATTCAAGAAAGAACTACGGATTTCTCCATGTGGTAGTTCTAGACATGAAGCACAATGAACTAAATCTTAAACCAAATCAAACTTGCAATTAAGTGAAGATCATCCAAAATACATGATAAACCCCCCCCTCCCCCAAGGTTCACCAACATCCGGTGGCCTTGGGAGTCTAGTGTGCCATCAAGTAAGTAACAACAAAATTACAAAGTAAATCACTTAAAAAGCTCATAAATGACACTCCCTAGATGAAATGATGAAGGAGGAGGTGGAGGTCCGGCCGAATGACGCTTTCCTCCATCCAAGAGATACCGAATGACGCTTCCCTTGGCTTGGATCCTTGCCTCCTTGATGGTGAAGCTTCTCCCCTTCAAAATGATGCTCTTGCCTCCTTCTTTGGCTCCAAATCATCGTCTCTGCAAAGATTTCTTTGTTTCTTCTCTTTAGATGCCGGCCAAGAAGTCCCCCTTTGTGTGCCCTAAAAACATCCATAAATATTCCCGCAGTATCCCGGGGTGGATAGGGGGCCGTGAGAGCTAGTTGAAATTCACTGTCTTTTGATGCTCATGGCCCCTTATACGGCCCTGTATGCTGCACTGTTCACTCTTATGCACTTCCATCATTTCCAGCCCAAAACTCCTCAGGTGTAACAACAACTGCTACAGTAAATATGCTACAGTACTCCATCTACAGTGTTGCGACGCATGAATTTCATCCTTTTTCGCCCAAATTGCATTCTCGTGCTCCTCATGGCTCCCCCGTATCCTACAACATAAATGATAGTCGATTAAGCACAAAACGGGCATCAATTCTTAACAAACTGCATGCTAAGTGAACAAAATACGTATATTAAAACATATACATTTAGACACTTATCAAACATCCCCACACCTAAGCGTTTGCTTGTCCCCATAAAATCATGAAAAAAAAGAGAATGATAAGTGGCTAGATGTACATCTCCGGCTCAAACAAATACGAGATTCTACAAGTATAGAATAATGATATACAGATGTTGAGTTACAGTCAATACGTACAACAAAAGGATCCTGTCTCACCTCTTATATGTCTGTGCAGTGTAAGTGACTCTTTCATCTCATTTGTCCTGACCTAGTCTAGCCCTATGACTTCAATCAGTATAGCTCTACTCTATATGCTAATCACCCCACATGTACAGAGTACCAAGTCTTAAAATGCTAAGTGCCACCTCAATGAACAAATAAGATCCTTCTAAGTCTATAACTTGAGATTAAATCCCATTTCCACTCACGAACTCAAGTAGGCAGTCCAAGAGATCACTAGGGTTTTTATTTACAACTACATACACTTTTTTTTTTGGAGTCCGCCTAACGTAGACTGCACAAAAATCTTTCTGGAGGATGCACATGCTGGTTAGGCACAAGAGTCACCCAACTACTCGATTACAGTCTACATAGATGCATTCATGCTCCATTAGCAGAGGAATACTGACATAGACTCTCTCTCTCTTTTTTTTTTTTTTATAAATATACCCTAGATCAAACCTTTAGACTGCACTACAAGTAACAAAACTAGGACTAGCTCAAAAAGACTTAGAAGTTCTTAAGAGTTCATTGAAGGATAGAACTTAGTAGTCTAAGGCTAAGTACTCAAAATTGTTTGTTAAGCATACAAGAGAGTTAAGAAAGTCAAGCAGGCTATTCCCAGGGCATCAACAAAAGACTCAGTGTGCAGAATAATACTAGAGGTGAAACAGGATTCAATAGAGCACAACAAAAAAAAAGTAACTCACATCAATCATTAATTCATACTTGAAGAATCTCACAAGAAAGTAACAAGCCATCATTGATAACACTAGCATGTAAAGTTAACCTAATACATGTAAATACACCCATCCCCACGCCTAGTGTTGTACATTGCCCTCAATGTACACTAATCATGAAAATGGAGGCAATATACACAATAATAATAAAGGAGGAGGGTGAAAACGAACTTACCCAGTTTATCTTGTACAAATGGCGAAATGTGACCCGACTAAATTGTACGCCGAACTTACCCGGTTTATCTTGTACAAATGGCTCCCACAAAATGTGGAGATGCTAACCAAATTCCCCTCAATGCCCTGCAAAGCACAAGGGCATACCATCATTCTAAAAAAAATAAAAGGAAAAGATTAATACTAGGGAGCAGTCAAACACACAACTAAATAAAAGCAACCAGAGTTCTACAAAGTGTTGTTCAGGGTATAACCCTTCCCAACTTATTCAAAACAAACAAACACGTGCAGAAAATAAAGAAAACAACAATAAATAGAAACAACATGCTGCTAAAAGAGAAATAAGTGTCCATGCTCAAGAATGAAACTGCTCGTCGATAACAGGTGGGACAGGTGTGTCGATGCAGGATGCGGTGCCAGTCTTGTTGTGCCTCAAAGGTGCTCAAAACCTCCAAAGTGAGTTGCCGGTATGTTGGTTCATCGATAGTAAATAAGTTCACCCAACCATTTTGAGATAGAATTTCCCTCACTTGGTCGGCAATTCCAAGCTCTTCCAGAAAATTCCAATCAATACGTCGGACGGTGCCAAAGGGTTTAGTCTTCAATATTTCGTAACGTGCCATGTGAAGGGGGTGTGTGAACGTAGGCTCCTCGGGGTTTTGTGTTGAAGCTCGTGGACGTTTTGAAGCAACCCTCTTGATGTTTGGCATCCCTACAACACATAAGATCTTCATCAAGCCTTAACCAATCCAATACAACACCAAAAACAACACAAGAAGCAAGAAACAAATGAGAAAGGGGCATGAATAGGGTCCATACGGCTGTATAGGGGGCCGTATGGACACTATTCATGGTGTAGCATTTCCTTACCATCATGAAGATCGAAAAAGTTTTACAAGAATTCAATGGGAGTTGAACAAACAACATCACACCACCAACACATGATAAAAGCACGAATTTATCCACCAAAAAGCTCCATGAAATCAAGAGAAAATGAGAAAGAGAAATCTAGGGCACCAAAAAGCTTACCGGTGAATCCTTGGTGGAACTTGCTAGAAACTCTTGGCAAATCACTAGATCGAGGTCTCAAATTGTCTAAGAGGTGATCTAGAACGAAAAATGGAGAGATTTGGTTGAGGAATGATGGGAAAAGGGAGAGGAGAAATGATGGAGATGAAGGGAGAATGGAGAAGAAGACCCAAAGAATCAAATAATGGGGGGGGGTTAAGTCACTAGGCCGAGCTTCACGGCCTCTCTCACGGCCGTGAGAGGGGCCGTAAAGCCTAGTGCAAAGCCCCAGCCCACGCCTGACTGCCAGTAGCCCGCGTCTCACGGCCCCCCTCACGGCCGTGAGGGGGGGGGGGGGGTGAACCCTAGTACAATTTCACTGGCGTTTTGTTCACGGCCTCTCTCACGGCCCCCTTAGGGCCGTGAGGACCTGGGGAGGCTAGCTTGGGGTCAAAATGCATTCTAAAACTCTCCGGGAAGGTTATAACATGATCTATAACACCTCCTACTCAAAAGGAATATGCAAAAGAATCGAATAACCGCATGAATCGACAACAAAACAAGTAGGCACAACAAAGAAAAATATAAAACAACACACATGATGAAAACAAAAAATTTTAAAGACGGACTTATTCAAATGCAAAACAAATAAGGAAACTAACACATTGCAAAGTAGATATGAACAACTAAAATACGAAAATTGAATTAAAAACCCCCGAACGCTTGTGTTGCCTCCCAAGAAGAGCTTGTTTAACGTCACGAGCCTGACATACCTTCTCACTTACCTCACGGGGGTTCGAAGAGTTTGAAGTGACCCCCGGTCCCCATTGAATTATTATTATTGAAGTAGCATTTCAGTCTCTGCCCATTCACTTTGAAAGTACCTTTTTCTGGGTAAGTTACTTCCACTGCTCCATGCGGGAAGACTTGAGTAATAGTGTATGGGCCCGACCAACGCGATTCTAGCTTTCCGGGAAATAGTTTCAACCTAGAATTGAAAAGTAACACTTGGTCTCCTTCTTGAAATTGTTTTGGATGTTTGATGTGCCGATCATGGTACTCCTTCACTTTTTCTTTGTAGAGCTTTGAATTCTCATTTGCATTAAAATGCCATTCATCCAGCTCATTCAGTTGTAGCTTCCTCTTGTTTCCTACAAGAGTAAAATCAGGATTCAGAAATTTAATTGCCCAATAAGCTTTGTGTTCAAGTTCAACTGGTAAGTGGCATGCTTTCCCTTAAACTAGCCTATAAGGAGTAGTTCCTATAGGAGTCTTGTATGTAGTTCTGTATGCCCAGAGTGCATCATCTAAGTATTCTGCTCAGTCTCTTTTGTTTTGAGCAACCATTTTCTCTAGGATTCGCTTTAAGTCTCTGTTGGATACTTCTACCTACCCACTGGTTTGTGGGTGATACGGTGTCACCATTTTGTGGTGCACACCATAGCGCTTCAAAATTTTTGCGAATTGAGCATTGCAGAAGTGAGTGCCCCTATCACTAATAATTGCTCGTGGCGTGCCAAATCTGGAAAACAGTTTCTTCAAAAACTTGACCACCACCCTAGCATCACTTGTCTGCAAGGCTTGTGCTTTCACCCATTTGGATACATAATCGACTGCCACAAGGATGAACTTGTACCCATAGGAGCTAGGGAATGGTCCCATGAAGTCAATCCCCCACACATCAAAGACTTCACATGCTTGATTCCAATTCTAGGGCATCTCATCACGGCGAGAGATGTTACCTACCCGCTGACATCAATCACATGATTGTATGAATTTTTGGGTATCATGAAACAGTGATGACCAATAAAACCCAGCATCAAGAATTTTCTTTGTTGTTCGGTTGGCATTGTAGTGGCCTCCAGTGGGCCCTGAATGACAATGTTTCAGGATACTTAGGCCCTCTTGTCGGGGAACACATCTTCGAACAACTTGATCGGCACACAGTCTAAATAAGTAGGGGTTCTCCCATATGTAGTGCTTGACATCTGAAAAGAATTTCTTTCGTTGTTAATATGTGAAACATTTCGGTGCGACCCCTCCAACCAAATAGTTAGCAAAATCAGCAAACCATGGTGGCTCTTTTTCCTCTGTAACTTGAATACTGTACAAGTGCTCTTCAGGAAATGAATCATTGATGTCTTTTTTTGTAAGGATTTCCGTGCTGGGGTTCTCTAAACGAGACAAATGATCTGCTACGAGGTTTTCTGCCCCACGCTTGTCCGTGATTTCAAGATCGAACTCTTGCAGTAGCAACACCCATCTAATTGACATGACCCCTTGCGTGTATCCTGCAAGTGCACGGGTTTGTCGAAGTAATAAATTTACCCCGGTGAGTGGGTAGTCTAATCCACAGGGAATAGGGAATTAGAATACGAGATTTCACTAATAAAGCTATGCGGAGTACGAACAAGCAATAGTGGGATCAATGAGTGAATATAAAATCAAACAGAATGAAAAGCAAGAAATTAAATAGAAGGATGGAAGATGAGAGAGTGCAAGTAAAAGAGAATAGAGAGGACTAGTAATGAATGAAATAGGGCATCCGGACAAGCTACCTCTAGGGTCTATGCTTCTAGTGTAGGACTATACTATTATACGTTCCTATTGATGTTTAATCGAGTTGAGGATATCCTAAGACTCACGGTGCCAAACCTAAGGACAACCGTGACTAACCCCAACACTATGCCCCGGTATTAGGATTCACATCACCCTTCACTCTATCGCTCGCACGACTAAGCCCCAGGGGAGTATATCTACCTAACCTCACACTACGTGGGATTGCTTTAAGCTCTAGGGATTCCTAATGGTAACACCTGTTCCTATGTGTAGTTCTAACCCTTTGGTCCAGGTGGAAGAACCCTAGTCTAGATTAAGCCCCAATGCATAGGATTCACTTCAACCCTTCACTCTGTTACTTGCGTAACTAAGCCCTAGGGGAGTTTATCTACCTAGCACTTCACTCTATTTCGACCGCTATGAAATCAAGGAAACGGAGGTAGGGAGAAACCATGTCGGAGGGGAAAGGGGTACATCGCTACCTCACAACTCTCCCTCTCAACCCTCTTCAATCTTAAGTAGTCTAACCCTAAGGAGTTGTCACACCTCCAAAAGGCAACCTAAATTGTTCTCAATCCTAGTGTCACATCTAAGAGAAAACATTAGCAAGATGAAATTAAGATTGAAACTCAATTTTTATTCATCAATAATGGAAAAGCATAATAACAATGTCAAAGAAACATAATAACCCTAGAGTTTACAAGTCCGAATACCCTTAAGGGGTTTAGCTCCTCATGGAGCTATACATGTTCATCAATGTAGAAAAGAAAGCACAAAGTAAAGACATCAATGAAAACCCCCTTGCGTATGGTGTGGCCGTGGTCTTGTGCGGCCGTCGAACGTCGGTGACGATGCCGATGACGCGCGCTAAACCTCCACGAAATCCTCTCCGAAACACTAGCCGCACTCCCCCAAGTTGGAGAGAAAGATAGGTCAAAAGATATCCCAAAAGGTCTCCAAAATCGCCTTTTATAATGTTGAGTCGTGGCTTTAAAATCTGACATATCGGGGCTTTCACACGGCCGTGTGGAATTAACACATGGGCGTGTGAAATTTCTGTCTGCTGAAAAATTAATTCACACGGCCGTATGTTAATTCCACACGGCCGTGTGAACTCTCTGGAATTCTGAATTTCGGCCGAAAGTGAACAGTAACTTGCTACAGTGTTTTCTACGATAACAAGCTACAGTGCTCGCCCGAAACGCTCCCGAGTCCATCGTTCTTCATCGAGGCGATTGAATTGGGCACACAATCAATGGTAGATCGTGCTAATTGCTTCAAGTCTCCTTCTTGGTGAAGTTCTCTTAAGCTACACGAGTTAGACTTGTTGTGAATGTGACGACTGCCTTTGTGCCCCTCCAAAGGAGGTTGGCACACACTCACAAGTCCAAGCTCGTGCCTTGTTCCGTGCTTGGTCCGAAAACTTCCCAACTTCGGCGAACACGACCTAATTTCGTTCTTCTTCTCCAATTTAGCTCCACAAACCTTCAATGCACAAGAATACACAAATGCAAGCCATTTAGTGATAAAAACTGATAAAAGATATGCTCAATGTAAGATAATAACGCTTCGCGGTACTACAACACAAGCACTTATCAAATCCCCCACGCTTAAGCTTTTGCTTCTCCTCAAGCAAAATAGAACGTGAAAGTACTTGGGAAGAACAATCGAAAGTGCTCGGCCTTAGGTTCACCAAGAGTATGCAAAAGAAGCATTCTACAAATAAGGGGAAATCAAAACATTGCATAAAGTTATCATTGTTCTAGCTAAAAACTCGAATCAAAAAGGACAATAACTCGAAAATGTGAAGTGTGTGCGAATTCACTCAAGAGAACCAACGAGTACTCCTCAAACTCTTGTTACAAGGACTTATTTATATACACAAAGTAAGGAAGTAGTAGCTTCACTCAACCTCTAAGGTAGCCCTTTCCTAGGCGGCCGCCAAAGGTGGCTTTCACACTTTCGAGGAGGTAGCTCTTTCTACCGGGGTAGTAGCTTTCACGCTTCCTATGAGATAGCTCTTTCTATCATTAGGGCATAACTTGTATCCGACTTATGAGAGTAGTTACATACTTCATAGGAGGTAGCTCTTTCCACCCCAAATGCAAAGATAAAAGCTACATTAATATTCACAAGCTCATAAATTTTTTTTTTTTTTTACTACATAGAACTTCACAACTTACTAAAGTAATACTAAACTAGTCCTTTAAACTTCGAGTTTGAGTTTCCGAAAGATTTCAAGAGTGAGTAGTGCAATAAGATGTAATCGAGCAAAAATTCCCTAAAAATTCAAGTAAAAACTAGAGTATGATAGGACACAATGTTAAAAATTCTCCTAAACTATAAGAATACAACCGTTGCAACTAAGGTGAACCGCCATAGGCTACATGAGCATGAACAATTGAACACACAAGTAAAAGTGTGTGCAATGTGAACTCCCCCCCACACTTAAGATGTACATTGTCCCCAATGTACGCAAGCAAGCACAATTATAAGTAGCAAATAAAACAATTAGTGTGGAAGTGGGCAATTGAAACATTACTCCCCTGAACTCCAAGTGTTGCGTTTGATGGAGCTAGGTCATTGAGAGTTGAGTCTCAATGGTTTGTGGAGCACACACGGTCCTATGACCGTACCAATGACTGTTCCTCAAAATCCTTTACATCCAAGACCATCTGCGCACATGTACACGAGGGTTCAGTATAGCTCAATGAAACTCGAGTATGTAAAATATGAAGCAATGAATACAACTCGAGATAAAAGAAAAGCAAAATAAAAGATAAACTCAGAAGGAGAATCCTTTCTGAGTACTACAAGTCCAAAATAAAAATAAAAAGAGTACAAAAAATGAAAATCAAAAGCAATAAACACAAAAACTAAGACGCCTCAGCGTCGGTTTCCTGAATAGTGGCCTCTGGTGCTGCTGGAGGCTCTGGAGATGCAGGTGGATCGACTGATGCTGGAGGAGATGGTGGTGGAGGAGTGGGGTCTCTAGGTCAGGCCGCAGAAGGTACTGACACGGCCTGCTCAAGAAGTCTCTGTATGGTGTCAAGCCGTGCCATAGTCTCTGCGTGCTGTGCCACCTGTGCAGCCCTGATCTCGGCCTGCTCTGCCTGTAGCATACCCACTGCGCTCTCGAGGCGCTCCAACCTGTCCTGACCCCGAGGAGGTGGCTCCGGCGCGGTGGGTGGTTCCTCGGTATCTGTCTCCGCTGGGGGTGGCTCTAATGCTGCCTGTGACCCCTCGGCCTGATCTGTATGGGGAATGATCAAAGTGTAAACTCCTGGTCCTGATCTGTGGACCATCCACATCATCCTCAGGGTCTCCATGCCTAACGGAGCCGGTGTAGAAGTCCTCTCAGCCCCGCGTACTCCGTCTCGAAGTCCTAACCCCATAATCAGTCGCGTGATATACGGGCCTGAGAAGATCACTCCCACCCTGGGGTATTGGCCCTGATGGCGGATGTACTCTGCTACAATATACCCCAAGTGGAGTGGCTCTCTCTCTACTATCGAATATAGGTATAGGAGCTCCTGACGGCTCAGAACCCCTGTACTGTCTCCCCTGCCGCTCACTGATCGGCTGAGAATAGCATGGAGGTACCTGTACGAGGCCCTGGTCAAATATGTGGCCTTGGACACTCCTGGCTCGTACTGTCCCTGGCCACATAACCTACTGTACGCACGCTGCGGGGTCAAAGTACCCGGGTAGTCTGTGGGTAGCAATACGTACTCCTCTGTCTCGGTGTATGCCTGATCGTACAGTCCCATCCATACTGAAAACTCGGTCATGCTCAAAGCGAAGTGTCGACCGAGAGCCTGGAACTGAATGGTATCAACATCGGTGAAGCTGTCGTACCCCCGGTCGAACTCGAACGAGGAGAGCACCTCCAACGTAAGTGACCTGATCGCTGGCTCTCGAATGGAAAGGAGTCTGCTCCAATTCCCCATGGAGAGGAGCTCCTTGACCTCCTCTACCATCTCTGCTCCCCCCTGAATGTCCCGTAGAATGCTCAAATCGGGGAAACGGCTCTGTCCAAAGCGGAGGTCTGATAATCGCTTGAACCGTTCCCGATGCTCAGGTGATGGGAAATCTACCTTTTTGGGAGGCGGGGTAGGCTCACGCGGATGCTTCCCAGCCGACTTCTTAGACCTAGAAGCCATATCTGTAAAGTTGAAAAAGAAAATTTTCAAACATCAATTCAAAAACTCATTCTGCAGAAGTCCAGACGGCCGTGTGTTAATTCCACACGGCCGTGTGAAGCTTCTGGCAGACAGAACATCACAGCCGTGGGCTAAAAATCCGAAATTTACACTTCAATTCATTCTAATTCTAATCTAAACATGTTCGCATAAGTATAACTCATTCAAGAGAAGCGAAATAAACAAAAAGAATGAATTAAATCAAGGATTGACGAAGAAAAAAGGTTTAGAGTTCATACCGACGGAGTTGATGAAGAAATACAAGAATCGGCCGGAAAAACTCCAACAAAAGCCTCAAAAATCCTCTGAGATGGTCGGGATAGTAGTCGAGAGGATAGGAGAAGTGTTTAGAATGGAAATGTCAAGAGGCACGAGTGAAAACCAAAAGAAATCGCGCGGCTTATGAAGTTCTGGGAATTCACACGGCCGTGTGTTAATGTCGCACGGCCGTGTGCCTCTGAAATTAGGGTTTACAGGGGCCGACACACGCCCCTGTGTGCATTCTGTTCACTCTCTAGGCTACCCCACACGGGCGTGTGGAAATTCCACACGGCCGTGTGCCTACACAGGAAGATCCACAGGGGCCGATACACGGCCCTGTGGATTCACGGGAAAATACAGAAGGTCTCTGAGAATTATCACACGGCCGTGTGCCCAACCTGGTCAAGACACAAGGCCGGTCACAGGGGCACATCACACGCTCCTGTGGCCTCTCCGACCTGCCCGAGAAACACTAAGTGTTTCATACAGCCCTGTGAATAATCCACACGGCCGTGTGCCTTTCACAAGCTCTTCCATAGGGGCGCCCACACGTCCCTGTGTATTCTCGGGAAGAAGGGGCTTTCTCTGCAGAGTTTCACACGGCCGTGTGCCTTAGCACAGTGGCACTCACAGGGACATTCACACGGCCCTGTGGACTCTTTGGAAAAGAGTTTAAGTTCTACGAATTTCCACACGGTCGTGTGTTATATCCACACGGCCGTGTGCCCCTTCTGAAGTTTTTTACAGGGGCAAGGTCACGCCCCTGTGTCTTCTCAGGCTGAGCTCTATTTGGTACCACACGGCCGTGTGTTTTCTCTGGTTCTCTTAGAAAAAATTTACAGACTCTCAGAAAAATTCAAGAACTATTTTAAAACACTTAGAGCCTGTACAAATCATGAAAACATGACCAGAGACCACAGAAAACACACTCAACCGAGTTAAAATTCGTCAATTAACATTAAGGCACACGAAAACATCAATAATCCACCAGAAAAATCACATCATAAGCACATAAAAATCAGGACACCAAATCTAAGGCTTTTATTCAGACTAAAACGAAACTAAATCCTAGAAAAACTGTAAAACCTTGGGCTGCCTCCCAAGAAGCGCTTGTTTAACGTCACTAAGCTTGACGTACCTGGTCTTACCTTACGGAGGTTCATGAGTGAAGGTTGCCCTCTTCCCTACAATCTGAAAGCATGCATTACATAATCTTTGTAGAGTAGAGGGAGAGTTGTCGAATTTGTTACCACAAAAGGGTGTTACACCCTTACTCCGTGAATGCTCATCCCCTTTCTTGTTGGGGTTCTTCTTGTGGTGTCTTTTTGACCTCTTCATCCTCCGAAGCATCTTCTTCATACGCTCCTTCTCCATCTTGATGTCATCCATCTTAACTGGACCAAGTGCGAGTACTTCTTCTTCTTGTATCTCCATGTCTTTGTCCGGCCACCCTTCATATGGATCCGGGTTTAACATTTCCTGCACATATTCATCAATGCACTCATCAGTAACATCAAAATAATAAAGAGTGTCATCAAAGTCAAGAGAATGTCTCATGGCTTCGGCGAGGCGATAAGTGAGCTTGTCATCTCCGACTCTGAGTGTGAGCTCTCCACCGTCCATGTCTATTAAAGCCTTGGAAGTGCGCAAGAACGGCCTTCCAAGAATCAGCGGCACCTCGACATACTCATCCACATCGAGCACAACAAAGTCCACCGGGAAGATGTACTTGTCTACCTTCACCAACACATCTTTCACAATACCCCTCGGATGCCTCACCGATCGATCCGCAAGTTGAAGTGTCATCCGAGTCGGCCTAGGCTCGCCCAAGCCTAGCTTTTGGAAGAATGTGTAGGGCATGACGTTGATACTTGCCCCGGAATCGGCCAATGCCATCTCTTCACCCAAGTTTCCTATGTTGCATGGTATTATGAAACTCCCGGGGTCTTTCTTCTTGCTTGGCATATTCTTTTGCAACACGGCCGAGCAATTGGCATCGAGAATCACGGATGAACTCTCCTCCAATTTCCTCTTGTTGGTCAAGAGGTCCTTCAAGAACTTCGTGTATTTAGGCATTTGGGCCAACGCCTCCGCGAATAGGATATTGATGTGCAATTGTTTGAAGATACCCAGAAATTTCTTGTATTGCTCGTTATCTTGGTCACTCTTCAATCTTGAAGGATAGGGAATTCTTGGCTTGTAAGATGGGGGTGCCACCTCTTTTTCCTTTTGTGCTTCATCCTCTACCTCCATAACCTCGGGTGATTCTTTCGTCTTCTCTAGAGGGAGATTCTTCTCAACCTCTTTCCCACTCCTCAAGGTGATCGCCTTTAGTTGCTCCCTTGGATTGGTCTCCATATTACTAGGCAAGCTACCTTGAGGTCTTTCCGCCAATGTTTTCGCAATTTGACCTACTTGATTTTCCAAATTGTGTAGGGAGGCGGTGTGATTGCGAAGAGTAGCATCCACCGACTGAAATCTAGCATCCGATGAAGAAACAAACCGTGTAAGGGCTCTCTCCAGATCGGTCATCTTCCCTTCCAACCCAGTCACTCGGCTTTCTAAGTTCGGAGCTTATTGGCCTTGAAATTCCGGTGGTGCATTATTTTTCTGTTGTGACTGCCCTTGATTGTTCCAAGAGAAATTTGGGTGGTTCTTCCACCCCGGATTGTATGTTCCACTGTACGGGATGCCTTGGCTTTGTCCTCTAAAAGCATTGCCAACAAAATCAGCCTGCTCTACCGCACTAGTACCTCCAATAGCAATCGGACAATCACTCGAAGCGTGACCTCCCCCACAACCGTTACATGTAGTGATGGCCGCTGATAAGTGTCTAAATGTATATGTTTTAACATACGTATTTTGTTCACTTAGCATGTATTTTTATATGAATGGATGCCCGTTTTATGCTTAATTGAGTATTATTTATGTTGTAGGGCATGGAGGAGCCATGAGGAGCACGAGAATACAATTTGGGCGAAAAAGGATGAAAATCAGGCATCAAAGCACTGTAGCTGAAGCACTGTAGCATACTTACTATAGCAGTTACTGTTGCACCTGAGGAGTTTTGGGCTGGAAATGATGGAAGTGCTTTAGAGTGAACAGTGCAACATACGGGGCCGTATAAGAGGCCGTGAGCATCAAAAGACAGTGATTTTGTGCTAGGGTTCACGGCCCCCTATCCACCCTGGGATCCATCCTTCCACCCCGGGATACACCCCCACATGAGCCAAGTTTTGCCTTATCTTTGCCTACCTATCCACCCCGGGATCAATCTATCCACCCCGGGATACTGCGGGAATATAAAAGAACATTTTTAGGGCTTTTGAAAGGAGACTTTTTCTTGGCCTTTGAGGCCGCCGCCACCAGACCTTCTTGAGGCCTTCCGGCCACCTTTTGGCGGCGATCTTTGTGGGAAACGAGCACACATCATCACCAAGAGGGAGAGGAGCAAGGGAGAAGGAGTTGGAGTGGAGATCTAAGCCATTATCGACAATCTTGTGAAGCTTCATCCATTTAAGGAGATCATCAACTAGAGGGGGTTTTCATTGCTTCTTTTATGTTTTTGTCTTCCTTGTATGTTGTTCATGTATCCCTTGTCATGAGGGATTAACTTATCATTGTGTTTGGATTTAGATGAACCCTATGGTTCATCTTGTGTATGAACTTTGGATGTTGTATTTAATTTGGTTTGATGGTTGTTTGAGATTCAATCTTTCGTGCTTTCATGTCTAGAATTACATTTGTGGAGAAATCCGTAATTCTTTTATGAGTTGTATGCGTAGACGTGACCTACTCACGTGTACTAGATCTAGGAGAGATTGAAAGGGGATTCTTGTGCCGGCACGCCGAGAAATTGGGTGCCGATAGCCCTCCATTGCTAGGTTTAAGCCGAAGCATAGTAGGTTTACTCCTATTAGAGATTTCACGGAGCTTAATGCGATCGTAGGTGGGTTAATACGGAGAGATTCCGGTTAACACTCGTATGGGATTAGGGGTTAGTCGCCGAGAGATCGGGGCTAATCTACTCACGAGGTCTCTAGGTCTCAACTATCATCAATGCATCTTTATATCATCCTAGTTTTGGACTTAATGACAACCCTAGGTGGATTCCTTATCCAAACGCACCCTTCTCATGCTTGATACTCCCTTGATTGTTTACATCCGTATGTTAGTTACCAGGCCATAGGATTAGTTTAAATTAGTTTGTTTGCTTTATTTTCTTTCCACTCATATTGAATGGTAGGCTAGAAAATAGATGAAGAGTGAGTAATAGTACTTCCTTGGACCCAGTGGAATATGACCCCTGTGTCACTCACAGGGTATTACTTGGTGATCCCGTACACTTGCGGGGAAGCAATCAAGTTTTTGACGCCGTTGCCGGGGACATTCAAGGAATATTAGGAAAGCTCGTAGTCTATTGCTCTAGTCATTTGCTTTGTGTAAATATTTGTCTTTGTATGTATCTTTTACCAATTTGTGCATATTTATTGATTTTACTTCTTTCTTGTTTTCTTTGTTAGCTTATTGTTTTTAGTTTTGATTGTTCACACAGGGCCATGGATTTTCAAGAAAAACTTTTGGCCGCAAAAATTTTTGCACTTGAAGTGAAGATAGAAAAGCTCCTTGCCATGAAAGCAATCCCAAGCAATCCACCACAACCCCAAGTTCTCCAATTTCAGCCCCAACCACAACAAGTGAGAAAGTACAGCATTGAAGATATCTTGGCCAAATTTATGATCAACACAGAAACAGGGTTTCGGAATATAGACAAAAAGTTTGATGAGTTTGGCACCATAGTGAGAAATGTCCAAGATTCTATTCAATCTCTCGAGAACCAAGTCGGGCAACTTGTTAGGGAAAATTCCGAGCATTCATTAAGTAGCCCATCGAGCAATATCGAAAATAACCCAATTGAGCACTTGAGGGCCATCACTCCTATGTATGGGAAGCAAATAGAGGTGGGGGGCGAAGAAAGTCCAAGTGTCAAGGAAGGTGGGGTCAAGCAAGACAAGGATGTGGATGTCATCATGGCAATGGAAACATGTGAGGAAGTGGAAGAAGCTCAATCGACCACATTTGAAGACGCTACTTGCCTCAACATTGATCATTCAACAAACCAATCAATAATTTTCAAGTGCAGAAAAGAGGCTCTGGGAATTGTATTTGAAGATGTGGGAAGGAAGCTAAGGCCATCCTTGAACCCACCAATGCCGGGCTTGGACAATTCCCAACCAAAAATTTTTCCTTGGCGGCCGAAGAACATTTTATGGGCAATTGAAGTTCATCACCACAGGGTTGAGAAAAAGATTGTGGATAAGTTGTTGAAGCCTCCAATTGATCCACCCATGCAAAGCTTGACAAGTTCTCAACCCAACTTGTTCCCTTGGAGACCCAAACAACACATATGGGTAGTTCAAGGACATTTAATAAGAGTCGACGAAGAACATGTGGGTAGGAGGTGGAAACCATCCAAGGACCCACCCGTGCCAAGCTTAAATAACTCTCGACCAAAACTTTTCCCATGGAGGCCCAAGCAACTTTGTGGTGGGGTGCTCAAGGGAATTCTTGCCGGGAACAAAGAAGAAGCGGGGAGGAGGTTCAAGCCGTCTAAGGATCCGCCGAAGTTTAAATTGCACAACTCCCGGCCCAAGCTTTTCCCATGGAGGCCTAAAGGTAACATGTTCTTGGTCTCCACAAGCTTATCATCCCGGAAGGTAATTCTTTTCTTTCATGGAAGTAGCTATGCTACATGTGGCCGGGATGAACACACCCTCTTCAAGCCTCCCTAGGTAAGAATAAGGTACGTCGAGCTAATGACGTTAAACAAGCGCTTCTTGGGAAGGCAACCCAAGCTTAAATTTCTTCATTTTTTTTCTTTTTGTGTTTTTAGTTGAGTGTGTTTTGTGTATTTGTGTTTCTTTCGTATTATTGTTTGTTTGAATAAGTCCATGCTTGTTTGCCTTGTACATTTTTCTCATCGTCGTTTTTGTGTTTTAATTATTAACCATCTTGAGAAGCATGTTTTTGATGTTATGTCATGCATTAGATCGAGTTTTTAAGCATTTCTTTCATGTTGAAGGTGTTCTTAATCAATTCATGGCCTTCATTTGGTGGTTTGGGTTGCATTTGAAAGGTTTCCAGAGTTTTCCAGGTCCTCACGGCCTCAAGGGGCCGTTTGAGAGGCCATCTGCCCCCATACAGTGAGTTTTGCCTAGGGCATACGGCCCCCCTCACGGCCCTTAAGGGGGCCGTATGGATACTGTAGCACATTAAGTTGTTGCCACCCTCTCTCTTTCTCTTCATTTTTCCTTCTTCCCACACGATTTTCTCTTTTCTTTCTCCACCAATTCTTGGCCAAATCTTCTCATTTCTTCTCCTAGATCACCTCCAAACCTCTTTGAGAAGTCGATCTAATGGTTTTCTTCGAGCTTAACTCTAGTTTTCTCAAGTTTTCGTCGGTTAGCTCTTTGATGCCCTAACTTTATGTTTTTCATTTTTCTTGCATTCTTAGAGCTTGTGTGTGGATGTTTTCAAGCATTTTGCTTGATTTTGGTGGTGTGATGGTTATGGATGAGTTTTCATTTGATTTTATGTAAAATTTTTTGGATTTTCATGTTTATGGGGAGGTTCTTTCGGAGTGAACAGTACTTATACGGCCCCCATACGGCCGTATGGGGTACTGTTCATCATCTTACCCAACTTTTCTCCATCTTTTGCACCACATTTTGGTTTGTCTTGGATTCCTCTATGCTTGATTAGCTTTTTCATGATTTGTAGAAATGTAGAGGATGAAGGAATCGACAAGCAATCAACGACAAGGGCTAGCATGGATACTTTGTTTTGTTATTTTAGACTTTAGTTCGTAGCTTTTGTGTTTTGTTTTAGTTCTTGCATGATTACTCCCCGTCTCTCCTTTGTAAATTTTGTGGAATGATGATGTGCCCTTTTTGCCTTGTAGGGCATTAAGGGAAATTTGGTGAGCTTCTCCGCATTCAATGGAGATTGGACCCGACATGTATAGCTCGCCGTACTCTATGTTCGGGTCACACATCGCTAGTTGCACAAGATAAACCGGGGAAGTTCATTTTCACCCTCCTCTAATGTTTTCATTGATTATATTGCCATGTTATCCATGATTAGTGTACATTGAGGGCAATGTACAACACTAGGTGTGGGGATGGGTGTATTTACCTGTATTAGGTCAACTTTACATGCTAGTGTTATCAATGATGGCTTGTTACTTTCTTGTGAGATTCTTCAAGTATAAATTAATGATTGATGTGAGTTACATTTTTTGTTGTGCTCTATTGAATCCTGTTTCACCTCTAGTATTGTTCTGTACACTGAGTCTTTTGTTGATGCCCTGGGAATAGGCTGCTTGACTTTCTTAACTCTCTTTTATGCCTAACACACAATTTTGAGTACTTAGCCTTAGACTACTAAGTTCTATCCTTCAATGAACTCTTTAGAACTTCTAAGTCTTTTTGAGCTAGTTCTAGTTTGTTACTTGTGGTGCAGTCTAAAAGTTTGATCTAGGGTAAAAAAAAAAAAAAAAAAAGAAGTCTATGTCAGTATTCCTCTGCTAATGGAGCATGAATGCGTCTATGTAGACTGTAATCGAGTAGTTGGGTGACTCTTGTGCCTAACCAGCATGTGCATCCTCCAGAAAGATTTTTGTGCAGTCTACGTTAGGCGGACTCGAAAAAAAAAAAAAAATTGTGTATGTACATATAAATAAAAATAACCCTAGTGATCACTTAGACTGCCTACTTGAGTTTGTGAGAAGAAATGGGATTTACACTCAAGTTGTAGAATTAGAAGGATCTTAATTGTTCATTGGAGTGGCACTTAGCTTTTTAAGACTCAGTACTCTGTACTTGTGGAGTGATTAGCATATAGAGCTGTACTGATTGAAGTCATAGGGCTAGACCATGTCAGGGCAAATGAGATGAAAGATTCACTTACACTGTACAAACATATAAGAGGTGAGACAGGATCTGTTTGTTGTACGTATTGACTGTAACTCAACATCTGTATATCATTATTCTATACCTGTAGAATCTCGTATTTGTTTGAGCCGGAGATGTACATTTAGCCACTTATCATTCACTTTGTTTTTCATGATTTGTTTGCTTGGGGATAAGCAAACGCTTAGGTGTGGGGATGTTTGATAAGTGTCTAAATGTATATGTTTTAACATACGTATTTTGTTCACTTAGCATGTATTTTTATATGAATGGATGCCCGTTTTATGCTTAATTGAGTATTATTTATGTTGTAGGGCATGGAGGAGCCATGAGGAGCACGAGAATACAATTTGGGCGAAAAAGGATGAAAATCAGGTATCAAAGCACTGTAGATGAAGCACTATAGCATACTTACTATAGCAGTTGCTGTTGCACCTGAGGAGTTTTGGGCTGGAAATGATGGAAGTGCTTTAGAGTGAACAGTGCAACATACGGGGCCGTATAAGAGGCCGTGAGCATCAAAAGACAGTGATTTTGTACTAGGGTTCACGGCCCCCTATCCACCCCGGGATCCATCCTTCCACCCCGGGATACACCCCCACATGAGCCAAGTTTTGCCTTATCTTTGCCTACCTATCCACCCCGGGATCAATCTATCCACCCCGGGATACTGCGGGAATATAAAAGAACATTTTTAGGGCTTTTGAAAGGAGACTTTTTCTTGGCCTTTGAGGCCGCCGCCACCAGACCTTCTTGAGGCCTTCCGGCCACCTTTTGGCTGTGATCTTTGTGGGAAACGAGCACACATCATCACCAAGAGGAAGAGGAGCAAGGGAGAAGGAGTTGGAGTGGAGATCTAAGCCATTATCGATAATCTTGTGAAGCTTCATCCATTTAAGGAGATCATCAACTAGAGGGGGTTTTCATTGCTTCTTTTATGTTTTTGTCTTCCTTGTATGTTGTTCATGTATCCCTTGTCATGAGGGATTAACTTATCATTGTGTTTGGATTTGGATGAACCCTATGGTTCATCTTGTGTATGAACTTTGGATGTTGTATTTAATTTGGTTTGATGGTTGTTTGAGATTCAATCTTTCGTGCTTTCATGTCTAGAATTACATTTGTGGAGAAATCCGTAATTCTTTTATGAGTTGTATGCGTAGACATGACCTACTCACGTGTACTAGATCTAGGAGAGATTGAAAGGTGATTCTTGTGCCGACACGCCGAGAAATTGGGTGCCGGTAGCCCTCCATTGCTAGGTTTAAGCCGAAGGATAGTAGGTTTACTCCTATTAGAGATTTCACGGAGCTTAATGCGATCGTAGGTGGGTTAATACGGAGAGATTCCGGTTAACACTCGTATGGGATTAGGGGTTAGTCACCGAGAGATCGGGGCTAATCTACTCACGAGGTCTCTAGGTCTCAACTATCATCAATGCATCTTTATATCATCCTAGTTTTGGACTTAATGACAACCCTAGGTGGATTCCTTATCCAAACGCACCCTTCTCATGCTTGATACTCCCTTGATTGTTTACATCCGTGTGTTAGTTACCAGGCCATAGGATTAGTTTAAATTAGTTTGTTTGCTTTATTTTCTTTCCACTCATATTGAATGGTAGGCTAGAAAATAGATGAAGAGTGAGTAATAGTACTTCCTTGGACCCAGTGGAATATGACCCCTGTGTCACTCACAGGGTATTACTTGGCGATCCCGTACACTTGCGGGGAAGCAATCAGCCGCAACTCTTGGTGAAGCTAAAGTATCAAGCTTCCAACTTAGTGACTCTATTTGTGCCTCCAATAATGTAACCACGTCAACTTCATGAATTCCGGCAACCTTCTTTCTATCCCTTGAATTCCATTGATAGCTATTCATAGCCATCTCCTCTACAAGGTGCCGGGCTACACCGGGAGTCTTGCTTCCTAGAGTCTCTCCGGCCGCCGCATCTAAGAGTTGCTTGGTACTCGGATTTAACCCATTGTAGAAGGTTTGAATGATCATCCACTCGGGAAATCCATGTTGCGGGCACTTGCGAAGGAGCTCCTTGAACCTATCCCATGTCTCAAATAGAGACTCCAATTCCATTTGCGCGAAGGATGATATTTCATTCCGGAGCCTTGCAGACTTGCGTAACTAAGCCCTAGGGGAGTTTATCTACCTAGCACTTCACTCTATTTCGACCGCTATGAAATCAAGGAAACGGAGGTAGGGAGAAACCATGTCGGAGGGGAAAGGGGTACATCGCTACCTCACAACTCTCCCTCTCAACCCTCTTCAATCTTAAGTAGTCTAACCCTAAGGAGTTGTCACACCTCCAAAAGGCAACCTAAATTGTTCTCAATCCAAGTGTCACATCTAAGAGAAAACATTAGCAAGATGAAATTAAGATTGAAACTCAATTTTTATTCATCAATAATAGAAAAGCATAATAACAATGTCAAAGAAACATAATAACCCTAGAGTTTACAAGTCCGAATACCCTTAAGGGGTTTAGCTCCTCATGGAGCTATACATGTTCATCAATGTAGAAAAGAAAGCACAAAGTAAAGACATCAATGAAAACCCCTTGCGTATGGTGTGGCCGTGGTCTTGTGCGGCCGTCAAACGTCGGTGACGATGCCGATGACGCGCGCTAAACCTCCACGAAATCCTCTCTGAAACACTAGCCGCACTCCCCCATGTTGGAGAGAAAGATATGTCAAAAGATATCCCAAAAGGTCTCAAAAATTGCCTTTTATAATGTTGAGTCGCGGCTTTAAAATCTGACTTATCAGGGGCTTCACACGGCTGTGTGGAATTAACACACGGGCGTGTGAAATTTCTGTCTGCTGAAAAATTAATTCACACGGCCGTGTGAACTCTCTGGAATTCTAAATTTTGGCCGAAAGTGAACAGTGCTCGCCCGTAACGCTCCCGAGTCCATCGTTCTTCATCGAGGCGATTGAATTGGGCACACAATCAATGGTAGATCATGCCGATTGCTTCAAGTCTCCTTCTTGGTGAAGTTCTCCTAAGCTACAAGAGTTAGACTTGTTGTGAATGTGACGACTGCCTTTGTGCCCCTCCAAAGGAGGTTGGCACACACTCACAAGTCCAAGCTCGTGCCTTGTTCCGTGCTTGGTCCAAAAACTTCCCAACTTCTGCGAACACGACCTAATTTCGTTCTTCTTCTCCAATTTAGCTCCACAAACCTTCAATGCACAAGAATACACAAATGCAAGCCATTTAGTGATAAAAACTAATAAAAGATATGCTCAATGTAAGATAATAACGCTTCGCGGTACTACAACACAAGCACTTATCACTAATCAACCTTGGTTTAGCATCAGACTTTCTAAGCAAGTACCTCAAGGCTGAATAATCAGTATACACCACTACTTTTGACAGAACTAGATAGGACCGGAATTTATCAAACGCAAACACCACGGCAAGTAATTCTTTCTCAGTTGTAATATAATTCTCCTGAGCCCCAGTCAAAATTTTGCTTGCATAATAGATGGGATGAAAATGTTTGTTCCGTCTCTGCCCAAGGACTGCACCCACAGCAAAATCACTTACGTCACACATCAGCTCAAATGGGGAATCCCAATCTGGGGCTACCATTATGGGCGCTTGAATTAGCTTCTCTTTGAGTGTAACAAAGGCTTTCATGCAATCATCATTGAATTCAAACGGGACATCCTTTTCTAATAATTTTGTCAAGGGTCTAGTAATTTTCGAAAAATCCTTGATGAATCTCCTATAAAAACCCGCATGCCCAAGGAAGCTTCGGATGGCCTTCACCAAGACCGGGGGAGGTAGCTTCTCTATGACTGAAATTTTAGCTTCGTCTACCTCGATCCCTTCTTTAGGAATTTTGTGACCCAAGACTATCCCCTCCTGAACCATGAAGTGGCATTTCTCCCAACTTAGCACAAGGTTAGTTTCCTCACACCGGATGAGAACACGCTCTAGATTCTTGAGGCATAACTCGAATGTATCACCGAAGACAGAAAAATCATCCATAAACACCTCCATAAAGTCTTCTACCATGTCCTAAAAAATTGCCATCATGCATCTTTGAAAAGTAGCCGGGGCATTGCAAAGCCCGAAGGGCATTCGACGATAAGCAAATGTTCCATATGGGCATGTAAATGTGGTCTTTTCCTGATCTTCCGGTGCGATTGGGATTTGGAAATAGCCAGAAAAGCCATCCAAAAAACAATAGTAGGAGTGTCCCGCTAGCCGCTCAAGCATTAGATCAATGAATGGTAACGGGAAGTGATCCTTCCTAGTGGCATCGTTCAATTTTCTATAATCAATGTAGACACACCATCCGGTAACTGTACGAGTGGGGATTAACTCATTTCTCTCATTGGTGATCACGGTCATCCCTCCTTTCTTAGGGACCACTTGCACTGGACTGACCCATTCATTGTCAGATATTGGATAAATGATGCCTGCATCGAGGAGCTTTATAACCTCAGCCCTGACCACTTCCTTCATATTCGGGTTGAGTCTCCTTTGAGGTAGGACTGAAGGTTTGTGATCATCCTCCATCAGAATTTTGTGAGTGCAAAAAGAGGGGTTTATTCCCTTGATGTCAGCTATTTTCCAAGCAATTACTTTCTTGTGCTTCTTCAAGACACTCACCAAATCATTCTTTTGCCCAACTGTTAAATTTGCTACAATGATAACATGGAGTTCTGTTCCTTCACCCAGAAAGGCATACTCAAGATGGTTGGGTAGCTCTTTTAGCTCCAAATCAGGTGCTTCCTCCGTTGAAGGTCTCAAACCCTTGTTTCTCAATTTATCACACTGTTCTTGTTCCTCCTCTTCTGTTGACACCGAACTTCCATCCGAACTATCATCTATACCAAAGACATGTTGCACAACATATTCTTCTGTGTCTCCACTGTCCCTTGTTATTTTGACCATCTGACTTGGATGGGGTGATCGCAGTTCATCCAATTTTTGCAACAGCACGTCATTCGGGGTAGTATTTTCCTCATTTTGTGGAACCACAGCATAATTCATGTATCCTGTGAACAAGGCCTTAAAAGTGTCATTCTTATTTTCTATGGCTGAATCTTCCCTCGACTTAAACATGCAGAAAGAATTATCCTGAATGTATGATAAATGTTCTTCAAGTGGTATCCACTCCTGCCAAATGCTAGCCCAAATTGAATCATGAACTGGTGTAGGGTTTAAATTTGCCATGGTAAACTTCTTCTTCAGTCAAGTTCACATAGCACCTTGCACAACCAAGACAAATGATAACAAGTTAAGCTCAAAGGAAATGAAAATAAGAGAAAAGAAAAGAGACAAAAAGTAAATGGCTAGAGCAATAAGCTATAAGTTTCTCAGAATTCCTTAGAACTCCCCGGCAACGGCGCCAAAAACATGATTGCTTCCCCGCAAGTGTACGGGATCGCCAAGTAATACCTCGTACAGAAGCACGAGGATCGTATTCCACGGGGCTAAGGAGCTACTCTTACTCCTCCATCTCCTATTATCTAACCTAACAACAAAAGCATGGATGTATGTTCTACTAAAGCAAAGAAATAAATACGATATGATTAAACAAATTTAAAAGCATACAATGTTGTTGCAAGTACTACAATGAAGAGTGAAGACCTGTGGATGTGGATCCCCTTGAGGGTTCATCATGATACATGGATGAAAGATAAAAGGTAGCTTGGTTGATTTAGACCGAAGGATCTCAAGATTAGATCAATCCCAATTTCTCGGCGATTGAACCCTAATCCCGTACGGATATCGGTTGGAATATCTTCCTAACCAACATCCCTACGATTGCATTAAGTACAAGGAGATCCCAAAATAAGGATACACTAAACCCTAGTCTATCCTTATAGCTCAGAGGGCTATCGACACCCAATTTCTCGGTGTGCCAATACAAGTACCCCCTTTTAGTTCATTAATGACCTAATACACGCGAGTAGGTCACATCTACGTGTATAATTCAAGAAAGAACTATGGATCTCTCCATGTGGTAGTTCTAGACATGAAGCACAATGAACTAAATCTTAAACCAAACCAAGCTTGCAATTAAGTAAAGATCATCCAAAATACATGATAAACCCCCCCCCCCCCCCCCCCAAAGGTTCACCAACATCCGGTGGCCTTGGGGGTCTAGTGTGCCATCAAGCAAGTAACAACAAAAATACAAAGTAAATCACTTAAAAAGCTCATAAATGACACTCCCTAAATGAAATGATGAAGGAGGAGGTGGAGGTCCGGCCGAATGACGCTATTCCCTGTCCAAGAGATGCCGAATGACGCTTCCCTTGGCTTAGATCCTTGCCTCCTTGATGGTGAAGCTTCTCCCCTTCAAAATGATGCTCTTGCCTCCTTCTTTGGCTCCAAATCGTCGTCTCTGCAAAGATTTCTTTGTTTCTTCTCTTTAGATGCCAGCTAAGAAGTCCCCCTTTGTGTGCCCTAAAAACATCCATAAATATTCCCGCAGTATCCCGGGATGGATAGATAGGCAAAGACAAGGCAAAACTTGTCTCACGTGGGGGTGCATCCCGGGGTGGATAGGTGGATCCCGTGGTGGATAGGAGGCCGTGAGAGCTAGTTGAAATTCACTGTCTTTCGATGCTCACGGCCCCTTATACGGCCCCGTATGCTGCACTGTTCACTCTTATGCACTTCTATCATTTCCAGCCCAAAACTCCTCAGGTGCAACAGCAACTGCTATAGTAAATATGCTACAGTACTCCATCTACAGTGCTTCGACACCTGAATTTCATCCTTTTTCGCCCAAATTGCATTCCCGTGCTCCTCATGGCTCCCCCGTGTCTTACAACATAAATGATAGTCGATTAAGCACAAAACGGGCATCAATTCTTAACAAACTACATGATAAGTGAACAAAATACGTATATTAAAACATATACATTTAGACACTTATCATTCATTGTTAGATAATAATGCTTCACGTTACTATAACACAAGCACTTATCACTAGGTAGATAAACTCCCCTGGGACTTAGTTACGCCAGCAACAAAGTGAAGGGTTGACGTGAATCCTATGCACTGGGGCTTAATTTAGACTAGGGTTCTTCCACCTGGACCAAAGGGGTAGAACTATACATAGGAACAGGTTTTATCATTAGGAATCCCTAAAGCATAAGGCAATCCCACGTAGTGTTAGGCTTAGGTAGAAATACTCCCCTTGGGCTTAGTTGCGTGAGCAACAGAGTGAAGGGTTGACGTGAATCCTAATGCCGGGACATAGTGTTGGGGTTAGTCACGGTTGACCTTAGATTTGGGACTGTGTGTTTAAGGATATCCTCGACTCAATTAACATCAATAGGAAAGTATAATAGTATAGTCTTGCACTAGAAACATAAGTCCTAGAGGTAACTTGTCCAGAAACCCTATTCTCATTTATTGCTAGTCTTTCTCCTTCTACTTTTATTTGCACTTTCCTGTCTTTCATCCTTCTATTTACTTTCTTGTCTTTTATTTTAATTGATTCCATAATTCTCTCAATAAACCGACTATCACTTTTCGTACACCGCATAACTAAATAGCGAATTCTTGTGTTCTAAATCCCTATTGCCTGTGGATTCGACTACCCACTCACCACGTTAATTTATTACTTCGACAAACCCGTGCACTTGCGGGATACACGCAAGCGGTCGTGTCAAATTTTTGGCGCCGTTGCCGGGGAATAGGCGTTTTAGAGACATTTGTACTTTGCTATTTTAGCTATTCATCATTCATTCTATTTCACCTTTTCTTATTTTTCCGTCATTCTTATTTGCTTTCTTTTGCTTTGTCTTACTTTTTCTTGCAAGGGGCCTAAATGGAGATTGATGCAATCATTGAGCTATATTCTCTAGTTGAAGCTCTCAGTACAAGGCTTGATAGAAATATTGCTTCACAACAACAAAGCAATCCAAGCTACAACACATATCATCCAAATGAAAGGAGCTACCCAAATGTTTCATGGAATAATGATGGACAACATTGGGAAGCACCTCAAAAGCAATTTCAAAAGGATGAGGTACTTGAAGAGGATGCACCTCAATGGGAAAAAGCGATCGATAACTTTCTAAAAGCATCCGATGCCTCTTGCCAAAGTATGGAAGCCACGCGAAAGTGTCATGAAGCCTCCTATAACAACCTTGAGCATTGGTGAGTGGCCGCGCGACAGGCTAAAAAGCTAGCACGTGGCTCCCCGGCCGCAAGTGCGCGGGTCGTCAAGTAATAACCTCTCACGCGAGCGCGAGAGGGTCGTATTCCCAAGGGCCCCAAGATCTGCTATTACTTCCTCCTAGGTATCACTATCTAGTCTACTAAGACAAGAGTTGTAATATGAAACACAAATGCAAAAATAAATAAAAGAGAAACTATAAACAAAATGGACTAAGGCACACCATACAAGCAATCTAAAGAGCAAGTAGCAATGAGAACTGGAGGCCTCGGGCTAGGATCCCCTAAGGAGAAGAACAAGTTAGGATGAATATAGGAATTAAGGCTTAAGGTTGGCAAGAGTTGGTCCGCTAGACTCGGATGTTGACTACCCCGGAACCTCCGTAGTGTAGCCCTAATCCAGTACAGGTTCCTCTATCCAGAAGATACCCCTACGATGTCATTGGGAATAGGGAGTCTTGCCTAGGGTAATTCTATTGCGCTCTCTCGGCTAGAATCACCCTAAGGCTCGCGGGGAGCTACCGGTACCCAGAACCTCCGGTGTACCGATACATTGAATCCCCCTTCAAACATTGTGCGACCTAATACATGCAAGCATCCCACTATACAAGCATCATTCAAGAATCAAAACCTACGGAATCCATCCATTGTAGGTTGAACATGAAAACAATAGAATGAAACCAACAAACATGCCAACAATCAATTAACTAACAATTACAATCCATCCATACAAACATGTTCTTCTCCCAAGGTTCACCGGATGCCCGGAGACCTTGGGAGGCTAGTTCTACATCACAAAGAGAGCAAACAAAATATAATCAATGACAAAGCACATAGAAATCTCCCTTGGACGTGGGCTAGAAGGTGGTGACGAAAACTCGCCGGATCCGCGCCGTCGAGCTCCTTGATGAATTCCTTGAATGCAACCTTCTTCTTCCCTTGAGTTTTGCTCTTCAAATCGCTTTTCCAATCCCTTGATGATGATGGAGAACGATGGAGATGATGGTGAGAATGGAGGAGATGCTGGTGGAGAACGGTGGAGAGAATGGTGGCCAAAGACACCATAAAACAAGCCCTAGAAGCCTTAAATAACCAGACAATCATCTCTTCAGCCCGTGCGTGTGCGGGCACTGTGCGGGCCGCACAGTGCCCGCACATCCTTCTGTCTACCTTGTGCGGGTGGTGTGCGGGCCGCACAGTGCCCGCGCATTGCTATAGTAATGGTGCTACAGTAAAATGCTACAGTGAACGGCCTGAAATCCACTCTTTTCTTGCCCGAAACTTGAGGATACATGTGAGCTTCATTATATTCTTTGATGATGCCAAAAGAAGCTCAAACACGCACTAGATGGTCTTCCGATATCCTGAAATGATAATTAACAAGAAAAGCGCGTAAAGGGCATCGGAGTCATACAAAAATGCATGAAAGTAAATAAAATGTACATAATAAAAGTGATGTATTTAGACACTTATCAAATACCCCCCTACTTGTGCGTTTGCTTGTCCCCAACCAAACAAACATGAAGAACAAAAGGGATTGATAAGTGGCTAAATACACAACCTCCGGCTTAAGTGTAAGTGTACAATAGCAATGGTAAAACTCAAGATACTAAGCTAGAACCACTTAAGAAATTTCATGCATTCAACGGCAATGATATGATGTGTGTGTGCAACCCCACTACTTTGAAGCCCTGTAGACCAAGTCAGGTAGACAGAACCCCGAGGACCACATCTTGAGGCAAATCACACCACTTAGTGGAATTCAGCCTTGAAGTGGTAGAGATGCTCCTAGTAGGCTCCCAAAGATCTTTCCTCTATTGTTTGAACAACCAACGGTCATAACACTTTCTTTTGTTCCACACATATATGTACATGTATAAGTATATATTTACACATTTTTTTTTTTTGGACTAACATGAATTGCAAATCCACATTACCTGGAACTTTGTACATTCATATAAACGCGCTCATGCCTTTATAGCTTTTGGCGAGATGCACACTCTGGTTAGGAGCAAGAACCCCAAGTTACTTCGCTAGTAGGATAGAGGAGCACTGTCCCTTTTTTTTTTTTTTTTTTTTTTTTTTACCGTGTTGAGCGAAAGACATAGAGGAAAGTCCTTAAGAGTCTATTAGGAGAAATACCTAACACATCAAAGCACGAAACTCCACGAATGGGTTAGCAACTAAGAGGGTCACGAAGGTTACTACTTTCCTAACCTAGGTGTCCAAGGTTCTACATAGGAGGTTAAGTGATGGAATGCCGAGAATGACACAAAATTCTTAAGAGTGCAGGGTTATGAGTAGCTTAGCATTTATCATTGTTCTACACTATCATACACATACAAGAATCATTCGTGCTATCCTTGGTTTACTAACATGCAAAGTTGCTCAAAAATTCTTAAAGTTCACGAAAATCATGAAAGTCCACCCCCTACTTAAAGTAGTACATTGTCCCCAATGTACCTAAATCAGCAGCTCATTAAAATATATGCAATTAAAGTAAGGTAAGAGGGTTTCGTGAACTTCCCCAAGTCTCCAAGTGTAATCTTGAAGTCCATGAGATCAGGGTGGCCAATGATGAATCTTGTAGATGTTGGGAGAGAAAAATGCACTAGATGCTCCAATTCCACCTGCAAGGTAGAAAAGAACATCATCTCAAGGTGTCCATCACACACACAAAAATAAAATACAACAAACACACAAATAAACAAGGCTAAGAACAAAGAAAACAAGAAATATGAAACACAGTGTGTGGGTGCTCGAGTGAAACTTTCCAACTCAATGCTTGGCAAAACTTGAAAAGAAATAATATAAGAGCATGCAAATTCAAGTTAAAGACATTCTCACATCAAAGAGTTTGGGATTTAAAACAATTTTAAACAATGAAAATCAACAAAGATGAGAGATACGCAAAAACCCAAACCTAGATGACAAAGTTCAAAGATGTCGGTGAAAACTCGATGAAAACGATAGATCGACAAAATTAAAAGTCAAATATGATGAGAACTTTAAGATGAATGAAAGGTTGGCCAAATGAGGAGGCAAACTAAGAGGATACACCAAAAAAAATTGGAGGAAAATCTGGTGAAAGGAAGGCGAAGAAATCAGCCCCAAAGATGTTTAAAATTGAGTTGAAAATGGGCTGAAAAGGCTCTGTGCGGGTTGTGTGCAGCCCCGCACACCACCCCCACACACTAGGCTGTAAGGTGTGCGGCCTGTGTGCAGGGCCGCACACAGGTTCCAGAAGGGTATGCGGCCTGTGTGCAGGGCTGCACACAGGCCGCACAAAGGCTCCAGAAGGTGTGCGGCCTGTGCGCAAGGCCGCACATTGCCCGCACACCCCTTAAAATTTGTTTTTCCTACCTTGACATGCCATGAATCACCTTCCAACAACTATCATTCTCAACCCTACATGCATAATACTCATCAAAACACAAAGATGATCATAAATCAATGAAGAACACACCGAAAATCACCAACACAAATGAAAATACTCATCCAAGCATCAAATGCAATACATACATGAAATTAGCATACCCACACAAAGCTAAACAACCAAAACTAAGAAAACTATAACATACAAACACACTAAGCAAAATACAGAATTTAAAACCTTGGGTTGCCTCCCAAGAAGCGCTTGTTTAACGTCACGAGCTTGACGTACCTTCTTACCTCATGGAGGTTTGAAGACGGTGTGCTCCTCCCGGCCAAGTGTGGCATAACTACTACCATAGAAAATGAAACGTAGCTGCCGGGATGGTGCCGAGGTGGAGGTCAAGGTCGAATTACCTTTTGGCCTCCATGGAAAGAGCTTTGGCCGGGAATTGTGCAGTTTGAACTTGGGCGGATCCTTGGACGGCTTGAACCTCCTCTACGCTTCTTCTTCATTCCCGACCAAAATTCCTTTGATTATTCCACCAAATTGTTTGGGTCTCCAGGGAAAGAGCTTTGGTTGAGAACTATCTAAGCTTAGCGCGGGTGGGTCCTTGGGCGGCTTCAGCACCCTATCCACATTTCCTTTCTCAACCATGGTGGAATAAACTTGGACTGCCCACAAAACTTGCTTAGGCCTCCAAGGAAATATTTTTGGTTGGGAATTGTCTAAGCCAGGCATAGGTGGGTTCAGTGATGGTTCTAGTTTTCGACTCACATCTTCAAATACAATTCCCGTAATTTTCTTAGTGCACAAGACCAAAATGGGCAGATGGGTTGAATGGTCGATATTAAGGAAAGTAGCTTCTTCAAATGTGGACGATGAAGTTGATTCTACTTCCTCACATTTTTCCACAGCAACTATTTGATCCTCTCCCTTTTCTTCTTCAATTTCATCTTGAGGTGAAACTTCTACTATTTGCTCACTGGGTATTGATGCCACTTTATTTTCCTTTTCAGCCTCAAATACCTCAATATCCACTTCCACCTCAAATTTAATTTTATTCTCTTCCCTTCTAGTGTCATTCTCAGATAGGTCTTCTATAGTGTGTGGCAACTTGGTCGAAGTATTGGAAGACACTCCTATCTGGCTTTCCATGCTTTGAAGAGATGGTTGGGCATTAAAATTTGCGGCAATCAAGGCTTCAAGTTGAGCATCCGCATTCATCATAAATCTTTCAAGCACATTTTCTGTATTGAAACCCCATTCATTAAGTGGCCTACTTTGAACAACTGGAAGGGGCTGACGCCATGGTTCTTGAAAGGAGGGATCTTGCGGTTCCAACAAATTTGGGTGGCCTCCCGAGTATAGAGTATAAACATTATCGATCAGATGACGCCATGGTTCTTGAAAAGGGGGCTCCCAATGCTGCCCATGGTGATGCGATGAAAAATCTAGGTGCCCTTGCCAATATGGATCATACACATGTTCAAATTGATTGGTACTTCTTGCTCTCAAGGCCTTATACTCATTGATTTGCCATTCTTCAAGATAAAAAGGGAAACCACCTGAGCCTTCTCGAAAATCCATTGCCCTGTGCACAAAATACAATAAAAAAAAATTGAGGTATAAAAGAAAACAAGAATATTTACAAAAGAAAAGATAAATGACTAGAGTAGCGAGCTAGAACTTTTCCTAGCATTCTTGGATTTCCCAGGCAATGGCGCCAAAAACTTGGTGAGTGGCCGCGCGACAGGCTAAGAAGCTAGCACGCGGCTCCCCGGCCGCAAGTGCACGAGTCGTCAAGTAATAACCTCTCACGCTAGCGCGAGAGGGTCGTATTCCCAAGGGCCCCAAGATCTGCTATTACTTTCCTCCTAGGTATCACTATCTAGTCTACCAAGACAAGAGTTGTAATATGAAACACAAATGCAAAAATAAATAAAAGAGAAACTATAAACAAAATGGATTAAGGCACACCATACAAGCAATCTAAAGAGCAAGTAGCAATGAGAACTAGAGGCCTCGGGCTAGGATCCCCGAAGGAGAAGAACAAGTTAGGATGAATATAGGAATTAAGGCTTAAGGTTAGCAAGAGTTGGTACGCTAGACTCGGATGTCGACTATCCCGGAACCTCCGTAGTGTAGCCCTAATCCTGTACAGGTTCCTCTATCCAGAAGATACCCCTACGATGTCATTGGCAATAGGGAGTCTTGCCTAGGGTAATTCTAATGCGCTCTCTCGGCTAGAATCACCCTAAGGCTCGCGGGGAGCTACCGGTACCCAGAACCTCCGGTGTACCGATACATTGAATCCCCCTTCAAACATTGTGCGACCTAATACATGCAAGCATCCCGCTATACAAGCATCATTCAAGAATCAAAACCTACGGAATCCATCCATTGTAGGTTGAACATGAAAACAATAGAATGAAACCAACAAACATGCCAACAATCAATTAACTAACAATTACAATCTATCCATACAAACATGTTCTTCTCCCAAGGTTCACCGGATGCCCGGAGACCTTGGGAGGCTAGTTCCACATCACAAAGAGAGCAAACAAAATATAATCAATGACAAAGCACATAGAAATCTCCCTTGGACGTGGGCTAGAAGGTGGTGACGAAAACTCGCCGGATCCGCGCCGTCGAGCTCCTTGATGAATTCCTTGAATGCAACCTTCTTCTTCCCTTGAGTTTTGCTCTTCAAATCACTTTTCCAATCTCTTGATGATGATGGAGAATGATGGAGATGATGGTGAGAATGGAGGAGGTGCTGGTGGAGAAGGGTGGAGAGAATGGTGGCCAAAGACACCATAAAACAAGCCCTAGAAGCCTTAAATAACCAAACAATCATCTCTTCAGCCCGTGCGTGTGCGGGCACTGTGCGGGCCGCACAGTGCCCGCACATCCTTCTGTCTGCCTTGTGCGGGTGGTGTGCGGGCCGCACAGTTCCCGCGCAGTGCTACAGTAATGGTGCTACAATAAAATCGCTACAGTGAACGGCCTGAAATCCACTCTTTTCTTGCCCGAAACTTGAGGATACATGTGAGCTTCAATATATTCTTTGATGATGCCAAAAGAAGCTCAAACACGCACTAGATGGTCTTCCGATATCCTGAAATGATAATTAACAAGAAAAGCGCGTAAAGGGCATCGGAGTCATACAAAAATGCATGAAAGTAAATAAAATGTACATAATAAAAGTGATGTATTTAGACACTTATCAAGCATCAATTAGGATGGATACTTGACATACTCTCCAAGGAAAATGAAGTATTTGAGCAAGCAACGCAAGTTCCTTGTAGAGATGATGTGGTATTGAACGATAATGAAGAAACGGGGCAGACCGAGTACGTTGTTGTAGAAATTGAAGAGGAAAAAGAAGAAGATCATTTGGAGAATTGGGATTGCTTGAATGAAGATGGTGTTTGTGAGCAAGGAAATTTTCAAGGGGATTTGCTACTGTCATGTTCTTCCCAAGATGAAAATACACAAGAAGAAGCAAACCCTAAGGTAATGGAACAAGAACCGTTCTTTGGGATTGATCAACTCATAAAAAGCAGGAAAGAGATTTTGGGAAGGGAAAAAGTTGTGGGGAGGATATTTAAACCATCCAATGACCCACCTAAGCTAAGCTTGGACAATTCCCAACCTAAATTGTTTCCTTGGAGGCCAAAAGTAAGATGGCTGGATCCTCCAACGAATACTCCACCAGCGCAACTAGATTTTTGGTTCAAAGGAATTAGCTACGCAAATGCTAGTCGGGAGGAGCACACTCTTTTCAAGCCTCCTTAAGGTAAGAAAGAGGTACATCAAGCTTAGTGACGTTAAACAAGCGCTTCTTGGGAGGCAACCCAAGTTTTTATTGCTTTTCTAGGCTTAGGTTTAGTCTTACCATGAATAATTGCCTAGTTTCGGTGTTTTCATTTTATTATGCGTGTGCTGTGATTTTCTCATGGATTATTGGTGTTTTAGTATGCCTAGTTGTGATTGTTGAAGTATTGGGTCGTTTGAGTGTGTTTTCATGGATCTCTGGTCGTGTTCTTATCATCTATGTAGCCTCTAAGTGTTATAATCGTGTTTCTGAAATTTTATGTAGAGTCTGTAATTTTTCTAAGTTGTCCAGAGAAAACACATGCCCATGTGGAATTTCCACACGGCCGTGTGACTCATCTCAGAGCTCATCCCGAGCATCATAGGGGCCGTGTAGCTACCCCTGTGAGCGACCCAGTGAAGGGCACACGGCCGTGTGGATGTCTCACACGGCCGTGTGACATTCTGCAGAACTTCAACTCTCGTTCCAGAGAGTCCATAGGGGCGTGTGGGTACCCCTGTGAGTACCCATGTGATAAGGCACACGGCTGTGTGGGATTGCCACACGGCTGTGTGATATTCTGCAGAGATTTCTCTTCCATCCCAAAAAAACACAGGGGCGTGTGCTAACTCCTGTGAGAGAGCTTGTGAAAGGCACACGGCTTGTGGATGTTTCACATGGCCGTGAGGCGCACTTAGAGTTTTTCAGGATATCCAAAGAGGCAACAGGGGCATGTGGGTGCCCCTGTGGCCGGCCTTGTGCTTGGCCAGGTTGGGCACACGGCCGTTTGTGTGCGTTTAGAGGCAAACAGAGGAAACACAAGGGGGTGTGACTGCCCCTGTGAACCCTACCAATGGAGGCACACGGCCGTGTGGAAATTCCACACGGCCGTGTGGATGTACAGATCATGATAGGCTGTAATTTAATTTTAAAATCTTTTTGCTTTTTCAATTTTAAATGCCTCCACACTTAAGGGATGCTTCCTCCCGTCTTCCCAACCTTCTCTTCGTCTACTTAAGGAGTTTTTCAGTTGTTTTCCGGCCATATTCAAGTTTTTGATTTCCATTTTGTCAGTAAGAATCTTTTCTCCTTTTCTTCATCAATCTTTTCTTTTCTTTTTCAGCACCAGGTCTACCAGTATCAGCACCGACAACAGCACCGGAGATCGCAGAGCGGATGACACCAACGCTTGAGGCGTCTTTATCTTTATGTTTCTTTAGATTTTATTAGATTTTTGTTGAGCTTCACTGAACCCCCTTGTGTATACGTGCAAATGGTCTTGGATGTTTGGAAACTGAGGAATAGTCATAGACACGGTCATGGGACCGTGTGTTCTCCACAACCCATTGAGACTCAACTCTCAATGAATATAGCTCGATCAAATGCAACAGTTGGAGTTCAGGGGAGTAATGTTTCAATTGCCCACTTCCACACTAATTGTTTTTCACTGTTTTACTTTTCATTGTGCTTGCATGCGTACATTGGGGACAATGTACATCTTAAGTGTGTGTGTGTGTGTGGGGGGGGGGGGGGGGGGGGGGGGAGTTCACATTGCACACACATTTACTTGTGCGTTCAATTGCTTATGCTCATGTAGCCTATGGCGGTTCAACTTAGTTGCAACGGTTGTATTCTTAGAGTTTAGGAGAATTTTTAACATTGTATCCTATCATACTCTAGTTTCTACTTGAATTTTTAGGGAATTTTTGCTCGATTATCTTATATTGCACAACTTACTCTTGGAATCTTTTGAAAACTCAATCTTGAAGTTTTTAAGGAAAAGTTTATCATCGTTCTTAGTTTTACTTTGGAAAATGCATATATAAAAAAAATATATATATGAAAAAGATGGAAAAATGAAAAAAAAATATGGAAAAGAGAAAATATATATATATATATATATATATATGAGTTTGTGAATAGTTGCTTTGTTTTATGTATGCATTTGAGGTGGAAAGAGCTACCACCCATGAAGTATGTAGCTACTCTCTTAAGTCGGTTACAAGTTATGCCCTAATGAGAGAAAGAGCTATCTCATGGGATGCGTGAAAGCTACTACCCCGGTAGAAAGAACTACCTCCTCGAAAGAGTGAAAGCCACCTTTGGCGGCCGCCTAGGAAAAGGCTACCTTCGAGTTTGTGTGAAGCTACTACTTCCTTTCCTACTTTTCATATATAAATAAGTCCTTGTTAACAAAAGTTTGAGGAGTACTCGTTGGGTTGTCTTGAGTGAGTTCACACACACTACACATTTTCGAGTTAATTGTTCTTTTTGATTCGAGTTTTTAGCTAGAGCATTGATATCCTTATGCAATGTTTTGAGTTCCCCTTACTTGTAGAATGATTCTTTTACACACTTTTGGTGAGCCTAAGGCCAAGCACTTTCAATTATTCTTCCCAAGTACTTTCACGTTTTATTTTTTGCTTGAGGACAAGCAAAAGCTTAAGTGTGGGGGAGTTTGATAAGTGCTTGTGTTATAGTAATATGAAGTATTATTATCTTACATTGAGCATTACTTTCTCAGATTTAATCACTAATTAGTGTGTATTTGTGTTCTTTTGTGCATTGAAGGGTTGTGGAGAAGATTTAGAGAAAAAGAAGCAAAGAATAGGTTATGTTCGCCATTGTTGAGGAGTTCTCGGACCAAGCAAGGAACAAGGCACGAGTCTTGACTTGTGGGTGTGTGCTGATAAGTGCTTGTGTTGTAGTAACGCGAAGCGTTATTATCTTACAATGAACATACTTTTTATCAGATTTTATCATTAAATAGTGTGCATTTGTGCGTTCTTGAGCATTGTAGGTTCATGGAGCTAAGTTGGAAAAGAAGAGCGAAGTTAGGTCGTGTTCGCCGTTGTTGGGAGGTTTTCGGACCAAGCAAGGAACAAGGCACGAGGTTAGACTTGTGAGTGTGTGCCAACCTCCTTTGGAGGGGCACAAAGGCAGTCACATTCACAACAAGTCCAACTCGTGTAGCTTAGGAAAATTTCACCAAGAAGGGGACTTGAAGCAATAGGCACGATCTACCATTGATTGTGTGCCCAATTCAATGGCCTCGATGAAGAAACAACGCATTCGGGAGCAGTTCGGGGAGAGCACTGTAGCAGCACTGTAGTTGTTACTGTAGCAAATCACTGTGAAGACCCGATAACTTCAAATTTAAAGCCGCACTCAACCTATTTAAAGCCCGATTTGGAGACTTTTTTAGCATCTTTCAACCTATCTTTCTCCCCAACTTCTGGAGAGTGCGGCTAGGGTTTTGGAGAGGACTTTGTGGAGGATTGGAGCCCGCCATTGGCATCGTCACCGACGTTCGACGGGCGCACAAGACCACGGCCACACCATACGCGAGGGGGTTTTCATTGATGTCTTTAGTTTGTGTTTTATTTCATACATTGATGAACATGTATAGCTCCATGAGGAGCTAAACCCCTCGTGGGTATTCGGACTTGTAAAACTCTAGGATAATTATGTTTCTTTGACATTGTTATTATGCTTTCCATTAATTGATGAATAAATTCGAGTTTCAATTTTAGATTTCTTGTGCTATTGTTTTCTCTTAGCCGTGACACTAAGGATTGAGAACAATCTAGGTTATCCTTTGGAGGTGTGACAACTCTTGTAGGATTAGACTACTTAAAATTGAAGAGGGTTGAGAGGAGGAGTTGTAAGGTAGCACCGTACCCCTTTCCCTTCCGATGTGATTTCTCCCTACCTCCGATTCCTTGATTTATTAGAGGTTAAAATAGAGTGAAGTGCTAGGTAGACAAACTCCCCCAAGGTTTTGGGGTGACGTGAATCCTACGCACTGGGGCTTAATTTAGACTATGGTTCTTTCTCCTGGACCAAAGGGGTAGGACTACTACACATAGGAACAGGTTTTATCACTAGGAGTCCCTAGAGCTTAAAGCAATCCCACGTAGTGTTAGGCTTAGGTAGAAATACTCCCCTGGGGCTTAGTTGAGCAATCAACAGAGTGAAGGGTTGACGTGAATCCTATTGCCGGGACATAGTGTTGGGGTTAGTCACGGTTGACCTTAGATTTGGGACCGTGTGTCTAAGGATTTTCCTCGACTCAATTGACATCAATAGGAAAGTATAATAGCATAGTCTTGCACTAGAAGCATAAGTCCTAGAGGTAACTTGTCCGGATACCCTATTCTCACTTGTTGCTAGTTTCTCTCTTTTTATTCATTGCTTGCACTTTTCTCTCTTTCATCTTTTTATTTACTTGTCTTGCTTCTACTCTAATTCCATAAATTCACTCATCACTCCGATCATTGTTTCTTTTCGTATATCGCACGACTCAATAGTAATTTCTCGTATTAAAACCCCTATTCCCTGTGGATTCGACTACCCACTCACCGGGGTAACTTTATTACTTCGACAAGACCGTGCACTTGCGGTACACACGCAAAAGGTCGTGTCAAGTTTTTAGCGCCGCTGCAGGGGAATAGGCGTATTTTTTATACCTGTTTTTGCTACTTTAGTCATTCACTTCGTTGTCTATTTCACACTTTATTTTACTATCATCGTTCTTATTTTTCTTTTCTTTGTGTTGGCTTCAGGTTATGACCCGCGGGAACCCTTCGATTCTTGTTGAAGGAGACCCGAACATTGGTAGGAGAACGCACCGTAAAGGGAAAGAGCCTGTGGAAGAACAATCCGGGCAAGCCAGCATAGATTCAGAAGGGTTGGAAGCTATGGCAGAACAGAACGAACAACAAAGGACATTAGCCGATTTTGCTAGACCCGCGGTAATGGGGACCCAATCAAGCATTGTGAGGCCCCCAATTACCGCAAATAACTTTGAGTTGAAGCCGTCATTCATTCAAATGTTGCAATAGTCCACTCAGTTTAATGGGTTCGCCTATGAAGATCCCAACAACCATCTAGAGAACTTTCTTGAAGTGTGCGACATGTTGAAGATCAATGGGGTAACGGACGACGCAATCAGGTTGAGAGCCTTCCCATTTTCATTGAAGGGAAAAGCAAGACATTGGTTACATTCATTACCGAGAGCATCTATCACTACATGGGAGGAGATGGCCGAGGCATTCTTCGCTAGGTATTTCCCTCCGGGAAAATCAGCGAGGCTCCGGAATGATTTCTCATCCTTCTTGCAAGTGGAATTGGAGTCTCTATTCGAGACATGGGATAGGTTCAAGGAGCTCCTCCGGAAGTGCCCGCAACATGAATCCCCCGAGTGGATGATCATTCATACTTTCTACATTGGGTTGAATCCAAGCACGAAGCAACTTTTAGATGCGGCGGCAGGAGGGACTCTGGGAGGCAAGACCCCCGATGAAGCCCGGCACCTTATCGAAGAGATGGCGATGAATAGCTATCAATGGAACACAAGGGACAGAAGGAAGGTAGCCGGAATTCATGATGTTGATGCAGTTACATCTTTGGTGGCACGAGTAGAGTCATTGAGTAAGAAGTTGGACGCTCTAACTTCACCAATAGTTGCGGCCATCACTACATGTAACTGTTGTGGGGGAGGTCATGCTTCAAGTGATTGTCCGATTGCTGTTGGAGGCGCTAGTACGGTGGAGTAGGCTGATTTTGTGGGAAATAACTACAGAGGACAAGGCCAAGGCAACCCGTATAGTGGCACTTACAATCCGAGGTAGAGGAATCACCCAAATTTCTCATGGAGCAACCAAGGACAGTCACAACAAAAGAACAACACACCACCAGGATTTCAAGGCCAACAAGCACCGAATTTAGAAAGCCGAGTGACAGGGATAGAAGGAAAGATGACTGATCTAGAAAGAGCTCTCACACGGTTTGTTTCTTCATCGGATGCTAGATTTCAGTCGGTGGAAGCTACACTTCGCAATCATACCGCCTCCTTGCATAAGTTGGAGAATCAAATGGGGCAAATTGTGAAGACATTAGCGGAAAGGCCTCAAGGAAGTTTGCCTAGTAATACGGAGACTAATCCGAGGGAATAATTGAAGGCAATCACATTGAGGAGTGGGAAAGAGGTCGACAGAAATCTCCCTCTAGAGAAGGCCCTAGAGACACCCGAGGTAGTGGAGATAGAGGAAGGAGTAACAAAGGAAAAAGAGGTGGCATCCCCACCCTACAAGCCAAGGATCCCCTATCCTTCACGATTGAAGAATGACCAAGAGAACGAACAATACAAGAAATTTCTGGGAATTTTCAAACAGTTGCACATCAACATACCATTCGCGGAAGCATTAGCCCAAATGCCTAAGTACGCGAAGTTCTTGAAGGACCTCTTGACCAACAAGAGGAAATTGGAGGAGAGTGCGTCTGTGATACTAGATGCCAATTGCTCGGCCGTATTGCAAAAGAACATGCCGAGCAAAAGAAAAGATCCCGGGAGTTTCATAATACCATGTAACATTGGCAACATGGGTGAAGAGATGGCATTGGCCGACTCGGGGGCAAGCATAAATGTCATGCCCTACACGTTCTTCCAAAAGCTGGGCTTGGGCGAGCCAAGACCCACTCGGATGACACTTCAACTCGCGGACCGATCAGTGAGACATCCGAGAGGAATCGTGGAAGATGTGTTGGTGAAAGTCGACAAATACATATTTCCAGTTGACTTCGTAGTGTTGGATGTCGATGAGGATGTCGAGGTTCCATTGATCCTTGGAAGGCCATTCTTGAGCACCTCCAAGGCGTTGATTGACATGGATGGCGGGGAGCTCACATTGCGAGTGGGAGAAGACAAACTTACATACCGACTCGCCGAAGCCATGAGACACTCTCTCGATTTTGATGACACTTTATATTTCCTTGACACCACTGATGAACTAATAGATGATTATGTGCAGGAACTGATGAACCCAAATCCATATGAAGGGTGGCCGGACCACGAATTGGAGACTGAAGAAGAAGTGCTCTCCATTGGTCTAATCAAGGATGACTTCAAGCAAGAAACGGAGCGTATGAAGAAAATGCTTCGGAGGATGAAAAGGTCGAAAAGACACCACAAGAAGAACCCCAACAACAAGGGGAATTAACATTCAAGAAGTAAGGGTGATTCACCCTTTAGTGGTAACAAATTCGACAACTCCCCCTCTACTCTACAAAGGTTATGTAATGCATGCTTTCAGGTTGTAGGGAAGAGGGCAACCTCCATTCATGAGCCCCCATAAGGTAAGCCAGGTACGTCAAGCTAAGTGACGTTAAACAAGCGCTTCTTGGGAGGCAACCTAAGGTTTTACAGTTTTTCTAGGACCTAGTTAGCTTTAGAGTGAATAAAAGTCTTAGTTTTGGTGTCCTGAATTTTTCATGTGCTTACGCTGCGATTTTCTTGTGGGTTTTTGATGAATCACGTGTGCCTTGATGATAATTGATGAAGTTTAAGTCGGTTGAGTGTGTTTTCTGTGGTTTCTGGTCATGTTTTTATGATTTTTACAGGTTCTAAGTGTTATACAAAAGTTTCTGATTTTTTCTAAGAAGAGTGTAAAATTTCCTAAGTAAACCAGAGAAAACACACGGCCGTGTGGAATTAACACACGGCCGTGTGTTACCAATTAGGACTCATCCAGAGGAGACACAGGGGCGTGACCTTGGCCCTGTGAAAAACTCCAGAAGGGGCACACGGCCGTGTGGAATTAACACACGGCCGTGTGGGTTTTCGCATAACTTTTACTCTCATCCCAGAGAGTCCACAGGGACGTGTAGGTGCCCCTGTGAATTCTACTGTGCCAAGGCACATGGCCGTGTGCAAGTTCCACACGGCCGTGTGAAACTCTGCAGAAAAACCCCTTCTCCCCGAGAATACACAGGGGCGTGTGGGTGCCCCTGTGGGAGAGCTTGTGAAAGGTACACGGCCGTGTGGATTATTCACACGGTCGTGTGATAATACTTAGTGTTTCTCCGGCAAGTCAGAGAGGCCACAGGGGCGTGTGAGGTGCCCCTGTGGCTGGCTTTGTGTTCTTGACCAGGTTGGGCACACGGCCGTGTGGAAATTCCACACGGCCGTGTGAACAGTTTCAGAAACCTTCTGAATTCTCCCGAGAACTCAAAGAGGCGTGAACCAACCCCTGTGAATTCCCCTGTGAAGGTACACGACCGTGTGGATGGTTTCACACGGCCGTGTGGGATCGCCCAGAGAGTGAATAGAATGCACACAGGGGCGTGTGTTGGCCCCTGTGAACCCTAATTTCAGAGGCACACGGCCGTGTGGCATTGCCACACGCCCGTGTGAATTCCCAGAACTCCAAAAGCCACGCGATTTCTTTTAGTTTTCACTCATGCCTCTTCCATTTTCATTCTAAACTCTTCTCCTACCCTCTCCACTAATTTCCCGACCGTCTCAGAGGGTTTTGAAGGTTTTTATTGTAGTTTTCCGGCCGATTCTTAGTATTTCTTCATCCACTCCGTTGGTAAGGACTTCAAAGTCTTTTTCTTCGTTAATTCTTAATTTGATTCGATTCTTTGGATGATTTCGCTTGTTTTAAATGCTTATTATATATGCGAACATGCTTAGGGATGAATTAGAACAAATTAGAGTGTAAATTTTGGATTTCTAGACCCACGGCCGTGAGGCTCTGTCTGCCCGATGATCCACACGGGCGTGTGGAATTAACACACGGCCGTGTGGATTCCTGCAGATTGTTCTGTTTTAATGTTTTTTGATCGATTCTCTTTTCAATCTCGCAGATATGGCTTCCAGATCTAAGAAGTCGGCTGGGAAGTGACCCCGTGAGCCCACACCCCCTCCAGAGGCGACAGAGTTTCGTATACCTGAGCACCAGACCAGGTTTGATAGATTGTCCACACTCCGTTATGGACAGTCACGATACCCTGACCTGAGCATTATCAGAGGGATCCAGGGGGGTGACAGTGTTGCTGAGGAGGTTGAGGAGCTACTCTCGGTGGGTGGCTGGAGGAGACTACTGAGGATCAGAGATCCAGCCATTCGAGGAGTGACACTGGAGTTTCTGGCCTCATTTGAGTTTGACAGATCATACAGGGACTTTTCTACTCCTGATGCGATTCAATTCAGGGTATTAGGCTAGCATTTCAGCCTCAGCTTGACCCAGTTTTCGATCCATATGGGGCTATACGATGAGGCCTATACACAGACCGAGGAGTATAGGGATCTTCCTACAGACTATCCGGGCAGTCTTACTCCGTAGAGGGCGTACAAAGATTTGTGCGGAGAAGGCCAGTATGAGCCAGGGGTCTCGAAGGCCACGTGTTTATCTCGCCTAGCCTACAGATATTTACATGCCATTCTGAGTAGATCAGTGAGTGGCCGGGGTGATAGCATTGGGGTTCTGAGCCGGCAGGAGCTTCTTTATCTATATTCTATGGCTCAGAGGGTACCACTCCACCTAGGGCACATTTTAGCAGAGCATTTGCGCCATTAGGGCCAGTACCCTAGGGTAGGAGTGATCTTCGCGGGACCCTACATTTCGAGACTCCTGATCGGAACGAGTCTCAGAGACGGAGTGCGGGGGGCAGAGAAGACTAGTGTACCGATCCCTCTGGGCGCAGATACACTGAGGATGATGGGGATGATCCGCAGAGCAGGATCAGGGACATATACATGGACCATTCCCCAGACAGAGCAGGGCGAGGACTCACAGGCAGCCTTAGAGCCGCCACCAGTGGACACAGAGACAGGGGCAAAGGCTGAGGCACCACCCACAGCACAGGAGCCACCTCCAGTGCGTATTTTTTCTCCATCTCGAGGACAGGACAGGTTCGAGCGCCTCGAGAGTGCTGTGGGCATCATACAGCAGGAGTTAGTGGAGGTGAGGGTCGCACAGACAGCAGGGTTTGCCGAGTTGAGGACCACATAGGCATCACAGTTCGCTCACTTGTCGGCACAGCTCGCCACAGTGATCCAGTTGTTTGAGCGATCTGTGGTGCGACCCCGACGGGTCCCCTCACCGACTCCACCTCCATCTCCATCAGTATCAGATCCACCAGCAGCAGCAGCAGCAGCACTAGAGGATACACATCAGGACACCGACGCTGAGGCGTCGTAGATTTTTTCTTTCTTTTATCGCACTTTTATTTTCTTATTTTGTTGGACTTGTAGTACCCAGAAAGGACTCTCCTATTGGGTTTGTTTTTATTTTTCCTTTATTTTGTCTCGAGTTGTATCTCATTATCATATCTTTATATACTCGAGCTTTATTTTGGTTTTTCTTGAGCTATACTGAACCCTTGCATATGTGTGCAGATGGTCTTGGATTTAAGGAAATTGAGGAATTGTCATAGGCACGGTCATGGGACCGTGTGTGCTCCACAAACCATTGAGACTCAACTCTCAATGACCTAGCTCCATCAAACTCAAACACTTGGAGTTCAGGGGAGTAATGGTTCAATTGCAACTTCCACACTAATTGTTTTTCACTGTTTTATTGTTTAGAGTGCTTGCATGCGTACATTGGGGACAATGTACATCTTAAGTGTGGGGGGGAGTTCACATTGCACACACCTTTACTTGTGCGTTCAATTGCTCATGCTTATGTAGCCTATGGCCGTTCACCTTAGTTGCAACGGTTGTATTCTTAGAGTTTAGTAGAAATTTTAACATTGTATCCTATCATGCTCTAGTTTCTACTTGAATTTTAGGGAATTTTTGCTCGATATTCTCATATTGCACAACTTACTCTTGGAATCTTTTGGAAACTCAATCTTGAAGTTTTTAAGGACAAGTTTATCATCGTTCTTGGTTTTACTTTGGAAAATGCATATAAAAAAAATGAAAAAAAAATATGGAAAAGAGAAAAGAAAAAAAAAGTATATGAGTTTGTAAATATTAGCTTTGATTTAATTATGCATTTGGGGTGGTAAGAGCTACCGCCTATGAAGTATGCAGCTACTCTCATAAGTAGGATACAAGTTATGCCCTAATGAGAGAAAGAGCTATCTCATGGGATGCGTGAAAGCTACTACCCCGGTAGAAAGAGCTACCTCCTCGAAAGAGTGAAAGCCACCTTTGGCGGCCGCCTTGGAAAGGGCTACCTTCAAGGATGTGTGAAGCTACTACTTCCACCACTATTTTTGTTTTTGTATATAAATAAGTCCTTTCTAACCAAAGTTTGAGGAGTACTTGTTGGTTCTCTTGAATAAGATCGCACACACCAACACATTTTCGAGTTTTCATCCTTTTTGATTCGAGTTTTTAGCTAGAGCATTGGTAACCTTATGCAATGTTTTGAGTTCCCCTTACTTGTAGAATGCTTCTTTTGCATGCTTATGGTGAACCTAAGGCCGAGCACTTTCAATTGTTCTTCCCAAGTACTTTCACGTTCTATTTTGCTTAAGGACAAGCAAAAGCTTAAGTGTGGGTGGATTTGATAAGTGCTTGTGTTGTAGTAACGCGAAGCGTTATTATCTTACAATGAACATACTTTTTATCAGATTTTATCATTAAATAGTGTGCATTTGTGCGTTCTTGAGCATTGTAGGTTCATGGAGCTAAGTTGGAAAAGAAGAGCGAAGTTAGGTCGTGTTCGCCGTTGTTGGGAGGTTTTCGGACCAAGCAAGGAACAAGGCACGAGGTTAGACTTGTGAGTGTGTGCCAACCTCCTTTGGAGGGGCACAAAGGCAGTCACATTCACAACAAGTCCAACTCGTGTAGCTTAGGAAAATTTCACCAAGAAGGGGACTTGAAGCAATAGGCACGATCTACCATTGATTGTGTGCCCAATTCAATGGCCTCGATGAAGAAACAACGCATTCGGGAGCAGTTCGGGGAGAGCACTGTAGCAACACTGTAGGTGGTACTGTAGCACATCACTGTAGCAAGTTACTGTGCACTTCTACCGAAAAATCAAGATTCCAGAGAATTCACACGGGCGTATGGAATTAACACACGGCCGTGTGAAATAATTTTCCAGCAAGCCAGAGAGTTCACACGGGCGTGTGGAATTAACACACGGCTGTGTGAATTGATTTCCCAGCAAGCCAGAGAGTTCACACGGGCGTGTGGAATTAACACACGGCCGTGTGAAGTAATTTTTCAGGAAAGACAGAAACTTCACACGGGCGTGTGGAAATTCCACACGGCCGTGTGAAGTCCCGATAACTTCAAATTTAAAGCCGCACTCAACCTATTTAAAGCCCGATTTGTAGACTTTTTGAGCATATTTCAACCTATCTTTCTCCCTAACTTCTGGAGAGTGCGGCTAGGGTTTCGGAGAGGACTTTGTGGAGGATTGGAGCGCGCCATCAGCATCGTCACCGACGTTCGACGGCCGCACAAGACCACGGCCACACCATACGCGAGGGGGTTTTCATTGATGTCTTTAGTTTGTGTTTTATTTCATACATTGATGAACATGTATAGCTCCATGAGAAGCTAAACCCCTCGTGGGTATTCGGACTTGTAAAACTATAGGATAATTATGTTTCTTTGACATTGTTATTATGCTTTCCATTAATTGATGAATAAATTCGACTTTCAATTTTAGATTTCTTGTGCTATTGTTTTCTCTTAACCGTGACACTAAGGATTGAGAACAATCTAGGTTATCCTTTGGAGGTGTGACAACTCCTGTAGGATTAGACTACTTAAAATTGAAGAGGGTTGAGAGGGAGAGTTGTGAGGTAGCACCGTACCCCTTTCCCTTCCGATGTGATTTCTCCCTACCTCCGATTCCTTGATTTAATAGAGGTCAAAATAGAGTGAAGTGCTAAGTAGACAAACTCCCCCAAGGTTTTGGGGTGACGTGAATCCTATGCACTGGGGCTTAATTTAGACTATGGTTCTTCCTCCTGGACCAAAGGGGTAGGACTACTACACATAGGAACAGGTTTTATCACTAGGAGTCCCTAGAGCTTAAAGCAATCCCACGTAGTGTTAGGCTTAGGTAGAAATACTCCCCTGGGGCTTAGTTGAGCATTCAACAGAGTGAAGGGTTGATGTGAATCCTATTACCGGGACATAGTGTTGGGGTTAGTCACGGTTGAACTTAGATTTGGGACCGTGTGTCTAAGGATTTTCCTCGACTCAATTGACATCAATATGAAAGTATAATAGCATAGTCTTGCACTAGAAGCATAAGTCCTAGAGGTAACTTGTCCGGATACCCTATTCTCACTTGTTGCTAGTTTCTCTCTTTTTACTCATTGCTTGCACTTTTCTCTCTTTCATCTTTTTATTTACTTGTCTTGCTTCTACTCTAATTCCATAAATTCACTCATCACTCCGATCATTGTTTCTTTTCGTATATCGCACGACTCAATAGCAATTTTCTCGTATTTTAAACCCCTATTCCCTGTGGATTCGACTACCCACTCACCGGGGTAACTTTATTACTTCGACAAGACCGTGCACTTGCGGTACACACGCAAAAGGTCGTGTCATGTGCCAACCTCCATTGGAGGGGTATAAGGGCAGTCATATTCACAAAAGTCTATAACTCGTGTAGGATTGGAGAACTTCGCCAATAAACAGAAATGAAGTAATCGACATTATCTACCATTTATTGTGTGTCCAATTCAACGGCCTCGATGAAGAACGATGAATTCGGGAGCATTTCGGCGAGTACTCAGGCAGCACTGTAGCTTTTGCACTGCAGGGGGGGAACACTGTAGCAAGCTACTGTTCATTTTCTACCGAAAATCAGGATTCCAGAGAATTCACACGGGCGTGTGGAATTAACACACGGCCGTGTGAATTAATTTTTCAGCAGATGATAAATGCCTAACTGTACGTATTATTTATGTATGTTCGCATATTCTTCGAGTATTTTTATATGAGTGGATGCCCGTTTTCGGTCTAAATTGTTTTATTTCGTGTTACAGGCACTGAAGTTACCACGGGGAGCTCGTCAACGAGATTTTTAGAAGAAATTGACAAGAAAAGACCATTTTCGAGCCGGTGACTGTAGCAGTACTGTAGCACGAGATTTTGGCGAGACGGCTAAGTCTGGAATTTCATACGGGCACCCATACGGGCGCTGGATTGCCCGCATACGGCTCCTGTAGCAGCAGCACTGTAGCAGGGATGCTGTAGCATTTTACTATAGCACTCACTGCAGCAACTGACACGAAACTCGGGTGCTACAGTACCGTATGTCGGCCCGTATGACAGCCCGCATGAGTTGCTGGAATTGAGTTTTAAAAGAGAAAGTAGTTCATTTTTCAAGAAAAAAAAGCCCTAGGTCTTGAGCAAACTTGCCACCATCTTCAAATCGGAGCTAGGATCTGCCGTCGGAGGCCATTTTCCGGGGAGAGAACGACAAGGAGAGTGACATACGACGAGATCCACCTTCTTGATCCATGGTTGAGAGGAGAATCGACAAGGGAAGCCACCTATTTGGTGGCGTCTTTGGAACGTTATTCGGCCTCTATCTTTTGAGGGAGTGTTCTTGTCTTTGTATTTGGTTGTTTCTATGTACTATCTTGTGTATTTTGTATTCATGGGCAACTAAACCCCAAGGTCACCGGATGTAGGTGAACCTTGGGGGTGAACTAGTGTAGGATGCTTGCTTGACTTGATTTATGCATTTTGGGACTTGTTTGTGAACCTTGTTTGGTGTATTTGAATGCTTGGTATGCATGAGAACTCCGTGTATCAATGTTTAGAAAATACTAGGAAGCATGACCATTTCCCTAGTATTAGGCTCACCAAGCTTGGTAGGGATACATGTATGAATACACTCTGACCATCGGGTATTTGTACCCCTCCAATTGTTAGGGTTGACCTAGATTGTGTCTTCTCCCTAACTTGAGAAACCTTTTGCTCCCTTTGCAATCGTGTGAGGATTCGAGCGGAAGGAATTCGGTATTCGATACTTATACCGGATTAGGGACCAATTTCCGTGACCATCGGTTTGGTCTAACTTCGGGTTTCTCGGTCCAAACTACTTTTTTGCATGCTAGTTAAGGCAAACCCCGCACTTTAGTAGCGCCCTTGGTAATCCTCATCCGTGACCCTCTCTTTGTATTGTTTTACCCCTCGATTATTGCTTCCACCTTAGAGCATCTTATTTGTATGTTAATCATCTTTTTAATTACTTTTGCACAACACTTGACTTGATCGGCCAAACAATCATACGAAGAGGAAGTAAGGGTAGATTCTCGGGCCCTTGGGAATACGACCCCCTTGCGGCTAAGGTTTCGGAGAGGACTTTGTGGAGTTATCGGCATCGTCATCGACGTTCGACGGCCGCACAAGACCATGGCCACACTATACGCAAGGGGGTTTTCATCAATGTTTTTTTTTGTGCTTTCTTTCATATTTTGATGAACATGTATAGCTCCATGAGGAGCTAAACCCCTCGTGGGTATTCGGACTTGTAAACCCTAGGATTATTATGTTTCTATGACATTGTTATTATGCTTTTCCATTATTGATGAATAAATTCGAGTTTCAATTTTAATTCTCTTTTGCTATTGTTTTCTCTTAGCCGTGACACTAAGGATTGAGAACAATCTAGGTTATCATTTGGAGGGGTGACAACTCCTATAGGATTAGACTACTTAAGATTGAAGAATGTTGAGAGGGAGAGTTGTGAGGTAGCGATGTATCCCCTTTCCCTTCCGGTGTGATTTTTCCTTACCTCTGTTTTCTTGATTTATTAGCGATCGAGATAGAGTGAAGTACTAGGTAGATAAACTCCCCTAGGACTTAGTTGCACCAGCAACAGAGTGAAGGGTTGATGTGAATCCTATGCACTAGGGCTTAATTTAGACTAGGGTTCTTCCACCTGGACCAAAGGCGTAGAACTATACATAGGAACAGGTTTTATCACTAGGAATCCCTAAAGCGTAAGGCAATCCCATGTAGTGTTAGGCTTATATAGAAATACTCCCCTGGGGCTTAGTTGCGTGAGCGACAGAGTGAAGGGTTGACGTGAATTCTAATGCCGGGATATAGTGTTGGGGTTAGTCACGGTTGACCTTAGATTTGGGACCATGTGTTTAAGGATATCCTCGACTCAATTAACATCAATAGGAAAGTATAATAGTATAGTCTTGCACTAGAAGCATAAGTCCTAGAGGTAACTTGTCCGGATACCCTATTCTCATTCATTGCTAGTCTTTCTGCTTCTACTTTTATTTGCACTTTCCTGTCTTTCATCCTTCTATTTACTTTCTTGTCTTTTAATTTAATTGATTCCATAATTCTCTCAACAAACCCACTATCACCTTTCATACACCGCATAACTAAATAGCGAATTCTTGTGTTCTAAATCCCTATTCCCTGTGGATTCGACTACCCACTCGCCAGGGTAATTTATTACTTTGACAAACCCGTGCACTTGCGGGATACACGCAAGGGGTCGTGTCAAAACCCGAACATGAAGGAAGTTGTAAAGGCAGAGGTGGTGACACTACTAGATGCAGGGATCATTTATCCTATTTCTGATAGTGCTTGGGTGAGCCCAACGCAAGTGTTTTCGAAGAAAGGTGGGATGACAGTGATCAAGAATGAAAGAAATGAACTTATCCCAACTAGAACAGTCACAGGATGGGGGGTTTGCATTGATTACAGAAGGCTGAATGATGCAACCCGGAAGGATCACTTCCCATTGCCTTTTATTAATCAAATGTTGGAGCGATTAGCAAGGCATCATTTTTACTGCTTTCTAGATGGGATGTCAGGATACTTTCTGATTCCTATTGCTCCGGAAGATCAAGACAAGACAACTTTTACCTATCCTCACGGGACTTTTGCATACAGACTAATGTTGTTCGGGTTATGCAACGCACCTGCTACATTCCAACGTTGTATGACTGCTATTTTTGATGACCTTGTCGAAGACATAATGGAAGTGTTTATGGATGATTTCTCCGTGTTTGTTGACTTTTTTGACATATGTTTGAAGAACTTGGAAAGAGTGTTGATAAGGTGTGAGGAGACAAATCTTATGCTAAATTTGGAGAAGTGTCACTTCATGGTTCAGGAAGGCATTATTCTTGGGCACAAGATTTCCCAGATGGGTATGGTGGTGGACAAGGCAAAAATTGAAGTCATAGATAAACTTCCTCCACCAACAAACATTAAGGGGATTCGGAGTTTTCTAGGGCATGCAGGCTTCTATCGGCGGTTCATTAAGGATTTTTTGAAGATCACTCAACTGTTGACTAAGCTCCTAGAAAAAGATGCTCCGTTTGATTTTGGGGAAGATTGTGCAACATCTTTTAATGTTTAAAAGAAAAATTAGTTCAAGCTCCATTCTTAATCACCCCAAACTGGAATGAACCGTTTGAGCTCATGTGCGATGCTAGTGACTATGCTATCGGAGCCGTGTTGGGGCAGCGGAAAGGCAAGTAATTCCAACCCATTTATTATGCCAGTAAGACTCTCACAGATGCGCAGGAGAATTACACTACTACAGAGAAGGAATTATTAGCAGTGGTGTTCACCCTCGATAAGTTCAGGCCATATCTTATCTTGTCAAGAGTCATCGTGTTTACAAACCATTCAGCTCTCCGTTACCTCATGAACAAAACTGATGTAAAACCGAGATTGATCCATTAGATACTACTCTTACAGGAGTTTGACATGGAGATAAAGGATAAGAAAGGGACTGAAAACGTAGTGGTGGATCACTTGTCATGGTTAGAAGGTAGCATTAGACAAGAGCCATCAAACAAGGAGATCAATGACTTCTTCCCAGAGGAACATTTGTATTCGATTCAGAAATTAACATCATTAGGTGATACTCCATGGTTTGCAAACTTTGCTAATTACTTGTGAGGGAAGGTCCTCAAACAAGGGCTCACGTTCCAACTAAAGAAGAAGTTCTTTAGTGATTTGAAGAACTATTTCTCGGATGATCCATTCCTTTTCCGTATTTGTGCAGATCATATAGTTTGGAGATGTGTATCATGGGAGGAAGGATCGGATATCCTTGCTCATTGTCATTCAGGCCCAGTTGGGGCCATTATGCATCTAGTAGACCCGCAGAAAAGGCCTTGGCTGCAGAATTTTATTGGCCGACTCTCTTTCACGATGCACACCAGTTTGTTCTTCGATGTGATAATTGTCAGAAGGCAGGAAATTTATCTCAGCGGGATGAGATGCCTCAGAACCCTATGCAATTCTGTGAGGTTTTTGATGTTTGGAGCATTGATTTCATGGGGCCGTTTCCAAAGTCTAACGGGAACCAATACATATTAGTGGCAGTCGACTATGTCTCCAAATGGGTTGAAGCCCATGTATTGCCAAGTAATGATGCTAGAACTATGGCAAAATCCACCAAAGGGTGAATCACCCTTACGCCTTGAATGTTCATTCCCCTAGTTGTTGGGGTTCTTCTTGTGGCGTCTTTTCGACCTTTTCATCCTCTGAAGCATTTTCTTCATACGCTCCGTTTCTTGCTTGAAGTCATCCTTGATTAGACCAATGGAGAGCACTTCTTCTTCAGTCTCCAAGTCGTGGTCCGGCCATCCTTCATATGGATTTGGGTTCATCAGTTCCTGCACATAATCATCTATTAGTTCATCAGTGGTGTCAAGGAAATATAAAGTGTCATCAAAATCGAGAGAGTGTCTCATGGCTTCGGCGAGTCGGTATGTAAGTTTGTCTTCTCCCACTCGCAATGTGAGCTCCCCGCCGTCCATGTCAATCAACGCCTTGGAGGTGCGCAAGAATGGCCTTCTAAGGATCAATGGAACCTCGACATCCACATCGACATCCAACACTACGAAGTCAACAGGAAATATGTATTTGTCGACTTTCACCAACACATCTTCCACGATTCCTCTCGGATGTCTCACTGATCGGTCCGCGAGTTGAAGTGTCATCCGAGTGGGTCTTGGCTCGCCCAAGCCCAGCTTTTGGAAGAACGTGTAGGGCATGACATTTATGCTTGCCCCCGAGTCGGCCAATGCCATCTCTTCACCCATGTTGCCAATGTTACATGGTATTATGAAACTCCCGGGATCTTTTCTTTTGCTCGGCATGTTCTTTTACAATACGGCCGAGCAATTGGCATCTAGTATCACAGACGCACTCTCCTCCAATTTCCTCTTGTTGGTCAAGAGGTCCTTCAAGAACTTCGCGTACTTAGGCATTTGGGCTAATGCTTCCGTGAATGGTATATTGATGTGCAACTGTTTGAAAATTCCCAGAAATTTCTTGTATTGTTCGTTCTCTTGGTCATTCTTCAATCGGGAAGGATAGGGGATCCTTGGCTTGTAGGGTGGGCATTGAATTGGACACACAATCAATGGTAGATCGGGCCTATTGCTTCAAGTCCCCTTCTTGGTGAAATTTTCCTAAGCTACACGAGTTGGACTTGTTGTGAATGTGACTGCCTTTGTGCCCCTCCAAAGGAGGTTGGCACACACTCACAAGTCTAACCACGTGCCTTGTTCCTTGCTTGGTCCGAAAACCTCCCAACAACGGCGAATGATAAGTGCCTAAATACATCATGTTATAGCTATGATGTTCTTGTACATTCATGCAACTTATGTGTATTTTCGATGAGTTTTTGCGCACTTGATGTTTTATTTTTTCATTTCAGGGTTTCAAGGACCAAGTGCGCAAGTTTTGACCATATTCGTGTCATTCCGGGGATGATTGAAGAAGGAACGAAGAGTTGGAGCACCCTGGAAGCCGACGCGCCGCACGCGGACACATTTTTCTCGGCCGTGTGCGGCCACTGTGCGGGCTGCGCAGTGGCCGCACACCCTGGCCAGAAGGGTGTGCGGCCACTGTGCGGCCCGCACAGTGACCGCACAAGAGAGACAGAGAAGTGTGCGGCCAGTGTGCGGCCCGCACACTGGCCGCACAGCACAGCCAGAAGGCTGTGCGGGCACTGTGCGGCCCGCACAGTGCCCGCACACCTTCGGGCTATATATGCTTGTTCTGAAGAGTTTTTCGGGGGATCTTTTTCTCATCCGGCCTCCACTTGCCCTAGACTTCATTTCACCATTTCTTGAGGGATTTTGGAAGGATTTTCGGCTAGTTTCGAAGGAGAGAAGAAGGGGAAGACGTTGAGAAGCTTCATAGGGCTCGCCGGCGCGGATCCGACGAGCTACGCCATCAACCCTAGTCGACATCTTCGAGGGGGTTTTTCTTGTTTTTATTGGATGGAATTGTTGTATGATGAGCTCCTTAGTTTTGTGATGTTGAACTAAACCTCCCAAGGCCGCCGGGCTCCCGGTGAACCTTGGGAGGAGACTTTGTATGAATGACCTATATTTTGCTTTAAATGAATGTGTTAGTTTGATTGTTTGGTTTTAATTCATCATCATGTTGTTCATTCTACAATGGATGGATTCCGTAGAATTGATTTTGAATGATACTTGTTTGGCGGGATGCTAGCTTGTATTAGGTCCTTTGATGAGTTAAAGAGGGTAACATGTATTAATACACCGGAGGTTCCGGGTGTTAATAGCCTCCCGCGCGATTAGGGTTAATTTAGCCGAGAGCGTGCATTAGATTAACCCTAATCAAGACTCCTTGTTCTCATTGACATCGTAGGGGTATTTTTCTGGATAGAGAAACCCGTACTGGATTAGGGCTACACTACGGAGGTTCCGGGGTAGTCGACATCCGAGTTTAGCGGACCGAAACCAAGCTAACCCTGGTTTTATAATTATCTTGGTCATTCGTATTTAGTCTTCTCCCGGGGGAATCCTCGCCCGAGGCCTTTCATAATTATTGGATTCTTCATCTCTATTTTATTCCGGATTGAGTTTTATCTCATTTGCATTCCTTTACTTGTTTTTATTATTTTAATATTGCTTCAACCCTGTTTCGATCGACTAGAAAGTGACTCCCAAAAGGAAGTAATAGTAGATCTCGGGCCCTTGGGAATACGACCCTCCTCGTGAGGTTTATTACTTGACGACCCGTGCACTTGCGGCCGGGGAGTCGCGTGCTAGCTCTGTAGCTAGTCGCGCGCTCGCTCATCAAGTTTTTGGCGCCGTTGCCGGGGAACATCCGAGAATACTAGGAAAACTTTTGGATCATTGCTCTAGTCATTTCGCTTTCATTTGTAATTATCCATCTTTTATTGTTTTTTGTTTTCGTCATTTTTTATATATTCACTAATATCTCTCTCGTTGTCTCTTGTGCATTTCCAGGTACCCCATTTTAAACCTTCACATCGATGGATCAATACTTGAGTGAACCCACTTCTCACTACTTGGATCAATGGAAAAGGCAGTTTCTGGTTCATAATGAAGGCTCTAATTTGAAGACTACGGATCAGGATGATTGTACTCTCAGCAACAACGAATTTTTTTCGCGATTCATGAGTGGAGCCGAGTATGTAAATTCTGTTCAGAACGGAGCCCACAACCGGCAGCCGACCACAGTTCACGAGTTTACCACTTTTTTGCCTCCTAAGCAGTCTGTGTGCGAGGTGCAAGATGAATCTGAATCTGACAACTCTATTGATGATGAGATGGAAGAATTTGAGAGAATACAACGTGATAACATGAACAGACTAAAGCCATCCGTCGATGAACCACCAGAATTGGAGTTGAAGAAATTACCCCCACACCTTGAATACGCATTTCTTGATGGAAATCTTAAGCTACCAGTGATAATTTCCTCTAGCCTGTCAACAGAGCACAAGAATGAACTCTTAAAGGTGTTAAAGAGGCACAAGCGGGCGTTGGCGTGGAAGATTTCAGATATCCGGGGAATAAATCCATCTTTCTGCACTCATAAAATTCTAATGGAAGACAACCACAAGCCGTCGGCCCTCCCGCAACGGAGGTTAAACCCGAATATGAAAGAAGTGGTAAAAGCTGAAGTGATCAAACTGCTAGACGCCGGCATAATCTACCCAATCTCTGATAGTGCTTGGGTCAGTCCCACCCAGGTGGTACCAAAGAAAGGGGGCATGACAGTAGTGACTAACGAGAAGAATGAGCTTATCCCTACTAGGCAGGTCACTGGTTGGAGAGTCTGTATTGATTATAGAAAGCTCAATGACGCCACTCGCAAAGATCATTTCCCTCTTCCGTTCATTGATCAGATGCTTGAAAGGTTGGCCGGACACGAATACTATTGCTTTCTTGATGGTTTTTCCGGGTACTTTCAAATTCCCATAGCCCCTGAAGACCAAGAGAAAACCACCTTCACCTGCCCTTATGGTACATTTGCTTACCGCAGAATGCCTTTCGGGTTGTGCAATGCCCCTGCCACATTTCAGAGATGCATGCTTGCTATCTTCGAGGACATGGTTGAAAACACGATGGAAGTGTTCATGGATGACTTCTCAGTGTATGGGAGCTCATTTGACTTGTGTTTGAAAAACTTGGAGCGTGTCCTGGAACGATGTGAGGAAACCAACTTGGTGCTGAGCTGGGAAAAATGCCACTTCATGGTAAAGGAGGGTATAGTTCTGGGACATAAAATTTCAGGTGATGGCATTGAAGTAGACAAGGCAAAAATCTCTGCCATTGAGAAGCTCCCTCCTCCAACATGTGTCAAGGCAATTAGAAGCTTTCTGGGGCATGCCGGGTTTTACAGGAGATTTATAAGAGATTTTTCTAAGATTGCAAAACCGTTGACTAAGCTCCTTGAGAAGGATGTGCCGTTCAATTTCACCCCGGAGTGTTTGACTGCCTTCACTACACTAAAGAATCAACTTATCCGGGCACCTATCCTCATCGCACCAAACTGGGAGCTACCATTCGAATTAATGTGTGACGCTAGCGATTTTGCAGTGGGAGCAGTTCTGGGGCAAAGGAAAGACAAACATTTCCATCCTATTTATTATGCAAGCAAAACTCTCACGGGGGCTCAAGAAAATTATACTACCACTGAAAAAGAACTCCTTGCGGTGGTCTTTGCTTTCGACAAGTTCAGGCCTTATTTGGTGCTTTCCAAAGTTGTGGTTTACACTGATCATTCTGCACTTCGATATCTCCTGAGTAAGACTGATGCTAAGCCGCGTCTGATCCGTTGGGTACTCCTGCTGCAGGAATTCGATTTGGAAATCAAGGACAAAAGCGGTGCTGAAAATTTAGCTGCTGATCATTTGTCTCGACTTGAGAACAACTACTCATCATCTACCATAGATGGTGAGATCAATGACTCCTTTCCGGAAGAACAACTGTTTCGTGTTCAGGTGACTCAGGAAGAAGATCAACCCTGGTTCGCAGACATCGCTAATTATCTGGCAGCGGGCGTTCTCCCAAAGTGGTTTAGTTACCAACAAAGGAAGAAATTTTTCGCTGATCTGAAGCATTATATTTGGGAGGAACCTTACTTGTTCCGCGTCTGTGCCGATCAGGTGGTTAGGCGGTGCGTATCTCGACAAGAAGGAGTGCACATTATCAAACATTGCCATGAAGGCCCAACCGGGGGGCATTACAGCACCAATCGAACAGCTAAAAAAATTCTTGACGCTGGATTCTTTTGGCCCACTATTTTTCTAGACGCACAAAGCCATATTCAATGCTGCGATCGATGCCAAAGAGCAGGGAACATTTCGCGCCGGGACGAAATGCCTCAGAGTGCTATCCAAGTTTGTGAGGTTTTTGATGTGTGGGGGATCGATTTCATGGGTCCCTTTCCAAACTCCCGGGGGCACAAGTTTATTCTAGTTGCTGTGGATTACGCATCCCGCTGGGTGGAAGCTCAATCGTTGCCGTCTAATGATGCCCGTGTTGTTGTGCAATTCTTGAGGAGGTTGTTCTCGAGGTTTGGGGCGCCGCGAACAATTATCAGTGACCGAGGAGCACACTTTTGTAATTCCCAGTTTGCGAAGATCTTGAAAAGATACGGTGTCTCCCATTATACATCTACCGCTTATCATCCACAAACTAGTGGTCAAGTCGAAGTTTCCAACCGAGAACTCAAGCGAATTTTGGAAAAAACTGTCGCTCATCATCGCAAGGACTGGGCAGACCATCTGGATGATGCACTTTGGGCCTACCGTACAGCATATAAAACACCTACGGGGAGCAGCCCGTATCGCCTAGTTTATGGCAAGGCTTGCCATCTCCCTGTTGAGCTGGAACACAAAGCATATTGGGCCACCAAATTCCTGAATTTTGATTTCAACTTGGTTGGGGAGAAAAGGAAGATGCAACTGAATGAACTTGAGGAATGGAGGGTTCTGTCCTACGAGAATTCAAGATTATACAAAGAAAAAGTGAAGCGATTCCACGACAAAAATATAAAACAGGGCAAGAAGTTGGAGGAAGGGGATCAAGTGTTGCTATACAATGCCCGACTTCGCCTATTTCCAGGGAAGCTCAAATCGCGATGGACAGGACCGTACACGGTCATGAGTGTCTCACCTCAGGGAGTAGTCGAAATCAACCACCCGGAGAAAGGTCGGTTCAAGGTAAACGGGCATCGCCTCAAGCTATATTTCGGTAAGAGCTCATTTTTGCCCGATCCGTCAGGTAAAATCTTTCCCTTTGAACCTCATTAATTCGGGACACTCATGCTTCGTGCTCGCGACGCTAAACGAGCACTCTTGGGAGGTAGCCCAAGCCTTTGTTTTCTTTTTGTTCGTATTCTTGTTTTCTTTGTTGTTTTTGTATGTTTGTTAGAATCTCGAGTTTAATCCTCCTCTCCCTCGTATTTTATCTTGTCGGTGCAATTGTTGTATCCTTGTGTGCATTCCAAAGGGGTGAAAATTTCCAAAATCCTGAAGCCTTGTGCGGCCACTGTGCGGCCCGCACAGTGGCCGCATGACACAGACAGAAGCCCATGCGGCTGGTGTGCGGCCCGCACACCAGCCGCACACTTGAGACAGAAGCCCATGCGGCTGGTGTGCGGCCCGCACACCAGCCGCACACTTGAGACAGAACTTTGTGCGGTGGGTGTGCGGGCCGCGCACCAACCGCACACATCATATGCGGTTGGTGTGCCCCCCGCACACCAACGAGTGACAAGTGGCTGATTCTTGCCACTTGTCCACCATCTTGCCTTGCTTAGTGTCCTCTTTAGTCTTATCCCTTTCAAAGACTTCTTTTCAACCCCTATTCTCCATCTTTGACTCTTAAGCACTGAATTTCTCCAAGACTCACCTCCATCACCTTGGCCGACCATCTCCAAAACTAGCTCCCTGATTTCCCTCTTCTTCTTCCAAGCTCGTCCTCACTAGCTCTTCAACCTCATCTTGCTTGTTCTCCCTTGCCCTTAAGGTTTGTTTTATCTTACTTCTTTTTCTTGAGATCTTGGAGATCTTGCTACTTCATTGTGGTATTTGTTACATTTATTTGTGAGTGTTTAATCTTAGAGAGTTTGATTTCCCTTCTTGGGTGTAATTTTTGTAGCTCATTGTTGTCTTGAGTGGAATGTCTCCTCATGGTGTTGTTTCAAAGTTGTTCACAATTGTACAAATTTCTATGGTGAATTTAGGATGTTATGCTTGCTTTTAAGAAATCTTTGTTTCCATCCTCTATTTTGATCTCACATGCCTTGTTTTCATGCTAGTAAATTATTGTACTCACCCTTGTTGCCTTTGTTTGATTTTGTAGTCTCCTTTCTTATCTTTCCATATTGTTAATGTATTATGACAATATTAATTCTTGTGTCATACCTATCTTGTCGCACTCGCTATTATGGGATGAGATTTGATTTTATCTAAATTGTGTGATTATAGATATGGCACCGAAGGCTTCTAACAAGCGCGCATTGGCCCGAGCTAGCTCTTCATCCGAGATCCAATTCAATGACAATGTATTTCAAGAACGCTACGATTCACTTAGCACAAAGCCATTCGGCCAAACCCGAATAATTGATTGGGAACTACTTGAACAATTGGGTTTGGCCGATGATGTTAGGCAATTGGTTGGGTTTGATCAGTGGCTCACCGTTTTTGATATCAACGAACCTGTTTATCGCGAGCTCACCCTCGAAGTTCTGAGCACCTTTGAATTTAACAAGACCTATGCCCGTCTTCATCGCCCAGGAGGAATTTCATTCCAAGTCCATGGTGAACATAAATCCATTAGTCTCCGTGACTTTGCCAACCACTTGGGCATTTATGACCGGGAGTTTCTGAAAAGTATGGACTACCCCACCTTACCACTTGATTTTCCCCCGCATGTCGAGCCAAGGCACTTTTGGCGTTCTATTACCCTTGCTGCCGGTCAAGATTCCAAGAAAGCGTCACTCCTTCGTAGTCCCGCCCACCGTTATGTACACGCATTGATGAGCCGATCTATCACCGGGCGCGCCGACAGCACTGGGGTAGTATCTCGCATGGACCTGCTCATTCTATACAGTATGATTAACCGTTATCCCATCAATTTGGCGTGTGTGCTAGCAGAATGCATTGCCCGACATAATCAACACCCCCCGATCGGGGTCATCTTCGCCGGACCATATATCACACGCCTTGTGAGGGGCATGCAGGTTCTTGGCCGTATTCGTTCAATGAAGAGGGTTGGGGGAACGATTGCATTGGGGATTCAAACCTTACTCGCGATTGGTATTATCAAGCGCCGAGGATCATCCTATTATGTCGTTTCTCATGAGAGCCTCCTCAATTCCGACGACAACCAGAGTACACCGGATATTCCTCAGGGTGATCAAGCTCAATCGAGTTCCACTCGCACCGTTTCCCCTGCAGAGTTACAGCGTGATATACAAGATTTGCGAGACATACAGCGGCGTCAGGGAGAAGATATTTCTCGGATCATCCAGGGGCAACTTAACCTTCTTCAGGGCCAACAGGACATCCTGGCCCTCCTGTAGCATCAACCCCACTCTCCACCATTTTCTGCACCACCAGCTTCTACTGATGACTGGGATGACTGGGATTGAGGCTCCCAGGCTTTCCTCTGTTCCTGTTCTTTTTATTGCTATTTCCGTTTCTGTTCTTTTTATCGTTGTCTCTTGTGTGCTTGCGTTTGTTGTATTAATCTAGTTGTCTAAGGCTTATCCTTACAACTTAGTTTGTTGAGTGTTGTTTTATTCTATCGCTTAAAAACTCTTGTTTGCTCTTGTAAACCGTGTTTCTTGTCTTCAATCTCTGTGTGGTTGATGGATGCTTGACTCGACGTCTGTTCTCCTTGTAGATAGAACAAGACGTCCATTTTTCTTCCTCTCCACTTCGCTTGTAGCCATGGTGATGGTCACCCCGAGCTCGTGCCTTGCAAAGCTCAGTACCAATTTCTCGGGGAAGTTCATGACACCACCCTCTTTATTTTCCATGCATAAATTTTTCTGTACTGCTTTAAGTGGGGGGTGGCTATGCATGTCTGATCTTCGTTACTTGTGTCGTGAACTTGTATGAAAACTTTTGGTAATTCTTGACTTGTTGCATGATTGTAAACCTAGGATGGCGTACTTAATTGTGATTGTATTATAGCTCGAAATCATGATAAATGCTAAGCTTTTTATGACCCTGCACACTTGAGATTTTCATGTCATTCTAGGCAATTCTCGCACTATTCCCTTAGGTAGAACCCTGGACATCTAGGCGAGGAACCACAGCACTTTCGTGACCCTCTTAGTTGCTAACCCATACTAGTGGTTTCGCGCCTTGACGTGTTAGAATACCTTCTAATAGGGTTTTAAGGACCTTCTTCTTGTTCTTTTTTGCAATACGGTCGAAAAAAAAAAAAAAAAAAAAAAAAAAGTGAATAAAAACGTGGACAGTGCTCCTCTGTCCTAATAGCGAAGTAACCTGGGGTTCTGGCTCCTAACCAGAGTGTTCCTCTCGCCAAAAGCTATAAGGACATGAGCGCGTTTACATGAATGTGCAAAGCTCCAGGTAATGTGGATTTGCAGTTCATGTTAGTCCCGGAAAAGAAAAAGATAAACATTTTGCGTACAGAAAAATAAATTTTGACCGGTTATTGTTCGATAATAAGAGGAAGGATCCTTACGACTCTACTAGAAGTATTTCTACCACCTCAAGGCCGTATTCCACTATGTGGCGTGAATTGTTTCAAGAAGTGGTCCTCGGGGTCCTGTCTACCTTGTTTGGACTACAGGGCTTCGAACTAGGGGATTTGCACACACACAGCACACCACGGCCAATGAATGCGTGAATGATCTCAAGTGGTCTTTGCTTAGTATTTTGAGTTTCGTTTTGCCTATGATACTTTCATCTCTTGCCTGAGGTTGTGTATTTAGTCACTTATCATATCCCTGGTTTTCATGTCCGTTTGCTTGGGGACAAGCAAATGCTTAAGTAGGGGGTATTTGATAAGTGCCTAAATACATCATGTTATAGCTATGATGTTCTTGTACATTCATGCAACTTATGTGTATTTTCGATGAGTTTTTGCGCACTTGATGTTTTATTTTTTCATTTCAGGGTTTCAAGGACCAAGTGCGCAAGTTTTGACCATATTCGTGTCATTCCGGGGATGATTGAAGAAGGAACGAAGAGTTGGAGCACCCTGGAAGCCGACGCGCCGCACGCGGACACATTTTTCTCGGCCGTGTGCGGCCACTGTGCGGGCTGCGCAGTGGCCGCACACCCTGGCCAGAAGGGTGTGCGGCCACTGTGCGGCCCGCACAGTGACCGCACAAGAGAGACAGAGAAGTGTGCGGCCAGTGTGCGGCCCGCACACTGGCCGCACAGCACAGCCAGAAGGCTGTGCGGGCACTGTGCGGCCCGCACAGTGCCCGCACACCTTCGGGCTATATATGCTTGTTCTGAAGAGTTTTTCGGGGGATCTTTTTCTCATCCGGCCTCCACTTGCCCTAGACTTCATTTCACCATTTCTTGAGGGATTTTGGAAGGATTTTCGGCTAGTTTCGAAGGAGAGAAGAAGGGGAAGACGTTGAGAAGCTTCATAGGGCTCGCCGGCGCGGATCCGACGAGCTACGCCATCAACCCTAGTCGACATCTTCGAGGGGGTTTTTCTTGTTTTTATTGGATGGAATTGTTGTATGATGAGCTCCTTAGTTTTGTGATGTTGAACTAAACCTCCCAAGGCCGCCGGGCTCCCGGTGAACCTTGGGAGGAGACTTTGTATGAATGACCTATATTTTGCTTTAAATGAATGTGTTAGTTTGATTGTTTGGTTTTAATTCATCATCATGTTGTTCATTCTACAATGGATGGATTCCGTAGAATTGATTTTGAATGATACTTGTTTGGCGGGATGCTAGCTTGTATTAGGTCCTTTGATGAGTTAAAGAGGGTAACATGTATTAATACACCGGAGGTTCCGGGTGTTAATAGCCTCCCGCGCGATTAGGGTTAATTTAGCCGAGAGCGTGCATTAGATTAACCCTAATCAAGACTCCTTGTTCTCATTGACATCGTAGGGGTATTTTTCTGGATAGAGAAACCCGTACTGGATTAGGGCTACACTACGGAGGTTCCGGGGTAGTCGACATCCGAGTTTAGCGGACCGAAACCAAGCTAACCCTGGTTTTATAATTATCTTGGTCATTCGTATTTAGTCTTCTCCCGGGGGAATCCTCGCCCGAGGCCTTTCATAATTATTGGATTCTTCATCTCTATTTTATTCCGGATTGAGTTTTATCTCATTTGCATTCCTTTACTTGTTTTTATTATTTTAATATTGCTTCAACCCTGTTTCGATCGACTAGAAAGTGACTCCCAAAAGGAAGTAATAGTAGATCTCGGGCCCTTGGGAATACGACCCTCCTCGTGAGGTTTATTACTTGACGACCCGTGCACTTGCGGCCGGGGAGTCGCGTGCTAGCTCTGTAGCTAGTCGCGCGCTCGCTCATCAGCGAACACGACCTAACTTCGCTCTTCTTTTCCAACTTAGCTCCATGAACCTACAATGCACAAGAACGCACAAATGCACACTATTTAATGATAGAATCTGATAAAAAGTATGTTCATTGTAAGATAATAACGCTTCGCGTTGCTACAACACAAGCACTTATCAGTCCACAGGGGCATGTTACTGCCCCTGTGAGCTCCCATGTGAAGGCACACGGGCGTGTGGAATTCCCCCACGGCCGTGTGGGGTAGTCCAGAGAGCAACCCGAGTGCATACAAGGGCGTGTATCAGCTCTTGTGGACCCTAATTTCAGAGGCACACGGCCGTATGGAATTACAACACGACCGTGTGAATTCGCAGATCTTTAAAAAACCGCGATGTTTCTTTGATTTCCACTTGTGCCTCTAGTTTTCTACACTCTAGATGACTCTCTGACCCTCTTTATCGGTATTCCTACCATCTCTGAGCATTTTGTGAGATTTTATTTGGAGTTTTACGGCCGATTTCAAAGCTTTCTTCATCCACACCTTCGGTGAGAACTTCAAGCCCTATTTCTTCATCAATTATTGATTTGATTCATTGTTGTTGATTAATTTGCTTAGTCTGCATGATTAAACTGCATGTGAATGCGCTAACAAAGGTTTGAGAATGAATTGCTCTATGAATATGGAATTTTGTTTCCACGACCATGCGGCTGTGTCCGCCAGACAATCCAAACGAGCGTGTCGAATTTCCACACGGACGTGTGGATCCCTGCAGAATGAATTTCAATGATGGATTGACTGATTTTCTACTAAATTCTTTTCAGGAATGGCCCCCAGGTCAAAACAAATAACCAAAAAAGGACACGTGAACACTCTCCAGAACCGATAAACTTTGTCACACCCGAACACCGAGAAAGACATAAAAGGTTGGCGAAACTCAAGATCGGGTAATCCCGATACTTGGACTTAGACTGTTTAAGAACAGCTGATTGGGTTGATGATATGGCGGATGAGGTTGAAGAGCTTGTCGCAGTGGGGAGTTAGAAGAGCTTGCTGTCTATTCGAGACCCAGCTAACCGTTTCCTTACTTTGAAGATGCTCTCGTCGTTGAAGTTTGACAAATCAAGTAGAGAGTTAATAAGTGCCAATGCTATACAGTTTCGGGCGTTTGGGCATGAGTACAATATGTCAATAACGCAGTTTTCCATCCACATGGGCTTGTATGATGAAGCCTTCACTGAGACAGAGGAGTATGAGAGCCTTCCGATTGACTACCCCGGCAGTTTGACCCCTCAAGGAGCTTACAGAGTGTTGTGTGGACAGGGGCAATATGAGCAAGGGATATCGAAGGCTACTTGTCTATCACGGGCGGCCTATAGATACATTCACGCCATTCTGAGTAGGTCAGTGAGCGGCCGGGGTGATAGTACAGGGGTTCTTAGCCGACAGGAGCTCCTTTACCTACATTCGATGGGACAGAGCGAGCCGCTCCATCTTGGTTATATTCTCGCAGACTACATACGTCATCAGGGTCAGTACCCCAGGCTCGGAGCTATCTTTTCAGGGCCATACGTTACAAGACTTATGAAGGAGATGGGCCTTTGGGTGGCAATTAGAGGTATGGAAAGGACTGTCATACCTTCCCCAATAAGCTTGGAGATGTTGAGACACATGGGTATGGCCTGGAAACATTACCAGCGTTATATACTGAACAGGCCTCCACCAGAGGGGGAGCAGGCCGAGGGATCACATTCGGCGTTGGAGCCACCCCAGGGCAGGCAGAGGCCGAGGCACCACGCATAGAACCGGAGCCACCTCCAGTGCGGATGTTTTCTCCCTCTCGAGGCCAGGACAGGTTAAATACTGAACAGGCCTCCACCAGAGTGCTGTGGGTATTATGTGGACGGAGTTGGCCGAGCTTAAGGCCACACAGGCAGCACAGTTCGCGCACACATCGACACAGCTTGCCACCATCATTCAGTTTTTCCAGTGATCTGTGGTGCGTCCTCGAGCCTCGCCTCCACTACCATCTCCATCACCATCAGCTGATCCACCAGTGACCTCAGAGCCCATAGCGGCAGCAACACCTGAGTCATCGATACAGGACACCGACGCTGAGGTGTCGTAGTTTATTTTAATTTTTTCTTTCTTTCTGTTGCACTTTTATTTTCTTATTTTTGACTTGTAGCACTTAGAAAGGACTCTCCTTCTGAATTTATCTTTTTTTTTCTTTTTTTTTTCCTCGAGTTGTATTGCAATTCTCTATCTTTATATACTCGAGTTTTATTTTGGTTTTTCTTGAGCTATACTGAACCCTTGCGTATGTGTGCAGATGGTCTTGGATGAAAGGAATTTGAGGAATGGTCATAGGTACGGTCATGAGACCGTGTGTGCTCCACAAACCATTGAGACTCAACTCTCAATGAACCTAGCTACATCAAACGCAACACTTGGAGTTCAGGGGAGTAATGTTTCAATTGCCTACCCCTACATAAATTGTGTGAATTGTTTTATTTTTCATTGTGCTTGCATGCGCGTACATTGCGGACAATGTACATCTTAAGTGTGGGGGGGAGTCACTTTGCACACACCTTTACTTGTGTATTCAATTGCTTATGCTCATGTAGCCTATGGCGATTCACCTTAGTTGTAATGTTTGTATTTTTAGAGTTTAGGAGAATTTTTAACATTGTATCCTATCACGCTCTAGTTTCTACTTGAATTTTAGGGAATTTTCGCTCGATTATCCTAAATTGCACAACTCACTCTTGGAATCTTTTGGAAACTCAAGCTTGAAGTTTTTAAGGACAAGTTTATCATCGTTCTTACTAAGTTCTTAGTTTTACCTTGGAAAATGCATAAAAAAATAGGAAAAAAAGATGGAAAAGAGGAAAATATATATATATATATATATATATGAGTTTGTGAATATTTGCTTTGTTTTATTTATGCATTTGGGGTGGAAAGAGCTACCACCCATGAATTATGTAGCTACTTTTATAAGTCGGATACAAGTTATGCCCTAGTGAGAGAAAGAGCTATCTCAAGGGATGCGTGAAAGCTACTACCCTGGTAGAAAGAGCTATCTCAAGGGATGCGTGAAAGCTACTACCCTGGTAGAAAGAGCTATCTCCTCGAAAGCGTGAAAGCCAACTTTGGCGGCCGCCTGGAAAAGGGCTACCTTAGAGGTTGTGTGAAGCTACTACTTCCTTCCCCCCTTTTTGTATATAAATAAGTCCTTGTTAACAAGAGTTTGAGGAGTACTTTTTGGGTTGTCTTGGGTGAGTCCACACACACTTACACATTTTTGAGTTGATTGTTCTTTTTGATTCATGTTTTTAGCTAGAGCAATGGTATCCCTATGCGATGTTTTGATTTCCCTTTGTAGAATGCTTCCTTTGCATATTTTTGTTGAACATAAGGCCGAGCACTTTCAATTGTTCTTCCCAAGTACTTTTACATTTTATTTTTGCTTGAGGACAAGCAAAAGCTTAAGTGTGGGGGAGTTTGATAAGTGCTTGTGTTATAGTAACTCGAAGCGTTATTATCTTACAATGAGCATCTCTTTTATTAGATTTTATCACTAAATGGTGTGCATTTGTGTACTCTTATACATTGTAGGTTTGTGGATATAATTTGGAGAAGAAGAACAAAGTTAGATCGTGTTTGCCATTGTTCGGAAGTTTTCGGACCAAGCAAGGAACAAGGCACGAGATAAGACTTGTGAGTGTGTGCCAACTTCCTTTGGAGGGGTACAAAGGCAGTCACATTCACAACAAGTCTAACTCGTGTAACTTAGGAGAACTTCACCAAGAAGGAGAGTTGAAGCAATCGGCACGATCTACCATTGATTGTGTGGCCAATTCAATGGCCTCGATGAAGAACAACGGATTCGGGAGTGTTTCGGCGAGTACTGTAGTGACACTGTGGCGTGTTACTGTAGTAAAACACTGCAACAAGCTACTGTTCACTTTCTGCCGAAAATCAGCCATCCAGAGAGTTCACACGAGCGTGTGGAAATTCCACACGGCCGTGTGAAACAAAATCTAGCAGCCCAGAAACTTCACACTTGCGTGTGGAAATTCCACACGGCCATGTGAAGCCCCGATAAGTCCGATTTTAAAGCCGCGACTCAACATTATAAAAGCCCGATTTGGAGACTTTTGAGACATCTTTTCACATATCTTTCTCTCCAACTTTTGGAGAGCGCGGCTAGGGTTTCGAAGAGGACTTCGTGGAGGTTTGGAGCGCGTCATCGGCATCGTTATCAACGTTTGGCTGCCACACAAGACCACGGCCACACCATATGCAAGGGGGTTTTCATCAATGCCTTTAATTTGTGCTTTCTTTTATATCTTGATGAACATGTATAGCTCCATGAGGAGCTAAACCCCTCGTGGGTATTCGTAGTTGTAAACCCTAGGATCATTATGTTTCTATGACATTGCTATTATGCTTTTCCATTGTTGATGAATAAATTCGAGTTTCAATTTTAATTATCTCTTGCAATTTTTTTCCCTTAGTCGTGACACTAGGGTTGAGAATAATCTAGGTTATCCTTTCGAGGTGTGACAGCTCCTATAGGGTTAGACTACTTAAGATTGAAGAGGGTTGAGAGGGTGAGTCGCGAGGTAGCGAAGCGTCCCCTTTCCCCTCCGGTGTCATTTCTCCCTACCTCCATATTCCATGATTTCTTAGCGGTCGAGATAGAGTGAAGTGCTAGGAGAGGAACTCTTTTGGGGCTTAGTTGTGCGAGCAACAGAGTGAAGGGTTGATGTGAATCTGATGGGCGCCGCGCGACTCGCTAAAGAAGCGAGCATGCGACTCCCCGGCCGAAATTGCAAGGGTCGTCAAGTAATAACCTCTCACGCGAACACGAGAGGGTCGTATTCCCAAGGGCCCCAAGATCTGCTATTACTTCCTCCTAGGTATCACTATCTAGTCGAACAAATCAAGAGTTTGTTGTATAAAAACAGAAACACGAAAATAAATAAAAGAAAAACTATAAACAAAATGGACTAAGGCACACCATACAAGCAATCTAAAGAGCAAGTAGCAATGAGAACTAGAGGCCTCGGGCAAGGATCCCCTAAGGAGAAGAACAAGTTAGGATGAATATAAGAAATTGAGTGCTAAGTTGGCTAGGTTTGATCCGCTAGACTGGGGAGTCGACTACCCCGGAACCTCCGTAGTATAACTCTAATCAAATACAGGTTCCTCTATCCAGAAGATACCCTTAAGATATCTTTGAGAACAGGGAGTTTTGATTACGGTAATTTTAATGCTCGCTTTCGGCTAAAATCACCCTAACCTCACGGGGAGCTACCGGCACCTGGAACCTCCGGTGTACCAGCACATTGAATCCCCCTTCAACCATTGTGCGACTTAATACATGCAAGCATCCCGCCATACATATACAATTCATGAATCAAAACCTACGAAATCCATCCATTGTAGGTTGAACATCAAAACAATAGATTGAAATCAAACAAGCATGCCAACAATCAATTAATCTAACAATTATCATCCATCCATACAAACATTTTCTTCTCCCAAGGTTCACCGGATGCCCAGAGACCTTGGGAGGCTAGTTCCACATCACAAAAAGAGAAAACAACATATAATCAATGGCAAAGCTAATAAAAATCTCCCTTAGATGTAGGCTAGAAGGTGGTGATGAAGGCTCGCCGGATCCGCGCCGACGAGCTCCTTGATGTGTTCCTTAAGTACAACCTTCCTCTCCCCTTGAGTTCTTGCTCTTCAAATCGTCTTCCAATCTGGTGATGATGGAGGAGAATGATGGAGATGGTGGTGGAGAGTGATGGAGATGATGGTGGAGAAGAGTGGAAGAGATGGTGGCCAAAGACAAGCTTCAAAAAGCCCTAACTTCACTTAAATAACCAAAAACTTAAACATCTGCCCGTGTGTGTGCGGGCTGTGTGCGGGCTGCACACAGCCCGCACACCCTTCTGTCTGCCCGTGCGGGTGGTGTGTGGGGCCGCACAGTGCCCGCACAGTGCTATAGTACCGGTGCTACAGTACTATCTGCAATAATGGTGCTACAATACTGCCCGAAAATCCACTCTTTTATTGGCCGAAACATGAGGATGCGTGTGAGCTTCAATAAATTCTTCGATTCATGTTGAAACAAGGCTCAATCATGCGCTAGATGATCTTCCGATGTCCTGAAACAATAATAACAAATAAACGCGTAAAGGGCATCGGAGTCATACAAAAATGCATGAAAGCGTATAAAATGTACATAATAAAAATGATATATTTAGACACTTATCAGAATCCTAAGCATTGGGGCTTAATTTAGACTAGGGTTCTTCCACCTGGACCAAACGGTTAGAACTATACATAGCAACAGGTTTTATCACTAGGAATCCCTGGAGCTTAAAGCAATCCCACGTAGTGTGAGGCTTAGGTAGATAGAATCCCCTGGGGCTTAGTTGCGTAAGCAACAGAGTGAAGGGTTGACGTGAATCCTAATGCCGGGGCATAGTCTTGGGGTTAGTCACGGTTGACCTTAGGTTTGGGACCGTGTGTTTAAGGATATCCTCGACTCAATTAACATCAATAGGAAAGTAAAATAGCATAGTCTTGCACTAGAAGCATAAGTCCTAGAGGTAGTTTTTCTGGATACCCTATTTCATCCATTACTAGTCTTTCTCTATTCACTTCTACTTGCACTTTCTTGCCTTCCATCTCTCTATTTAATTTGTAGCCTTTTATTATATTTGCTTCCATATTCACTCATCGATTCTATTATCACTTTTCGCACACCGCATAGTTAAATAGTGAAATCTCGTGTCTTAAATCCCTATTACCTGTGGATTCGACTACCCACTCACCATGGTAAATTTTATTACTTCGACAAGCCGGTGTACTTGCGGGATACACGCAAGGGGTCGTGTCAGCCACAAGCCCCTGTGTTTTCTCGGGATGGAAGGGAAGTCTCTGTAGAGTTTCACATGGCCGTGTAGATATTTCACACGGCCGTGTGCCATAACACATGGGCACTCACAGGGGCAACCACACGCCCCTGTGGACTCTCTGGAATGAGAGTTGAAGTTCTGTAGAATTTCACACGGCCGTGTGCCCTTCACTGGGTCGCTCACAGGGGCAGCTACACGGCACCATCCCAGGATGAGCTCTGAGATGAGTCACACACCCGTGTGGAAATTCCACACGCCAGTGTGTTTTCTCTGGATGACTTAGAAAAAATTACAGGTTCTGCAGAAAAATTCAGGAACTCTCAAATAACATTCAGAGACTGTATGGACGATAAAAACACAACCAGAGATCCATGAAAACACACTGAAACGACCCAATACTTCGACAATCACAATTAGGCACACTATAACACTAATAATCCATGAGAAAATCACAGCACACGCATAATAAAATGAAAACACCGACACTAGGTAATTATTCATGCTAAAACTAAACTAAGGCCTAGAAAAGCAATAAAAGACTTGGGTTGTCTCCCAAGAAGCGCTTGTTTAACGTCCCTAAGTTGACGTACCTTTTTCTTACCTTAAGACGGCTTAAAAAGAGTGTGTTCCTCCTGACAAGAACTTGCATAACTACTTCCTTTAAACCAAAAATCTTCTTGCCAGGGTGGAGTATTTGTTGGAGGGTCCAACCATCATACTTTTGGATTCCAAGGAAACAATTTGGGTTGAGAATTGTCCAAGCTTAGCATAGGTGGGTCATTGGATGGTTTAAATATTCTATCCACGTCTTTTTCCGTTCCCAAAATCTCTTTCTTGCTTTTTATGAGTTGATCAATCCCAAAGAACTGTGCTTGTTCCATTACGTTAGGGTTTGTTTCTTCTTGTGTATTTTCATCTTGAAAGAAACATGAGACTAGCAAATCCCCTTGAAAATTTCCTTGCTCATAAGCACCATCTTCATTCAAGCAATCCCAATTCTCCAAATGATCTTCTTCTTTTTCCTCTTCAATGTCTATAGCAACATACTCGGTCTACCCATTTTTTAATTATCGTTCACTACCACATCATCTCTACAAGGGTCTTGCGTTGCTTGCTCAAATACTTCTTGTTCCTTGGAGAGTGTGTCAAGTATCCATCCTAATTGATGCTCAAGGTTGTTATAGGAGGCTTCACGACACTTTCTTGTGGCTTCCAAACTTTGGCAAGAGCCATTGGATGCTTTAAAAAAGTTATCTAGCTCTTTTTCCACTGAGGTTCATCCTCTTCGAGTATCTCATCCTTTTGAAATTTCACATGAGGTGCTTCCCAATGTTGTCCATCATTATTCCATAAAATATTTGGGTAGCTACTCTCATTTGGATGATATGTGCTGTAGCATGGATTGCTCTGTTGTTGTGAAGCAATAATTCTATCAAGCTTTGTACTGAGAGCTTCAACTTGAAAATATAGCTCAATGACTGGATCAATCTCCATTTAGACTCCTTGAAAGAAAAAGTAAGACAAAACAAAAGAAAACAAATAAGAATGACGGAAGAATAAGAAAGGGTGAAGTAGAATGAATGATGAATAGCTAAAATAGCAAAGTACAAATGTCTCTAAAACGCCTATACCCCGGCAATGGCGCCAAAAACTTGACACGACCCCTTGCGTGTGTCCCGCAGGTACACGGGCTTGTCGAAATAATAAAATTTACCCTGGTGAGTGGGTAGTCGAATCCACAGGGAATAGGGATTTAGGACACGAGATCTCACTATTTAGCTATGCGGTGTACGAAAAGTGATAATAGAATCGATGAGTGAATATGGAAGCAAATATAATAAAATGCAAGAAATTAAATAGAGAGATGGAAGGCAAGAAAGTGCAAGTAGAAGTGAATAGAGAAGGACTAGCAATGGATGGAATAGGGTATCCGGACAAACTACCTCTAGGACTTATGCTTCTAGTGCAAGACTATGCTATTATACTTTCCTATTGATGTTAATTGAGTCGAGGATATCCTTAAACACACGGTTGATGAGTGCTATCCCGCAAGTGCACGGGTTGTCAAGTAATACCCTGTGCGTGACACAGGGGTCGTATTCCCTGGGGCCCGAGAAGCTATCCTTACTTCCTTTTTACAATATTGTTTGACCAATACAACTCAAGATTGCGAATGTAATGTAAAGAAGCTAGATAAGTAAATAACCAAAACTAACATACGGGGGCAAGATACGGGGTAAAATAGGGCTAGGAGTGGTCATGGATGAGGATTCCCTTAGGGGCTACTAAAGTGAGTAGGAAACTTGAACTAACATGCAAGTGGCTAATTGTACCGAGAAAACCCTAGACTAGGCCAACCCGATAGTCACGGAAGTCGACCCCTAATCCGGTACGGGTATTGGATACGGTACGTATACCACCCAAGATTACCCCTACGATTGCAAAGGGTGAAATGGTATTCTCAACTAGGGTTACAATACAAAAAAGTACTCAACCGTAGGAGTGGAGGGGTACAAATACCCGATGGTCACGGCGTATTTATACGTATTTCCCTTCCAAGTTTGGTGAGTCTAACACTAGGGCAATGGTCATGCAACCTAGCGTTTCCTAAGTCTTTTGATACATAGAGTTCTCATACATACCAAGCATGTAAAAACACCAAACAATGGATCACAAACAAGCCACAAACATCAATTAGAACAAGATCATCCAAAACATCACAAGTTCACCCCCAAGGTTCACCTACATCCGGTGACCTTGGGGTTTAAGTGCTCATGTTCACTAAATACAACAATGAATGCATGGAAACAAACAACAAAGGCATGAGAAGGACTCCCTCAAAGGATGAAGGCCGGTGAAGTTCCAAAGACGCCACTCCAAGGGGTGGCCTCCCTCGTCTTCAACTTCCAAATGTGAGCCCTAGGATGAAGAATCTTCCCAAAACCTTGCTCTCCTTGCCTAGATCGCCCTCCAAGAGCTTCTTCTTCCTCAATTCGAAGGTGGTGGTGAGAGGCCATAAGAAGAGAACTCAAGATTGCCCTAGAAAACCCAAGTAAAAGCTCTTTAAAGGATGGGTTCGGGCAAGCTCACGGGTGGCTTCACGGTCCATATACGGCCCGTGAGGGAGCCTGTAATACGGGCAACAAGAAACCGCAAAGTTGTGATTTTGTACAGTAACTGCTACAGTACTGCTATAGTAGTGTGCTGCAGTACTGCTCGCAGATGCCCTCGCGTCCGTGAGCCTGCCCGTGAGGGTTTCCAGACTTCATTCTTCTTCTAACTCTTCGCGCTGCGGCCTACTACAGTAATGCTACAGTACTCCGGACGCTAAAACGACAGTTTCGGTGCAAATTTCCGCTCAAATCGCGTCGTTAGGGTCACCAAAGCACATAATATACCTGAAACACGAAATAGAACAATTTAGACCACAAAAGGGCATTGAATCATCAACAAAATACGAAAAACATGCGCAAGTATACGTATAAAATACGTACATTTAGACGTTTATCAACGGTCCCAAACCTAAGGTCAACCGTGACTAACCCCAACAACATGCCCCGGTATTAGGATTCACGTCAACCCTTCATTCTGTTGCTTACGCAACTAAGCCCCAAGGGAGTCTATCTACCTAAGTCTCACACTACGTGGGATTGCTTTAAGCTCCAGAGATTCCTAGTGATAAAACCTGTTCCTATGTATAGTTCTAACCTTTTGGTCCAGGTGGAAGAATCTTAGTCTAAATTAAGCCCCAGTGTTTAGGATTCATGCCAACCCTTCACTCTGTTGCTCGCGCAACTAAGCCCCAGGGGAGTTCCTCTCCTATCACTTCACTCTATGTCGACCGCTAAGAAATCATGGAATACGGAGGTAGGGAGAAATCACACCGGAGGGGAAAGGGGACGCTTCGCTACCTCACGACTCACCCTCTCAACCCTCTTCAATCTTAAGTAGTCTAACCCTATTGGAGTTATCACACCTCCAAAGGATAACCTAGATTGTTCTCAACCCTAGTGTCATGGGTAAGGGAAAACAATTGCAAGAGATAATTAAAATTGAAACTCAAATTTATTCATCAATAATGGACAAGCATAATAGCAATGTCATAGAAACATAATGATCCTAGGGTTTACAAGTCCGAATACCCACAGGGGTTTAGCTTGTCATGGAGCTATACATGGTTATCAAACTATAAAAGAAAGGACGAATTGAAAGCATTGATGAAAAACCCCCTTGCGTATGACGTGGCCGTGTTCTTGTGCGGCCGCCGAACGTCGGTGATGATGCTGATGACGCTCTCCGAACCTCCACAAAGTCCTCTCCGAAACCCTAGCCACACTATCCAGAAGTTGGGGAGAAAGATAGGTTAAAAGATAGAAGGGGGGTCCCAAAATAGATCTGAAAATGGGCTATTTATAGGCTGAAATCGGAGTTCCACACGCCCCTGTGGAAATTCCACACGGCCCTGTGGAAAATCGGAATTTCCACACGCCCATGTGGAAATTCGATTTTGCTTATTTTCGGCAGGCTATGAACAGTAACTTGCTACAATATTTGCTACGGTACTTCGCCGAAAATGCTCCCGAATTCATCGTTCTTCATCGAGGCCGTTGAGTTGGACACACAATCAATGGTAAATTATGTCGCATCTTTACTTGAAACACATTGATGAAGATCTTGATAATGTTGCACAAGTCGTAACATGTGAGTGTGATTGCCTTTGTGTCCTCCAAATCACGTATTCACTCGACCCCAATTGGAGTTTGGCACACACTCACATATCTTTGACCACAACTTGTGCCTTGTTCCTTGACCGGTCCAAGAACTCCCTCAACAATCGTGTTTATGACCTATTCTTGCTCCTTCTTCCTTAAATCTTCTCCACAACCCTACAATGCACAAAAGAACACAAATACACACTAATTAGTGATTAAATATAAGAAAAGTAATACTCAATCTAAAACAATAATACTTCGTATTACTATAACACAAGCACTTATCAAAAGGCCAAGGAATGTCACGGATGTTCAAAGTTTTCTTGGACTTGCGGGTTATTATAGGAGAATTATGGATGGATTTTCTTCGATCGCCTTGCCATTATCAAAGTTGACACGCAGAGATGTGAGGTTCACCTGGAGTGATGAGTGTGAAAAGTGCTTTCAGATGTTGAAGGATCGTTTGATTTCTGCCCAGTGCTTACTTTTTCAAAAAATTGGAAAGAGTTTGTAGTCTTTAGTGATGCTTCCCGACACGGCTTAGGTTGTGTGTTGATGCAAGAAGGCAAGGTGGTGGCCTATGCTTCTAGGTAGCAGAAGCAACATGAGTTGAACTACCCTACCCATGATTTGGAGTTGGCAGCGGTGGTATTTGCTTTGAAGATTTGGAGGCATTATCTTTTAGGAGATAAGTGTCAGATAGTGAAACTCTAGTACCCACTTTTGTAGTGAGACCTTCACTATTGGAGCGTATTAAGGAACTTCAGAGTAAGGATGAAGAGTTGATACAGGAAATGAAGAAGTTGCAAGCAGACGAGCCTAGTGAGTTCAGATTAAGGGAAGATGGAATCCTAGAGCTTCGAGGACGTGTTTGTGTTCCAACAGATTCAGAGCTCAGGAAAGCTATCTTGGAAGAAGCTCATTCTTCAATGTATGCAGTTCATCCTGGAAGTACCAAGATGTATAGAACAACCAAGGAAAGCTATTGGTGGTCAGGGATGAAGAGAGAGATAACAGAGTTTGTGGCTAAGTGTTTGGTATGTCAACAAGTTAAGGCGGAGTACTAGAGACTATCAGGACTTTTACAACCTCTTCCAATCCCAGAGTGGAAGTGGGACCATATAATAATGGATTTTGTGGTGGGTTTACTGACACATCCCTTGTAAGTCCGTACTGCAAGTACACGGGTTGTCGTAGTAATAATATTTTACCCTGGTGAGTGGGTAGTTAGATCCATAGGGAATAGGGATTTAAGACACGAGATTTCACTATATAGCTAAGCAGTGTACGGTGAGTGTGAAGAGAATCAATGAGTGAGTGTGAAAGCAATTATAAAGAGCAAGTAATAAAATAGAAGGATGGAAGGTAAGAGAGTGCAAATAGGAGTAAATAGAGAAGGACAAGCAATGAGTAAAGTTGGGTACATAGACAAGCTACCCCTAGGACTTATGCTTCTAGTGCAAGACGATGCTATTATACTTTCTTATTGATGTTAATTGAGTCGAGGAAATCCTTAAACACACGGTCCCAAACCTAAGGTCAACCGTGACTAACCCCGACACTATGCCCCGGCATTAGGTTTCACTACGACCCTTGACTCTTGTTGACCTGTCAACTAAGCCCTAGGGGAGTCTATCTTCCTAAGCCTCACACTGTGTGGGATTGCTTTAAGTTCTAGGGATTCCTATTGATAAACCATGTTCCTATGTATAGCTCTAACACTTTGGTCCAGGTGAAAGAACCCTAGTCTAAATTAAGCCCCAGCACTAAGTTTCACTTCAACCCTTCACTCTGTTTCTTGCGCAACTAAGCCCCAGGGGAGTTTATCTCTCAGCACTTCACTCTATCTCGACCGCTAAGAAATCATGGAACATGGAGGTAGGAAGAATAACACCGGAAGGGAAAGGGGACGTTTCCCTACCTCACGACTCACCCTCTCAACCATCTTCAATCCTAAGTAGTCTAACCCTATAGGAGTTGCCACACCTCCAAAGGATAACCTAGATTGTTCTCAACCCTAGTGTCACGACTAAGGGAAAATAATTACAAGATGCAATTAAGATTGAAACTCATTTTTATTCATCAATAATGGAAAAGCGTAATAACAATGTCAAAGAAACATAATAATCCTAGGGTTTACAAGTTTGAATACCCACAAGGGGTTTACCTCCTCATGGAATTATACAAATCCATCAAAATATGAAAAGGAATACAAATTCAAAGCATCGATGAAAACCCCCTTGTGTATAGTGTGGCCATGGTCTTGTGCAGCCGTCGGACATCGATGATGATGCCGATGAAGCACTCCGATCCTCCACAAAGTCCTCTCCGAAACCCTAGCTAGAACCCTCCAGAAATTAGGAGAAAAGATTGGCAAAAAGATGTGTAAAATGTTTCTAAATCGGGATTTTATAATGTTGAGTCGTGGCTTTAAATTAGCTGAATCGGGATTTCACACGGCCGTGTGGAAATTCCACACGCACGTGTGAAATTTCTGGAATGCTGATTTTCGGCAAACAGTGAACAGCAACTTGTTACAGTATTTTGCTATAGTAACTTGCTACAAGTGCTACTACAGTGCTTTTGCCGAAACGCTCCCGAATTCATCGTTCTTCATCGAGGCTGTTGAATTGGGCACAAAATCAACGGTAGACCATGCCGATTGCTTCAAATCTCCTTATTTGTGAAGTTCTCCTATGCTACATGCGCTAGACTTGTTGTGAATGTGACTGCCTTTGTGCCCATCCAAATGAGGTTGGCACACACCCAACAAGTCTAGACCTGTGCCTTGTTCCTTGCTTAGTTTAAAAACTTCCCAACAATGGCAAACACGATCTAACCTTGTTTTTCTTCTCCAAAATAGCTCCACAAACCTACAATGCATAAAAGCACATAAAATGCACACAATTTAGTGATAAAATCTGCTAAAAGATATGTCCATTGTAAGATAATAACGCTTGGTGTTACAATAACACAAGCACTTATCAAACTCCCCCACACTTAAGCTTTTGCTTGCCCTCAAGCAAAAATAAAACCTAAAAGTACTTGGGAAGAACAATTGAAAGTGCTCCGCCTTAGGTTCACCAAAAGTATGCAAAAGAAGCATTCTACAAGTAAGGGGAAATCAAAACATTGCATATGTTTACCATTGCTCTATCTAAAAACTCGAATAAGAAAGGACAACAACTCGAAAATGTGTAAGTGTGTGCGAATTCACTCAAGAGAAACCAAAGAGTGCTCCTCAAACTCTTTTTTAAAATGACTTATTTATGTACACCAAGTAGGGAGGTAGTAGCTTCACTCAACCTCTAAGGTAGCCCTTTCCTAGGTGGGGGCCAAAGGTGGCTTTCTCACTTTCAAGGAGGTAGCTCTTTCTACCAGGGTAGTAGCTTTCACGCTTCCCATGAGATAGCTCTTTCTCTCATTAGGGTATAACATGTATCCGACTTATGAGAGTAGCTACATACTTCATAGGAGGTAGCTCTTTCCACCGAAAATGCAAAGATAAAAGCTAAAATAATATTCACAAGCTCACAAGTTTTTTTTTCAGCAATATAGGACTTAAAGACTTACTAAAGTAGTACTAAACTAGTCCTTAAAACTTTGAGTTTGAGTTTCCAAAAGATTTCAAGAGTGAGTAGTGCAATAAGAGGTAATTGGGCAAAATTTCCCTAAAATTCAAGTAAAACTAGAGCATGATAGAATACAATGTTAAAAATTCTCCTAAACTCTAAGAATACAACTGTTGCAACTAAGGTGAACCGCCATGGGCTACATGAGCGTAAGCAATTGAATGCACAAGTAAAGGTGTGTGCAAAGTGAACTCCCCCCTCCCCCCCCACACACACACACTTAAGATGTACATTGTCCCCAATGTACGCATGTGATAAGTGCCTAAATACATCATGTTTTAGTTATAAAATTTATTTACTTTTATGCAACTTATATTTACTTTGACGATATTTGGTGCGCTTGATGCATTTATTTTCGTTTCAGGGCTTCGTATTTGAGTCGTTCCGGAGGGAAATGAGGAAGAAAGAAAGTCGTTACATGCTCCGAACGCCAAGGGACGCGTGCGTTGCGTATACTGAAGCATTTGTGCGGCCAATGTGCAGCCCCGCAGAGTGGCCGCATGCACCCTGCAGAAGCCTGTGTGGCCGGTGCGTAGGGCCGCACACTGGCCGCACACCATGGCCAGAAGCCTGTGCGGCTAGTGCGCAGCCCCGCACAACACAGCAAGAAGGTTGTGCGGCCTCTGTGCAGCCCCTCACAGTGCTCGCACAGCCTCGAGGTATTTAAGCTGCTCTTCAAGGGTTTTGAGGGGCATTCTTGGTCTGTTGGTTCTCATCCAACTTCCACTCTTCATCAGGCCATTCTCTGTCATTCTTGGGGCGAATTTAGTTTATTGCCGTCATCCGTACTTAGTTTTCTCCCAGGGGGATCCTCGCCTGAGGCCTTCCTCAACTATTGGATTTTTCATCCCCATTTCCTTCCGAATCGCATTTCATTTTACTTTTACTTTCTCGTTATTTCTTTTATTTTCAATCTTATAATCACTCCAACCCTGTTTTGTTCGACTAGACAGTGAACCCCAAAGGGAAGTAATAGTAGATCTCGGGACTCTTGGGAATACGACCCTCTCGTGCGTGCACGAGAGGTTATTACTTGGCGACCCGTGCACTTGCGGCCGGGGAGTCGCGTGCTTGCTCTTTAGCGTGTCGCGCGATGCTCAGCAGCATGCAAGTACAGTAAAACATAAAAGCAATGAAAAACAATTAGTGTGGAAGTGGGCAATTGAAACATTACTCACTTGAAATCCAAGTGTTGCGTTTGATGGAGCTAGGTTCATTGAGAGTTTAGTCTCAATGGTTTATGGAGCACACACGGTCCCATGACCATGCCTATGATTATTCCTTAAATTCCTTACATCCAAGACCATCTGCACACATACGCGAGGGGTTCAGTATAGCTCAAGAATAATAAAAAAAAAATCGAGTATATAAAGATATAGAAATGAAATACAACTCGAGAAAACTAAGAAAAATAAAAAATAAACTCAGAAGGATAATTGACAGGCGGCCCGAAAGTGCACGGGTTTGTCGAAGTAATAAAAGTTACCCCGGTGAGAGGATAGTCGAATCCACAGGGAATAGGGAATTAGAATACGAGATTTCACTATTAAAACTATGCGAAGTACGGAAAAGTGATCAATTGATTCGATGAGTGAATTATGGAAACAATTATACTAAAAGACAAGAAATTAAAAGAAAGATGGAAGATGACAAAGTGCAAGTAAAAGAGAATAGAAAGGATTTAATAATGAATGAAGCGGGGTATCCGGACAAGCTACCTCTAAGATCTATGCTTCTAGTGCAAGACTATGCTATTATACTCTCCTATTGATGCCAATTGAGTCGAGGAAATCCTCAAACTCACGGTCCCAAACCTAAGAACAACCGTGACTAACCCCAACATTATCGCTCGCACGATTAAGCCCCAGGGGAGTACATCTATCTAAACCTCACACTACGTGGAATTGCATTAAGTTCTAGGGACTCCTAGTGATAAAACCTGTGCCTGTGTAGTTCTAACCCTTTGGTCCAGGAGGAAGAACCCTAGTCTCGATTAAGCCCCAGTGCGTAGGATTTACTTCAATCCTTCACAATGTTGCTCGCGTAACTAAGCCCCAAGGGAGTATATCTACCTAGCACTTCGCTCTATCTCGACCGCTAATAAATCAAGGAAACGGAGGTAGGGAGAAATCACACCGTAGGGGAAAGCGGTACATCGCTACCTCACAACTCTCCCTCTCAACCCTCTTCAATCTTAAAGAGTCTAATCCTATAGGAGTTGTCACACCTCCCAAGGAAAACCTAGATTGTTCTCAACCCTAGTGTCACATCTAAGGGAAAACAATAGGAAGATAAAATCAAGATTGAAACTCAATTCTTATTCATCAATAATGGAAAAGCATAATAACAATGTCAAAGAAACATAATAACCCTAGAGTTTACAAGTCCGAATAACAACAAGGGGTTTAGCTCCTCATGGAGCTATACATGTTCATCAAAGTGTATAAGAAAGCACAAAATAAAGACATCGATGAAAACCCCCTTACGTATGGTGTGGCCGTGGTCTTGTGTGGTCGCCGGACGCCGGTGATGATGCCGAAGACGCGCTATAAACCTCTACGAAGTCCTCTCCAAAACCCTAGCCGCACTCCTGAAGTTCGAGAAAAAGATAGGTCAAAAGATGCTTTAAAAAGTCTCCAAATCGGGCTTTTATAATGTTGAGTCGCGGCTTTAAAATTGCTGAAATCGAGATTTCACACGGTCGTGTGGAATTTCCACACGCCCGTGTGAAATTTCTGGAATGTTGAATTTCGGCCGACAGTAAACAGTAACTTGCTACAGTATTTTTGCTACAATAATTTGCTGCAGTACTGTGCCGAAACGCTCCCGAATTCATCGTTCTTCATCCGGGCCGTTGAATTGGGCACACAATCAATGGTAGATCGTGACGATTGCTTCGAGTCTCCTAATTGGTGAAGTCTTCATTGTTAGCATGAGCTAGACTTGTTGTGAATGTGACTGCCTTTGTGCCCCTCCAAAGGAGGTTGGCACACACTCACAAGTCTATGCTCATGCCTTGTTCCTTGCTTAGTCCGAAAAGCTTTCCAACAATGGCAAACACGATCTAACTTCGTTCCTTTCCTTCATTTTATCTTCACAACCCTACAATGCACAAAAGTAAACAATTGCACACCTTTTAGTGATGAAATCTGATTAAATCAGTGCTTATTGCAAGATAATAACACTTTGCATTACTATAACACGAGCACTTATCAAATCCCCACACTTAAGCATTTGCTTGTCCTCAAGCACAAAAAATAAAACGTGAAAGTACTTGGGAAGAACAATTGAAAGTGCTCGGCCTTAGGTTCACCAAAAATATGCAAAAGAACCATTCTACAAGTAAGGGGAAATCCAAACAATGCATAAGGTTATCATTGCTCTAGCTAAAAACTAGAATCAAAAAGGATAAAAACTTGAAAATGTGTTAGTGTGTGTGATTTCACTCAAGAGAACCAACGAGTACTCCTCAAACTTTTGTTAGAAAGGACTTATTTATATACAAAAACAAAACTAAAGAGAGAAGGAAGTAGTTGCTTCACACATCCTTGAAGGTAGCCCTTTCCTAGGCGGCCGCCAAAGGTGGCTTTCACACTTTCGAGGAGGTAGCTCTTTCTACCGGGGTAGTAGCTTTCTCTCATTAGGGCATAACTTGTATCCGACTTATGAGAGTAGCTACATACTTCATAGGTGGTAGCTCTTTCCACCCCAAATGCATACATAAAACAAAGAAACTATTAAAAAAAAATCATATGTATTTTTTTCTTCTTTTTTCTCTTTTCCATATATATATATATATATATATATATATTTTTTTTTTTTTTTCATCTTTTTCATTTTTTTTATATGCATTTTCCAAAGTAAAACTAAGAACGATGATAAACTTGTCCTTAAAAACTTCAAGATTGAGTTTCCAAAATATTCCAAGAGTAAGTTGTGTAATATAAGATAATCGAGCAAAAATTCCTTAAAATTCAAGTAGAAATCAGAGCATGATAGGATACAATGTTAAAAATTCTCCTAAACTATAAGAATACAACTGTTGCAACTAAGGTGAACCGCCATAGGCTACATGAGCATAAGCAATTAAACGAACAAGTAAAGGTGTGTGCAATGTGAACTCCCCCCCACACTTAAGATGTACATTGTCCCTAATGTACGCATGCAAACACAATAAAGTTAAGAATTGTAAAACCATTTGTGTGGAAGTAGGCAATTGAAATATTACTCGCCTAAACTCCAAGTGTTGCATTTGATGGAGCTAGGTGCATTGAGAGTTAAGTCTCAATGGGTTATGAAGCTCACACGGTCCCATGGCCATGTTGATAAGTGCTTAAATACATCATGTTTTAGCAATGATATTCTTGTACTTTCGTGCAACTTGTATGTGTTTTGATGACATTTTGCGCACTTGATGCTTTTATTTTCGTTTCAGGGTTTTGAGGACCAAGTGCGTGAGATTAAATAGTATTCGTGTCATTTCGGGGATGATTGAAGAAGAAACGAAGACCTGGAGCACCCCGGAAGCCGACGCGCCGCACACGGGCGGATTTTTCTCGGCCGTGTGCGGCTACAATGCGGACCGCACAGTCGCCGCAGGCTCCAGCCAGAAGGCTGTGCGGCCTATGCGCAGGGCCGCACACTGGCCGCACAGCACAGCCAGAAGGCTGTGCGGTCACTGCGCAGCCCCGCGCAGTGCCCGCACACCTTCGAGCTATATATCGGCTCTTTCAAGGTTTCTTTGGGAGATCTGGTTCTTTATCCAGCCTCCACTCCACCACTCACCACTCTCATCATCTTTGGAGGTATTTGGAGGAATTCTTGGGCAGATTTGAAGGAGAGAAAAAGGGGAAGATGTGGTGAAGCTTCATAGGGCTCGCCGGCGCGGATCCGATGAGCTACACCATCAACCCTAGTCGATATCTTTGAGGGAGTTTTTCTTGTTTTTATTCGATGAATCCTTTGTATGACGAGCTCCTTAGCTTTGTGATGTCGAACTAAACCTCCCAAGGCCACCGGGCTCCTGGTGAACCTTGGGAGGAGACTTTGTATGAATAACCTTGTATTGATTTGAATGAATGTGTTGGTTTTATTGTTTGGTTTTAATTCATCAACATGTTGTTCATTCTACATCGGATGGATTCCGTAGAATTGATTGTGAATGATACTTGTTTGCCGGGATGCTAGCATGTATTAGGTCAGTTGATGAGTTAAAGAGGGATACATGTATTAACACACCGGAGGTCCCGGGTGTTAATAGCCTTCCGCGCGTTCAGGGTTAATTTAGCCGAGAGTGTGCATTAGATTGACCCTAATCAAGACTCCTTGTTCTCATTGACATCGTAGGGGTATTTTCTAGATAGGAAAACCCGTACTGGATTAGGACTACAGTACGGAGGTTCCGGGGTAGTCGACATCCGAGTCTAGCGGACCAAAACCTTGCCGACCTTTTTTTTTAGTTATCATGGTCTTTCTTATTTAGTCTCCTCCCGGGGGAATCCTCGCCCGAGGCCTTCCTTAATTATCGGCTTCTTCATCTCTATCTTTATTTTGGATTGAGTTCTATTTTATTTGCATTTCTTTACTTGTTCTTTTTATTTAAAATTTGCATCAACCCTGTTTCGATCGATTAGAAAGTGACTCCCAAAGGGAAGTAATAGTAGATCTCGGGCCCTAGGGAATACGACCCTCCTTATGTGGTTATTACTTGACGACCCGTGCACTTGCGGCCGGGGAGTCGCGTGTTAGCTCTGTAGCTAGTCGCGCGCTCGCTCATCAAGTTTTTGGCGCCGTTGCCGGGGACCACACTGAGAATACTAGGAAAAATTTTCGATCATTGCTCTAGTAATTTCGCTTTCACCTGTAATTATCCATCTTTTATTATTTTCATTTCCATTGTTTGTATAAATTCACTAATATCTCCTTTTGCCTTTTGTTTTCTCAGGCGTTCTGTGCATGACTCGTGCAAACCCCACTGGGTTTGTAGAGCCAAACGAAGAAATCGAACGTGTCGTACACCAACGGTTGAAGGAAACTCAAGTGGGTTCCTCCTCTGGATCAGTTGCTGCACCTGAATCAATTCCTATTGCTATGACCGAAGTGAGAAGAACGTTGTCAGACTATGAGAGGCCACAGTTTACCGGGGGAGGATTTAGTGTGCAAGCACCGCCCGTCAGTGCAGGAAATTTCGATTTGGCCAGACCAATCGGCATGATACAGAACACAGTACAGTTTGACGGTTTGGCCGATGAGGACCCGAATGAGCACCTATCCCGCTTCCTCCCAATGTGCTCGACATTTAAAGTCAATGGCCTATCTGATGATGCAGCTAGACTCCGTCTTTTCCCATTCAGTTTGCGGGGCGGCGCTTACAGGTGTCTCACGTCACTTGCCCCGGGATCCATCAAGACATGGGAAGAAATGGTGAACAAGTTTATGGGCCGAAACTTCCCCCCGAGCAAGGCTGCAAGTTAAGGCAAGAGATCTCTGCCTTTAGTCAAAGAGACTCCGAAACCCTCTTTGAAGCTCATGAGAGATTTAAAGATCTCTTGCGAAAATGTCCACATCATGGTTTCGAAGCTTGGATGCGAGTACAGATACTGTATAATGGGTTGAGCTACCAGAATCGTCAACTCATTGATGCCGCAGCCGGTGGATCCTTAAGTGGTAAATACCCCGAAGATGCTAAAGAATTAATTGAGAACATGGCATGAAATGAGTCACATTGGGGTTCGAGGGCAAAAATGACTCAAGCTCGAGGAGTTCATGAAATAGACAATAAGACCGCTCAAGATGCGAAGCTCGATGCACTAGCGAAGCAAGTGAGTTTGCTTATGTCCGAAAGAACAGAGCGGTCAAGCACAAGTGTCAAGCAAGTGATGAATTGTGGAACTTGTGGGGGGGGGGGGGGGGCATGATGTTGCTGGTTGCCCCATCGCTGTCCCTGATGCCGCCCCGATTGAACATGTTGATTATGTGAATAAGGGATAGAAATTTCAAGGATACCCTTATGGTGGGACATGCAACCCCGGGTGGAGAAATCACCCAAATTTCAATTGGGGAAATCAAGGCCAACAGAAATTTTCACAACCACCAGGGTTTCAGGCACAGTCATCACAGGCACCTCCAACGGAAAGGAAATTCACTACCGAAGATGTCCTAGCTAAATACATGCAAATCACCGATGCAAGGTTGAACACACTTGAAACGACAGTGAGGAACATGCAAGCTTCAATCCAGGGCATCGAAAAACACATGGGGCAGATTGCGGCATCCTTGGCAAAAAGAACACCGGGTAGTCTCCCTAGCAACACTGAGACTAACCCACGGGAACATGTACAAGCTATCACGTTGAGGAGTGGTAGAGAGGTTGAGGTTCGGCCGGTTCCTAGGCCAACTGAAAACAAGGAAAAGAAAATGGTGAGAGGCACTTCCTCTGTGAGTGGGGATGAAGCTAATGACAGCTATGACAATTCTATTGAACCTCCAAACAAAGAAAAAAAATTGCTAGAGCACCAACCAAAGGTCCCCTATCCGGCAAGACTCAATAGGGATAAGGAGGACACTCAATTCAAAAAATTTTTGGTGATGATCAAGCAATGATCAAGCAACTCCACATTAATCTTCCACTTGTCGAGGCTTTTGCTCAAATGCCGAAATATGCCAAGTTCATGAAGGAATTGCTTACAAATAGGAAGAAACTTGAAGAAGCATCTACAGTATCTCTGGGTGAGAGTTGTTCGACAATTATTAAAAGCAAATTACCTGAGAAAATCAAAGACCCGGGTGGTCTAATTGTGGAGTGTCATTTTGGGGATTCGCTTGTAGAGAAAGCCCTAGCCGATTCCGGTGCGAGCATAAACGTTATGCCCTACAAGCTTTTCTTAAAGCTGGGCCTTCAAGACTTAGAGCCGACAAGGATCACCATACAACTTGCAGACCGGACTGTCAGATGCCCGCGTGGCATTGTGAGTGATGTGATTGTAAAAGTTGGTGGCTTAGTCTTTTCGGCTGATTTTGTCATCCTTGATGTTGATGACGCTACTGAGGTCCACATCATTCTTGGCCGCCCCTTTCTTGCCACATCCCGTGCCCTGCTGGATATCTAAGATGGGAAAATAACCTTGCGAGCGGGGAATGAGGAAGCCACTTTTAAAATTCCCGAGGCAATGAAACACCCCAAGGAGCTTGATGACACTTCCTATGCACTGGATGATACAGAGCTGCAAGTCGAAGAGTGTGTGCATGAAGTCCTTATGATGAACCCCCTTGATGAATTATTACATGATGTTGATATTGAGGAGGAAGAAGCACACAAAAGGGCACAAGAAGACCCTCCTCATACATATCCAAACAAGGCACAAGGGAGAAACAAAGGAGAACGATCGTGGAAGCGAGCATGGAAAAAGATAACTCCTAAGGTTAGCAAAGCAAGCAAGAACTCTCATGAAAAGGTTCACATGGCGTGCTTCGTCGACCTAGGTATACACAATGTTGGTTCTCTCCTTTCCTTGAATTTGCCGGCGGGATCATCATTTGCACCCATGGGAAACTCAGGTATGGTCTCCGCCTTTGAACCACCCTGATGATGAGAGACTTGAACGTCAAGCTAGTGACGCTAAACAAGCGCTTGTGGGAGGCAACCCATGATTTTTACATTCTCGTACTTGTTCATTTTTCGTATTTTGGTTATGCATGAATTAGGTTTGGATTGTGAGCTCTTCTCTTCATTCGTTCTTTATATGCTTTATTGTGTATACCCTTGTTTCCTCCCCATCGTGGAAAAACCCCGTTTGTTTTGTGTTTTTCAACATGTTTCAATTGTCCGAGATGAGTTTCGTCACGTTTGTTGATAAGTGTCTAAATGTATATGTTTTAATATACGTATTTTGTCCACTTAGCATGTATTTTTATATGAATGGATGCCCGTTTTATGCTTAATTGAGTATTATTTGTGTTGTAGGGCACGGAGGAGCCATGAGGAACATGATAATACGATTTGGGCGAAAAAGGATGAAATTCAGGCGGCGCAGCACTGTAGCTGGAGCACTGTAGCGTATTTACTGTAGCAGTTGCTGTTGCACCTGAGGATTTTTGGGCTGGAAATGATGGAAGTGCATAAGAATGAACAGTGTAGCATACGGGGCCGTATAAGGGGCCGTGAACATCAAAAGACAGTGATTTTGTACTAGGGTTCACGGCCCCCTATCCACCCCGGGATCCATCCATCCACCCCGGGATACACCCCCACATGAGCCATGTTTTGCCTTATCTTTGCCTACCTATCCACCCCGGGATCAATCTATCCACCCCGGGATACTGCGGGAATATAAAAGAGCATTTTTAGGGCTTTTTAGAGAGACTTTTCATTGGCCTTTTGGGCCGCCGCCACCACTTCATCTTGAGGCTTTCCGGCCACCTTTCGGCGGGGATCCAAGTGGGAAACGAGCACACATCATCACCAAGAGGGAGAGGAGCAAGGGAGAAAGGGTTGGAGTGAAGATCTAAGCCATCATCGACAATCTTGTGAAGCTTCATCCATTCAAGGAGATCATCACCTAGAGGGGGTTTTCATTGCTTCTTTTATGTTTTTATCTTCCTTGTATGTTGTATAAGTGTCCCTTATCATGAGGGATTAACTTATCATTGTGTTTGGATTTGGATGAACCCTAGGGTTCATCTTGTGTATGAACTTTGGATGTTTTTATTAATCTAGTTTGATGGTTGTTTGAGGTTCAATCTTTCATGCTTCATGTCTAGAATCGCATTTGTGGAGAAATCCGTGATTCTTTTATGAGTTGTGCGCGTAGATGTGACCTACTCACGTGTACTAGATCTAGGAGAGATTGAAAGGGGATTCTTGTGCCGACACGCCGAGAAATTGGGTGTTGGTAGCCCTCCTTTACTAGGTTTAAGCCGAAGGATAGTAGGTTTACTCCTATTAGAGATTTCCTTGAACTCATTGCGATCGTAGGTGGGTTAATCCGGAAGAGATTCCGATTAACACTCGTATGGGATTAGGGGTTAGTTGCCGAGAAATTGGGGCTAATCTATTCATGAAGTCTCTAGGTCTCAGCTATCGTCATTGCATCTTTAGATCATCCTAGTTCGGGTCTTAATGACAACCCTAGGTGGATTCCTTATCCAAACACTCCCTTCTCATGCTTGATACTCCCTTGTTTATTTACACTCGTGTGCTAGTGACCCGGCCATTAGGTTAGTTAGTTCACTTTATTTTGTTCGTTTCACTAAGAATTGTAGGCTAGAAAATAGATGAAGGGTGAGTAATAGTACTTCCTTGGCCCCAGTGGAATACGACCCCTGTGTCACTCACAGGGTATTACTTGGCGATCCCGTACACTTGCGGGGAAGCAATCAAGTTTTTGGCGCCGCTGCCGGGGACATTCAAGGAATATTAGGAAAGCTTGTAGTCTATTGCTCTAGCCCTTTTCCTTTTCTTTGTACATTATACTCTTTGTAGATATTTTTCTTCTTGTTCATATTGCTTTTATTTTCTATTCTTTTATTTTGACTTTGTTCTTTGTATTCTCTTTCGTGTGAGGTATAATCCAATTGGAAGATGCAAGGTGCTAGCTCCTCTGTTACACAAGTCAAGAATGTTGAGTATATGGGGGAGCCAAGCCCACGAGGAAATCCATACAGCGCAACTTACAATCCAGAGTGGAAATACCACCCAAACTCTTCATGGAATCAAGGGCAACAACAACAAAAAGCTTCCCCTCCTCAAGGTCCTCAGTATCAAGCACCACAAGTAAAAAGATTTACTACTGAGGATGTATTGGCGAAATTCATGATAAACACTGAAAGTAGATTTCAAGTCGTCGATACCAAACTTGAAGCCATCACCACTGAACTTCATGCCCTTGATGCCAAATATAATGCACGATTTGAGGGCATTGATGCCACCCTTTTGGCTATACAAGCCTCTCTTCACAAGCTAGAAAATCGGGTTGAACAATTATTTCTTGAGCGAGCAAAAGAGCCCCATTCTACGAACAACAATGAAAATGAAGAGGGTTATTGTCAAGAAGAGGTGGATGAGGACTTTGGTGTCTTGGTTGCTAATATGGAAGAAAAAGTTGCATCAACATCACTTGAGCAAGCCCTTAGCATAGAAATGACTCAAAACACTAAACACAAAAGAGAATCATTTGGGACAACTGAAGATGTGGGTAGAGGGTTGAAGCCACCCAATGACCCACCAATGCCGATTCTAGACACGTCCCAACCAAAACTTTTTCCTTGGAGGCCCAAACGATTTTTATGGGTGATCAAAGGAAGATTGACGTTGGTTGAAGAAGGAGATGTGGGTAGGAGGTTTACGCCACCCAAGGACCCACCTATGCCGAGTTTGCAAAGCCTTCAACCTTATCTATTTCCTTGGAGGCCAAAACAATTTTTGAGGAAGCTCCAAGAAAATTCAGCCGGGACCAAAGTAGAAGCGGGGAGGATGCTCAAATCAACCAAGGATCCGCCCAAGTTAAAGTTGCACAATGCCCGGCCGAAACTTTTTCCATGGAGGCCTAAAGGTAACATGTTCATGGTCTCCACAAGCTCATCATCCCGGAAGGTAATTCTTTTCTTTCATGGAAGTAGCTATGCTACATGTGGCCGGGATGAACACACCATTTTCAAGCCTCCCTAGGTAAGAAAAAGGTACGTCGAGCTAATGACGTTAAACAAGCGCTTCTTGGGAGGCAACCCAAGCTTCAATTTCTTCATTTTTTTTCTTTTTGTGTTTTTAGTGGAGTGTGGTATGTGTTTTTGTAGTGTGTTTGTGTTTCTTTCATGTCTTTACTTGTTTAAATAAGTCCATGCTTGTTTGCCTTGTACATTTGTCTCATCATCGTTTTTATGTTTTAATTGTTAACCATCTTGAGAAGCATGTTTTTGATGTTATGTCATGCATTAGATCAAGTTTTTAACCATTTCTTTCAAGTTGGAGGTGTTCTTAATCACTTTATGGCCTTCATTTGGTGTTTTGGGTGGCATTTGAAAGGTTTCCAAAGTTTTCCAGGTCCTCACGGCCTCAAGGGGCCGTTTGGAAGGCCGTCTGCCCTCATCCAGTGAACTTTGCCTAGGGCTCACGGCCCCCCTCACGGCCTATATGGGGGCCGTATGGATACTGTAGCACATTAAGTTGTTGCCACCCTCTCTTTTTCTCTTCATTTCTCCTTCTTCCCACACGATTTTCTCTTTTCTTTCTCCACCAATTCTTGGCCAAATCTCCTCATTTCTTCTCCTAGATCACCACCTAACCACTTTGAGACTTCGATCTAATGGTTTTCTTCGAGCTTAACTCTAGTTTTCTCAAGTTTTCGTCGGTTAGCTCTTTGGTGCCCTAACTTTATGTTTTTCATTTTTCTTGCATTCTTGGAGCTTGTGTGTGAATGTTTTCAAGAATTTTGCTTGATTTTGGTGGTGTGATGGTTATGGATGAGTTTTCCATTGATTTTATGTAAAAAATTTTGGATTTTCATGTTTTTGGGGAGGTTCTTTCGGAGTGAACAGTACCCATACGGCCCCCATACGGCCGTATAGGTACTATTCATCATTTTACCCGAATTTTTCTCCATCCTTTGCACCATATTTTGGTTTGTCTTGGTTTCCTCTATGCTTGATTAGATTTTTCATGATTTGTAGGAATGTAGAGGAAGAAGGAATCGACAAGAAATCAACGACAAGGACTAGCATGGACACTTTGTTTTGTTGTCTTAGACTTTAGTTTGTAGCTTTTGTTTTATTTTTGTGTTTTGTTTGAGTCTTTGCATGACTACTCCCCATCTCTCCTTTGTTAATTTTTTGGAATGATGATGTGCCCTTTTTGCCTTGTAGGGCATTAAGGGAAATTTGGTGAGCTTCTCCGAAAACAATGGAGATTGGACCCGACATGTATAACTCGCCGTACTCTATGTTCGGGTCACACATCGCTAGTTGCACAAGATAAACCGGGGAAGTTCATTTTCACCCTCCTCTATTGTTTTTGTTGGTTATATTGCCATGTTATTCATGAATAGTGTACATTGAGGGCAATGTACAACACTAAGTGTGGGGATGGGTGTATTACATGTTTAGTGCCATATTTGCATGCTAGGGTTATCAATGATGGCTTTGTTCATTCTTGTTAGATTCTTCAAGTATGAATTAATGATTGATGTGAGTTACATTTCTTTTGTTGTGCTCTATTGAATCCTGTTTCACCTCTAGTATTATTCTGTGCACTGAGTCTTTTGTTGATGCCCTGGGAATAGCCTGCTTGACTTTCTTAACTCTCTTGTATGCTTAACACACAATTTTGAGTACTTAGCCTTAGACTACTAAGTTCTATCCTTCAATGAACTCTTAAGAACTTCTAAGTCTTTTTGAGCTAGTCCTAATTTTGTAACTTGTAGTGCAGTCTAGGGTGAATATATATATATATATAAAAAAAAAAAAAAAAAAAAGAGAAAATGAGTCTATGACAGTATTCCTCTGCTAGTATAGCACGAATGCGTCTATGTAGACTGTAATCAAGTAGGATGGGTGGCTCTTGTGCCTGGCCAGCATGTGCATCCGTCTGAAAGATTATTTTTGTGCAGTCTACGTTAGTCGGACTTAAAAAAAAAAAAAAAAAAAAAAAAAAAAAAAAAAAAAATGCATATACATGTAAATAAAACCCTAGTGATCTCTTGGACTGCCTACTTGAGTTCGTGAGTGGAAATGGGATTTAATCTCAAGTTATAGACTTAGAAGGATCCTATTTGTTCATTGAAGTGGCACTTAGCATTTTAAGACTTGGTGCTCTGTACATGTGGGGTGATTAGCATATAGAGCTTTACTGATTGAAGTCATAGGGCTAGACCATGTCAGGGCAAATGAGATGAAAGATTCACTTACACTGTACAGACATATAAGAGGTGAGGCAGGATCTGTTTGTTGTATATATTGACTGTAACTCAACATCTATATTTCATTACTCTATACTTGTAGAATCTCGTATTTGTTTGAGCCGGAGATGTACATTTAGCCACTTATCATTCCCTTTGTTTTTCATGATTTGTTTGCTTGGGGACAAGCAAACGCTTAGGTGTGGGGATGTTTGATAAGTGTCTAAATGTATATGTTTTAATATACGTATTTTGTCCACTTAGCATGTATTTTTATATGAATGGATGCCCGTTTTATGCTTAATTGAGTATTATTTGTGTTGTAGGGCACGGAGGAGCCATGAGGAACATGATAATACGATTTGGGCGAAAAAGGATGAAATTCAGGCGTCGCAGCACTGTAGCTGGAGCACTGTAGCGTATTTACTGTAGCAGTTGCTGTTGCACCTGAGGATTTTTGGGCTGGAAATGATGGAAGTGCATAAGAATGAACAGTGTAGCATACGGGGCCGTATAAGGGGCCGTGAACATCAAAAGACAGTGATTTTGTACTAGGGTTCACGGCCCCCTATCCACCCCGGGATCCATCCATCCACCCCGGGATACACCCCCACATGAGCCATGTTTTGCCTTATCTTTGCCTACCTATCCACCCCGGGATCAATCTATCCACCCCGGGATACTGCGGGAATATAAAAGAGCATTTTTAGGGCTTTTTAGAGAGACTTTTCATTGGCCTTTTGGGCCGCCGCCACCACTTCATCTTGAGGCTTTCCGGCCACCTTTCGGCGGGGATCCAAGTGGGAAACGAGCACACATCATCACCAAGAGGGAGAGGAGCAAGGGAGAAAGGGTTGGAGTGAAGATCTAAGCCATCATCGACAATCTTGTGAAGCTTCATCCATTCAAGGAGATCATCACCTAGAGGGGGTTTTCATTGCTTCTTTTATGTTTTTATCTTCCTTGTATGTTGTATAAGTGTCCCTTATCATGAGGGATTAACTTATCATTGTGTTTGGATTTGGATGAACCCTAGGGTTCATCTTGTGTATGAACTTTGGATGTTTTTATTAATCTAGTTTGATGGTTGTTTGAGGTTCAATCTTTCATGCTTCATGTCTAGAATCGCATTTGTGGAGAAATCCGTGATTCTTTTATGAGTTGTGCGCGTAGATGTGACCTACTCACGTGTACTAGATCTAGGAGAGATTGAAAGGGGATTCTTGTGCCGACACGCCGAGAAATTGGGTGTTGGTAGCCCTCCTTTACTAGGTTTAAGCCGAAGGATAGTAGGTTTACTCCTATTAGAGATTTCCTTGAACTCATTGCGATCGTAGGTGGGTTAATCCGGAAGAGATTCCGATTAACACTCGTATGGGATTAGGGGTTAGTTGCCGAGAAATTGGGGCTAATCTATTCATGAAGTCTCTAGGTCTCAGCTATCGTCATTGCATCTTTAGATCATCCTAGTTCGGGTCTTAATGACAACCCTAGGTGGATTCCTTATCCAAACACTCCCTTCTCATGCTTGATACTCCCTTGTTTATTTACACTCGTGTGCTAGTGACCCGGCCATTAGGTTAGTTAGTTCACTTTATTTTGTTCGTTTCACTAAGAATTGTAGGCTAGAAAATAGATGAAGGGTGAGTAATAGTACTTCCTTGGCCCCAGTGGAATACGACCCCTGTGTCACTCACAGGGTATTACTTGGCGATCCCGTACACTTGCGGGGAAGCAATCATTTGTAATGTTGAAGACTAGTTTTGGTTTGGAAATAGCTGATTTTTGAGTGTTTTGCAGGGCTCTGTGCAGCCACTGTGCGACCGCACAGAGGCCGCACACCCTTGCCAGAGGGGTGTGTGGTTGGTGTGCCGCCCGCACACCACCCGCACACTTGGATCAGTTTTGCTACATAAATGTCTTCTTCTTCGGCTTTTCTCCACCTTCTAGCATTCATCTTGATCTCTTCACCTCCCGTCGCATCATTTCAACTTTAAAAACATTTTCAAAACCCCATTTCCCTTCATGTTTTCAAGATGTTCTACCATTGCTTGATCTTCATCTCTGACGATGTAGGTCAACTGTCTGATTAAACAATGTAGAGGAAACACGGAGGACTTTGAACGACCCCACCCATCTTTTTATTTGGAGAGCTCACTTTCCTTTTACTGTCCCTTTTTTTTGTTGTTTTCTTTATTTTTGTGTGGTTGATGGATGCTTAACTCGACGTCTTTTCTCCTTGCAGGTTGAACAAGACGTCCATTTCTCTTCCTCTCCACTTTGCTTGTTGCCATGGTGATGGCCACCCCGAGCTTATGCCCTACAAGTTTCATTACAAATTTCTCGGGGAAGTTCACAAAACCAGCCTCCTTATTTTCCCTGCATTAATTTGTCTATACTGCTGAACCATGTACATTGAGGGCAATGTACTGCTTTAAGTGGGGGGTGGGTATGCATGTCTGAGCTTTACTACTTATTTCGTGAACTTGTATGAAAATTTTTGGAAACTTTTGAATTGTTGCATGTTTGTTAAACCTAGGATGGTGTACTTGATTGTGATTATATTATAGCTCGAAACCATGATAAATGCTAAGTTTTTTTTTTATGACCTTGCACACTTGAGATTTTCATGTCATTCTAGGCATTTCTCGCACTATTCCCCTAGGTAGAACCCTGGACATCTAGGCGAGGGACCACAGCACCTTCGTGACCCTCTTAGTTGCTAACCCATACTAGTGGGTTCGCGCCTTGGCGTGTTAGAATGTCGTCTAATAAAGTTTTAAGGACCTTCTTCTTGTTCTTTTTTGCAATACGGTCGAAAAAAAAAAATGTGGACAGTGCTCCACTGCCCTAATAGCGAAGTAACTTGGGGTTCTGGCTCCTAACCAGAGTGTTCCTCTTGCCAAAAGCTATAAGGACATGAACGCGTCTACATGAATGTGCAAAGCTCCAGGTAATGTGGATTTGCAATTCATGTTAGTCCCGAAAAAGAAAAAGAAAAAGTTAAGCAATTGTGTACAGAACAATAAATTTTGACCGGTATATGTTCGATAATAAGAGGAAGGATCCTTAGAACTCTACTAGACATATTTCTACCACCTCAAGGCCGTATTCCACTAAGTGGCGTGAATTGCTTCATGAAGTGGTCCTCGGGGTCTTGTCTACCTTGTTTGGACTACAGGGATTCGAACTAGGGGATTTGCACACGCACAGCACAACACGGCCAATGAATGCGTGAATGATCTCAAGTGGTCTTTGCTTAGCATTTTGAGTTTCATTTTGGCTATGATATCATCTCTTGCCTGAGGTTGTGTATTTAGTCACTTATCAGTATCCCTGGTTTTCATGTCCGTTTGCTTGAGGACAAGCAAATGCTTAAGTGGGGGGTATTTGATAAGTGCTTAAATACATCGTGTTTTAGCAATGATATTCTTGTACTTTCGTGCAACTTGTATGTGTTTTGATGACATTTTGCGCACTTGATGCTTTTATTTTCGTTTCAGGGTTTTGAGGACCAAGTGCGCGAGATTAAACAGTATTCGTGTCATTTCGGGGATGATTGAAGAAGAAACGAAGAGCTGGAGCACCCCGGAAGCCGACGCGCCGCACACGGGCTGATTTTTCTCGGCCGTGTGCGGCCACTATGCGGACCGCACAGTCACCGCAGCCTCCAGCCAGAAGGCTGTGCGGCCTGTGCGCAGTGCCGCACACTAGCCGTACAGCACAGCCAGAAGGCTGTGCGGTCACTGTGCAGCCCCGCGCAGTGCCCGCACACCTTCGAGCTATATATGGGCTCTTTCAGGGTTTCTTTGGGAGATCTGGTTCTCTATCCGGCCTCCACTCCACCACTCACCACTCTCATCATCTTTGGAGGTATTTGGAGGAATTCTTGTGCAGATTTGAAGGAGAGAAGAAGGGAAAGACATGGAGAATCTTCATAGGGCTCGCCGGCGCGGATCCGACGAGCTACACCATCAACCCTAGTTGACATCTTTGAGGGAGTTTTTCTTGTTTTTATTCGATGAATCCTTTGTTTGACGAGCTTCTTAGCTTTGTGATGTCGAACTAAACCTCCCAAGGCCACCGGGCTCCCGGTGAACCTTGGGAGGAGACTTTGTATGAATGACCTTGTATTGATTTGAATGAATGTGTTGGTTTGATTGTTTGGTTTTAATTCATCAACATGTTGTTCATTCTACATCGGATGGATTCTGTAGAATTGATTGTGAATGATACTTGTTTGGCGGGATGCTAGCATGTATTAGGTCAGTTGATGAGTTAAAGAGGGATACATGTATTAACACACCGGAGGTCCCGGGTGTTAATAGCCTTCCGCGCGTTCAGGGTTAATTTAGCCGAGACTGTGCATTAGATTGACCCTAATCAAGATTCCTTGTTCTCAATGACATCGTAGGGGTATTTTCTGGATAGGAAAACCCATACTAGATTAGGACTACAGTACGGAGGTTCCGGGGTAGTCAACATCCAAGTCTAGCGGACCAAAACCTTGCCGACCTTATTTTTTTAGTTATCATGGTCTTTTTTATTTAGTCTCCTCCCGGGGGAATCCTCGCCCGAGGCCTTCCTTAATTATCGGTTTCTTCATCACTATCTTTATTTTGAATTGAGTTCTATTTTATTTGCATTTCTTTACTTGTTCTTTTTATTTAAAATTTGCATCAACCCTGTTTCGATCGATTAGAAAGTGACTCCCAAAGGGAAGTAATAGTAGATCTCGGGCCCTAGGAAATACGACCCTCCTTGTGAGGTTATTACTTGACGACCCGTGCACTTGCGGCCGGGGAGTCGCGTGTTAGCTCTGTAGCTAGTCGCGCGCTCGCTCATCACGTGTCTATGACTATTCCTTAGATTCCTTTCATCCAAGACCATCTGCGCACACATACACAAGGGTTCAGTATAGCTCAATAAAAACTCGAGTATATAAAATATGAAGCAATGAATACAACTCGAGATAACAAGAAAAGCAAACTAAAAGATAAACTCAGAAGGAGAATCCTTTCTTAGTACTACAAGTCCAAAATAGAAAAAAAAAGTACAAGAATGAAAATAAAAAACAAATAAAAGATAAAACTAAGATGCCTCAGCGTCAGTGTCCTCAGTGGTAGCCTCTGGTGCTGCTGGAGGCTCTGAATACGTCTGTGGATCTGCTGCTGCTGCTGCTAGGGAAGATGGTGGTGGAGGAGTGGGGTCCCGGGGCTGGACTACGAAAGATGATGGCACGACCTGCTCGAGTAGTCTCTGTATGACATCGAGACGCGTCATCGTCTCTAACTGCTGTGCAGCCTGTTGATAAGTGTCTAAATACATCACTTTTATTATGTACATTTTATTTACTTTCATGCATTTTTGTATGTCTCCGATGCCCTTTACGCGCTTTTCTTGTTAATTATCATTTCAGGACATCGGAAGACCATCTAGTGCGTGTTTGAGCTTCTTTTGGCATCATCGAAGAATTTATTGATGCTCACACGTATCCTCAAGTTTCGGGCAAGAAAAGAGTGGATTTGAGGAAGTTACTGTAGCGATTTTACTGAAGCATTTCCACTGTAGCACCGTTACTGTAGCAGTGTGCGGCCAGTGTGCGGCCGCACAGTACCCGCACAGGACAGACAGAAGGGTGTGCGGGCACTGTGCGGCCCGCACAGTGCCCGCACACGCACGGGCTGATGAGGCTTTGTTTGGGTTATTTAAGGCTTTCTAGGGCTTTGGAGAGCTTGTCTTTGGCCAGCATCCTCTCCATCCTTCTCCACCATCATCTCCTCCATTCTCCACCATCATCTCCACCCATTTCCACCATCATCACCGGATTGGAGAGGCAATTTGAAGAGCAAAACTCAAGGGGAGAAGAAGGAAGCACTCAAGGTTGTCATCACGGAGCTTGATCGGCGCGGATCCGGCGAGCTTTCATCACCACCTTCTAGCCTACATCTGAGGGAGTTCCTTATGAGCATTTTCATTGATTATCTTGTGTATTATCTCCTTTGATGTGGAACTAGGCTCCCAAGGCCACCGGGCTCCGGTGAACCTTGGGAGGAGAACTTGTATGGATGATGATAATTGTTTATAATTGATTGTTGGCTTGTTTGTTTGATTTCAATCTATTGTTTTAATGTTCAACCTACAATGGATGGATTCCGTAGGTTTTGATTCTTGAATTGTATGTGTATGGCGGGATGCTTGCATGTATTAGGTCGCACATAGATTGAAGGGGGATTCAATGTGCCGGTACACCGGAGGTTCTGGGTGCCGGTAGCTCCCCGCGTGGTTAGGGTTGTTTTAGCCGAAAGCGCGCATTAGAATAACCCTAATCGAGACTCCATGTTCCTAATGACATCGTAGGGGTATCTTCTGGATAGAGGAACCCGTATTGGATTAGGGCTACACCACGGAGGTTCCGGGGTAGTCGACTCCCGAGTCTAGCGGATCAAACCTAGCCAACTTAGCGCTCAATTTCCTATATTCATCCTAACTTGTTCTTCTCCTTAGGGGATCCTCGCCCGAGGCCTCTAGTTATCATTGCTACTTGTTCTTTACATTGCTTGTATGGTGTGCCTTAGTCCATATTGTTTATAGCTTTTCTTTTATTTAATTTTCCTATTTGTGTTTATATTAAACTCTTGATTTGGTAGACCAGATAGTGATACCTAGGAGGAAGTAATAGCAGATCTTGGGGCCCTTGGGAATACGACCCTCTTGTGTTCGCACGAGAGGTTATTACTTGACGACCCGTGCACTTGCGGCCGGGGAGTCGCGTGCTCGCTTCTTTAGCGTGTCGCGCGGCGACTCATCAAGTTTTTGGCGCCGTTGCCGGGGACATCCAAGAATGCTAGGAAAACTTCTAGCTCGCTAGTCTAGTCATTTATCTTTTCTTTTGTAAATATTCTTGTTTTCTTTTATACCTCAATTTTTTTTTTTTTTTTATTGTCTTTTGTGCACAGGGCAATGGATTTTCGGGAAGGCTCAGGTGGTTTCCCTTTTCATCTTGAAGAATGGCAGATCAATGAGTATGAGGCCTTGAGAGCAAGAAGTACCAATCAATTTGAACATGTGTATGATCCATATTGGCAAGGACACCTAGATTTTTCATCACATCACCATGGACAACATTGGGAGCCCTCTAACCAAGAATTGCAAGAGCCTCCCTTTCAAGAATCGTGGTGTCATTTGAATGAAAATATTTATAATCTGTACTCAGGAGGCCACCCAGATTTGTTAGAACCGCAAGAGCCCTCCTTTCAAGAACCTTGGCATCACCCCCCTCCAGTTGTTCAAAGTAGGCCACTGAATGAATGGGGTTTCAATACAGAAAGTGTGCTTGAAAGATTTATGATGAATGCGGATGCTCAACTTGAAGCCTTGATTGCCGCAAATTTTAATGCCCAACCATCTCTTCAAAGCATGGAAAGCCAGATAGGAGTATCTTCCAATACCTCGACCAAGTTGCCACACACTATAGAAGACCTATCTGAGAATGACACTAGAAGAGAAGAGAATAAAAGTGAATTTGAGGTGGAAGTGGAAATTGAGGTATTTGAGGCTGAAAAAGAAAATAAAGTGGCATCAATACCCAGTGAGCAAATAGTAGAAGTTTCACCTCAAGATGAAATTGAAGAAGAAATGGGGGAGGATCAAATAGTGGCCATTGAGAAGTGTGAGGAAGTAGAAACAAGTCCATCAAGCACAATTGAAGAAGCTACTTTCCTTAACATCGATCATTCCACCCATTTGCCCATTTTAGTCTTGTGCACTAAGAAAATTTTGGGAATTGTCTTCGAGGATGAGGGTAGAAAAATGAAACCATCAATGAACCCACCTATGCCTGGACTGGACAATTCCCAACCAAAAAAATTTCCGTGGCGGCCCAAGCAAATTCTGTGGGCAATGGTTGACTATTCCACCATGGTTGAGGAAGGATATGTGGGTAGGAGTTTGAAGCCATCCGTGAACCCACCCGTGCCAAGCTTGGATAGTTCTCAACCAAAGCTCTTTCCCTGGAGACCCAAACAAGTTGGTGTGATACTCAAAGGAATTTGGGCCGGGAATCAAGAAGAAGCGGAGAGGAGGTTCAAGCCATCCAAGGATCCGCCCAAGTTCAAATTGCACAATTCCCGTCCCAAGCTTTTTCCATGGAGGCCAAAAGGTAGTGCATGCTTGACCTCCACATCAGCACCATCCCGGCAGGTACGTTTCATATTCTTTGGTAGTAGTTATGCCATTCTTGGCCGGGAGGAGCATACCATCTTCAAGCCTCCATGAGGTAAGAGAGGTACGTCAAGCTCGTGACGTTAAACAAGCGCTTCTTGGGAGGCAACCCAAGTTGTTAAATTTCGTATTCTTCTTTGTTTGCTTTTGTGTTTTATTTTTCTTAGTCTTGTGTGCTTGTTTGTATGTGGATGTCTCAATTTCTTGTTTTCATTGCTTGGTAGTTTTACTTGGATATTAATGCTCATGTTGGTGATTCTTGGTTTGTTCTTCATTGTTTATGATCATCTTTGTGTTTTGATGAGTTTTATGCATGTTGGGTCAATAATGTATGTTTTTGGGAGGTGGTTCATGATGTTTAAAAGCCATAAGAACAAATTTTATGGGTGTGCGGGCTGTGCACAGCCCGCACACACTAGCCAGAGAATTGTGCGGCTGTTGTGCCGCCCCGCACATCTATCCGCACACACCAGACAGAAGGGTGTGCGGCCAGTGTGCGGGGCCGCACACAGGCCGCACACAAACACTAGAAGGGTGTGCGGGCTGTGTACAGCCCGCACACGCATGCGTGGGCTGTGTACAGCCCGCACATAGCAATTTTTCAGCCCCTTCAGCCCAATTTCAGCATCTTCGGGGCTGATTTTTCCGTCCTTCTTTCACCCGATTTTTCTTCAATTTTTTTTTGGTGTATCTTCCTTGATTACCTCCTCATTTGGCCAACCTTTCCATGATCTTAAAGTCTCTCATCAATTTTGAGTTTTAATTTTGTCGATCTATCATTTTCATTGAGTTCTCGCCGACATCTTTGAACTTTGTCATCTAGGTTTGGGTTTTTGCGTATCTCTCATCTTTGTTGATTTTCATTGTTTAACATTGTTTTAAATCCCAAACTCTTTGATGTGAGAATGTTGTAAACTTGAATATGCATGCTCTTATATTATTTACTTTCAAGTTTCGCCAAGCATTGAGTTGGTAAGTTTCACTTGGGCACCCACACATTGTGTGTCGTCTTCCTTGTTTTCTTTGTTCTTAGCTTTGTGTTTTTCTTTGTTTGTTTTTATTTTCATTTTGTGTGTGATGAATGCCTTGAGATGATGTTCATTTCTACTTTGCAGGTGGAATTGGAGCATCTAGTGCATTTTTCTCTCCCAACATCTACAAGATTCATCATTGGCCACCCTGATCTCATGGACTTCAAGATTATACTTGGAGACTCGGGGAAGTTCACGAAACCCTCTTACCTTGCTTTAATTGCATATATTTTACTGAGCTGCTGATTTAGGTACATTGGGGACAATGTACTACTTTAAGTAGGGGGGTGGACTTTCATGATTTTCGTGAACTTTAAGAATTTTTGAGCAACTTTGCATGTTAGTAAACCAAGGATGGCATGAATGATTCTTGTATGTGTATGATAGTGTAGAACAATGATAGATGCTAAGTTACTCATAACCTTGCACTCTTAAGAATTTTGTGTCATTCTCGGCATTCCATCACTTAACCTCCTATGTAGGACCTTGGACACCTAGGTTAGGAAAGCAGTAACCTTCGTGACCCTCTTAGTGGCTAACCCATTCGTGGGGTTTCGTGCTTTGACGTGTTAGGTATTTCTCCTAATAGACTCTCAAGGACTTTCCTCTATGTTTTTCGCTCAACACGGTAAAAAAAAAAAAAAAAAAAAAAAAAAGGACAGTGTTCCTCTGCCCTACTAGCGAAGTAACCTGGGGTTCTTGCTCCTAACCAGAGTGTGCCTCTCGCCAAAAGCTATAAAGGCATGAGCGCGTTTATATGAATGTGTAAAGTTCCAGGTAATGTGGATTTGCAATTCATGTTAGTCCAGAAAAAAATATGTGTGTAAATATATACTTATACATGTACATATATGTGTATAACAGAAGAAAGTGTAACGACCGGTGGTTTTTCGAACAATAGAGGAAAGATCCTTGGGAGCCTACTAGGAGCATCTCTACCACTTCAAGGCCGAATTCCACTAAGTGGCGTGATTTGCCGCAAGATGTGGTCCTCGGGGTTCTGTCTACCTGACTTGGACTACAGGGCTTCGAAATAGAGGGGTTGCACACACACATCATATCATTGCCGTTGAATGCATGAAATTTCTTAAGTGGTTCTAGCTTAGTATCTTGAGTTTTACCATTGCTATTGTACACTTACACTTAAGCCAGAGGTTGTGTATTTAGCCACTTATCAATCCCTTTTGTTATTCATGTTTGTTTGCTTAGGGACAAGCAAACGCTCAAGTAGGGGGGTATTTGATAAGTGTCTAAATACATCACTTTTATTATGTACATTTTATTTACTTTCATGCATTTTTGTATGTCTCCGATGCCCTTTACGCGCTTTTCTTGTTAATTATCATTTCAGGACATCGGAAGACCATCTAGTGCGTGTTTGAGCTTCTTTTGGCATCATCGAAGAATTTATTGATGCTCACACGTATCCTCAAGTTTCGGGCAAGAAAAGAGTGGATTTGAGGAAGTTACTGTAGCGATTTTACTGAAGCATTTCCAATGTAGCACCGTTACTGTAGCAGTGTGCGGCCAGTGTGCGGCCGCACAGTACCCGCACAGGACAGACAGAAGGGTGTGCGGGCACTGTGCGGCCCGCACAGTGCCCGCACACGCACGGGCTGATGAGGCTTTGTTTGGGTTATTTAAGGCTTTCTAGGGCTTTGGAGAGCTTGTCTTTGGCCAGCATCCTCTCCATCCTTCTCCACCATCATCTCCTCCATTCTCCACCATCATCTCCACCCATTTCCACCATCATCACCGGATTGGAGAGGCAATTTGAAGAGCAAAACTCAAGGGGAGAAGAAGGAAGCACTCAAGGTTGTCATCACGGAGCTTGATCGGCGCGGATCCGGCGAGCTTTCATCACCACCTTCTAGCCTACATCTGAGGGAGTTCCTTATGAGCATTTTCATTGATTATCTTGCGTATTATCTCCTTTGATGTGGAACTAGGCTCCCAAGGCCACCGGGCTCTGGTGAACCTTGGGAGGAGAACTTGTATGGATGATGATAATTGTTTATAATTGATTGTTGGCTTGTTTGTTTGATTTCAATCTATTGTTTTAATGTTCAACCTACAATGGATGGATTCCGTAGGTTTTGATTCTTGAATTGTATGTGTATGGCGGGATGCTTGCATGTATTAGGTCGCACATAGATTGAAGGGGGATTCAATGTGCCGGTACACCGGAGGTTCTGGGTGCCGGTAGCTCCCCGCGTGGTTAGGGTTGTTTTAGCCGAAAGCGCGCATTAGAATAACCCTAATCGAGACTCCATGTTCCTAATGACATCGTAGGGGTATCTTCTGGATAGAGGAACCCGTATTGGATTAGGGCTACACCACGGAGGTTCCGGGGTAGTCGACTCCCGAGTCTAGCGGATCAAACCTAGCCAACTTAGCGCTCAATTTCCTATATTCATCCTAACTTGTTCTTCTCCTTAGGGGATCCTCGCCCGAGGCCTCTAGTTATCATTGCTACTTGTTCTTTACATTGCTTGTATGGTGTGCCTTAGTCCATATTGTTTATAGCTTTTCCTTTTATTTAATTTTCCTATTTGTGTTTATATTAAACTCTTGATTTGGTAGACCAGATAGTGATACCTAGGAGGAAGTAATAGCAGATCTTGGGGCCCTTGGGAATACGACCCTCTTGTGTTCGCACGAGAGGTTATTACTTGACGACCCGTGCACTTGCGGCCGGGGAGTCGCGTGCTCGCTTCTTTAGCGTGTCGCGCGGCGACTCATCACCTGTGTGGCCCTCACCTCGGCCACCTCGGTCTGTAGCACGCCCACAACGCTCTCGAGGCGCTCCAACCTGTCCTTGCCTCGAGAGGGAGAGAAAATGCGCACCAGGGGTGGCTCCAAGGCTGCCTGGGACCCCTCTGCCTGATCTGACTAGGGTATGATCCAAATATAGGTCCCTGATCCCACTCTGCGGATCATCCCCATCATCCTCAGTGTATCTGCGCCCAGAGGAGCCGGTACACTGGTCTTCTCTGCCCCTCGCATTCCGTCTCTGAGACTCGTCCCGATCAGAAGTCTCGAAATGTAGGGTCCTGCGAAGATCACTCCCACCCTAGGGTACTGGCCCTGATGGCGCAAATACTCTACTAGGATGTACCCTAGGTGGAGTGGTACCCTCTGAGCCATAGAGTATAGATAGAGAAGCTCCTGCAGGCTCAGAACTCCAGTGCTATCACCCCGGCCACTCACTGATCTACTCATAATGGCATGTATGTATCTGTAGGCCGGGCGGGATAAGCACGTGGCCTTCGAGACCCCTAGCTCATACTGGCCCTCTCCGCACAAATCCCTGTAGGCCCTATGCGGAGTAAGACTGCCCGGGTAGTCTGTAGGAAGACCCTCATACTCCTCTGTCTGTGTGTAGTCCTTGTCATATAACCCCATATGGATCAAAAACTGGGTCATGCTGAGGCTAAAATGTTGGCCTAATACCCTAAACTGAATCGCGTCAGGAGTAGAGAAGTCCCTGTGCGATCTGTCAAACTCTAACGAGGCCAAGAACTCAAGTGTCACCCCCCGAATTGCTGGATCTCTGATCCTCAGTAATCTCCTCTAACTACCCACCGAAAGTAACTCCTCAACCTCGTCGGCAATACTGTCACCCCCTGAATCTCTCTAATAATGCTCAGGTCGGGGTATCGTGACTAGCCAAACCGTAGTGTAGATAACCGCTCCAACCTGGCCTGGTGCTCAGGTATACTGAACTCGATCTCCTCTGGAGGGGGCGTGGGCTCACGGGGCCGCTTCCCAGCCGATTTCTTGGACCTGGAAGCCATATCTGCAAGATTGAAAAGAGAATCGATTAAAAAAAATAGTTAAAAAGAATAATCTGCAGAAATCCACACGGCCGTGTGGAATTTCCACACGCCCGTGTGGAGCTTCTGGTGGACAGAGCCCACGGCCGTGTGGGCTAAAAATCCGAAATTTACATTGTAATTCATTCTAATTCATCTCTAAACATGTTCGCACACATAATAAGCATTCAAAACAAGCAAAATCACCTAACAGAACGAATCAAATTAAGAATTGACGAAGAAGAAGGCTTTCAAGTCCTTACCGACGGAGTGGATGAAAAAATACTTAGAATCGGCCGGAAAAACTCCAATAGAACCTCAAAAAATCCTCTGAGACGGTCAGGAAAGTAGTAGAGAGGGTAAGAGAGGAGTTTAGAGTGGAAGAATCAAGAGGCACGAGTGAAATATAAATGAAAACGCGCGGCTTTTGAAGTTCTGGGAATTCACACGGTCGTGTGCCTCTGAATTTAGGGTTCACAGGGGCCAACACACGCCCCTATGCGCACTCTGGTTGCTCTCTGAACTACCCCACATGGCCGTGTGAGTATCCCACACGGCCGTGTGCCTTCACAGGGGGATCCACAGGGGCACCCACACGACCCTGTGGATTCACGGGAAAACTTCGAAAGTCTCTGAAAATTTTCACACGGCCGTGTGGAAATTCCACACGGCCGTGTGCCAACCTGGCCAAGAACACAAGGCCGCCCACAGGGGCACCCACACGCCCCTGTGGCCTCTCTGACTCGCCCGAGAAATGCTAAGTATTCCACACGGCCGTGCGGATAATCAACACGGCCGTGTGCCTTATACAAGTTCTCCCACAAGGGCACACACACGCCCCTGTGTATTCTCGAGAAGAAGGGTTTTCTCTGCAGAATTTCACACGGCCGTGTGCCTTAGCACAGTGGCACTCACAAGGGCACCCACACGCCCCTGTGGGCTCTCTGGAAAAAGAGTTGAAGTTCTGCGAGATGTCACACGGCCGTGTGGAAATTCCACACGGCCGTGTGCCCCTTCTGAGGTTGTTCACAAGGGCATACACACGCCCCTGTATCCTCACTGGTTGAGTTCTGATTTGGTAACACACGCCCATGTGGAATTTCCACACGGCCCTGTGTTGTCTCTGGTTTACTCAGAAAAATTCACAGACTCTTCCAAAAATTCAGAAACTCTTTTAAAACACTTAGAGCCTGTACAAATCATAAAAATACGACCAGAGATCATCGAAAACGCACTCAACCGACTTAAACTTCGTCAATTAACATTAAGGCACACGAAAACGTCATCAATCCACACTAAAAATCGCAACACATGCATTAAAACTTCAGGACACCAAAACTAAGACTTTTATTCATCCTAAAACTAAACTAAGTACTAGAAAAACTATAAAACTTTGGGTTGCCTCCCAAGAAGCGCTTGTTTAACGTCACTAAGCTTGACGTACCTAATCTTACCTTACAGAGGTTCATGAATAGAAGTTTCCCTCTTCCCCACAACTTGAAAGCATGCATTACATAATCTTTGTAGAGTAGAGGGAGAGTTGTCGAATTTGTTACCACAAACGGGTGAAACACCCTTACTCCGTGAATGTTCATCCCTTTTCTTGTTGGGGTTCTTCTTGTGGCGTCTTTTCGACCTCTTCAACCTCCGAAGCATCTTCTTCATGCGCCCCTTCTCCATCTTGATGTCTGTCTGGACTGGACCAAGCAAAAGTACCTCTTCTTCTTCGGTCTCCACATCTTGGTCCGGCCATCTTTCATATGGATCCGGGTTCAACATTTCCTGCACATATTCATCAATACACTCATCAGTAGCATCAAGATAATATAGAGTGTCATCGAAATCAAGAGAATGTCTCATGGCTTCGACGAGGCGATAGGTGAGCTTGTCATCTCCAACTCTAAGTGTGAGCTCTCCACCGTCCATGTCTATCAAAGCTTTGGAAGTACGCAAGAACGGCCTTCCAAGAATCAGCGGTACTTCGACATCCTCATCCACATCAAGTACAACAAAGTCCACCGAAAAGATGTACTTGTCTACTTTTACCAAGACGTCTTCCACAATTCCCCTCGGATGCCTCACCGATCGATCCACAAGTTGAAGTGTCATCCGAGTGGGTCAAGGCTCACCCAAGCCCAGTTTTTGGAAGAAGGTATAGGGCATGACATTGATGCTTGCCCCCGAATCGGCCAATGCCATCTCTTCACCTAAATCGCCGATGTTGCAAGGTATGATGAAACTCCTGGGATCTTTTCTCTTACTCGGCATGTTCTTTTGTAAGACGGCCGAGCAATTAGCATCGAGAACTACAGCTGCACTCTCCTCCAACTTCCTCTTATTGGTTAAGAGGTCCTTTAAAAACTTCGCGTACTTGGGCATTTGGGCTAATGCTTCCGCGAATGGTATGTTGATGTGCAATTGCTTGAAGATGCCCAGGAATTTCTTGTATTGCTCATTGTCTTTGTCATTTTTCAACCTCGAAGGGTAGGGGATCCTTGGTTTGTAGGGTGGTGATGCCACCTCTTTTTCTTTTGGTGCTTCTCCCCCTACTTCTTCCACTTCGGATGCTTCTTTTGTCTTCTCTAGAGGGAGAGTTCTCTCAACCTCTTTCCCACTCCTCAAGGTGATTGCCTTTAGTTGCTCCCTTGGGTTAGTCTCCGTAATACTAGGCAAGCTACCTTGAGGTCTTTCCGCCAATGTCTTCGCAATTTGCCCCACTTGATTTACCAAATTATGTAGGGAGGCGGTGTGATTGCGAAGAGTAGCCTCCATCGACTGAAATCTAGCATCCGATGAAGAAACAAACCATGTGAGTGCTCTCTCAAGGTCGGTCATTTTTCCATCTAGCCCGGTCACTCGGCTTTCTAAATTCGGAGCTTGTTGACTTTGAAATCCCGGTGGTGCACTATTTTTCTATTGTGACTGTCCTTGATTTCTCCAAGAGAAATTCGGATGGTTCTTCCACCCCGGGTTATATGTTCCACTGTACGGGTTGCCTTGGCCTTGTCCTCTATAAGAGTTTCCAACAAAATCGGCCTGCTCCACCGCACTAGTGCCTCCTGCTTGTCCTCAAGCAAAATTAACCATAAACTCATGAAAAGCAAAGAGAAGTGCTTGGCCTTAGGTTCACCAAGAGGGTACAAGAATAAAATTCTAAAATCATGGAGAAAAACAAACACTAGATGAAACAATCAATACTCTAGCAAATAATCCAATCAAAAATGAAAGTACTAAAGTCCGAAAGCGTGTGTGTGTGGAAGCTCAACTCATGTCAACACTATATCCACTACTCAAAGTTCTTATTAATAATGGGACTTATTTATGCACAAAAAGAATAGGTAGTAGCTTCACACGTCCTCTAAGGTAGCCCTTTCCCGAGATGCATCCCGAGTGGCTTTCACACTTTCGACGTGGTAGCTCTTTCTACCGAAGGTGGTAGCTTTCACACATCCTATGAGATAGCTCTTTCTCTCATTAGGGCATAAAAAGTATCCGACTTATGAGAGTAGCTTCATACAACATAGGTGGTAGCTCTTTCCACCCCCTATATACAAACAAACAAAACTAGAATTCTGAATTTTTTTTTTCGAATAAAACTAACACTAGAAAATACCACAATAATGGACTAGAGTAAGTTTCCATAGGTTTAATGAGTGAGAAAAAGTGCATTAAAGAGCAATCGGACAAAAATTTCAAGAAAATTGGATAAAAACTAGAGTATGATAAAACCTAATGTTTACAACCTCCAAAAACTAAGAATTAAACTCTCAACCCTAAGGTGAACCTTCATGGGCAACATGAGCATGATCATGAAAACACAAGTAAAGGCCATGTATAAGGTAAACCCTCCCCCACACTTAAGATGTACATTGTCCTCAATGTACACATGTAAGCACAATAAAAATATAAGCAATAAAAGCATGATGTGGGTGAAAATGCAATTAAAACAATGCTCCCCTGAACTCCTTAGTGCTCAATTGGTGAAGCTAACTCGAGGGTGTGTTATTGTTCCACGGGTTGTGAAGCTCACACTACCAAGTCACATGGTCATGTGTATGACAAAAACATCATCATCATCACTCTCAAGGCCGTCTGCACAGATTCAAGGGGTTCAGTGAAGCTCAATAAAAATAGAAAAGTTGCACGAGTTCTTACGAATGAAGCAAAATAAAGCACAACTCGCACAATCAAAACAAAGTATAAAGATAACTAAAGTCTAAAAGATAAAATAAAGAAAACTAGAAATGAAAACTAAAGTCTCATGAGTGGGATGCCTCAAGCATTAGCATCATCTACTGGTGTTGCTGGTGTGTTAGAAGGCATGTCCTCATCCAAGGTCAGCTATAAATGATCAAGGCATTTTTGGAGCAAGCATTTTAGTCCTTGGTGTCATACCTGCAAGAAAATTGCCAAAGAAGTGCAAATTTACATGATATGGCAAGATGTAGGAATCCACATGGGCGTGTGGGCAAGCCACGCGCCCACGTGGCTTAATTTGCCACGTTTCCAGCCCACGCGAGCATGTGGGATAGTCACGCACCCGTGTGGGCGCGTTCTGGCTCGACAGAAGGACCATGTGACCGCGTGACCCAGCCACGCGGGCTTTTCAGTCAAAGATTGGTGAGCTCCACGTGGTCGCGTAGGCCGAGCCACGCGCCCGCGTGGGCTGTTGGCCGGTCCACGCGGCCGTGTGGCTAGGCCACGGGCCCGCGTGGACGTCCAACCATGGCCAACGAGCCATAGTTGGGCTCCAACGCCTCACTAAGCTTCGTTTACATGTTTTCTAAGTGTTTTCACAATGTTTTCCATGGAAAATATCATCCAAGAAACAAGAAAACTCGATGGAATTGAACATGAAAGCATGGACATGATAGGGGGAGATGAGGCCTTACCGACGCAAATCGATGGAGAAAACTTGATGCAAATACCGGCAAAACACTTCTAAATCTTGAATAAGTCGAAGAAAAATGGATTTGAAATCTTATGGATGGGAAGTTTGGAGAGGAAGAGATGAGAAAATGAAGAGTTGTAAGTTATGGATAATGAATGATGACTCTTCATCTATGTTTATAGGCCACAAGGGGGTGTGGGAATTCCACACCCCCGCATGAGTACTGTACACGGCTGCGTGGGAATCTCATGCGGCCACGTGAGCTGCAGAATTTCTGCAGACAGTCCACGCGGCTCTCCAAACTTCAAAATTAACCCTATTCTTTAACAATTATCATGCATTGCACCCTGAATCATGTCATACATGTGAAAAACACTTCAAATCACCAAAAAATTTTCCTTGAAAAGTTCAACACCAACAAAAATTAATCAAGGCACCCATTCATGGTAATTATTACTATAGAATTTAAAATCTAAACAAGAAAGCCATTAAAAACTTGGGTTGCCTCCCAAGTAGCGTTTGTTTTACGTCACTAAGCTTGACGTACCTCTTCCTTACCTTATGGAGGCTTGAAAAGAGTGTGTTCCTCCCGACTAGACATTGCATAGCTACTTCCTTTAAACAAAAAATCTACTTGCCGGGGTGGAGTTTTTGTTGGAGAGTCCAACCATCTTGCCTTTGGCCTCCAAGGAAACAATTTGGGTTGGGAATTGTCCAAGCTTAGCATCGGTGGTTCATTGGATGGTTTAAATATCCTACCCACATCTTCTCCCAAACCCAAAATCTCTTTCTTGCATTCAATGAGTTGATTAATCCGAAAGAAAAGGTGCTTGCTCCATTACCTTAGGGCTTGCATCTTCTTGTGTATTTTCAGCTTGAAATGAACATGATGTTAGCAAATCCCCTTGAAAATTTCGTTGCACACAAGCATAATCTTCATTCAAGCAATCCAAATTCTGAAAATGATGTTCTTCATCTGTCCTTTCAATTTCTGCAGCAATGTACTCAATTTGCCCTACTTCATCAATGTGGTTCATGGCCTTGTCATGCGTGGAAGAAACTTGCCTTGCTTGTTCAAATTCTTCTTTTTCCCTAACAAGTGTGTCTAAAATCTCTCCTATATGATGTTCAATGTTTTTGATGGGAGATTTCATGACATCTTAATGTGGCTTGAATATTTTCGAAGCGGGCATCGGTTGCTTCAATGAATCTAGATAATACGCTTTCCAACCGAAGTACATCCTCTTAAAGCTTCTCATCCATCTGAAATTCTTCTTCAGGTGCTTCCCATTGATGTCCATCAATATTCCATAGGTGGTTTGGGTAGCTCCATTGATTTGGATGATATGTGCTGTGATATTGGTTGCTTTGTAATTGTGCAGAAATAAGTCCATTAATTTTTCCACTGAAATCTTCAATCTGAAAATATAACTTTGTAATTGGATCAATCATCATTCAAGTACCTTGCAAGACAAAAGTAACACAAGTCAAAATAAAACAAATAAGAATGGTGGAAGAAAAAGAAAGTATGAAATAGACAAGATAACGAAAACGATAAATGGCTAGAGCAACAAAGACCTAGCGTTCCTAGTATCCTATTCCCGGCAACGACGCCAAAAACTTGACACACCCCTTGTGTGTGTGTACCGCAAGTGCACGGGTTGTCGAAGTAATAATTATACCCGGTGAGTAGGGTAGTCGAATCCACAGGGAACAGGGCTACTAGTACTAACTTCTTCTCTGCAGTCTAGCCTAATGACTAATGTGATTTTGCAGTGATCTAGTGTGCATAGAAATTAATACCAGAGATGAATAGGCAAAAGGTAAATAAAGGGAGATCTCAATCAATGAAGATTAGATACCCGGGCAATGCTCCCCCTAGGCTCTATCATGAAGTGCAAGACTAACTAAATGCTTCTAAACTGAGTTCTATGAGTCGAGGCAATCCTAGAATAATCAGTCCCTGCCTCCAGGCTACCGATACTAGTCCCCTACAAGGTCCCGGCGGAGAAATCGCTCAATCTCAACACCTCACACCCCATATGACCGCAATGAGTTCCAGGGATACCTAAGAGTGAAACCGATTCCTAAAATTAGATCTAACACTACTTCTAGGCGGAAGATCCCTAACCCCCTACAAAGGTCCCAGCGGAGAAATCTATCAATCTCACACCTCACATCCCATATGGTTGCATAAAACTTAGGGAATACGGAGATAGGAAACACTCAATCGGAAGGGAAAGGGGACACTCCTTTATCTCAAGACTCACCCTCTCAACCCTCTTTAACATTGTATGTTCTAATCCCTAATGGAGACCTCTCTCTCACCAGGAAACAAATCAAACATACCAAACAACCATACGAATCAATAAGGCATACAAGCAATGATTAAACAAGATTAAAACTCAAATAAACTCGGACTTAAAAGAAAGCATAAAGAAAGTCAATACATGAATCGAAACCTAGAGTTCACATGCCCAAGTATCTACTAGGGTTTATCCCTCCATGGGGCTTATTACAAAGCAAAACATAACACAATGAAAAGCAATGTAAACCATGGAAATAAACCCCCTTAAATTCGTGATGATGGCCTTGATGGGTCGCTCAACGTCTTGAAGGATCCTTCTCCGACTCGATGCTATGACAGAGGAAAGAACTATCAAAGTTGGTGAAGAACGGCCCTCCAATTCGGCAAAGACCTCCTCCTCAAACCCTAGCCGCTTCGCCTCTCAAAAGCCACACAAAATATACCAAAAGAATCGGCAAAAAAGGCTATTTATAAGCCTGAAGTGCGCCAGTCACGTGCCTCCACGCGACCACGTGAGATCCCACGCGGTCGTGTGGGATTTTGACGCGGTCGCGTGAACAGTGATTTTGGCTACATTGTTGCTACAGTGAAATGGACAGTGTTTTGCTACAGTGCTCTTCATGAAACGCGATCCACACTCTCTTATCTTGAGGCCACATAGTCGGGCACACGTCCATGTGGTGAGTTATAAGACTTCTCCTCCATCGAACCATCATTTGGAAGCTTTGGCTATCTTTACACAAGTGGGGACATGAAGGTGTGACTGCCTTTGTGCCTTTCCATCACACAAATCAGCTTGAATTCTTCTGGAAGTTGGCACACACCCTCATGTGCATGACCCCCTCTTGTGCCTTGACACTTGTGTTGTACAAAAGCCCCCAACAATGTGTCTTTATAACCCATCTTTGCTTCTTTTTTCTCCTTTAATACTTCCACAACCTAATTGCACAAAAGAACACCAAAATACACTTTATGAGACATAATCCATGGTAAAATGATACTCAATGCATGTAAAACAAGTAGGCAAAACATGTATACTCAAGCACTTATCACCTCCAATGGCAATAGGACAATCACTCGAAGCATGTCCTCCCCCACAACCGTTACAAGTAGTGATGGCTGCAACTCTTGGTGAAGCTAGTGCATCTAGCTTCTTACTCAAAGATTCCACTTGTGCCACCAAAGATGTAATTGCATCGACCTCATGAATTCCGGCAACCTTTTTCCTATCCCATGAGTTCCATTGATAGCTATTCATAGCCATCTCCTCTACAAGGTACCGGGCTTCACCGGGAGTCTTGCTTCCTAGAGTTCCTCCGGCCGCCGCATCTAGGAGTTGTTTGGTACTTGGATTCAACCCGTTATAGAAGGTGTGAATAATCATCCACTCTGGAAATCCATGTTGCGGGCACTTGCGAAGGAGCTCCTTGAACCTATCCCATGTCTCGAATAGAGACTCCAATTCCATTTGCACAAAGGATGATATCTCATTCCGGAGCCTCACTGACTTTCTCGGCGGAAAGTATCTATCCAAGAATGCCTCGGCCATCTCCTCCCACGTAGTAATGGAAGCTCTCGGTAATGAATGAAGCCAATGTCTTGCTTTTCCCTTCAATGAAAATGGGAAGGCTCTCAAACGAATCGCGTCGTCTGGCACTCCATTAATCTTTAACATGTCGCACACTTCATGGAAATTCTCTATGTGACTGTTTGGATCTTCATCGGCCAACCCATTAAATTGTGCGGACTGTTGTAACATTTGGATGAACGACGGCTTCAATTCGAAATTCATAGCCTTGATTGGGGGCCTCACAATGCTCGATTGGGTCCCCATGACTGCGGGTCTAGCAAAATCGAACAACGTCCTCTGCTGTTCATTATGTTCTGCCATTGTTTCTGACCCTTCTGTCTCAATATCGGCCTGATTCGAAGCTTCTTGCACAGGCTCTTTACCCTTGTGATGTGTTCTTTTTCCAATGTCCGGGTCTCCTTCAACAAGAATCGAAGGGTTCCCACGGGTCATAACCTGAAACCAAAGCAAAGGAAAGAAAAGTAAGAATAATGATAGATAAAGAAAGTGTGGTATAGAAAGTGAAATGAATAGCTAAAATAGTGAAAAACAAATATCTAAAACACCTACTTTCCCGGCAACGGCGCCAAAAACTTTGACAGGCGGCCAGAAAGTGCACGGGTTTGTCGAAGTAATAAAAGTTACCCCGGTGAGAGGGTAGTCGAATCCATAGGGAATAGAGAGTTAGAATACGAGATTTCACTATTAAAACTATGCGAAGTACGGAAAAGTGATCAATTGATTCGATGAGTGAATTATGGAAACAATTATACTAAAAGACGAGAAATTAAAAGAAAGATGGAAGATGAGAAAGTGCAAGTAAAAGAGAATAGAAACTATTTAACAATGAATGAAGCGGGGTATCCGGACAAGCTACCTCTAGGATCTATGCTTCTATTGCAAGGCTATGCTATTATACTCTCCTATTGATGCCAATTGAGTCGAGGAAATCCTCAAACTCACGGTCCCAAACCTAAGGACAATCGTGACTAACCCCAACATGATGCCCCAGTATTAGGATTCACATCGACCCTTCACTCTATCGCTCGCACGATTAAGCCCCAGGGGAGTACATCTACCTAAACCTCACACTACGTGGAATTGCATTAAGTTCTAGGGACTCCTAGTGATAAAACCTGTTCCTATGTGTAGTTCTAACCCTTTGGTCCAGGAGGAAGAACCCTAGCATCGATTAAGCCCCAGTGCGTAGGATTCACTTCAACCCTTCACTCTGTTACTCACGTAACTAAGCCCTAGGGGAGTATATCTACCTAGCACTTCGTTCTATCTCGACCGCTAATAAATCAAGGAAATGGAGGTAGGGAGAAATCACACCGGAGGGGAAAGGGGTACATCGCTACCTCACAACTCTCCCTCTCAACCCTCTTCAATCTTAAAGAGTCTAATCCTATAGGAGTTGTCACACCTCCCAAGGAAATCCTAGATTGTTCTCAACCCTAGTGTCACATTGATAAGTGCTTGTGTTATAGTAACGTGAAGCGTTATTATCTTACAATGAACATACTTTTTATCAGATTCTATCACTAAATAGTGCGCATTTGTGTATTCTTGTGCATTGTAGGTTCGTGGAGCTAAGTTGGGAAAGAAGAACGAAGTTAGGTCGTGTTCGCCATTGTTGGAAGGTTTTCGGACCAAGCAAGGAACAAGGCACGAGCTTAGACTTGTGAGTGTGTGCCAACCTCTATTGGAGTGGCACAAAGGCGGTCACATTCACAACAAGTCCAACTCTTGTAGCTTAGGAAAACTTCACCAAGAAGGAGACTTGAAGCAGTTGGCACGATCTACCATTGATTGTGTGCCCAATTCAATGGCCTCGATGAAGAACAACGTATTCGGGAGCATTTCAGAGAGTTACTGTAGCAGCACTGTATTTTGTTACTGTAGCAAAATCACTGTAGCAAGTACTGTGCACTTCTTCCAAAAATCAAGATTCCAGAGAATTCACACAGGCGTGTGGAATTAACACACGGCCGTGTGAATTTATTTTCCAGCAAGCAGAGACCTCACACGGGCGTGTGGAATTAACACACGGCCGTGTGAATTGATTTCCCAGCAAGCCAGAGACTTCACACTGGCGTGTGGAAATTCCACACGGCCGTGTGAAGCCCCGATAACTTCAAATTTAAAGCCGCACTCAGCCTATTTAAAGCCCGATTTGGAGACTTTTTGAAGAGCTTTTGAACCTATCTTTCTCCCGAACTTCTGGAAAGTGAGGCTAGGGTTTCGGAGAGGACTTTGTGGAGGATTAGAGCGCGCCATCGGCATCGTCACCGACGTTCGACGGCCGCACAAGACCACGGCCACACCATACACGAGGGGGTTTTCATTGATGTCTTTAATTTGTGTTTTATTTCATACATTGATGAACATGTATAGCTCCATGAGGAGCTAAACCCCTCGTGGGTATTCGGACTTGTAAAACTCTAGGATAATTATGTTTCTTTGACATTGTTATTATGCTTTTCCATTAATTGATGAATAAATTCGAGTTTCAATTTCAGATATCTTGGGCTATTGTTTTCTCTTAGCCGTGACACTAAGGATTGAGAACAATCTAGATTATCCTTTAGAGGTGTGACAACTCCTATAGGATTAGACTACTTAAAATTGAAGAGGGTTGAGAGGGAGAGTTGTGAGGTAGCATCGTACCCCTTTCCCTTCCGATGTGATTTCTCCCTACCTCCGATTCCTTGATTTATTAGCGGTCAAAATAGAGTGAAGTGCTAGGAAGATATGCTCCCCCAAGGCTTTGGGGTGACCTGAATCCTACGCACTGGGGCTTAATTTAGACTACGGTTCTTCCTCCTGGACCAAATGGTTAGAACTACTGCACATAGGAACAGTTTTTATCACTAGGAGTCCCTAGAGCTCAAAGCAATTCCACATAGTGTTAGGCTTAGGTAGAAATACTCCCCTGGGGCTTAGTTGAGCAATCAAAAGAGTGAAGGGTTGACGTGAATCCTAATGCCGGGACATAGTGTTGGGGGTTAGTCACGGTTGACCTTAGATTTGGGACCGTGTGTTTAAGTATTTTCCTCGACTCAATTAACATCAATAGGAAAGTATAATAGCATAGTCTTGCACTAGAAGCATAATTCCTAGAGGTAACTTTTCCGGATACCCTATTCTCACTTATTGCTAGTCTCTCTCTTTACTCGTTGCTTGCACTTTTCTCCCTTTCATCTTTCTATTTACTTGCCTTGCATCTACTCTAATTTTCATAAACTCACTCATCACGCCGATCATTGTTTCTTTTCGTATATCGCACGATTGAATAGCAATTTCTCGTATTTTAAATCCCTATTCCCTGTGGATTCGACTACCCACTCATCGGGTTAATTTTATTAGTTCGACAAGGCCGTGCACTTGCGGTACACACGCAAAAGGTCGTGTGAAGTTTTTCGCGTCGTTGCTGGGGAATAGGCGTATTTTGGATACTTGTTTTTGCTATTTTAGTCATTTACTTCGTTGACTATTTCACACTTTCCTTAACTATCATCGTTCTTATTTTTCTTTTCTTTGTGTTGGCTTCAGGTTATGACCCGCGGGAACCCTTCGATTCTTGTTGAAGGAGACCCGAACATTGGTAGGAGAACGCACCGTAAAGGGAAAGAGCCTGTGGAAGAACAATTCGAGCAAGCCAGCATAAATTCAGAAGGGTCAGAAGCTATGGCAGAACAGAACGAACAACAAAGGACATTGGCCGATTTTGCTAGACCCGCTGTAATGGGGACCCAATCAAGCATTGTAAGGCCCCCAATTACCGCAAATAATTTTGAGTTGAAGCCGTCGTTCATTCAAATGTTGCAACAGTCCGCACAGTTTAATGGGTTGGCCGATGAAGATCCCAACAACCATCTAGAGAGCTTTCTTGAAGTGTGCGATATGTTGAAGATCAATGGGGTAACGGACGACACAATCAGGTTGAGAGCCTTCCCATTTTCATTGAAGGGAAAAGCAAGACATTGGTTACATTCATTACCGAGAGCATCTATCACTACATGGGAGGAGATGGCCGAGGCGTTCTTGGCTAGGTATTTCCCTCCGGGAAAAGTCAGCGAGGCTCCGGAATGATATCTCATCCTTCATGCAAGTGGAATTGGAGTCTCTATTCGAGACATGGGATAGGTTCAAGGAGCTCCTCCGGAAGTGCCCGGCAACATGGATTCCCCGAGTGGATGATCATTCATACTTTTTACAATGGGTTGAATCCAAGCACTAAGCAACTTTTAGATGCGGTGGCAGGAGGGACTCTGGGAGGCAAGACCCCCCATGAAGCCCGGCACCTTATTGAAGAGATGGCGATGAATAGCTATCAATGGAACATAAGGGACAGAAGGAAGGTAGCCGGAATTCATGATGTTGATGCAGTTACATCTTTGGTGGCACAAGTAGAATCATTGAGTAAGAAGTTGGACGCTCTAACTTCACCAAGAGTTGCGGCCATCACTAAATGTAAAGAACAACACACCACCAGGATTTCATAGCCAACAAGCACCGAATTTAGAAAGCTGAGTGACAGGGCTAGAAGGAAAGATGACCGATCTAGAAAGAGCTCTTGCACGGTTTGTTTCTTCATTGGATGCTAGATTTCAGTCGGTGGAAGCTACACTTCGCAATCACACCGCCTCCTTACATAATTTGGAAAATCAAGTGGGGCAAATTGCGAAGACATTAGCGGAAGGACCTCAAGGAAGTTTGCCTAGTAATATGGAGACTAATCCGAGGGAACAATTAAAGGCAATCACCTTGAGGAGTGGAAAGAGGTCGAGAGAAATCTCCCTCTAGAGAAGGCCCAAGAGACACCCGAGGTAGTGGAGGTAGAGGAAGGAGTAACAAAGGAAAAAGAGGTGGCATCCCCGCCCTACAAGCCAAGGATCCCCTATCCTTCATGATTGAAGAATGACCAAGAGAACGAACAATACAAGAAATTTCTGGGAATTTTCAAACAGTTGCACATCAACATACCATTCGCGGAAGCATTAGCCCAAATGCCTAAGTACGTGAAGTTCTTGAAGGACCTCTTGACCAACAAGAGGAAATTAGAGGAGAGTGCGTCTGTGGTACTAGATGCCAATTGCTCAGCCGTACTTCAAAAGAACATGCCGAGCAAAAGAAAAGATCCTGGGAGTTTCATAATACCATGTAACATTGGCAACATTGGTGAAGAGATGGCATTGGCCGACTCGGGGGAAAGCATCAATGTCATGCCCTACACGTTCTTCCAAAAGCTAGGCTTGGGCGAGCCAAGACCCATTCGAATGACACTTCAACTTGCGGACCGATCAGTGAGACATCCGAGAGGAATCGTGGAAGATGTGTTGGTGAAAGTCGACAAATACATATTTCCTGTTGACTTCGTAGTGTTGGATGTCGATGAAGATGTCGAGGTTCCATTGATCCTTGGAAGGCCATTCTTGCGCACTTCCAAGGCGTTGATTGACATGGACGGCGGGGAGCTCACATTGCGAGTAGGAGAAGACAAACTTACATACCGACTCGCCGAACCCATGAGACACTCTCTCGATTTTGATGATACTTTATATTTCCATGACACCACCGATGAACTAATAGATGATTATGTGCAGGAACTGATGAACCCAGATCCATATGAAGGGTGGCCGGACCAACACTTGGAGATTGAAGAAGAAGTGCTCTCCATTGGTCTAATCAAGGATGACTTCAAGCAAGAAACGGAGCGTATGAAGAAAATGCTTCGGAGGATGAAAAGGTCGAGAAGACGCCACAAGAAGAACCCCAATAACAAGGGGAATGAACATTCAAGGAGTAAGGGTGATTCACCCTTTGGTGGTAACAAATTCGACAACTCCCCTTCTACTCTACAAAGGTTATGTAATACATGCTTTCAGGTTGTAGGGAAGAGGGTGACCTCCATTCATGAACCTCCATAAGGTAAGCCAGGTACGTCAAGCTTAGTGACGTTAAACAAGCGCTTCTTGGGAGACAACTCAAGGTTTTACAGTTTTTCTAGGACTTAGTTAGATTTAGATTGAATAAAAGTCTTGGTTTTGGTGTCCTGAATTTTTCATGTGCTTACGCTGCAATTTTCTTGAGGGTTTTTGATGAATCACGTGTGCCTTAATGATAATTGACAAAGTTTAAGTCGGTTGAGTGTGTTTTCTATGGTCGCTGGTCATGTTTTCATGATTTTTACAGGTTCTAAATGTCATACAAGAATTTCTGAATTTTTCTTAGAAGTCTGTAAAATTTTCTAAGTAAACCAAAGAAAACACACGGCCGTGTGGAATTAACACACGGCCGTGTGTTACCAATTAGGACTCAACCAGAGAAGACACAGGGGCATGACCTTGCCCCTGTGAAAAACTCCAGAAGGGGCACACGGCCGTGTGGAATTAACACACGGCCGTGTGGGCTTTCGCAGAACTTTTACTCTCATCCGAGAGAGTCCATAGGGGCATGTGGGTGCCCCTGTGAGTGCCACTGTGCCAAGGCACACGGCCGTGTGAAACTCTGCAGAAAAACCCCTTCTCCCCGAGAATACACAGGGGCGTGTGGGTGCCCCTGTGGGAGAGCTTGTGAAAGGTACACGGCCGTGTGGATGATTCACATGGCCGTGTGAAATACTTAGGGTTTCTCGGGTGAGTTAGAGAGGCCACAGGGGCGTGTGAGATGCCCCTGTGGCTGGCCTTGTGTTCTTGGCCAGGTTGGGCACACGGCCGTGTGGAATTAACACACGGCCGTGTGACAAATCTCAGAGATCTTCTGTGGTTTCCCGAGAATCCACAGGGGCGTGGACCAGCCCCTATGGAGTCTTTTTGAGAAGGCACACGGGCGTGTGTAATTAACACACGCCCGTGTGAGGTAACCCAGAGAAGAAGCAGAGTGCACACAGGGGCGTGTGTTGGCCCCTGTGAACCCTAATTTTAGAGGCACACGGCCGTGTGAATTCCAAGAATTTAAAAAGCCGCACGTTTTTCTTACAGAAATCACTTGTGCCTCTTCATTCTTCACTCTAAACTTCTCCTCTACCCTCTCCACTAATTTCCCGACTTTCTCTGGGCCTTTTGAAGGATTTTAATTGAGTTTTCCGGCCGATTTCCTCAGTTTTTCGCTTCACACCGTCAGTGAGCTCTCCCTCGCTCTTTTCTTCGTAAATTCTTAATTTAATTCTATTGTTTGGATGATTTCGCTTATTTTGAATGTTTATTATATATGCGAACATGCTTAGGGATGAATTAGAACGAACTAGAGTGTAAATTTTGGAATTTTAACCCCGCGGCCGTTATGCTCTGTCCGCCCGATGATCCACACGGGCATGTGGAATTAACACACGGCCGTGTGGATTTCTGCAGATTGTTCTGTTTTAATGGTTTTAATCGATTCTCTTTTCAATCTCGCAGATATGGCTTCCAGGTCCAAGAAGTCGGCTGGGAAGCGACCCCGTGAGCCCACACCCCCTCCAGAGGAGACAGAGTTTAGTATACCTGAGCACTAGACCAGGTTTGATAGATTATCCACACTCCGTTTTGGACAGTCACGATACCCCGACTTGAGCATTATCAGATGGATCCAGGGGGGTGACAGTATTACCGAGGAGGTTGAGGAGCTACTCTCGGTGGGTGGCTGGAGGAAATTACTGAGGATTAGAGATCCAGCCATTCGAGGGGTGACACTGGAGTTTTTGGCCTCATTCGAGTTTGACAGATCATACAGGGACTTTTCTACTCCTGATGCGATTCAGTTCAGGGTATCAGGCCAGCATTTCAGCCTCAGCTTGACCCAGTTTTCGATCTATATGGGGCTATACGATGAGGCCTATACACAGACCGAGGAGTATAAGGGTCTTCCTACAGACTACCCGGGCAGTCTTACTCCGCAGAGGGCATACAGAGATTTGTATAGAGAAGGCCAGTATGAGCCAGGGGTCTCGAAGGCCACGTGTTTATCTCGCCCGGCCTACAGATATTTACATGCCATTCTGAGTAGATCAGTGAGTGGCCGGGGTGATAGCACTGGGGTTCTGAGCCGGCAGGAGCTTCTTTATCTATATTCTATGGCTCAGAAGGTACCACTCCACCTAGGGCACATTTTAGCAGAGTATTTGCGCCATCAGGGCCAGTACCCTAGGGTTGGAGTGATCTTCGCAGGACCCTACATTTCGAGACTCCTGATCGGGACGAGTCTCAGAGACGGAGTGCGAGGGGCAGAGAAGACTAGTGTACCGATCCCTCTGGGCGCAGATACACTGAGGATGATGGGGATGATCCGCAGAGCAGGATCAGGGACGTATACATGGACCATTCCCCAGACAGACCAGGACGAGGGCTCACAGTCAGCCTTAGAGCCACCACCAGTGGAGACAGAGGCAGGGGCAGAGACCGAGGCACCACCCACAGCACCGGAGCCACCTCCAGTGCGTATCTTTTCTCCATCTCGAGGACAGGACAGGTTCGAGCGCCTCGAGAGTGCTGTGGGTATCATGCAGCAGGAGTTAGCAGAGCTGAGGGTCGCACAGGCAGCAGGGTTTGCTGAGTTGAGGACCACTCAGGCATCACAGTTCGCTCACTTGTCGGCACAGCTTGCCACAGTGATCCAGTTGTTTGAGCGATCTGTGGTGCTACCGCGACGGGTCCCCTCACCGACTCTACCTACATCTCCATCAGCATCAGATCCACCACCAGCAGCAGCAGCAGTACCAGAGGATACTCATCAGGACACCGACGCTGAGGCGTCATAGTTTTTATCTTTCTTTTGTCGCATTGTTATTTTCTTATTTTGTTGGACTTGTAGTACCCAGAAAGGACTCTCCTTCTGGATTTGCTTTTATTTTTCCTTTACTTTGTCTCGAGTTGTATCTCATTATCATATCCATATATACTCGAGCTTTATTTTGGTTTTTCTTGAGCTATACTGAACCCTTGCGTATGTGTGCAGATGGTCTTGGATTTAAGGAAATTGAGGAATTGTCATTGGCACGGTCATGGGACCGTGTGTGCTCCACAAACCATTGAGACTCAACTCTCAATGACCTAGCTCCATCAAACGCAACACTTGGAGTTTGATAAGTGCCAAAATACATCATGTTTTAGCTATGATGTTCTTGTACATTCATGCAACTTATGTGTATTTTCGATGAGTTTTTGCGCACTTGATGTTTTATTTTCATTTCAGGGTTTCGAGGACCAAGTGCGCAAGTTTCGACCGTATTCGTGTCATTCCGGGGAAGATTGAAGAAGAAACGAAGAGTTGGAGCACCCTGGAAGCCGACGCGCCGCACACGGACACATTTTCTCGGCCGTGTGCGGCCACTGTGCGGCCCGCACAGTGGCCGCACAAGAGAGACAGAGAGGTGTGCGGCCAGTGTGCGGCCCGCACACTGGCCGCACAGCACAGCCAGAAGGCTGTGCGGGCACTGTGCGGCCCGCACAGTGCCCGCACACCTTTGGGCTATATATGCTTGTTCTGAAGAGTTTTTGAGGGGATTTTTTTGGGTTCTCATCCGGCCTCCACTTGTCCTAGACTTCATTTCACCATTTCTTGAGGGATTTTGGAGGGATTTTCGGCTAGATTCGAAGGAGAGAAGAAGGGGAAGACGTTGAGAAGCTTCATAGGGCTCGCCGGCGCGGATCCGACGAGCTACGCCATCAACCCTAGTCGACATCTTCGAGGGGGTTTTTCTTGTTTTTATTGGATGGAATTGTTGTATGATGAGCTCCTTAGTTTTGTGATGTTGAACTAAACCTCCCAAGGCCGCCGGGCTCCCGGTGAACCTTGGGAGGAGACTTTGTATGAATGACCTATATTTTGCTTTAAATGAATGTGTTAGTTTGATTGTTTGGTTTTAATTCATCATCATGTTGTTCATTCTACAATGGATGGATTCCGTAGAATTGATTTTGAATGATACTTGTTTGGCGGGATGCTAGCTTGTATTAGGTCCTTTGATGAGTTAAAGAGGGTAACATGTATTAATACACCGGAGGTTCCGGGTGTTAATAGCCTCCCGCGCGATTAGGGTTAATTTAGCCGAGAGCGTGCATTAGATTAACCCTAATCAAGACTCCTTGTTCTCATTGACATCGTAGGGGTATTTTCTGGATAGAGAAACCCATACTGGATTAGGGCTACACTACGGAGGTTCCGGGGTAGTCGACATCCGAGTCTAGCGGACCGAAACCAAGCCAACCCTAGTTTTATAATTATCTTGGTCATTCGTATTTAGTCTTCTCCCGGGGGAATCCTCGCCCGAGGCCTTCCATAATTATTGGATTCTTCATCTCTATTTTATTCCGGATTGAGTTTTATCTTATTTGCATTTCTTTACTTGTTTTTATTATTTTAATATTGCTTCAACCCTGTTTCGATCGACTAGAAAGTGACTCCCAAAAGGAAGTAATAGTAGATCTCGGGCCCTTGGGAATACGACCCTCCTCGTGAGGTTTATTACTTGATGACCCGTGCACTTGCGGCCGGGGAGTCGCGTGCTAGCTCTGTAGCTAGTCGCGCGCTCGCTCATCAAGTTTTTGGCGCCGTTGCCGGGGAGCATCCGAGAATACTAGGAAAACTTTTGGATCATTGCTCTAGTCATTTCGCTTTCATTTGTAATTATCCATCTTTTATTGTTTTTGTTTTCGTCATTTTTATATATTTACTAATATCTCTTTTGTCTTTTGTTTTCTCAGGCGTTCTGTGCATGACTCGTGCAAACCCCACTGGGTTTGTAGAGCCGAACGAAGAAATTGAACGCGTCATACACCAACGGTTGAGAGAAACTCAAGTGGGTTCCTCCTCGGGATCAGTTGCTGTACCTGAATCAGTTCCTATAGCTATGGCCGAAGAGAGAAGAACTTTGTCTGACTATGAGAGGCCACAGTTTACTGGGGGAGGGTTTAGTGTGCAAGCTCCGGCTGCCAGTGCAAGTAATTTTGATTTGGCTAGACCAATCGGCATGATACAGAATTCAGTGCAGTTCGATGGCTTGGCCGATGAGGACCCGAATGAGCACCTATCCCGATTCCTCCAAATGTGCTCAACTTTCAAAGTCAATGGCCTATCTGATGATGCAGCTAGACTCCGTCTTTTCCCATTCAGTTTGCGGGGCGCCGCTTACAGGTGGCTCACATCACTCGCCCCGGGTTCCATAAAGACATGGGAGGAGATGGTAAACAAGTTTATGGGCCGCTATTTTCCTCCAAGCAAGGCTGCTAGATTAAGGCAAGAGATCTCGGCCTTCAGTCAAAGAGATTCCGAAACCCTCTTTGAAGCTCATGAGAGATTTAAAGACCTCTTGAGAAAATGCCCACATCATGGTTTTGAAGCTTGGATGCGAATACAGATACTGTATAATGGCTTGAGCTACCAGAATCGTCAACTCATTGATGCCGCAGCCGGTGGATCCTTGAGTAGCAAATACCCCGAAGATGCCGAAGAATTAATTGAGAACATGGCACGGAATGAATCACATTGGGGTTCAAGGGCAAAACTGACTCAAGCTCGAGGGGTTCATGAAATCGACAGTAAAACCGCTCAAGATGCGAAGCTCGAAGCACTAGCGAAGCAAGTGAGTTTGCTTATGTCCGAAAGAACCGAGCGTTCGAGCACAAGTGTCAAGCAAGTGATGAATTGTGGAACTTGTGGAGGGGGGCATGATGTTGCTAGTTGCCCCATTTCAGTCCCCGATGTCACCCCACTCGAACATGTTGACTATGTGAATCAGGGGCAAAAATTTCAAGGAAACCCCTATGGTGGAACATACAACCCCGGGTGGAGAAATCACCCAAATTTCAATTGGGGAAATCAAGGCCAACAAAAATTTACGCAACCACCAGGGTTTCAGGCACAATCATCACAAGCACCTCCAACGGAAAGGAAATTCACTACTGAGGATGTCCTAGCTAAATACATGCAAATCACCGATGCAAGGTTGAACACACTTGAGACAACAGTGAGGAATATGCAAGCTTCAATCCAGGGCATCGAAAAACACTTGGGACAGATCGCGGCATCCATGGCGGAAAGAACACCGGGTAGTCTCCCTAGCAACACTGAGACTAACCCACGAGAACATGTGCAAGCTATCACTTTGAGGAGTGGTAGAGAGGTTGAGGTTCGGCCGACTCCTAGGCCAATTGATAACAAGGAAAAGAACGTGGTGAGAGGCACTTCCTCCGTAGGTGGGGATGAAGCTAATGACAGCCATGACAATTCAATTGAACCTCAAAACAAAGAGAAAAAATTGCTAGCGCACCAACCGAAGGTCCCCTATCCGGCAAGACTCAATCGGGACAAGGAGGACACTCAATTCAAAAAATTTTTGGAGATGATCAAGCAACTTCACATCAATCTTCCACTTGTAGAGGCCTTTTCTCAAATGCCAAAATATGCCAAGTTTATGAAGGAGTTGCTTACAAACAGGAAGAAACTTGAAGAAGCATCTACGGTGTCTCTAGGGGAGAGTTGTTCGGCAATTCTCCAAAGCAAATTGCCCGAAAAAATCAAAGACCCGGGTGGTCTAATTGTGGAATGTCATTTTGGGGACTCGCTTGTAGAGAAAGCCCTTGCCGATTCCGGTGCAAGCATAAATGTTATGCCCTACAAGCTTTTCTTAAAACTGGGCCTTCAAGACTTAGAGCCAACGCGGATCACCATACAACTTGCGGACCGAACTGTTAGACGCCCGCGTGGCATTGTGAGCGATGTGATCGTGAAAGTTGGTGGTCTAGTTTTTCCGGCTGATTTTGTCATTCTTGATGTTGATGATGCTACTGAGGTCCCCATCATACTCGGCCGGCCCTTCCTTGCCACATCCCGTGCCCTGCTGGATATTCAAGACGGGAAAATGACCTTGCGGGCCGGGAATGAAGAAGCCACTTTTAAAATTCCCGAGGCAATGAAACACCCCAAGGAGCTTGATGACACTTCTTATGCACTCGATGATACAGAATTACTAGTTCAAGATTGTGTGCATGAAGTCCTTATGATGACCCCCCTTGATGAATTCTTACAAGATGTTGTTATTGAGGAGGATGAGACACAAAAGAAGGCACAAGAAGCCCCTCCTCATATATTTCCGGATAAGTCACAAGGGAGAAGTAAAGGAGAGCGCTCGTGGAAGCGAGCATGGAAAAAAATAACTCCCAAGGTCAACAAAGCAAACAAAAATTCTCATGATGAGGTACACACAGCATGTTTCGTCGACCTAGGTATGCACAACATCGATTCCCTCCTCTCCTTGAATTTGCCGGTTGGATCATCATTTGCATCCATTGGAACTTCAGGTAAAACTTTTTCTTTTAAACCACCATGAGTTGAGAAACTTGAACGTCAGGCTCGTGACGCTAAACAAGCGCTTGTGGGAGGCACCCCACGAATTTTTACAATTCCGTACTTTTCAATTTTCGTATTTTTGGTCATGCTATGTTTGGGGTGTGAGCTCTCCGTTTCATCCGTTCTTGGTATGTTTTTAGTGTGTACGTCCTTGTTTCCTTCCCATCTCGGTGAATTCCCGTTTGTTTTATGTTTATATACATATATCCTTTGTCCGAGATGAGTTTTGTTGCGTTTGTAATGTCGAAGACGTGTTTTATGGTTGGAGATAGCCGTTTCTGCATTTTTTTCAGGGCTCTGTGCGGCTACTGTGCGGCCGCACAGAGGCCGCACACCCCTGGCAGAAGGGTGTGCGGCTGGTGTGCGGGCCGCACACCACCCGCACACCACCCGCACACTAGCCCCAGTTTTGCTGCTGTAATGCTCTTCTTTCCGGCTTCTCTCCACATTTTCGCGCTTGTTTTGATCATACCACATCCCTCGCATCGTTTCAACGTTAAAAATATTTTCAAAACTCAATTTATTCGCATACCTTCGCGTTGTTTCCACTTCACTCATTTTTCTAAACTCGTGTTCGCGCATTTTAGCGTGTTGCCATGGCTTGATCTTTATTTTTCGAGACGTAGGTCAACTTTCTGATCGAGCCCGTTGGAGGAGACACAGAAGACCTTGAGCGGCGTCATCAGTCCTTTCACTCCGAGAGCTCACTTTCGCTTTCATTCCTTGTTTCTTTTCTTTGTTTTTGTGTGGTTGATGGATGCTTGACTCGACGTCTTTTCTCCTTGTAGGTAGACCAAGACGTCCATTTCTCTTCCTCTCCACTTCGCTTGTAGCCATGGTGATGGTCACCCCGAGCTCGTGCCTTGCAAAGCTCATTACCAATTTCTCGGGGAAGTTCATGACACCACCCTCTTTATTTTCCATGCATAAATTTTTCTGTACTGCTGATCAATGTACATTGAGGGCAATGTACTGCTTTAAGTGGGGGGTGGCTATGCATGTCTGATCTTCGTTACTTGTTTCGTGAACTTGTATGAAAATTTTTAATTTTTAATTCTTGACTTGTTGCATGATTGTAAACCTAGGATGGCGTACTTAATTGTGATTGTATTATAGCTCGAAATCATGATAAATGCTAAGCTTTTTATGACCCTGCACACTTGAGATTTTCATGTCATTCTAGGCAATTCTCGCACTATTCCCTTAGGTAGAACCCTGGACATCTAGGCGAGGAACCACAGCACTTTCGTGACCCTCTTAGTTGCTAACCCATACTAGTGGTTTCGCGCCTTGACGTGTTAGAATACCTTCTAATAGGGTTTTAAGGACCTTCTTCTTGTTCTTTTTTGCAATACGGTCGAAAAAAAAAAAAAAAAAAAAAAAAAAAAAAAAAAAAAGAGGCAAAGTGAATAAAAACGTGGACAGTGCTCCTCTGTCCTAATAGCGAAGTAACCTGGGGTTCTGGCTCCTAACCAGAGTGTTCCTCTCGCCAAAAGCTATAAGGACATGAGCGCGTTTACATGAATGTGCAAAGCTCCAGGTAATGTGGATTTGCAGTTCATGTTAGTCCCGGAAAAGAAAAAGATAAACATATTGCGTACAGAAAAATAAATTTCGACCGGTTATTGTTCGAAAATAAAAGGAAGGATCCTTACGACTCTACTAGAAGTATTTCTACCACCTCAAGGCCGTATTCCACTAGGTGGCGTGAATTGCTTCAAGAAGTGGTCCTCGGGGTCCTGTCTACCTTGTTTGGACTACAGGGCTTCGAACTAGGGGATTTGCACACACACAGCACGACACGGCCAATGAATGCGTGAATCATCTCAAGTGGTCTTTGCTTAATATTTTGAGTTTCACTTTGGCTATGATACTTCCATCTCTGGCCGGAGGTTATGTATTTTGTCACTTATGATTATCTCTGGTTCTCCATGTCCGTTTGCTTGGGGACAAGCAAATGCTTAAGTGGGGGGTATTTGATAAGTGCCAAAATACATCATGTTTTAGCTATGATGTTCTTGTACATTCATGCAACTTATGTGTATTTTCGATGAGTTTTTGCGCACTTGATGTTTTATTTTCATTTCAGGGTTTCGAGGACCAAGTGCGCAAGTTTCGACCGTATTCGTGTCATTCCGGGGAAGATTGAAGAAGAAACGAAGAGTTGGAGCACCCTGGAAGCCGACGCGCCGCACACGGACACATTTTCTCGGCCGTGTGCGGCCACTGTGCGGCCCGCACAGTGGCCGCACAAGAGAGACAGAGAGGTGTGCGGCCAGTGTGCGGCCCGCACACTGGCCGCACAGCACAGCCAGAAGGCTGTGCGGGCACTGTGCGGCCCGCACAGTGCCCGCACACCTTCGGGCTATATATGCTTGTTCTGAAGAGTTTTTGAGGGGATTTTTTGGGTTCTCATCCGGCCTCCACTTGTCCTAGACTTCATTTCACCATTTCTTGAGGGATTTTGGAGGGATTTTCGGCTAGATTCGAAGGAGAGAAGAAGGGGAAGACGTTGAGAAGCTTCATAGGGCTCGCCGGCGCGGATCCGACGAGCTACGCCATCAACCCTAGTCGACATCTTCGAGGGGGTTTTTCTTGTTTTTATTGGATGGAATTGTTGTATGATGAGCTCCTTAGTTTTGTGATGTTGAACTAAACCTCCCAAGGCCGCCGGGCTCCCGGTGAACCTTGGGAGGAGACTTTGTATGAATGACCTATATTTTGCTTTAAATGAATATGTTAGTTTGATTGTTTGGTTTTAATTCATCATCATGTTGTTCATTCTACAATGGATGGATTCCGTAGAATTGATTTTGAATGATACTTGTTTGGCGGGATGCTAGCTTGTATTAGGTCCTTTGATGAGTTAAAGAGGGTAACATGTATTAATACACCGGAGGTTCCGGGTGTTAATAGCCTCCCGCGCGATTAGGGTTAATTTAGCCGAGAGCGTGCATTAGATTAACCCTAATCAAGACTCCTTGTTCTCATTGACATCGTAGGGGTATTTTCTGGATAGAGAAACCCGTACTGGATTAGGGCTACACTACGGAGGTTCCGGGGTAGTCGACATCCGAGTCTAGCGGACCGAAACCAAGCCAACCCTAGTTTTATAATTATCTTGGTCATTCGTATTTAGTCTTCTCCCGGGGGAATCCTCGCCCGAGGCCTTACATAATTATTGGATTCTTCATCTCTATTTTATTCCGGATTGAGTTTTATCTTATTTGCATTTCTTTACTTGTTTTTATTATTTTAATATTGCTTCAACACTGTTTCGATCGACTAGAAAGTGACTCCCAAAAGGAAGTAATAGTAGATCTCGGGCCCTTGGGAATACGACCCTCCTCGTGAGGTTTATTACTTGACGACCCGTGCACTTGCGGCCGGGGAGTCGCGTGCTAGCTCTGTAGCTAGTCGCGCGCTCGCTCATCAGAGTTCAGGGGAGTAATGTTTCAATTGCCACTTCCACACTAATTGTTTTTCATTGTTTTATTATTATAGTGCTTGCATGCGTACATTGGGGACAATGTACATCTTAAGTGTGGGGGGGATTCACATTGCACACACCTTTACTTGTGCGTTCAATTGTTCATGTTCATGTAGCCTATGGCGGTTCACCTTAGTTGCAACATTCGTATTCTTAGAGTTTAGGAGAATTTTTAACATTATATTCTATCTTGTTCTAGTTCCACTTGAATTTTAGGGGATTTTTGCTCGATTACACCTTCTTGCACTACTCACTCTTGAAATCTTTTGGAAACTCGATCTTGAAGTTTTAAGGACTACTTTAGTATTACTTTAGTAAGTTGTGAAGTTCTATGTAGGAAAAAAACAAAAACTATTAGCTTGTGAATATTAGTTTAAGCTTTTCATTTGGGGTGGAAAGAGCTACCTCCTATGAAATATGAAGCTACTCTCATAAGTCGGATACAAGTTATGCCCTAATGAGAGAAAGAGCTATCTCATGGGAAGCGTGAAAGCTACCACTCCAGTAGAAAGAGCTACCTCCTCGAAAGTGTGAAAGCCACCTTTGGCGGCCGCCTAGGAAAGGGTTACCTTAGAGGTTGAGTGAAGCTACTACTTCCTTACTTAGTATATATAAATAAGTCCTTGTAACAAGAGTTTGAGGAGTACTCGTTGGTTCTCTTGAGTGAATTCGCACACACTTACACGTTTTCGAGTTTTTATCCTTTTTGATTCAAGTTTTTAGCTAGAGCAACGATAACCATATGTAATGTTTTGATTTCCCCTTACTTGTAGAATACTTCTTTTGCATACTTTTGGTGAACCTAAGGCCGAGCACTTTCAATTGTTCTTCCCAAGTACTTTCACATTCTATTTTGCTTGAGGACAAGCAAAAGCTTAAGTGTGGTGGGGTTTGATAAGTGCTTGTGTTATAGTAACGTGAAGCGTTATTATCTTACAATGAACATACTTTTTATCAGATTCTATCACTAAATAGTGTGCATTTGTGTATTCTTGTGCATTGTAGGTTCGTGGAGCTAAGTTGGGAAAGAAGAACGAAGTTAGGTCGTGTTCGCCATTGTTGGAAGGTTTTCGGACCAAGCAAGGAACAAGGCACGAGCTTAGACTTGTGAGTGTGTGCCAACCTTTATTGGAGGGGCACAAAGGGGGTCACATTCACAACAAGTCCACCTCGTGTAGCTTAGGAAAACTTCACCAAGAAGGAGACTTGAAGCAATTGTCACGATCTACCATTGATTGTGTGCCCAATTCAATGGCCTCGATGAAGAACAACGTATTCGGGAGCATTTCGGAGAGTACTGTAGCAGTACTGTAGCACAATCACTGTAGCAAGTACTGTGCACTTCTTCCGAAAATCAAGATTCCAGAGAATTCACACGGGCGTGTGGAATTAACACACGGCCGTGTGAATTAATTTTCCAGCAAGCAGAGACTTCACACGGGCGTGTGGAATTAACACACGGCCGTGTGAATTGATTTCCCAGCAAGCCAGAGACTTCACACGGGCGTGTGGAAATTCCACACGGTCGTGTGAAGTAATTTTTCAGGAAAGACAGAAACTTCACACGGGCGTGTGGAAATTCCACACGGCCGTGTGAAGCCCCGATAACTTCAAATTTAAAGCTGCACTCAGCCTATTTAAAGCCCGATTTGGAGACTTTTTGAAGAGCTTTTGAACCTATCTTTCTCCCGAACTTCTGGAGAGTGCGGCTAGGGTTTCGGAGAGGACTTTGTTTAGGATTGGAGTGCGCCATCGGCATCGTCACCGACGTTCGACGGCCGCACAAGACCACGGCCACACCATACGCGAGAGGGTTTTCATTGATGTCTTTAGTTTGTGTTTTATTTCATACATTGATGAACATGTATAGCTCCATGAGGAGCTAAACCCCTCGTGCGTATTCGGACTTGTAAAACTCTAGGATAATTATGTTTCTTTGACATTGTTATTATGCTTTTCCATTAATTGATGAATAAATTCGAGTTTCAATTTTAGATATCTTGTGCTATTGTTTTCTCTTAGCCGTGACACTAAGGATTGAGAATAATCTAGGTTATCCTTTGGAAGTGTGACAACTCTTATAGGATTAGACTACTTAAAATTGAAGAGGGTTGAGAGGGAGAGTTGTGAGGTAGCACCGTACCCCTTTCCCTTCCGATGTGATTTCTCCCTACCTCCGATTCCTTGATTTATTAGCGGTCGAAATAGAGTGAAGTGCTAGGAAGATATACTGTCCCAAGGCTTTGGGGTGACGTGAATCCTACGCACTGGGGCTTAATTTAGACTACGGTTCTTCCTCCTGGACCAAATGGTTAGAACTGCTACACATAGGAACAGGTTTTATCATTAGGAGTCCCTAGAGCTCAAAGCAATTCCACATAGTGTTAGGCTTAGGTAGAAATACTCCCCTGGGCCTTAGTTGAGCAATCAACAGAGTGAAGGGTTGACGTGAATCCTAATGCCGGGACATAGTGTTGGGGGTTAGTCACGGTTGACCTTAGATTTGGGACCGTGTGTTTAAGTATTTTCCTCGACTCAATTAACATCAATAGGAAAGTATAATGGCATAGTCTTGCACTAGAAGCATAATTCCTAGAGGTAACTTGTCCGGATACCCTATTCTCACTTATTGCTAGTCTCTCTCTTTACTCGTTGCTTGCACTTTTCTCCCTTTCATCTTTCTATTTACTTGCCTTGCATCTACTCTAATTTTCATAAACTCACTCATCACGCCAATCATTGTTTCTTTTCGTATATCGCACGATTGAATAGCAATTTCTCGTATTTTAAATCCCTATTCCCTGTGGATTCGACTACGCACTCACCGGGTTAATTTTATTACTTCGACAAGGCCGTGCACTTGCGGTACACACGCAAAAGGTCGTGTCAAGTTTTTAGCGCCGTTGCCGGGGAATAGGCGTATTTTGGATACTTGTTTTTGCTATTTTAGTCATTTACTTCGTTGACTATTTCACACTTTCCTTAACTATCATCGTTCTTATTTTTCTTTTCTTTGTGTTGGCTTCAGGTTATGACCCGCGGGAACCCTTCGATTCTTGTTGAAGGAGACCCGAACATTGTTAGGAGAATGCACCGTAAAGGGAAAGAGCCTGTGGAAGAACAATCCGAGCAAGCCAGCATAAATTCAGAAGGGTAAGAAGCTATGGCAGAACAGAACGAACAACAAAGGATATTGGCCGATTTTGCTAGACCCGCGGTAATGGGGACCCAATCAAGCATTGTGAGGCCCCCAATTACCGCAAATAATTTTGAGTTGAAGTCGTCGTTCATTCAAATGTTGCAACAGTCCGCACAGTTTAATGGGTTGGCCGATGAAGATCCCAACAACCATCTAGAGAGCTTTCTTGAAGTGTGCGATATGTTGAAGATCAATTGGGTAACGGACAACACAATCAGGTTGAGAGCCTTCCCATTTTCATTGAAGGGAAAAGCAAGACATTGGTTACATTCATTACCGAGAGCATCTATCACTACATGGGAGGAGATGGCCGAGGCGTTCTTGGCTAGGTATTTCCCTCCGGGAAAATCAGCGAGGCTCCGGAATGATATCTCATCCTTCATGCAAGTGGAATTGGAGTCTCAATTCGAGACATGGGATAGGTTCAAGGAGCTCCTCCGGAAGTGCCCGCAACACGGATTCCCCGAGTGGATGATCATTCATACTTTTTATAATGGGTTGAATCCAAGCACTAAGCAACTTTTAGATGCGGCGGCAGGAGGGACTCTGGGAGGCAAGACCCCGATGAAGCCCGGCACCTTATTGAAGAGATGACGATGAATAGCTATTAATGGAACACAAGGGACAGAAGGAAGGTAGCCGGAATTCATGATGTTGATGCAGTTACATCTTTGGTGGCACAAGTAGAATCATTGAGTAAGAAGTTGGACGCTCTAACTTCACCAAGAGTTGTGGCCATCACTACATGTAACGGTTGTGGGGGAGGTCATGCTTCAAGTGATTGTCCGATTGCTATTGGGGGCGCTAGTACGGTGGAGCAGGCTGATTTTGTGGAAAATAACTACAAAGGACAAGGCCAAGGCAACCCGTATAGTGGCACTTATAATCCAAGGTGGAGGAATCACCCAAATTTCTCATGGAGCAACCAAGGACAGTCACAACAAAAGAATAACACACCACCAGGATTTCAGAACCAACAAGCACCGAATTTAGAAAGCCGAGTGACAGGGATAGAAGGAAAGATGACTGATCTAGAAAGAGCTCTCACACGGTTTGTTTCTTCATCGGATGCTAGATTCCAGTCGGTGGAAGCTACACTTCGCAATCATACCGCCTCCTTACACAATTTGGAGAATCAAGTGGGGCAAATTGCGAAGACATTAGCGGAAAGGCCTCAAGGGAGTTTGCCTAGTAATACGGAGACAAATCCGAGGGAACAATTGAAAGCAATCACCTTGAGGAGTGGAAAAGAGGTCGAGAGAAATCTCCCTCTAGAGAAGGCCCAAGAGACACCCGAGGTAGTGGAGGTAGAGGAAGGAGTAACAAAGGAAAAAGAGGTGGCATCCCCACCCTACAAGCCAAGGATCCCCTATCCTTCACGATTAAAGAATGAGCAAGACAATGAACAATACAAGAAATTTCTGGGAATTTTCAAACAGTTGCACATCAACATACCATTCGCGGAAGCATTAGCCCAAATGCCTAAGTACGCGAAGTTCTTGAAAGACCTCCTAACCAACAAGAGGAAATTGGAGGAGAGTGCATCTGTGATACTCGATGCCAATTGCTCGGCTGTACTGCAAAAGAACATGCCTAGCAAAAGAAAAGATCCCGGGAGTTTCATAATACCATGTAACATTGGCAACATGGGTGAAGAGATGGCATTGGCCGACTCAGGGGCAAGCATCAATGTCATGCCTTACACGTTCTTCCAAAAGCTAGGCTTGGGCGAGCCAAGACCCACTCGGATGACACTTCAACTCGCGGACCGATCAGTGAGGCATACGATAGGGATTGTGGAAGATGAGTTGGTTAAAGTCGACAAATACATATTTCCTGTTGACTTCGTAGTGTTGGATGTCGATAAGGATGTCGAGGTTCCATTGATCCTTGGAAGGCCATTCTTGCGTACTTCCAAGGCCTTGATCGACATGGACGGCGGGGAGCTCACATTGCGAGTAGGAGAAGACAAGCTCACATATCGACTCCCCGAAGCCATGAGACACTCTCTCGATTTTGATGACACTATATTTCCTTGACACCACCGATGAACTAATAGATGATTATGTGTAGGAAATGATGAACCCGGATCCATATGAAGGGTGGCCGGACCAAGACTTGGAGCTTGAAGAAGAAGTGCTCTCCATTGGTCTAATCAAGGATGACTTCAAGCAAGAAACGGAGCGTATGAAGAAAATGCTTCGGAGGATGAAAAGGTCGAAAAGACGCCACAAGAAGAACCCTAACAACAAGGGAAATGAACATTTAAGGAGTAAGGGTGATTCACCCTTTTGTGGTAACAAACTCGACAACTCCCCCTCTACTCTACAAAGGTTATGTAATGCATGCTTCCAGGTTGTAGGGAAGAGGGTAACTTCCATTCATGAACCTCCGTAAGGTAAGCCAGGTACGTCAAGCTTAGTGACGTTAAACAAGCGCTTCTTGGGAGGCAACCCAAGGCTTTACAGTTTTTCTAGGACCTAGTTAGCTTTAGATTGAATAAAAAGTCTTAGTTTTGGTGTCCTGAATTTTTCATGTGCTTACGCTGCGATTTTCTTGTGGGTTTTTGATGAATTTCATGTGCCTTAACGATAATTGATGAACTTTAGGTTGGTTGAGTGTGTTTTCTTTGGTTTCTGGTCGTAATTTTATGGTTTTTACAGGCCCTAAGTATTTTTAAAGAGTTTCTGAATTTTTCTGAGAGTCTGTAAAATTTTTTAAGTAAACCAGAGAAAACACACGGCCGTGTGTTACCAATTGGAGCTCAACCAGAGAAGACACAGGGGCGTGACTTTGCCCCTGTGAAAACTTCAGAAGGGGCACACGGCCGTGTGGAATTAACACACGGCCGTGTGAATTTTCGCAGAACTTCAACTCTTTTCCAGAGAGTTCACAGGGGCGTGTGGGTGCCCCTGTGAGTGCCACTGTGCTAAGGCACACGGCCGTGTGAAAACTCTGCAGAAAAATCCCTTCTTCCCGAGAAAACACAGGGGCGTGTGACAGCCCCTGTGGATGAGCTTGTGATTGGCACACGGCCGTGTGGAATTAACACACGGCCGTGTGAAACACTTAGATTTTTCGGGTAAATCAGAGAGGCCACAGGGGCGTGTGTTGGCCCCTGTGACCGGCCTTGTGTTCTTGGCCAGGTTGGGCACACGACCGTGTGATATTTTTCAGAGAGCTTCTGTGTTTTCCCGAGAAGCCACAGGGCCGTGTACCAGCCCCTGTGGATATCCTTGTGAAGGCACACGGCCGTGTGGAATTTCCACACGGCAGTGTGGGGTAGCCAGAGAGTAAACAGAATGCACACAGGGGCGTGTGTTGGCCCTGTGAACCCTAATTTCAGAGGCACACGGCCGTGTGGCATTGTTACACGGCCGTGTGAATTCCCAGAACTCCAAAAGCCGCGCGATTTCTTTTGGTTTTCACTCGTGCCTCTTCCATTTTCATTCTAAACTCTCCTTCTACTCTCTCCACTAGTTCCCCAACCATCTCAGAGGATTTTTAAGGCTTTTATTGTAGTTTTCCGGCCGGTTCTTAATATTTCTTCATCCACTCCATCGGTAAGGACTTCAAAGCCTTCTTCTCCGTCAATTCTCAACTTAATTCGTTCTTTTTGATGATTTCGCCTATATTGAATGATTAGTGAGTATGCGAGTATGCTTAGGAATGAATTGGAACGAATTAGATTGTTAATTTTGGAATTTTGGCCCCGCGGCCGTTATGCTCTGCCCGCCCGATGATCCACACGGGCGTGTGGAATTAACACACGGCCGTGTGGATTTGTGCAGATTGTTATATTTTAATGTTTTTGATCAATTCTCTTTTCAATCTCGCAGATATGACTTCCAGGTCCAAGAAGTCGGCTGGGAAGCGACCCCGTGAACCCACACCCCCTCCAGAGGAGACAGAGTTCCGTATACCTTAGCACCAGACCAGGTTTGATAGATTATCCACACTCCGTTTCGGACAGTCACGATACCCCGACCTGAGCATTATCAGAGAGATCCAGGGGGGTGACGGTATTGCCGAGGAGGTTGAGGAGCTACTCTCGGTGGGTGGCTGGAGGAGATTATTGAGGATTAGAGACCCAGCCATTCGAGGGGTGACACTGGAGTTCCTGGCTTCATTTGAGTTTGACAGATCATACAGGGATTTTTCCACTCCTGATACCATTCAGTTTAGGGTATTAGGCCAGCATTTCAGCTTCAGCTTGACCCAGTTTTCGATCCATCTGGGACTATACGATGAGGCCTATACACAGACCGAGGAGTACAGTAATCTTCCTACAGACTATCGGGGCAGTCTTACCCCGCATAGGGCATACAGAGATTTGTGCGGAGAAGGCCAGTATGAGCCAGGGATCTCAAAGGCCACGTGCTTATCTCGCCCGGCCTACAGATACTTACATGCCATTCTTAGTAGATCAATGAGTGGCCGAGGTGATAGCACTGGGGTTCTGAGTCGCCAGGAGCTTCTTTATCTATATTCAATGGCTCAGAGGGTACCACTCCACTTAGGGCACATCTTAGCAGAGTATTTGCGCCATCAGGGCCAGTACCCTAGGGTTGGAGTGATCTTCGCAGGACCCTACATTTCGAGACTCCTGATAGGGATGAGTCTCAGAGACGAAGTACGAGGGGCAGAGAAGACCAGTATACCGATCCCTCTGGGCACAGATACACTGAGGATGATGGGGATGATCCGCAGGACAGGGCCAGGAGTATATACATGGACCATTCCCCAGACAGAGCAGGCCGAGGGCTCACAGGCAGCCTTAGAGGCACCACCAGTGGACACAGAGGCAGGGGCAGAGGCCGAGGCACCACCCACAGCACCGGAGCCACCTCCAGTGCGTATCTTTTCTCCTTCTCGAGGACAGGACAGGTTCGAGCACCTCGAGAATGCTGTAGGTATCATGCAGCAGGAGTTAGCCGAGCTGAGGGTCGCACAGGCAGCAGGGTTTGCCGAGTTGAGGACTACTCAGGCATCACAGTTCGCTCACTTATCAGCACAGCTTGCCACAGTGATTCAGTTGCTTGAGCGATCAGTGGTGCGACCCCTACGGGTTTCCTCACCGACTCCGCCTCCATCTCCATCAGCATCAGATTCACCACCACCAGCAGCAGTAGCAGCAGCACCAGAGGATACACATCAGGACACCGACGCTGAGGCGTCGTAGATTTTATCTTTCTTTTATCGCACTTTTATTTTTTTTTATTTTTTTTTTCATTTCTGTTGGACTTGTAGTACCCAGAAAGGACTCTCCTTCTGGGTATGTTTTTATTTGTTTTGTCTCAAGTTGTACTTCATTATCATATCTTTATATACTCGAGCTTTATTTTGAGCTATACTGAACCCTTGCGTATGTGTGCAGATGGTCTTGGATTTAAGGAAATTGAGGAATTGTCATAAGCACGGTCATTGGACCGTGTGTGCTCTACAAACCATTGAGACTCAACTCTCAATGACCTATCTCCATCAAACGCAACACTTGGAGTTCAGGGGAGTAATGTTTCAATTGCAACTTCCACACTAATTGTTCTTCATTGTTTTATTGGTTATAATGCTTGCATGCGTACATTGGGGACAATGTACATCTTAAGTGTGGGGGGGGGGGGGGGGAGAATTCACATTACACACACCTTTACTTGTGCGGTCAATTGATCATGTTCATGTAGCCTATGGCGGTTCACCTTAGTTGCAACAGTTGTATTCTTATAGTTTAGGAGAATTTTTAACATTGTATCCTATCATGCTCTAGTTTCTACTTGAATTTTAGGAATTTTTTGCTCGATATTCTCATATTGCACAACTCACTCTTGGAATCTTTTGGAAACTCAATCTTGAAGTTTTTAAGGACAAGTTTATCATCGTTCTTAGTTTTACTTTGGAAAATGCATATAATAAAAAAAAATATGGAAAAGAGAAAAAGAAAAGAAAAAAAATATATATATATATGACTTTGTGAATATTTGCTTTGTTTTATGCATTTGGGGTGGAAAGAGCTACCACCTATGAAGTATGTAGCTACTCTCATAAGTCGGATACAAGTTATGCCCTAATGAGAGAAAGAGCTATCTCATGGGATGCGTGAAAGCTACTACCCCGGTAGAAAGAGCTACCTCCTCGAAAGTGTGAAAGCCACCTTTGGCGGCCGCCTAGGAAAGGGCTACCTTCAAGGTTGTGTGAAGCTACTACTTCCTTTCTTGCTTTTCGTATATAAATAAGTCTTTGTTAACAAAAGTTTGAGGAGTACTCGTTGGTTGTCTTGAGTGAGTTCACACACACTACACATTTTCGAGTTCTTCTTTCTTTTTGATTCGAGTTTTTAGCTAGAGCAATGATAACCTTATGCAATGTTTTGATTTCCCCTTACTTGTAGAATGCTTCTTTTTCATACTTTTGGTGAACCTAAGGCCGAGCACTTTCAATTGTTCTTCCTAAGTACTTTCACGTTCTATTTTGCTTGAGGACAAGCAAAAGCTTAAGTGTGGGGGGATTTGATAAGTGCTTGTGTTGTAGTAACGCGAAGCATTATTATCTTACAAATGAACATACTTTTATCAGATTTTATCACTAAATAGTGTGCATTTGTGTATTCTTGAGCATTGTAGGTTTCGTGGAGCTAAGTTGGAAAAGAAGAACGAAGTTAGGTCGTGTTCGCCGTTGTTGGGAGGTTTTCAGACCAAGCAAGGAACAAGACACGAGGTTAGACTTGTGAGTGTGTGCCAACCTCCTTTGGAGGGGCACAAAGGCAGTCACATTCACAACAAGTCTAACTCGTGTAGCTTAGGAAAACTTCACCAAGAAGGAGACTCGAAGCAATAGGCACGATCTACCATTGATTGTGTGCCCAATTCAATGGCCTTGATGAAGAAACAACAAATTCGGGAGCATTTCAGAGAGTTACTATAGCAACACTGTAGCTTTGTTACTGTAGAGAATCACTGTAGCAAGGTACTGTGCACTTCTGCCGAAGAGTCAAGGTTCCAGAGAATTCACACGGGTGTGTGGAATTAACACACGGCCGTGTGAACTAATTTTCCAGCAAACCAGAGACGTCACACGGGCGTGTGGAATTAACACACGGCCGTGTGAACTAATTTTCCAGCAAGCCAGAAACTTCACACGGGCGTGTGGAATTAACACACGTCCGTGTGAAGTAATTTTCAGGAAAGACAGAAACTTCACACGGGCGTGTGGAAATTCCACACGGCCCTGTGAATTCCCGATAACTTCAAATTTAAAGCCGCACTCAGCCTATTTAAAGCCGATTGGGAGACTTTTTGAAGAATCTTTGGACCTATCTTTCTCCCCAACTTCTGGAGAGGGCGGCTAGGGTTTCGGAGAGGACTTTGTGGAGGATTGGAGCGTGTCATCGGCATCGTCACCGACGTTCGACGGCCGCACAAGACCACGGCCACACCATACGCGAGGGGGTTTTCATTGATGTCTTTAGTTTGTTCTTTCTTTCATAAATTGATGAACATGTATAGCTCCATGAGGAGCTAAACCCCTCGTGGGTACTCGGACTTGTAAAACTCTAGGATAATTATGTTTCTTTGACATTGTTATTATGCTTTTCTATTAATTGATGAATAAATTCGAGTTTCAATTTTAGATATCTTGTGCTATTGTTTTCTCTTAGCCGTGACACTAAGGATTGAGAACAATCTAGGTTATCCTTTGGAGGTGTGACAACTCCTATAGGGTTAGACTACTTAAAATTGAAGAGGGTTGAGACGGAGAGTTGTGAGGTAGCACCGTACCCCTTTCCCTTCCGTTGTGATTTCTCCCTACCTCCGATTCCTTGAGTCATTAGAGGTCGAAATAGAGTGAAGTGCTAGGTAGACAAACTCCCCTAAGGTTTTGGGGTGACGTGAATCCTACGCACTGGGGCTCAATTTAGACAATGGTTCTTCCTCCTGGACCAAAGGGTTAGAACTATCACACATAGGAACAGGTTTTATCAGTAGGAGTCCCTAGAGCTTAAAGCAATCCCACGTAGTGTTAGGCTTAGGTAGAAATACTCCCCTGGGGCTTAGTTGAGCAATCAACAGACTGAAGGGTTGACGTGAATCCTATTGCCGGGACATAGTGTTGGGGTTAGCCACGGTTGACCTTAGATTTGGGACCGTGTGTTTCAGGATTTTCCTCGACTCAATTAACATCAATAGGAAGGTATAATAGCATAGTCTTGCACTAGAAGCATAAGTCCTAGAGGTAACTTGTCCGGATACCCTATTTTCACTTATTACTAGTCTCTCTCTTTTTACTCGTTGCTTGCATTTTTCTCTCTTTCATCTTTCGATTTATATGCTTTGCATCTACTCTAGTTCCCATAAATTCACTCATCACTCCGATCATTGTTTCTTTTCGTACATCACACGACTCAATAGCAACTTCTCGTATTTTAAATCCCTATTCCCTGTGGATTCGACTACCCACTCACCGGGGTAACTTTTATTACTTCGACAAGGCCGTGCACTTGCGGTACGCACGCAAAAGGTCATGTCAAAAGACCTCAAGGAAGTTTGCCTAGTAATACGGAGACTAATCCGAGGGAACAATTAAAGGCAATCACCTTGAGGAGTGGAAAGAGGTCGAGAGAAATCTCCCTCTAGAGAAGGCCCAAGAGACACCCGAGGTAGTGGAGGTAGAGGAAGGAGTAACAAAGGAAAAAGAGGTGGCATCCCCACCCTACAGCAAGTACTGTAGCAAACACTGTAGCAGTACTGTAGTAACAGATGTAGGCAAACAATGTAGCAAGTTACTGTTCACTGTTTGCCGAAAATCAGTAAAACAGAGAATCCACATGCTCGTCTGGAAATTCTGCAAGGCCGTGTGGAAAATCCACATTGGCGTGTGAAACCCCAATTTCAGCCTATAAATAGCCCGTTTTCAGATTTATTTGGGGACCCCCCTTCTATCTCTTGCCTATCTTTTGGGGGCTTTCGGCTAGGGTTTAAAGAGGTTTTTGGAGGCCTTTAAGGTGATTATACAGTATCGGCATCGACATCCTTTGGAAGAAAGCTATTGGTGGAGCTTTCGTCGGCATCAATTCTGCGAGGTGTGCCCTAAGCTTGACAAGGGATTCGTGGAGAAGATTAGGCGGCTCCACAAGACCATCGATACGATCTACAAGGTGGTTTTCTTTATGGTTTTTATGCATATGTTTTTAAACACTTTATTGGTTTTTTATTGCTCCATGGAGAGCTAAACCCTAGTGGGTATTCATACTTGTAAACCCTAGGATGATATTGTTTCTATGACTTTTATTATGCTTTCTTAATTGATGTTTTTTCTTATTGAGTTCTAATCTTGCATGCCAATTGTATGAGATTTTCCCTTATCCGTGACACTAGGGTTGAGAATCTATTAGGTTATCCTCTGAGGGTGTGACAACCTCTACATGATTAGACTACACAAGGTTGGAGAGGGTTGAGAGGGTGAGTCGAGAGGTAGCGAAACGTCCCCTTTCCCCTCCGGTGTGAACTTCCCTACCTCCGTATCCCAAGAGTTAATCGTGATCGAAGTAGAGTGAAATACTAGGAGATGAACTCCCTTGAAAAAGGGTTGAGTGAATCCTAGGACTGGGGCTTAACTTAGATTAGGGTTCTTCCGCCTGGACGAAAGGGTTAGAACTATAATTAGGGATAGGGTCTTTTACTTGGAATCCATAGAACCCCAAGCATTTCCACGTAGTGTGAGGCTTAGGATGATGGACTCGCCTGGGACTTAGTTGACAGGTCAACGAGAGTTAAGGATCGTAGTGAAACCTAATGCCGGGGCATAATGTTGAAACTAGTCACTGTTGACCTTAGGTTTGGGACAGTGTGCTTAAGGATTTCCACGACTCATTAGACATCAATTAGAGGGTATAATACTAGCCTTGCACTATAAGGATTAGTCATAGGGTGAACTTTGTTCGGGTACCCTGACACGACCCCTTGCGTGTATCCCGCAAGTGCACTGGTTGTCGAAGTAATAAAATACCCTGGTGAGTGGATAGTCGTATCCATAGGGAATAGTGTTCAGAAACAAGTGTTATCACTATTTAGCTATGAAAGAAGTCGATGATTAGAGAAGTATATATATATATATAAATGTAAAAGAAAATAAAAGAGTGCAAGAAGAGTAACAAGGGTAGGAGAGGTAATCGATATAAAGATGGGGTACCCGGACAAGCTACCCCTAGGACTAATGCTTCTAGTGCAAGACTATACTATTATACTTTCCTATTAATGTTAATTGAGTCGAGGACATCCTTAAACACACGGTCCCAAACCTAAGGTCAACCGTGACTAACCCCAACACTATGCCCCGGCATTAGGATTCACGTCAACCCTTCACTCTGTTGCTTACGCAACTAAGCCCCAGGGGAGTCTATCTACCTAAGCCTCACACTACGTGGGATTGCTTTAAGCTCTAGGGATTCCTAGTGATAAAACCTGTTCCTATGTATAGTTCTAACCCTTTAGTCCAGGTGGAAGAACCTAGTCTAAATTAAGCCCCAGTGCTTAGGATTCACGTCAACCCTTCATTCTGTTGCTCGCGCAACTAAGCCCTAGGGGAGTTCCTCTACCTAGCAATTCACTCTATCTCGACCGCTAAGAAATCAAGGAATATGGAGGTAGGGAGAAATCACACTGAAGGGGAAAGGGGACGCTTCACTACCTCACGACTCACCCTCTCAACCCTCTTCAATCTTATGTAGTCTAACCATATAGGAGTTGTCACACCTTCAAAAGATAACCTAGATTGTTCTCAACCCTAGTGTCATGGCTAAGGGAAAACAATTGCAAAAGATAATTAAGATTGAAACTCGAATTTATTCATCAATAATGGAAAAGCATAATATCAATGTCATAGAAACATAATAATCCTAGGGTTTACAAGTCCAAATACCCACTAGGGTTTAGCTCTTCATGGAGCAATAAAAAATCAATAAAGAGTTTAAGAACATATGCATGAAAACCATAAAGAAAACCCCCTTTTAGGTCGTATCGATGGACTTATGGAGCCGCACGTCTTCTCCAATGAATCCCTTGTCAAGCCTAGGGCACACCTCGCCGAATCGATGCCGACGAAGGCTTCCCCAATAGCTTTCTTCCAATGGATGTCGATGTCAATACCGTATAATCGCCTCCAAAGACCTCCAAGAACCTCTCCAAACCCTAGCCGAAAGCCCCCCAAAAGATGGCAAGAGATAGAGGGGGGGTCCCCAAAATAAATCTGAAAACGGGCTATTTATAGCTGAAATCGGGCTGAAATCGGTGTTTCACACGCCCCTATGGAAATTCCACATGGCCCTATGGAAAATCAGAATTTCCACACGCCCGTGTTTTAATTCCACACGGCCTTCTTCCTTGACCGGTCCAAGAACTCCCTCAACAATCGCGTTCATGACCTATTCTGGCTCATTCTTCCTTAAATCTTCTCCACAACCCTGCAATGCACGAAAGAACACAAATACACACTAATTATTGATTAAATCTGAGAAATGTAATGCTCAATGTAAGACAATAATACTTCGTATTACTATAACACAAGCACTTATCAAACTCCCCCACACTTATGCTTTTGCTTGTTCTCAAGCAAAAATAAAACGTGAACGTACTTGGGAAGAACAATTGAAAGTGCTCAGTCTTAGGTTCACCAAAAGTATGCAAAGGAAGCATTCTAAAAGTAAGGGGAAATCAAAATATCGCATAAAGATATCATTGCTCTAGCTAAAAACATGAATCAAAAAGGTCAATCAACTCAAAAATGTGTAAGTGTGTGTGAACTCACTCAAGACAACCCAAAAAGTACTCCTCAAGCTCTTGTTAAAGAGGACTTATTTATATACAAAAAAGGAAGGAAGTAGTAGCTTCACACAACCTCTAAGGTAGTCCTTTCCTAGGCAGCCGCCAAAGGTGGCCTTCATGCTTTCGAGGAGATAGCTCTTTGTACCGGGGTTGTAGCTTTCACCCATTCCATGAAATAGCTCTTTCTCTCATTACGGCATAACTTGTATCCGACTTATGAGAGTAGCTACATACTTCATGGGTGGTAGCTCTTTCCACCCCAAATGCGTAATAAAACAAAGCAAATATTCACAAACTCATTTTTTTCCTTTTTCTCTTTTCCATATTTTTTTTCATTTTTTCATCTTTTTCCATTTTTTTATATGCATTTTCCAAAGTAAAACTCAAAACTTACTAAGAACGATGATAAACTTGTCCTTAAAAAATTCAAGCTTGAGTTTCCAAAAGATTCCAAGAGTGAGTTATGCAATTTAAGATAATCGAGCAAAAATTCCCTACAATTCAAGTAAAAACTAGAGCATGATAGGATACGATGTTAAAAATTCTCCTAAACTCTAAGAATTCAAACGTTGCAACAAAGGTGAACCGCCATAGGCTACGTGAGCATAAGCAATTGAATGCACAAGTAAAAGTGTGTGCAATGTGAACTCCCCCCACACTTAAGATGTGCATTGTCCCTAATATACGAATGCAAGCACAATGAAAAGTAAAGCAATTAAAACAATTAGTGTAGGGATAGGCAATTGAAACAATACTCCCTGAACTCCAAGTGTTGCGTTTGATGGGGCTATGTTCATTGAGAGTTGAGTCTTAATGGGTTGTGGAGCACACATGGTCACTTGACCGTGCCAATAACTAGTCCTTAATTTCCTTACTCGCAAGACCATATGCACGTATACACAAGGAGGTTCAGTGAAGCTCAATAAAAGTAAAATAAAACAAAAGAAATATAAAGCTAAAAATGCCTTAAGCGTCAGTGTCGTTGATTGCTCACCCGCAAGTGCATGGGGTCGCCAAGTAATACCCCTCGCTCGAGCACGAGGGGGTCGTATTCTGATAAACGCCTAAATATATGTATTTTCTACGTACTCGGGCGTATGTATTGCATATTTTTATATGAGTTGACACCCGTTTTTGGTCTGAATTGGTTTCTTTCGTGTTACAGGTACCAATGAGACCCCAGCGAGCTCGATGACAGAATTTGAGAAGAAATCGGCATCGAAAACACTGTTTCTAAGCCCGGGGGCGATACTGTAGCAAATTACTGTAGCGCCTGTAGCAACTTACGCGATTTTCGGGATTTCTCGGAAATTTTCTCTCCCCGCATGGGAGGTCGCATAGCTCGCTGGAATGGGGTTTTAAGGGCTTTTCGGGCACATTTTGAGAAAACTTTTTTTTTGGGGAGACTCTTGGGCCGCCGCCCCAACCCTTTTGGCAATTCCCTCTTGGGTTACTAAAGTGCTAAGGATGCCCTAACTAGCATGCACGTGGGTGGTTTGGACCGAGAAACCCTAAGTTAGACCAACCCGATGGTCACGGTGTTTGGTCCCTAATCCGGTATGAGAATTGGGATACGGAATTGCTTCCGCCCAAATCTTCCTACGATCACATTGGGTGTAGTGGATTTCTCAAGCTAGGGTTGAGACAATCAAGGGCAACCCTAACAATTGGAGGTGTACAAATACCAGATGGTCACGGTGTATTCGTACATGTATACTCTTCCAAGCTTGGTGAGCCTAATACTAGGACAATGGTCATGCAACCTAGTATTTTCTAGGAATTGATACATAGAGTTCTCATACATAGCAAGGTATTCAAGATACACCAAACATGGATCATAAAACAAAACAAATGCACATACTAAGTCAAACATCCAAACAACACAAGTTCACCCCCAAGGTTCACCTACATCCGGTGACCTTGGGGTTTAGTTACTCATGATCACAAAATAAGCGAGAAAATACATAAAGACAACCAAATACATAATGAGAACACTCCCTCAAAAGATGTAGGCCGAATGACTTTTCCAAGGACGCCACCCAAGAAGTGGCTTCCTTCGTCGATCTTCCTCTCAAATGTAGATCAAAGGTGTGGACTCGTCATGTTGTGCTCTCCCCGTCATCCTCTCCTCAAGAATCTCCTCCAAAACCCGGCCTTAAACTCCCAAAGCAAGGTGGTGAAGTAAAGCTTCCAAGAGACCTAGGTTTCCCCTCTGAAATTGCTCCAAAAAACCCTTAAAAACCCATTCCAGCGAGCTATGCGGCCTCTCATGCGGTCGCTGATAAGTGCTTGAGTAGACATGTTTTATCTATTTGTTTTACATGCATTAAGCATCATTTTACCATGGATTATGTCTCATAAAATGTATTTTGGTGTTCCTTTGTGCAATTAGGTTGTGAGAGTATTAAAGGAGGAAAAAGGAAGCAAAGATGGGCTATAAAGACCTATTGTTGGGAGCTTTTGTATAACAAAAGTGTCAAGGCACAAGAGGGGATCATGCACATGAGGTTGTGTGCCAACTTCCGGAAGAATTCAAGCTGATTTGTGTGATGGAAGTGAACAAAGGCAATCACACCTTCATGTCCCCACTTGTGTGAAGATAGCCAAAGCTTCCAAATGATGGTTCGATGGAGGAAAAGTCTTATAACTCACCACATGGACGTGTGCCCGACCATGTGGCCTCAAGATAAGAGAGTTTGGATCGCGTTTTATGAAGAGTACTGTAGCAAAATACTTTTATTTCACTGCAGCAATACTGTAGCAGAAATCACTGTTTACGCGACCGCGTGGGATCTCACGTGGTCGCGTGGAGACACATGACTGGCGCGTTTTCAAAGTTATAAATACCCCATTTTGCCGATTTTTAGAGGACTTTTTGCGCACGTTTGAAGGCAAGAGCGGCTAGGGTTTCAAGGATGAGGTCTTTTGCGATATTGGGAATCGTTCTTCACCAACTTCCATAGATCCTTCGACGAGATAGCATCGGGTAGCCATTGGTGAACTAGCTTCGGAGAAGGTTCCTTCGAGACGTTGAACGATTCATCAAGGCTATCATCACGAATTCGAGGGGGTTTACTTTCGTGGATTACCTTGCTTTTTATTTCATTATCTTTTGCTTTGTAATAAGCCCCATGGAGGGCTTAACCCTAGTAGATACTTGGGCATGTGAACCCTAGGTTTCGATTCATGTGTTGACTTTCTTTATGCTTTCTTTTAATTCCGAGTTAATTTGAGTTTTAATCTTGTTTAATCATTGCTTTCATACCTTATTGATTTGTATGGTTGTTTGGTATGCTTGATTTGTTGCCTTGGTGAGAGAGAGGTCTCCATTATGGATTAGAACATACAAGGTTAAAGAGGGTTGAGAGGGTGAGTCTTGAGATAGAGGAGTGTCCCCTTTCCCTTCCAATTGAGTGATTCCTATCTCCGTTTTCCTTAAGTTTTATGCAATCATATGGGGTGTGAGGCGTGAGATTGATAGATTTCTCCGCCTGGACCTTGTAGGGGGTTAGGGATCTTTCACCTAGAAGTAGGGTTAGATCTAATTTTAGGAATCGGTTGCACTCTTAGGTATCCCTAAAGTTCATTGCGGTCATATGGGGTGTGAGGTGTTGAGATTGAGCAATTTCTCCGCCGGGACCTTGTAGGGGACTAGTATCGGTCGCCTGGAGGTAAGGACCGATTATTCTTGGATTACCTCAACTCTTAGAACTCGGTTTAAAGCATTTAGTTAGTCTTGTACTTCATGATAGAGCTTAGCGGGAGCATTGCCCGGGTATCTCATCTTCATTGATAGAGATCTCCTTTACCTTTCCTTTTACTTGCTTGCTTGCTATTTTCTTATTTTACGCATTACATCCATTGCTTCATATTATTGATTGAACTAGATAATTGAGAATTAGTTATTACTAGTACTTTCGTTTCCTATGGATTCGACTACCCACTCACCGGGGTAATTATTACTTCGACAACCCGTGCACTTGCGGTACACACACTCAAGGGATGTGTCAAGTTTTTGGCGTCATTGTCGGGGAACGAGATATTAGGAACGCTAGGACTTGGTTACTTTAGTCATTCATCATTTTATTTCTTTTCTATTCCATACTTCTTTCTTCCACCGTTCTCATATGTTTTATTTTGACTTGTGTTACTTTTTCTTGCAAGGTACTTGAAGATGATTGATTCAATTACAAAGTTTGATAAATGCCTAAACATACGTATTTTCTATGTATTCGGGCGTATGTATTGCGTATTTTTCTATGAGTTTACACCCATTTTTGGTCTGAATTGGTTTTTTTTGTGTTACAGGTACCAATGAGACCCCTTCGAGCTCGTTGACAGAATTTTAGAAGAAATCGGCATCGAAAACAATGTTTCTGAGCCGGGGGATCACTGTAGCAAGCACTATAGCAATCGCTGTAGCACGAAAACTTGAAGAATTTGGTCAGGAGATTCATGCGGGTTACCATGCGGGTGCTGTTAAGGCTGCAGATGGTACTGTAGCATTTACGCGACTTTCGGGATTTCTCGGAGACTTTCTCTCGCCGCATGCGGGGCCCCATGGGAGGCCGCATAACTCACTGGAATTCATTTTTAAGGGCTTTTGAGTGTATTTGGAGGGGGTAAGCTAGGTCTTGGGGAGAGCTTGACTTCACCACCTTCTTTGGGAGCTTGAGGCCGGGTTTTGGAGGCGATTCTTGAGTAGAGGACGACGGGGACAGCACGACATGATGAGTCCACACCTTCGATTCACATTTGAGAGGAAGATTGACAAAGGAAGCCACTCCTTGGGTGGCGTCCTTGGAAGCGTCATTCGGCCTTGATCCTTTGAGGGAGTGTTCTTGTTATGCTTTTGGTTGTTTTCATGTATTTTCTTACTTGTTTTGTGACCATGAGTAACTAAACCCCAAGGTCACCTGATGTAGGTGAACCTTGGGGGTGAACTTGTGTATTTTGTATGCTTTTTCTAGTTTTATGCATTTGACTTGGTTTGTGATCCTTGTTTGGTGGTTCTTGATTGCCTTGATATGTATGAGAACTCTATATATCAATTCCAAGATAATGCTAGGTTGCATGACCATTGCCCTAGTATTAGGCTCACTAAGCTTGGAAGGGAATACATGTACGAATACGCCGTGACCATCGGGTATTTGCACCCCTCCAATTGTTAGGGTTGTCCTTGATTGTGTTTCAACCCTAGCTTGGGGAAATCCACTAAACCCATTGCAATCGTACAAGGATTTGGCGGAAGCAATTCCGTATTCCAATACTCGTACCGGATTAGGGACCAACACCGTGACCATCGGGTTGGTCTAATTTAGGGTTTCCCGGTCCAAACCACCCACGTGCATGCTAGTTAGGGCATCCTTGACACTTTAGTAACCCCCGAGGGAATCCTCATCCGTGACCACTTCCTTACCTTGATACTTTCCTCCGTATTTATACTTGCCATTTGCATGTTCTTTGCTTTAGTAGGTTATTTTTAGGTCTTCTTCCAAGTGATTGATTAGGTTAAACAACATTGTGATAAGGAAGTAAGAATAGATTCTCGGGCCCTTGGGAATACGACCCCCTCGTGTTCACGCGAGGGGTATTACTTGGCGACCCCGTGCACTTGCGGGTGAGCGATTCAAACTCGTACCAAGTTTTTGGCGCCGTTGCCGGGGACCCACGAGGAATATTCTGAAAACTTAAAGCGTGTTGATTTGACCATTTTTATTTTATTCACTTTCACCATTCTTGTTTATATTTCATCATTCCATCGTTTGCTTGTTTTTGATTTTTAATTATTTTGTGAGGTACCCATCGTATGACTCGGCCGGGCCAAGTAACTCTTGTTGAGCCCGACGACGAGATCGAACGCACTTTGCATTAGCGATTGAGAGAGGTCACCGAGAGTTCAAGGCAACGAGAGGTTCGGGTCGAATCTAGTGAACCATCAGTTATGGCCGAACCAAGGAGAACTTTATCCAATTTTGAGAGACCACAGTTCACCGGGGAAGAATTCAGTGTGCAAGCTCCCACAGTCCCGGCGAACAACTTTGAGATCAAGGCGAGCATGATCGAGATGATACAAAATTCAGTTCAGGTTGATGGTTTAGCTGATGAGGATCCGCATGCTCACCTATCCCGTTTCCCTGCAAATTTGCTCTACTTTCAAGAATAACTCTGTGTCCGATGATGCTATCAGACTGTGATTGTTTCCATTCAGTTTGAGGGGGGCAGCGTACTGATGGCTCACTTCCTTAGCTCACGGGTCCATCACCACCTGGAAGAAAATGGTTGAGAAATTCTTGGCCCGGTATTTCCCGCCGAGCAAGGCCGCAAGATTGAGACAACAGATCTCCTCTTTCAGACAGGGGGATTCTGAAACCCTTTTTGAGGCACACGAGCGGTTCCAAGACTTGTTACGTAGGTGCCCTCATCATGGCTTCCCTGCTTGGATGCGAGTGCAGATGTTCTGTAATGGTTTGAATTATCCCACGAGATAACTCATTGATGCCGCGGCGGGTGGCTCCTTGAGTGACAAGCTCCCTGGGGAAGCTGAGAAACTGATTGAGAACATGGTAAGCAATGAGTGCCACTGGAGCACTCGACAAAAGGGACCAAGGGTTGCTGGCCTGTTCGAGGTGAATGAGACCACCGCATTGACGGCAAAGCTTGAGGCCTTATCGAAGAATGTCACCGATAACAACGCGGCAGTCAGTGCTTTGACACAGAAATTTGATCAATTCATGTTAGGGTCTAGTTCTACCCCTAAGGCAGTGATGTCCTGTGATACTTGTGGTGCAGGACATGCAACTTCGCAATGTCCCATTTTTATTGCTCCCCCTGCACCCATGGAATCAGTGGATTATGTTGGTGGAGGACCTCGGGGACCGGGGAATCAATACGGTAATAGCTACAACTCGGGATCGAGGAATCCCCCGAACATGTGGTGGAACCAAGGCCAATTCCAACAGAGACCTACACCACTGCAGGGACCCCAACTTCAGCCCCAGCAGGTCCAAGAGAAGAAATACTCGATTGAAGATGTTTTGGCATGATTCATGATTTCTACGGAGGCAAAATTCCAGAATATAGACAAGAGATTTGATGAATTTGGTACTATAATAAGAAACGTCCAAGCCTCCATTCAGTCTCTTGAGACCCAGGTGGGACAGCTTGCTTGGGCACAGTCAGATCGTCCATCGGGTAGCTTGCAGAGCAACACTGAATGCAACCCGATTGAACACTTAAAGACGGTGACACTAAGGAGTGGGAAGCAGTTGGAGGTAAGGACCGGGGATGGTCCAAGTGCCTCCAACGATAGGGTAGCTGACCGGGAAGACCCTAAGTCAAGTAATGATGAAATTGATGAGATGGAGAGGAAGCACAATGGAAATGTTCCAAGTTCCTTGACTAAGAAGGAGCCTGAGTATAAACCTGTGGTACCATATCCTTCAAGGCTCAAACAAGATAAAGAAGACGCTCAATTCAAGAAATTCTTGAACATCTTTAAGCAACTTCACATAAACATTCCTATGATTGAGGCCCTTTCACAAATGCCAAAATACGCTAAATTCATGAAGGACCTCCTCACCAATAAGAGGAAGCTTGAGGACTTGGAGACGGTGACTCTGTCGGGAAATTGCTCGGCCTTAATTCAAAAGAAACTTAATGATCCGGGTAGCTTCATCATCCCTTGTGTGATTGGGGATGGAGTGCAAGAAAGCGCCTTGGCCGACTCGGGAGCTAGCATAAACGTCATGCCGTACAACTTGTTCTTGAGGTTGGGGTTAGACAACTTGAGACCCACACGGATGACTTTGTAACTTGTGGATCGTTCGGTGCAAAGACCGCGGGGAATTGTGGAAGACGTTCTTGTTCAAGTTGATAAGCTTATCATCCCGGTTGACTTTGTAATTCTAGATGTGGATGATGATGCGGAGGTCCCCTTGATCCTCGGGCATCCATTTCTTAATACCGCCGGAGCACTAATTGATGTAAAAAAAGGAAAAATGATTTTGAGGGTTGGGGACGAACAAGTGGTTTTTACCCTCCTCGAAGCAATGAAGCGTACACTTGATCACGATGATACTTTGTATTTCATGGATACTACTAATGTGATTATCTCGGATTGTGTGCAGGAAGTCCTCGCTTTGAACCCTTTGGAGGAGTACTTTGAAGATTTCGGAGATGATGTAGTGAATGATGAGCTCCCCCCTCCACCAATGCAACAACTAGCACAAGTAGAGGTTAAATCGTCACCACATTCTAATGAGAAGAGAACCTTGAAGAAGCTATGGAGGAAGAGAAAAGACAAGCAAAAGCGGGGGATGAATATCTCGACGATGCCATCTGAGGAGGTTGACCACTTATTCTTTGATGACCGTGGGAAATTCAAGATCTTTTCATGTCTCTCATTTAATTTTCCGGGTAACATTACGTCGTCGAAAATTGGAGGTATCTCTCACCCCTTTGTCCCACCATGAATTGAGGTAAGTCATGTCGAGCTAAAGACATTAAAAAAGCGCTTCTTGGGATGCAACCCAAGTCTTTAAATTCATTGCATCTATTTTTTCTTCTTAGTTGTTGTTGTTGTGCTTGGGTGTTTTTCGTATTTTTTGTGGTGCTTTTAAGTTTGAGTGTTGTTGATTTCTTTGATTGTGGTGGTTGTTTAGTCGTTTTCCTTAATTTATTTTATCATGTTGCACCCTTGGTTTCATGATCTTTGTATTTTTCCTTGAGTGTTGGTGCTTCAATTTCCATGTTTTCAATGATTTTTGAGTGTTATCGGCTTTGTTTTCATGTAATTTTTGAGTGCTAGGTTGAGTTCGATGGTTAATTTGAGAGTTTTTTGAGCCATTCTTGTATTGGAGAATTCCTGGCACTTGTGCGGCCTGCTATGCGGCTGCACGAGGGGCCGCAAGAATTTTCCCGAGAGCAGTGCGGCCTGCTATGCAGCCGCATAGCAGGCCGCATGGCCTACCAGAGAGGGATGCGGTCTACTATGCGGCCGCACAAGGGGCCGCATGATCACCCGACCCTTACTTCTCCCTCTCTTCACCCCACTTCCTTACTATTCACTCAATTTTCACCAATATTCTTCTCTTTTCTCCTTCACCTCTCCACCATTTTCCTTCATTTTTTTTGCATCCAAACACTCTCTTCATCCTAGCAAACGAATTTTTGGAAGATTTTCAAGGTTTTATCAAGCTTTAAGCCGATTTTCACTTCATCTTCTCATTGGTGCCCTAGTTCAAGGTTTGCTTTCTTTTCACTCATTCTAGGGTTTTTGATGGTTGAAATGTTGGGAAAACAAGGTAGTTTTCATGGTGAATGCTTCTTGTAATTGTTTCTCTTGAATTCCAAGCTTTTTACATTTAGATTATCACTTTTACAAGAAGAAACTCTACCAAAATTTCCCCGAAATTACTGTAGCACTAGCCAAAAAACAGCCTTTGTTCTTCATTAACCAATTTTCTCATGTTTTTTTGGCTTGATGATGGTTCTCTTGTCTTGTAGGGATGCCGATCAAACACGTAGCTTCCAAGCGAGTCAGGAGAAGCTCTCCACCACCTGTTTGCGAGCCTACCTTCAAGAGCGAGGCCCACAAGACAAGATTTGCATTCTTGTCGAAAAGGAGGTTTCGCACAGTACGAGTTATCGATTGGGAGGCCTTGAGGACTTTGGGCCTCGACAGTACCATCCGGGACTCCATCTCTCATGACGGGTGGGATAAGGTATTTGAAATTGACGAGCCTACCTACCGAGAGTTAACTTTGGAAGTATTGAGCACATTTGAGGTTACCGGTCCCGGTCACATTGCGCGCCAAACAAGTACTATATCTTTTCGGGCTTTCAGCAAGAGGTATAGGATCAATCACGACCAGTTGGGTGTTTATCTTGGGCTGTACACTGATGAGGACAAACAAACTTCTGACTTCACGAATTTACCTCGTGATTTCCCACTCTCGGTGTCCCCTAGTTCTCTCTGGAGGTCAATTGCTCGCTCATCATCAACGAAGAAGGCTTCTATGATGGCAGACCCCATTCACAGGTACATGCAGGCCTTGCTATCCAGAAGTGTGAACGGTCGTGCTGATTCTACTAGGGTGGTTTCTCGTACCGATCTGCTTATGATGTACAGTATCCTTGAGCGGTACCCCATCCACATGGGCCATCTTTTCGCCGGACTTATTGAGCATCAGGGGACTTCTACTCACCTTGGAGCTATATTTCCTGGGCCGTATATTACACGCATTATCAGGGGCCTAGGATTGATTGAGCTCACCCAGGGCATGAGCGTTGTGAGCACCGTCGCGCCACTTAGTCTGTCGATCCTGCTTCATATTGGGATAGTTGAGAGGTTGGGAGACACTTACCACCTCCCGCGCAATGGCGGCATGAGCACCCATGACCCGGACACCTCTCGGGATTCTGAGACAGGATCCGAGTCTGATTCAGAGTCTGCTCCTGTACTCGATGCAGCACCTAGCTGGAGTCGACCATCACTTGAGGATAGTTTCGCGGAGTTCCGCATCGAGGTCCGTCAGCAGTTGCAGACCCTTGGGACATCTCAGGAGGCGCTGGCAGCATCAGTGAGAGATTTAGCCACATCACAGGGCCGCATCGAGAGCAGCATGGCCGAGATCTTATCATACATGCACGGCGCTTCATCATCTGTCGGCACCTTCTCCACAGCTACCACGTGCTTTGCACCATCACTCCATCCAGATCTCTAGACTCATAGCACCAATTTTAGTTTTTCTATTGTTTGTACTGGTTTTTATTTCTAGACTTGTTTGTTCGTATTGTTGTACTTTTCAGTTAGTAAGGGTCCTGACCCTCCTAAACTGTACTTTCCCATTTTTTATTTGTGCTTACTTGTCCCGCTTTCTATTTATTTCTTGGGGTGTGATTTGCGTTCTTTCTATTTTTAGGGCTGATCACTGTAGAAGCTCCACGCCCCTTGCGCCCCTCAACTTTCCCCGGTTCATGCGTATTTGGAGTTCATCTCATCGACCATTTGGGGAAGTTTCTTTACCTCATTCCTTTATTTTTTCTGGCATGTCTCGCACCTTACCCTGCTGATCTATGTACATTGAGGGCAATGTACAACTTTAGGTGTGGGGATGGGGTACTTTACTTGTTTTGCATGCAGTGTTTAGCACTTCCTAGCTTGAAAGAATGATAAAAGTGAGTTGTATTCTTATACTGTGCTTTAATGATGCCCTGTTTTATTTTTAGTGCTTTTTCATGCTCTATCATGATTGCTCCTACCTTGTACACTCTAACCAACCCATTATGATGATTTTGGCATTAGAGTGTTAAATTCTTTCTTCAATAGTCTGTTAAGAGCTTTTGAGTTCCTTCATTGTTTTCTGTAGCCTTAAGTGAACTATTGTGCCATGTTACCAAGGGACATGAGATACAGTGTGTACAGTGAAAAAAAAATGTGAAGTCTATGACAGTATTTCTCTGCTAGTACAGCATGAATGCGTCTATGTAGATTGTAATTGAGTAGGTTTGGTGGCTCTTGTGCCTAATCAGCATGTGCATCCTTCTAAAAGATTTGTTGTGTAGTCTATGTTAGTCGTACTCAGAAAAAAAAAAAAAAAAAAAAAGAATTTTGGTATCTCTACTTCGTGCCCTGGTGCTTGTTGCTCGGTCACTTATGTGTTAGAGTTTTGTTTAGGAACCCAAAAGAGTCTTAACTGAGTATTGAAGATGTATCTAACTGTCTCATGCCACTCTCACCATATGTGGGGTGATTGGGCCCCTGGGTAATCCAGGGTGTGGAGGTTAAGGTTAGCAGCCAGCACACACTCACGGAAGCACTTTGAATAAAACAGGGCTACCATTACTCGATCACTCACTGTACAGCTCACTTTCTAGGTTTCTTTTCACCTGTGCTAGTGGAGTACTTTACAGTTGAGCTTGAGGTCGTATGTTTAGTCGTTTATCATCGTGCCCCTGTTCTTCATGTGTGTTTGCTTGGGGACAAGCAAATGCTTAGGTGTGGGGATGTTTGATAAATGCCTAAACATACGTATTTTCTATGTATTCAGGCGTATGTATTGCGTATTTTTCTATGAGTTGACGCCCGTTTTTGGTCTGAATTGGTTTCTTTCGTGTTACAGGTACCAATGAGACCCCTTCGAGCTCGTTGACAGAATTTTAGAAGAAATCGGCATCGAAAACAATGTTTCTGAGCCGGGGGATCACTTGAAGAATTTGGTCAGGAGATTCATGCGGGTTACCATGCAGGTGCTGTTGAGGTCGCATACGGTACTGTAGCAGTTTCACTGTAGCATTTACGGGACTTTCGGGATTTTTCGGAGACTTTCTCTCCCCGCATGCGGGGCCACATTGGAGGCCGCATAACTCACTGGAATTCGTTTTTAAGGGCTTTTGAGAGCATTTGGAGGGGGCAACCTAGGTCTTGGGGAGAGCTTCACTTCACCACCTTCTTTGGGAGCTTAAGGCCGGGTTTTGGAGGCGATTCTTGAGGAGAGGACAATGGGGAGAGCACGACACGCCGAGTCCACACCTTCGATTCACATTTGAGAGGAAGATTGACAAAGGAAGCCACTCCTTGGGTGGCGTCCTTGGAAGCGTCATTCGGCCTTGATCCTTTGAGGGAGTGTTCTTGTTATGCTTTTGGTTGTTTTCATGTATTTTCTTACTTTTTTTGTGACCATGAGTAACTAAACCCCAAGGTCATCGGATGTAGGTGAACCTTGGGGGTGAACTTGTGTATTTTGGATGCTTTTTCTAGTTTTATGCATTTGACTTGGTTTGTGATCCTTGTTTGGTGGTTCTTGATTGCCTTGATATGTATAAAAACTCTATATATCAATTCCTAGACAATGCTAGGTTGCATGACCATTGCCCTAGTATTAGGCTCACCAAGCTTGGAAGGGAATACATGTACGAATATGTCGTGACCATCTGGTATTTGAACTGATAAGTGCTCGTGTTATAGTAATGCGAAGCGTTATTATCTTGCAATGAGCATTAATTTAATCAGATTTTATCATTAAAAAGTGTGCATTTGTTTACTTTTGTGCATTGTAGGGTTGTGGAGAAGATTTAGAGAAAAAGAAGGAAGAATAGGTTATGTTCGCCATTGTTGAGGAGTTCTCGGACAAAGCAAGGAACAAGGCACGAGTCTAGACTTGTGGGTGTGTGCCAACCTCCATTGGAGGGGCACAAGGGCAGTCACATTCCCAAAAGTCTAACTCGTGTAGCATTGGAGAATTTCGTCAAAGAAGAGAAATGAAGTAATCGACATAATCTACCATTGATTGTGTGCCCAATTCAATGGCCTCGACAAAGTACTGTAGCTCGTACTGTAGCAAAAGTAATGTAGCAAAAACACTGTAGCGATGTTAATGTTCACAGTGCCGAAAAATCACGATTTCAGAATTTCCACACGGGCGTGTGGAATTCCTGGTTTTTCACAGGGCCGTGTGGAATTAACACAGGGGCGTGTGGAACTCAAATTTCAGCCCGATTTCAGCCTATAAATAGCCCGTTTTCATATCTATTTGGGGACCCTCCCCTTCTATCACTTGGATATCTTTTGGGGGGCTTTCAGCTAGGGTTTGGAGAGGTTCTTGGAGGTCTTTGGAGGCGATTAAACGGCATCGACATCGACATCCTTTGGAAGAAAGCTATTGGGGAAGCTCTCATCGGCATTGATTTGTCGAGGTGTGCCTTAGGCTTGACAAGGGATTCGTTGGAGAAGACACGCGACTACACAAGACCATCGATACGATCTACAAGGGGGTTTTTCTTTATGGTTTTCATGCATATGTTCTTAAACTATTTTTTGACTTTGTATTGCTTCATGGAGAGCTAAACCCTAGTAGGTATTCGGACTTGTAAACCCTAGGATGATATGGTTTCTATGACTTTTATTATGCTTTCTTAATTTAATGTTCTATTATTGAGTTCCAATCTTGCATGCCGATTGTATGAGATTTTCCCTTAGCCGTGACACTAGGGTTGAGAATCTATTAGGTTATCCTTTGAGGGTGTGACAACCTCTATAGGATTAGACTACACAAGGTTGGAGAGGGTTGAGAGGGAGAGTTGTGAGGTAGCGATGTACCCCTTTCCCTTCCGGTATGATTTCTCCCTACCTCCGATTCCTTGATTTATTAGCTGTCGAAATAGAGTGAATTGCTAGGTAGATAAACTCCCCCAAGGCTTTGGGGTGACGTGAATCCTACACACTGGGGCTTAATTTAGACTAGGGTTCTTCCACCTGGACCAAAGGGTTAGAACTACTACACATAGGAACTGGTTTTATCACTAGGAATCCCTAGAACTTAATGCAATCCCACATAGTGTGAGGCTTAGGTAGATATACTCCTCTAGGGCTTAGTTGACAGGTCAACGAGAGTCAAGAGTCGTAGTGAATCCTAATGCTGGGGCATAGTGTTGGGGTCAGTCACGGTTGACCTTAAGTTTGGGACCGTGTGTTTAAGGATATCCTCGACTCAATTAGACATCAATTAGGGGGTATAATACTAGTCTTGCACTAGAAGCATTAGTCTTAGGGAGAGTTTTGTCCGGGTACCCCATCTTTATATCGATTACCTCTCCTACCCTCATTATTCTTCTTGCACTCTTTTATTTTCTTTTACATTTATATATATATATATATATATATATATATATATATATATATACTTCTTTCATCATCGACTTCTTTCATAGCTAAATAGCGATAACACTTGTTTCTGAACACTATTCCCTTTGGATACGACTACCCACTCACTAGGGTATTTTTATTACTTCGACAACCTGTGCACTTGCGGGGTACACACGCAAGGGGTGTGTCATGAACCCCTCCAATTGTTAGGGTTGTCCTTGATTGTGTTTCAACCCTAGCTTGGGGAAATCCACTAAACCCATTGCAATCGTACAAGGATTTGGGCGGAAGCAATTCCGTATTCCAATACTCGTACCGGATTAGGGACCAACACAGTCACCATCGGGTTGGTCTAATTTAGGGTTTCCCGGTCCAAACCACCCACGTGCATGCTAGTTAGGGCATCCTTGACACTTTAGTAACCCCCGAGGGAATCCTCATCCGTGACCACTTCCTTACCTTGATACTTTCCTCCGTATTTATACTTGCCATTTGTATGTTCTTTTCTTTAGTAGGTTATTTTTAGGTCTTCTTCCAAGTGATTGATTAGGTTAAACAACATTGTGATAAGGAAGTAAGAATAGATTCTCGGGCCCTTGGGAATACGACCCCCTCATGTTCGTGCGAGGGGTATTACTTGGCGACCCCGTGCACTTGCGGGTGAGCGATTCAAACTCGAACCAAAGTTATATTTTTAGATTTAAGATATCAGTGGTAAACTTGATAGATTTATTTCTGCACAACAACAAAGCAACCAATATCACAGCACATATCATACAAATCAAAGGAGCTACCCAAACCACTTATGGAATATTGATGGACAGCAATAGGAAGCACCTCAAGAAGAATTTCAGATGGATGAGAAGCTTGAAGAGGATGTACTTCGGTTGTAAGGAGTATTACCTATATTCATTGAAGCAACCGATGCCCACTTCAAAAATATTCAGGCCACATTGAGATGTCATGAAATCTCCATCAAAACATTGAGCATCACATAGGAGAGATTTTAGACACACTTGCTAGGGAAAAAGAAGAATTTGAACAAGCAAGGCAAGTTTCTTCCACGCATGACAAGGCCATGAACCACATTGATGAAGTATGGCAAATTGAGTACATTGCTGCAGAAATTGAAAAGACAGAAGAAGAACATCATTTTCAAAATTTGGATTGCTTGAATGAAGATTGTGCTTGTGTGCAACGAAATTTTCAAGGGGATTTGCTAACATCATGTTCATTTCAAGGTGAAAATACACACGAAGAAGTGATAAACGTCTAAATGTACGTATTTTATACATATACTTGCGCATGCTTTTCATATTTTGTTGATGATTCAATGCCCTTTTGTGGTCTAAATTGTTCTATTTCGTGTTTCAGGTACATTATGTGCTTTGGTGACCCTAACGACGCGATTTGAGCGGAAATCTGCACCGAAACTGTCGTTTTAGGGTCCCGAGTACTGTAGCATTGCTGTAGCAGCCCGAAGCGCGAAGAGTTAGAAGAAGAATGAAGTCTGGAAACCCTCACGGGCAGGCTCAGGGCCGCGAGGTCATCCGCGAGCAGTACTGCAGCACTCTATTGTAGCAGTTACTGTGCAAAATCACAACTTTGCGGTTTCTTGTTGCCCGTATTACAGGCTCCCTCGCGGGCTGTATATGGACCGTGAAGCCACCCGTGAGCTTGCCCGAACCCATCCTTTAAAGAGCTTTTACTTGGGTTTTCTTGGGCAATCTTGAGTTCTCTTCTTAGGGCCTCTCACCACCACCTACGAATTGAGGAAGAAGAAGCTCTTGGAGGGCGATCTAGGAAAGGATTTCGCAAGGAGAGCAAGGTTTTGGGAAGATTCTTCATCCTAGGGCTCACATTTGGAAGTTGAAGACTAGGGAGGCCACCCCTTGGAGTGGCGTCTTTGGAACTTCACCGGCCTTCATCCTTTGAGGGAGTCCTTCTCATGCCTTTGTTGTTTGTTTCCATGCATTCATTGTTGTATTTAGTGAACATGAGCACTTAAACCCCAAGGTCATCGGATGTAGGTGAACCTTGGGGGTGAACTTGTGATGTTTTGGATGATCTTGTTCTAATTGATGTTTGTGGCTTGTTTGTGATCCATTGTTTGGTGTTTTTACATGCTTGGTATGTATGAGAACTCTATGTATCAAAAGACTTAGGAAATGCTAGGTTGCATGACCATTGCCCTAGTGTTAGACTCACCAAACTTGGAAGGGAAATACGTATAAATATGCCGTGACCATCGGGTATTTGTACCCCTCCACTCCTAGGGTTAAGTACTTTTTTGTGTTGTAACCCTAGTTGAGAAAACCATTTCACCCTTTGCAATCGTAGGGGTAATCTTGGGTGGTATACGTACCGTATCCAATACCCGTACCGGATTAGGGGTCGACTTCCGTGACCATCGGGTTGGCCTAGTCTAGGGTTTTCTCGGTCCAATTAGCCACTTGTATGTTAGTTCAAGTTTCCTACTCACTTTAGTAGCCCCTAAGGGAATCCTCATCCATGACCACTCCTAGCCCTATTTTACCCCGTATCTTGCCCCCGTATGTTAGTTTTGGTTATTTACTTATCTAGCTTCTTTACATTACATTCGCAATCTTGAGTTGTATTGGTCAAACAATATTGTAAAAAGGAAGTAAGGATAGCTTCTCGAGCCCCAGGGAATACGACCCCTGTGTCACGCACAGGGTATTACTTGACGACCCGTGCACTTGCGGGATAGCACTCATCAAGTTTTTGGCGCCGCTGTCGGGGGCCCACGAGAAATATACGGAAAACTTTGCGCATGTTGATTTGACCACTTTCTTGTTTTGCATTTATCATCCTTTGTATATATTCCATTATCTATCGTTTTGAATTTTTATTTTCTTACCTCTCGTCGATTGCTAATTCTTGACTCCGGTTTTGCAAGGTACCTATTTTATGACACGTTCGAGTCAAGCAAACCTAGTTGAACCCGACGACGAAGTAGAGAGAACTTTGCATCAAAGGTTGAGAGAGTTGGGTGAGAGTTCGAGACAACGAGAACAAGAGTTTGTTGTGGAATCAAGTGAACCTACCGTTATGGCTGAACCAAGGAGGACCCTGTCTGATTATGAGCGGCCTTAATTCACCGGTGAAGAATTCAGTGTTCAGGCACCGGCGGTTCTGGCTAACAATTTTGAAATTAAGGCAAGTATGATTGGAATAATTCAGAATTCGGTTCAGTTTGACGGGTTGGCAGATGAAGACCCGCACGCTCATCTATCTCGCTTCTTGCAAATTTGCTCAACCTTCAAGATAAACTCGGTATCTGATGATGCTATCCGGTTGAGACTTTTTCCATTCAGTTTAAGGGGAGCAGCTTATAGGTGGCTTACATCCTTGGCTCCCGGCTCCATCACTACTTGGAAGGATATGGTGGAAAAATTCTTGGCCCGATATTTTCCCCCTAGCAAAGCAGCGAGGTTGAGGCAAGAAATATCATCCTTCAGGCAGGGAGATTCGGAGACACTCTTTGAAGCACATGAAAGGTTTAAAGATTTGTTGCGCAAATGTCCTCACCATGGATTTCAGTCTTGGATTAGAGTGCAAATGTTTTGCAATGGGTTGAATTATTAAACAAGGCAGCTGATTGATGCCGCAGCAGGTGGATCCTTGAGTAGCAAACTTCCTGAAGAAGCTGAAGCTTTAATTGAAAATATGGCCAGTAATGAGTGCCACTAGAGTACTAGGCAAAAAGCACCAAAGGCTGCAGGCCTTTATGAAGTGAATGAAAACACAGCATTGACAGCTAAGGTTGAGGCCTTGACAAAGAATCTCTCAGACAACAATGCCTTGGTCAGTTCATTGGCACCGAAAGTTGAGAAATTAATGTTGGGGGTCCAATTCTACCCCTAAGGCCGTGATGTCTTGTGACACATGTGGAGCGGGGCATGTAACGTCACAATGCCCTATATTCATTGCCCCGTCTGCACCTGTGGAGTCCGTTGACTATGTTGGAGGTGGATCTAGAGAACCGGGAAATCAATATGGTAACACATACAATCAAGGTTGGAGGAATCCCCCGAACATGCCCTGGGGTCAAGGCCAGGTTCAGCAGAGGCCCCCTCCATCTCAAGCAAGCCATTACCAAGCTCCACCGCAACAAGAAAGAAAGTATACCACGGAGGATGTTTTGGCCAAATTTATGATTAATACCGAGACACGGTTTCAGGGTATTGAGAAAAGAATGGATGAGTTCGGCACTGTGTTGAGGAATGTTCAGGCATCTATGCAATCCCTTGAGAACCAAGTGGGACAGCTTGCTCGAGCACATTCTGATCGTCCTTCGGGTAGCTTGCCAAGCAACACTGAAAGCAACCCGAGGGAACACTTGAAAGCTGTTACACTAAGGAGCGGTAAGCAATTGGAAGCAAGGGCCGAGACGAGCCCAAGTGCTTCTAATGATAGGGTAACCGATTAGGAAGACCCTCATTTAAACAAGAAAGAATGCAAGGATGATAAAGGGAAATATAGTGATGATGTTCATGAACCCCCGGTCCCAAAGGTGAACGAGTACAAGCCCGTGGTACCTTACCCAACAAGGTTGAAAAAAGACAAGGAGGATGCTCAATTTAAAAAGTTTTTGAACATATTCAGACAACTCCACATAAACATTCCATTGGTTGAAGCCCTTTCGCAAATGCCCAAATACGCCAAATTCATGAAAGACCTCATCACGAACAAAAGAAAACTAGAAGAGGTGGACTCGGTGACACTATCGGGGAATTGCTCCGCTTTAATTCAGAAGAATTTGCCCAAGAAACTCAATGATCCCGGTAGTTTCATCATCCTTTGCGTACTTGGCGAAGGAATACAAGAGAGTGCTTTGGCCGACTCGGGTGCAAGTATTAATGTGATGCCCTACAAGTTATTCTTGAAATTGGGATTGGAGGACCTAAGGCCTACACGAATGACTCTACAACTTGCCGATCGTTCCTTGCGGAGACCAAGGGGTGTTGTTGAAGATGTCCTTGTAAAGGTTGACAAACTCATCATTCCTGTGGATTTTGTGATTTTAGATGTGGATGATGATGTTGAGGTCCCCATCATTCTCGGTCGCCCATTCCTAAACACTTCCGGAGCATTGATTGATGTCAAGGGTGGAAATATGACATTAAGAGTTGGTGATGAACAAGTGGTCTTTACTCTTCCCGATGCAATGCGGCACACACTTGACCATGATGATAGTCTTTATTTCATGGATAAAACTGATGCAATTATTTCTGATTGTGTGCAGGAAGTTCTCGCTTTGAACCCACTTGATGAAATTTTGGATGAGCTAGAGGAGGGAGAGATAGAAGAAAATGAAGCCCCTCCTCCCCCAATGCGACAATCTACTCAAGTGATGTTTGACTCCCCACTATATGACAAGGAGAAGAAACCTATGAAAAAGGTGTGCAGAAAAACAAAGGAACCAAAGAAGGTTGCAAAGGTTACGGCGGCATCACCAGAGGAAGTAGATGACATACTCATGGAAAACCGAGGGATGTTTAAGATCTTTTTATGCCTCTCCATGAATTTTTCGGGTAACAATGCATCATCAAAGGTTGGAGGTAAATTTCCTCCTTTTGTCCCACCATGATTGTTGAGGTAACACACGTCAAGCTAGCGATGTTAACCAAGCGCTTCTTGGGAGGCAGCCCAAGTTTAAATTCATTACAATTTCATTCTTTTGTGTTTGAGTGTTTGTGTTTCTCTTTTTCGTATTTTTGTTGTGTCTTAGCATGTTAGCTCCCTAGGGCTTGTTCTTGTGTGCTCTTATAGTTCATCGTTTTGTTTAATTCATATATGCATGCTTGTATGTTGTTGTGAGTTGTCTAATGACTAGGTTTCATGAGATTCATGTTTTGATTGCTTTCATGCTTTATTCGGCTTTAATTTGAGTGTTTTTGAGCTTTAGAGAAGTGTTCTTCAATGCTAAATCGAGTTGAGAGCCAAGTTTTGTGCATAAGTGTGCCTTTAAGAAAGGGAAAGAACCCTTACGGGCAAGCTCACGGCCGTGAGCTTGGCCGTGAGGCAAACCGAGAGCTCTCACGGGTGAGCTCACGCCCGTGAGCTCACCCGTGAGGCTTCTCGGGCTTTACTTGTTTAAGTCCCTCTTGGCCATCCCTTCTATTCATCATCCTCTCCACTTGACACCCTCATTTCCCTCTCATTTCTCCTCCATTTTCTTCCATTTTTCTTTCTTTAAATCGCTCTCACTCTCCTCTAAAAACATTTGGTGCTTAAGATTTGAAGAAAAACCACTCATTTGGCCGGATTCAACTCAATTTTCACTCCAAAAACCCTAGGTTTTGAGGTGAGTTTTTTATCTCATGAACTTGGTATTTCCATGGTTGTGTGGGCTGATTTTCTCATGATTTATTCTCTCCTTGGCTTCTACAAGCTTGTACTATTGTTTTGGAATGGTTGTATTTTGAGATCATCAAGTTTTCAAACAAGGTTCTTGAAATTTTTTTTCGGAATTACTGTAGCACTGAGAATTTTTCATGATTCCTTCATTTTTCAAGACTTTTGTTGCTTGTAGCTTGTCTAATTGAGCTTCCATTTATTTTGTAGGATGAGAACTAAGAAGGTTGCCTACAAGAGAGCCCGAAATGACCCTCCTCCGCCTCACGAACAACCCAAGTTTAAGAAGGAAGAACACAAGAATCGTTTTGCGCTTCTTTCGCGCAAGAACTTTGGGACGATAAAGAAAATAGATTGGGATGCCCTAAAAACCCTGGGTTTGGATGAAACAATATTGGAGCTCATCACACACGACGGTTGGGATAAATTATTTTCCATTGACGAGCCCACATACAAGGAATTAACTCTTGAAGTGTTAAGCACCTTAGAAATCTATCACTTCAATCCATTTTCTCGCCAACCCGGATATGTATCATTTCGTGCCTTCGGGAAGAGCCACAGAGTCACCCAAGATCAATTGGGCATTTACATGGGATTCTACACTGAAGCATTCACCCAAAGGCCGGAATTCAAGGAGTTAGGCAGGGATTTCCCTTACCCCGTGACCAATGTTACTTATTGGAAAACTATTGCCAACCGGTCACGCACCAAGAAGGCCTCCCAGTTGAAAGACCCCACCCACAGATACATTCACGCCCTACTGACTCAGAGCATTGGGGGTCGACTGGACTCTACCGGGGTAGTATCGCGCACGGACTTACTGATGCTGTACAGCATTATACAGCGGTACCCCCTCCACATGGGTCATTTAGTCGCCGATGTTTTTGCCCACCAAGGCAAGTTTGTCCGCCTGGGATCCATTTACGCCGGGCCCTACATCACACGCTTGATCAAGGGTATGGATCTTCTTGAGGAAACCCAGGGCATGACAGTTGTGGGTGCAGTCGTCCCACTCAGTTTGCAGACTTTGGTATGTATTGGTATGGTTGAGCGGCGGGGCAGTACACACAGAATTTTGCAACGCCAGTCAGACCCCGGCCCATCGCATGACACCGAGTCTGAGTCTCGCTCCGAGTTCGAGTCGGACGATGTTGCTGCACCCAGGGCACCTCGGCATTCATTGGAGGAGAGGTTTGACACGTTCCGAGCAGAGGTCTGCGAGCAGTTGCAGATGCTGACTGCTTCGGTGAGCCGCCTTGAGACCGCCACCACCGACATTTTAGCGTTCCTGCGCAGTTCGTCATCGTCAGTCGGCACCACCTCGGCGGCCACCACTTGTGCAGCACCGTCGCCCTTCTGGCCCTTGACTCGCGTTGCATGCTTGCTATGACACTGTGTTATTTTTATTCCTGTTTTCACTGCATTTTCTATTTCATGTTGTACTCTGTACTTTTAAGTTAGCTAGGGCTTCGCCCTGCTAAACTTTTTCTGGTTGTTTTGAGACTTTTATCATTTGCTCTCTTCTGTATTTTTCATTTCTGGAGTTGTGATCTATACTTCTTGTGCTTTCATCAGGATTGTCACTGAGTTTCACACTCCGCGCCCTCAGTATTCTTTCACCCCACCAAACTTGAGGACCACATGCCATTCTTCATCAGTTGTTGGGGAAGTTTCTTTTCCTCCATTTACTTGTGCTTAAAATGTTTATCCCACCCTGTTCTGCTGACTTATGTACATTGGGGACAATGTACAGCTTTATGTGTGGGGATGGATTTTTGGAGTATACTTTTATTCTGTGCACGCTTTGATTACCTATGATAGCTATGATTCACATGTTTAGAATTTCCTGGCTTGGTAGAATGATAGTTGTGAGCTGTACCTTTACATATGCTTGAATGTAGTTCTATTTCACCTCCAGCGCCCCCTATACCTGTACACGATTACTTCTACCTTGTACACTCCAACCAACCCATTATAATGATTTTGGCATTAAATTGTTAAATTCTATTTTCAATACTCTTTTAAGAGCTTTTGTGTTCCTTTATTGTTTTCTTTAGCCTAAAGTGCACTACTGTAGTGAGTTTAGCCAGGGGATTTGAGAGTTAGTCTGTACCAAAAAAAAAAAAAAGTGTGTATGTTTGTACATATGTTAGGGTAATAAAATGTCTTGATCCCCTGGTGCTCATTGCGTCGTCACTTAAGTGCTAAAGTTTTATCTAGGAACCGAAGGACTCTTAACTGAGTATTGAGGATGCTTTTAACACTTTAATGCCATTTTCATTGTGTGTGGGGTGAATGGTCATTCTAGGGTAATCTAGGATGTGGAGGTCAAGGTGGAAGTCAACACACACTCACGGGGCACTCTAGGAGAAATAGAACTAATATTACTTGACTATTCATTGATCTCACTTCTTGATTTCAGTCCATCCATGCCTGTGGAGTTCTTTACTTTTGAGCTTGAGGTCGTACATTTAGCCATTTATCTTCTTGCCCCTGTTCTTCATGTTTGTTTGCTTGGGGACAAGCAAACGATTAGGTGTGGGGATGTTTGATAAACGTCTAAATGTACGTATTTTATATGTATACTTGCGCATGCTTTTCATATTTTGTTGATGATTCAATGCCCTTTTGTGGTCTAAATTGTTCTATTTCGTGTTTCAGGTACATTATGTGCTTTGGTGACCCTAACGACGCGATTTGAGCGGAAATCTGCACCGAAACTGTCGTTTTAGGGTCCCGATTACTATAGCAGCCAGAAGCGCGAAGAGTTAGAAGAAGAATGAAGTCTGGAAACCCTCACGGGCAGGCTCAGGGCCGCGAGGTCATCCGCGAACAGTACTGTAGCACTCTATTGTAGTAGTTACTGTGCAAAATCACAACTTTGCGGTTTCTTGTTGCCCATATTACAGGCTCCCTCACGGGCCGTATATGGACCGTGAAGCCACCCGTGAGCTTGCCCGAACCCATCCTTTAAAGAGCTTTTACTTGGGTTTTCTAGGGCAATCTTGAGTTCTCTTCTTAGGGCCTCTCACCACCACCTTCGAATTGAGGAAGAAGAAGCTCTTGGAGGGCGATCTAGGCAAGGATTTCGCAAGGAGAGCAAGGTTTTGGGAAGATTCTTCATCCTAGGGCTCACATTTGGAAGTTGAAGACTAGGGAGGCCACCCCTTGGAGTGGCGTCTTTGGAACTTCACCGGCCTTCATCCTTTGAGGGAGTCCTTCTCATGCCTTTGTTGTTTGCTTCCATGCATTCATTGTTGTATTTAGTGAACATGAGCACTTAAACCCCAAGGTCACCGGATGTAGGTGAACCTTGGGGGTGAACTTGTGATGTTTTGGATGATCTTGTTCTAATTGATGTTTGTGGCTTGTTTGTGATCCATTGTTTGGTGTTTTTACATGCTTGGTATGTATGAGAACTCTATGTATCGAAAGACTTAGGAAACGCTAGGTTGCATGACCATTGCCCTAGTGTTAGACTCACCAAACTTGGAAGGGAAATACGTATAAATACACTAAAGTAACCAAACACACCAAAATACGAAAAACACACATGCAATGAATTTTTATGCTTGGGTTGCCTCCCAAGAAGCGCTTGTTTAACGTCATTAGCTCGACGTGTTTTACCTCAAGGGGGCTTGAAGACGGTGTGTTCCTCCCGGCTAGAAGTGGCATAAGAACTACCAAGAAAAGTGAAGCGTACCTTCCGGGATGGTGCCAAAGTGGAGACCAAGCATGAGTTACCTTTTGGCCTCCATGGAAAGAGCTTGGGCCGGGCATTACACAATTTAAACTTTGGCGGATCCTTGGATGGCTTGAACCTCCTCCTCGCCTCTACTTTGGTCCCGGCTGAATTTCCTTGGAGCATCCACAAAGCTTGTTTTGGCCTCCAAGAGAATAAGTAAGGTTGAAAAAAACTCAAGCTTGGCATGGGTGGGTCCTTGGGGGGTGTAAACCTCCTACCCACATCTCCTTCTTCAACCATTGTCAATCTTCCTTTAATTACCCACAAGAATCGTTTGGGCCTCCAAGGAAATAGTTTTGGTTGGGACGTGTCTAACCTCGGCATAGGTGGGTCATTGGATGGCTTTAACCGCCAACCCACGATTTCTTTTGTCCCAAGTGGTTCTTTCTTGTGCTTGGTTTTCTTGTTAGATTTTATGCAAACGGCTTGCTCAAGTGCTATCAATGGTGCTCTTTTGACTCCTTCAACCTCCAATATACCAAAGTTCTCTTCCTTGTCATTATAGGTTGTAGTTGGGCCTTCCATTATTGGTTCACGAATTTGTTGTTCAACTCGGCTCTCTAGCTTGTGAAGAGAAGCTTGCATAGCCGAAAGTGCGGCATGAACGACCTCAAATCTAGCCTTATATTCGGCATCAAGGACCGAGTGTTGTTCAGATTGGGCCCTAGCAAGATGTCCAACCTGGCTCTCAAGGGAATGAATAGAGGCTTGGACATTTCTCAATACGGTGCCAAATTCATCAAACCTTCTGTCTATCCTTTCAAACTTTGCCTCCGTGGTGATTATGAATCGCGCCAAGACCTCCTCAGTAGTATATCTCCTTTCTTGCGATGCTCCATGGTTAGGACTTGGAGGGCAATTTTGAGCTTGCATTTGTCAAGAATAGTGTACCTCGCACAAAAAAGAAAGAAAGCACAGAGTGAAACAAAGAAAAACTAAACAAACAAAATAGATAACAAAACAGTATGTACAACAAGAAAAAACAAAGTGGCTAGAGCAATAGACTACAGGTTTTCCTAGTATTCCTTGTGAGTCCCCGGCAACGGCGCCAAAAACTTGATTGAATCGATCCGCAAGCGCACGGGTCGCCAAGTAATACCCCTCACGCACGCGCGAGGGGGTCGTATTCCCAAGGGCCAAGGAACTACTATTACTTCCCCTTCATCTATTTCCTAACCTAACAATTTTGTGATAAAAGAAAGATAAGAAGAATAACAAAGAGAAAACTATAAACAAGTGGACTAAGGCTCACCACAATAGCATTCTAAGGAAGCAAGTAACAATGAAAGTTCGAGGTCCCCGGGCGAGGATCCCCTCGGGACTACTAAAGCTAGAAGAATACTCGAATTACACAGGCAAAGGTGGTTAGGCCAAGAGACGTCCAAAGGTAGGTCACCCCGATGGTCACGGTGATAACCCCTAATCCGGTATAAGTATTGGAATACGGAATCACTTCCGCCCAAATCCTCACACGATTGCAATGGGCCTAGGGAAATCCCTAATTAAGGTCAAACACACATCTAGGCTCAACCCTAATGGTTGGAGGGGTACAAATACCCGATGGTCACGGCGTATTCGTACATGTATCCCTTCCAAACTTGGTGTGTCTAATACTAAGGCGATGGTCACGCAACCTAGTATAACCTAGAAATCGATACACAGAGTTCTCATGCATACCAATACATCAAAGTGCACCAAGCTTGAACCATAAACCACACAAATACCATACATATAAAATCAAGTATTCATACAAGCAAGTTCATCCCAAGGTTCACCGGATACCCGGCGACCTTGGGAGTCTAGTTCAACATAAATAAGGAAGAAGTCTCAAAATATAATACAAGAATGATCAAAACCAAAGAAAACCCCCTTAATGTTGACTAGATGAAGATGGTGATGGGAACTCGCGGATCGATGCCGACGAACTCCTAGATGGTCTCCCTTGCGTGTGATCTTCTTCTCCCTTTGATTTGCTCCTCTAAAGTGCCTCCTCCAGCCCCTTGAAGCCCTTGAAACCCTAGATGGTGGTGGAGGAGAATGGTGGCCCAAAGACAACAAGAAGAATGCCCAAAAGGCCTTTAAAACCTAATTTCGGGATGCTATGCGGCCACCCATGCGGCCCCGCATGCGGGGAGAGAAAGTTTCCGAGAAATCCAGAAAATCGCTTAAGGTGCTACAGTGCCGCTACAGTATTTTTGCTACAGTTGAATTGCTACAGTTGTATGCGGCCTCTGCAGTGCCCGCATGGTAGCCCGCATGATCTTTCAGACTTCGCCGTTTTGCCAAAGGTTTCGTGCTACAGTGCTGCTACAGTATCCCGCTACAGTCCCAGAGCTCAAAAATGGTCTTTTTCCTGCCGATTTCTTCTAAAATCATATTGTCGAGCTCCCCACGGTATCTTCTGTGCCTGTAACACGAAATAAACCAATTCAGACCGAAAACGGGCATCCACACATACAACAATACTCTATAAATACGTAAACATACATAAATAATACGTACAGTTAGGCGTTTATCACGGGATCATGGCTATCCCACAAGCCCGCGTCGGCTGGAAACGTGGCAGATTAAGCCACGTGGGCGCATGGCTTGCCCACACGCCCATGTAGATTCCTGCATCTTGCCATATCATGTAAATTTGCACTTCTTTGGCAATTTTCTTGCAGGTATGACACCAAGGACTAAAAATCTTGCTCCAAAAATGCCTTGATCGTTTATAGCTGACCTTCGATGAGGACATGCCTTCTAACACACCAGCAGCACCAGCAGATGATGCCAATGCTTGAGGCGTCCCACTCATGAGACTTTAGTTTTCTTTACTTTAGTTTTCATTTCTAGTTTTCTTTATTTTATCTTTTAGACTTTAGTTATCTTTATACTTTGTTTTGATTGTGCGAGTTGTGCTTTAGTTTGCTTCATTCATAAGAACTCGTGCAACTTTTCTAATTTTTATTGAGCTTCACTGAACCCCTTGTATCCAGGCAGTTGGCCTTGAGGGTGATGATGATGATGTTTTTGTCATACACATGATCATGTGAGCTTCACAACCCGTGGAACAATAACACACCCTCGAGTTAGCTTCACCAATCGATCAATAAGGAGTTCAGGGGAGTGTTGTTTTAATTGCATTTTCACCCACATCATGCTTTTATTGCTTATATTTTTATTGTGCGTACATGTGTACATTGAGAACAATGTACATCTTAAGTGTGGGGGAGGGTTCACCTTATACATGGCCTTTACTTGTGTTTTCATGATCATGCTCATGTTGCCCATGACGGTTTACCTTAGGGTTGAGAGTTTAATTCTTAGTTTTTGGAGGATGTAAACATTAGGTTTTATCATGCTCTAGTTTTTATCCAATTTTCTTTAAATTTTTTGTCCGTTTGCTCTTTAAATGCACTTTTCTAACTCATTAAACCTATGGAAATTTACTCTAGTTCATTATTGTGGGATTTTCTAGTGTTAGTTTTAATTTGAGTTTTAAAAAAAATCAGAAATTTAGTTTTGGTTGTTTGTATATAGGGGGTGGAAAGAGCTACCACCTATATTGTATGAAGCTACTCTCATAAGTCGAATACTTGTTATGCCCTAATGAGAGAAAGAGTTATCTCATAGGATGCGTGAAAGCTACCACCTTCGATAGAAAGAGCTACTACCTTGAAAGTGTGAAAGCCACTCGAGATGCATCTCAAGAAAGGGCTACCATAGAGGATGTGTGAAGCTACTATCTATTCTTTTTGCTCATAAATAAGTCCCATTGCTAATAAGAACTTTGAGTAGTGGATATAGTGTTGACATGAGTTGAGCTTTCACACACACACACGCTTTCGGACTTTAGTACTTTCATTTTTTATTGGATTATTTGCTAGAGTATTGATTGTTTTATCTAGTGTTTGTTTCTCTCCATGATTTTAGAATTTTATTCTTGTACCCTCTTGTTGAACATAAGGCCAAGCACTTCTCTTTTCTTTCCATGAGTTTAATGTTAATTTTTGCTTGAGGACAAGCAAAGGCTTAAGTGTGGGGAGTTTGATAAGTGCTTGAGTAGACATGTTTTATCTACTTGTTTTACACGCATTGAGCATCATTTTACCATTGATTATATCTCATAAAGTGTATTATGGTGTTCCTTTGTGCAATTAGGTTGTAAGAGTATTGAAGGAGGAAAAAGGAAGTAAAGATGGGTTATAAAGACCTATTGTTGGGAGCTTTTGTACAACACAAGTGTCAAGGCACAAGAGGGGATCATGCACATGAGGGTGTGTGCCAACTTCCGGAAGAATTCAAGCCGATTTGTGTGATGGAAGGGCACAAAGGTAGTCACACATTCATGTCCCCACTTGTGTGAAGATAGCCAAAGCTTCCAAATGATGGTTTGATGGAGGAAAAGTCTTATAACTCACCACATGGACGTGTGCCCGACCATGTGGCCTCAAGATAAGAGAGTTTGGATCGCGTTTTATGAAGAGTACTGTAGCAGATACTATTCGTTTACTGCGGTAGTACTGTAGCAAAAATCACTGTTCATGTGACCGTGTGGGTTCTAACGTGGTCGCGTGGAGACACGTGACTGGCGAGTTTTCAAAGTTATAAATACCCCGTTTTGCCCATTTTTAGAGGACTTTTTGTGCACATTTGAAGGCAAGAGCGGCTAGGGTTTCAAGGACGAGGTCTTTGGCGATATTGGGAGTCGTTCTTCACCAACTTCGATAGATCCTTCGACGAGATAGCATCGGGGAACCATTGGCGACCTAGCTTCGGAGAAGGTTCCTTCGAGACGTTGAACGATTCATCAAGGCTATCATCACGAATTCGAGGGGGTTTACTTTCATGGATTACATTGCTTTTTATTTCATTATCTTTTGCTTTGTAATAAGCCCCATGGAGGGCTAAACCCTAGTAGATACTTCGGCATGTGAACCCTATATTTCGATTCATGTATTGACTTTCTTTATGCTTTCTTTTAATTCCGAGTTAATTTGAGTTTTAATCTTGTTTAATCATTGCTTTCATGCCTTATTGATTCGTATGGTTGTTTGGTATGCTTGATTTGTTGCCTTGGTGAGAAAGAGGTCTCCATTAGGGATTAGAACATACAAGGTTAAAGAGGGTTGAGAGGGTGAGTCTTGAGATAGAGGAGTGTCCCCTTTCTCTTCCGATTGAGTGATTCCTATCTCTGTTTTCCCTAAGTTTTATGCAATCATATGGGGTGTGAGGCGTGAGATTGATAGATTTCTCCGCCCGGACCTTGTAGGGGATTAGGGATCTTTCACCTAGAAGTCGGGTTAGATCTAATTTTAGGAATCGGTTTCACTCTTAGGTATCCCTAAAGTTCATTACGGTCATATGGGGTGTGAGGTGTTGAGATTGAGCGATTTCTCTGTAGGGACCTTGTAGGGGACTAGTATCGGTGGCCTGGAGGCAGGGACCGATTATTCTTGGATTACCTCGACTCATAGAACTCGGTTTAGAAGCATTTAGTTAGTCTTGCACTTCATGATAGAGCCTAGGGGGAGCATTGCCCGGGTATCTCATCTTCATTAATAGAGATCTCCTTTACCTTTCCTTTTACTTGCTTGCTTGCTATTTTCTTATTTTACGCATTACATCCATTGCTTCATATTATTGATTCGACTAGATAATTGAGAATTAGTTATTACTAGTACTTCCGTTCCCTGTGGATTCGACTATCCACTCACCAGGGTAATTATTACTTCGACAACCCGTGTACTTGCGGTACACACACGCAAGGGGTGTGTTAGTTGCTACAATGCCGCTATAGTAAACAGCTACAGTACTGTATGCGGCCTCCACTGCGCCCGCATGGTTGCTTGCATGAACTTCCTGACCAAGCCATTTTTCAAGTCTTCATGCTACAGTGTCGCTACAGTGCCCCCCTCGGGCTTAGAAACAGTGTTTTCGATGCCGATTTCTTCTCCAATTTTGTCATCGAGCTTGCTGGGGCCTCATTGGTACCTGTAACACGAAAGAAACCAATTTAGACCAAAAACGGGCGTCAACTCATATAAAAATATGCAATACATACGCCCGAATATGTATAAAATACATATATTTAGGCGTTTATCAGTCGTCTGCTACTGGTGCCGATGGTGTTGCTGCTATTGATGGTGATCCTGGTGTTGACAAAGAAAAGAAAAGATTGACGAAGAAAAGGAGAAAAGATGCTTACCGACAAAATGGAAATAAAAAACTTCTAATATGCCGGAAAACAACTTAAAAACTCCTTAAACAAATGAAGAGAGGATTGGAAAGACGGAAGGAAGCATCCTTTAAGTGTGGAGGCATTTATAATTGAAAAGGTGAAAACGATTTTAAAATTAAGTTACCGCCAATCGTGTTCTGTACATCCACACGGCCGTGTGCCTCTACTGGTAGGGTTCACAAGGGCAGTCATACCCCCTTGTGTTTCCTTTGTTTACCTCTAAACGCACACACACGTCCATGTGGAAATTCCACACGGCCATGTGCCCAACCTGCCCAAGCACAACGCCGGCCACAGGGGCACCCACATGCCCCTGTGGTCTCTCTGGATATCCCGAAAAACTCTAAGTGTGCCACACGGCCGTGTGAGAAATCCACACGGCCGTGTGCTTTTCACTGGACCTCTCACATGGGCGGCCACACGCCCCTGTGTTTTCTCGGGATGGAAGGATGTCTCTGCAGAGTTCCACACGGCTGTGTAGATATCCCGCATGGGCGTGTGCCATAACACATGGGCACTTACAAGGGCATCCACACACCCTTGTGGACTCTCTGGAATGAGAGTTGAATTTCTGCAGAATTTTACACGGCCGTGTGGAAATTCCACACGCTCGTGTGCCATTTACTAGGTCGCTCACAGGGGCAGCTACACGGCCCCTGTGACGCTCGGGATGAGCTCTGAGATGAGTCAAACGACCTTGTGCTGTCTCTGGATGACTTAGAAAAAATCATAGACTCTACCAAAAATTCAAAAACACATTCCTAACACTTAGAGCATGTATAGACGATAAAAACACAACCAGAGATCCATTAAAACACACTCAAACGACCCAAAACTTCGACAATCATAGTTAGACACACTAAAACACCAATAATCCATGAGAAAATCACAGCACACGCATAATAAAATGAAAACACCAACACTAGGCAATTATTCATGCTAAAACTAAACTAAAGCCTAAAGAAGCGATAAAAAACTTGGGTTGCCTTCCAAAGAAACGCTTGTTTAACGTCACTAAGTTTGACGTACCTCTTTCTTACATTAAGGTGGCTTGAAAAGAGTGTGTTCCTCCCGACAAGAATTTGCATAGCTACTTCCTTTAAACCAAAGATCTACTTTCCGGTGTGGAGTATTTGTTGGAGGATCCAACGATCTTACTTTTGGCCTCCAAGGAAACAATTTGGGAATTATCCAAGCTTAGCATAGGTGGGTCATTGGATGGTTTAAATATCCTCCCCACATCTTGTCTCAAACCCAATATCTCTTTCTTGTTTTTTATGAGTTGATCAATCCCAAAGAACTGTGCTTGTTCCATTATATTAGGGTTTGCTTCTTCTTGTGTATTTTCATCTTGAAAGGAACATGACACTAGCAAATCTTATTGAAAATTTCCTTGCTCACAAGCACCATCTTCATTCAAGCAATCCCAATTCTCCAAATGATCTTCTTCTTTTTCCTCTTCAATTTTTACGGCAGCATACTCGGTTTACCCCATTTCTTTATTATCGTTCACTACCACATCATTTCTACAAGGATCTTGAGTTACTTGCTCAAATACTTCATGTTCCTTGGAGAGTGTGTCAAGTATCCATCCTAATTGATGCTCAAGGTTGTTATAGGAGGCTTCATGACACTTTCTCGTGGCTTTCATACTTTGGCCAGAGGCATCGGATGCTTCAATAAAGCTATCTAGTACCCTTTTCCACTGAGGTGCATCCTCTTCGAGTATCTCATCCTTTTGAAATTGCTCTTGAGGTGCTTCCCAATGTTGTCCATCGTTATTCCATAAATTTTGGTAGCACCTCTCATTTGGATGATGTGTGCTGTAGCTTGGATTGCTCTGTTGTTGTGAAGCAATAATTCTATCAAGCTTTGTACTGAGAGCTTTAACTTGAGAATATAGCTCAATGATTGCATCAATCTCCATTTAGGCTCCTTGCAAGAAAAAGTAAGACAAAACAAACGAAATCAAATAAGAATGATGGGAGAATAAGAAAGGGTGAAGTAGAATGAATGATGAATAGCTAAAATAGCAAAGTACAAATGTCTCTAAAACGCCTATTCCTCGGCAACGGTGCCAAAAACTTGACACGACCCCCTGCGTGTATCCCACAAGTGCACGGGTTGTTGAAGTAATAAAATACTTTCCTATTATACTTTCCTATTGATGTTAATTGAGTCGAGGGCATCCTTAAACACACGGTCCCAAACCTAAGGTCAACCGTGACTAACCCCAACACTATGCCCCGGCATTAGGATTAACGTCAACCCTTCACTATGTTGCTCGCACAACTAAGCCCCAGGGGAGTCTATCTACCTAAGCCTCACACTACGTGGGATTGCTTTAAGCTCTAGGGATCCCTAGTGATAAAACATGTTCCTATGTGTAGTTCTAACCCTTTGGTCTAGGTGGAAGAACCCTAGTCTAAATTAAGGCCCAGTGCTTAGGATTCACGTCAACCCTTCACTCTGTTGCTCGAGCAACTAAGCCCCAGGGGAGTTCCTCTACCTAGCACTTCACTCTATCTCGACCGCTAAGAAATCAAGGAATATGGAGGTAGGGAGAAATCACACCGGAGGGGAAAGGGGACGCTTCGCTACCTTACGACTCACCCTCTCAACCCTCTTTAATCTTAAGTAGTCTAACCCTATAGGAGTTGTCACACCTCCAAAAGATAACCTAGATTGTTCTCAACCCTAGTGTCACGGTTAAGGGAAAAAAGTTTCGAAAGATAATTAAGATTGAAACTCAAATTTATTCATCAATAATGGAAAAGCATAATATCAATGTCATAGAAACATAATAATCCTAAGGTTTACAAGTCCAAATACCCACTAGGGTTTAGCTCTTCATGGAACAATACAAAATCAATAAAGAGTTTAAGAACATATGCATGAAAACCATAAAGAAAACCCCCTTTTAGATAGTATCGATAGACTTATGGAGCCGCACGTCTTCTCCAATGAATCACTTGTCAAGCCTATGGCACATGATAGAATCGATCCGCAAGCGCACGGGTCGCCAAGTAATACCTCGCACAAAAGCACAAGGATCGTATTCCACGGGGCTAAGGAGCTACTCTTACTCCTCCATTGCCTATTATCTAACCTAACCAAACAAGCATTAATGTATGTTCTTCTGAAGCAAAGAAATAAATACGATGTAATTAGACAAATTTAAAAGCATACAATGTGGTTGCAAGTGCTACAATGAAGAGTAAAGGCCTATGGATGTGGATCCCCTTGAGGGGTCATCATGATACATGGATGAAGGATGAAAGGTAGCTTGGTTGATTTAGACCGAAGGATCTCAAGATTAGATCAACCCCAATTTCTCGGCGATTGAACCCTAATCCCATACGGAGATTGGTTGGAATCTCTTCCTAACCAACATCCCTACGATTGCATTAAGTACAAGGAGATCCCAAAATAAGGATACACTAAACCCTAGTCTATCCTTAAAGCTCGGAGGGCTATCGACACCCAATTTCTCGGTGTGCCGATACAAGTAACCCCTTTTAGTTCATTAATGACCTAATACACGTGAGTAGGTCACATCTACGTGTATAATTCAAGAAAGAACTACGGATCTCTCCATATGGTAGTTCTAGACATAAAGCACAATGAACTAAATCTTAAACCAAACCAAGCTTACAATTAAGTAAAGATCATCCAAAATACATGATAAACCCCCCCAAGGTTCACCAACATCCGGTGGCCTTGGGGGTCTAGTGTGCCATCAAGCAAATAACAATAAGAATACAAAGTAAATCACTTAAAAAGCTCATAAATGACACTCCCTAGATGAAATGATGAAGGAGGAGGTGGAGGTCCGGCCGAATGACGCTTTCCCCCGTCCAAGAGATGCCGAATGACGCTTCCCTTGACTTGGATCCTTGCCTCCTTGATGGTGAAGCTTCTCCCCTTCAAAATGATGTTCTTGCCTCCTTCCTTGGCTCCAAATTGTTGATGACTTGACCGCAAGCGCACGGGTCGCCAAGTAATACCCCTCGCGCAAGCACGAGGGGGTCGTATTCCCTAGGGCCAAGGAACTACTATTACTTCCCCTTCATCTATTTCCTAACCTAGCAATTTTGTGATAAAATCAAGATAAGAAGAATAACAAAGAGAAAACTATAAACAAGTGATCTAAGGCACACCAAACAAGCGCATTAAGGAAACAATGAGCAATAAATGAACGAGGCCGCGGGCGAGGATCCCCTCGGGACTACTAAAGCTAGAAGAATACTCGAATCACACAGGCAAAGGTGGTTAGGCCAAGAGACATCCAAAGATAGGTCACCCCGATGGTCACGGTGATGACCCCTAATCCAGTATGGGTATTGGAATACGGAATTTCCACCGCTACGGTATTTCTACCGCCCAAATCCCCACACGATTGCTAAGGGCCTAGGGAAATCTCAAATTAGAGTCAAACACAATATCTAGGCTCAACCCTAATGGTTGGAGGGGTACAAAATACCCGATGGTCACGGTGTATTTGTACATGTATCCCTTCTAAGCTTGGTGAGTCTAACACTAGGGCAATGGTCATGCAACCTAGTATTACCTAAAAATTGATACACAGAGTTCTCATGCATACCAAGGCATTCAAATACACCAAACTTAAACCACAAACCACACAAATACCATACATATAAATCAAGTATCCAAACAAGCAAGTTCATCCCAAGGTTCACCGGATGCCCGGCGACCTTGGGAGTCTAGTTCATCATCAACAAAGGAGAATGCCTACAAAACAAGAAATACAAAGTAAAGCTCATAACAACTCCATTAAGATGAAGACTAGAAGAAGATGGTGATGAGAACTTGAAGGATCCGCGCCAACAAGCTCCTAGATGCTCGCCCTTGAGTGTGTGATCTTCTTCTCCCCTCGATTTGCTCCTCAAAAATGCCTTCTCCCGCAGCCTTGAAGTCCAAGAAGATGATGGAGGAGAATGGTGGCCAAAAGATTAGAGAAATGATGCCCTAAAAGTCCTTAAAAACCCATTCCAGCGAGCTATGCGGCCTCCCATGCGGCCCCGCATGCGGGGAGAGAAAGTCATCGAGAAATCCCGAAAGTCGCGTAAATGCTACAGCAAACTGCTACAGTAAATATGCTACAGTAAAACTACTACAATAAAACTGCTACAGCCCCGTATGCGGTCTCAACAGCACCCGCATGGTAACCCGCATGAATCTCCTGACCAAATTCTTCGAACTTTCGTGCTACAGCGATTACTACAGTGACTGCTACAGTGCCCCGGGCTCAGGAACAGTGTTTTCGATACCGATTTCTTCTAAAATTCTGTCAACGAGCTCAAAGGGGTCTCATTGGTACCTGTAACATGAAAGAAACAAATTCAGACCAAAAACGGGCGTCAACTCATAACAAAATACACAATACATACGCCCGAATATATATAAAATACGTACATTTAGACGTTTATCAATTGTCGTCTCCCCAAGATTTCTTCGTTTCTTTCCTTTTAGATGCCGGCCAAGAAGTCCCCTTTGTGTGCCCTAAAAAACCTCTATATATACTCCCGCAGGATCCCGGGGTGGATAGATCCATCCCGGGGTGGATAGATAGGCAAAAATAGGGCAAAGCCTGTCTCATATGGGGGTGCATCCCGGGGTGGATGGATGGATCCCGGGGTGGATAGGGGGCCGTGAGAGCTAGTTGAAAATCCATGTCTTTTGGTGCTCACGGCCCCTTATACGGCCCCGTATGCTGCAGTACTCCAGCACCTTGATTCTTCATCCTTTTTCGCCCAAATCGTATTATCATGTTCCTCATGGCTCCTCCATGCCCTACAACATAAATAATGCTCAATTAAGCATAAAACGGGCATCCATTCATATAAAAACACATGCTAAGTGAACAAAATATGTATGTTAAAACACATACATTTAGACACTTATCAAACATCCCCACACCTAAGCGTTTGCTTGTCCCCAAGCAAACAAATCATGAAAAACAAAGGGAATGATAAGTGGCTAAATGTACATCTCCGGCTCAAACAAATATGAGATTATACAAGTATAAAATAATGATATACAGATGTTGAGTTACAGTCAATACGTACAACAAACAGATCCTGTCTCACCTCTTATATGTCTGTACAGTGTAGGTGAATCTTTCATCTCATTTGCCCTGACATGGTCTAGCCCTATGACTTCAATCAGTACAGCTCTATATGCTAATCACTCCACAAGTACCGAGTACTAAGTCTTAAAAAAGCTAAGTGCCACTCCAATGAACAATTAAGATCCTTCTAATTCTACAACTTGAGACTAAATCCCATTTCTACTCACAAACTCAAGTAGGCAGTCTAAATGATCACTAGGGTTATTTTTATTTATATGTACTTTTTTTTTTTTTTTTTTTTTTTTCGAGTCCGCCTAACGTAGACCGCACAAAAATCTTTCTGGAGGATGCACATGCTGGTTAGGCACAAGAGTCACCCAACTACTCGATTACAGTCTACATAGACGCATTCATGCTCCATCAGCAGAGGAATACTGACATAGACTCTGGTTTTTTTATTTTTATTTTTATTATTATTTTTTTTTATATATATATAACCTAGATCAAACCTTTAGACTGCACTACAAGTAACAAAACTAGGACTAGCTCAAAAAAAGACTTAGAAGTTCTTAAGAGTTCATTGAAGGATAGAACTTAGTAGTCTAAGGCTAAGTACTCAAAATTGTGTGTTAGGCATACAAGAGAGTTAAGAAAGTCAAGCAGGCTAATCCCAGGGCATCAACAAAAGACTCAGTGCACAGAACAATACTAGAGGTGAAACGGGATTCAATAGAGCACAAAGTCAAAAATGTAACTCACATCAATCATTAATTCATACTTGAAGAATCTCACAAGAAAGTAACAAGCCATCATTGAAACACTAGCATGTAAAGTTGACCTAATACATGTAGATACACCCATCCCCACACCTAGTGTTGTACATTGCCCTCAATGTACACTAATCATAAAAATAGAGGCAATATACACAATAATAACAAAGGAGGAGGGTGAAAACGAACTTCCCCGGTTTATTTGGTAAAAATGGCGAAGTGTGACCCGACAAAAGTGTACGGCGAGCTCTACATGTCGGGCCCGGCTTCCACAAAATGTGGGGAGGCTCACCAAACTACCCTCAATGCCTGCAAGGCAAAAAAGGGCACATCATCATTCCACGAAATTTAGAAAGGAGGGACGGGGAGTAATCAAGCAAAAACTAAAACCAAACACAAAAAGAACACAACAAGAATAAACACAAACACAACAAACAACTAACAAAAGAAAAACAATGGAACAAAAACATCATCCAAGCAAATCCATGTTCGTTCAATATCATGATGTCCAATTCACTCATATTGCAAGTGTTGCTATTGGATAACAAAGATGATACAATAATAGGCCCAAATACAATAAAATCAAGGGTGCTCATGGAGGAGTGTGAAAGAATTAAAAAAAAATTGCTACAGTAACTCCCAAAAATTTTTTTGCAAGAGCTTCCCTTGTACATGGAGCATAAAAATTTTTACAAAGCTTTCAAATTACTCCAAAAACTGACAAAAACAACACACAACCAAACTCCCACAACATTGGCATCCATTCAACTTGAAAAATAGGGGAGAGGAAGAAGAAACATTCATGCTCAACACCTAGGGTTTAGAAAGGGGTACCTTAAAGGATAGGTGAAGATGATGGCAAAACTCCCAATAAATCATGCAAATTAGGTCCTTTGAAGTAGTAGATTCGTGTAGAGGAAGACAAATGAAGAAAAATGGCGAAAGAATGAGGGAAAACGGATGAGAAATGAGAGAGTTATGAAGAAAATGGTCAGGATATAGGTCCAGGACCCGTGGCATACGGCCCCCCCATACGGCCGTGAAGGGGACCGTGAGCCCTAGGCCATTTTCACTGGAAATTTGTCACGGCCCCATATACGGCCGTGAGGGGGGCCGTGAGACACAAGCCAAACTCACTGGAATCGTCTCATGGCCCTCCAAACGGCCCCCTTAGGGCCGTGAGGACCTGGAAATCACTCAAAAGTTGGAATTTTTCTTCTCCAAATGGCTAAGGATGACATTGAAACATTATAGAACACCACCAACTTGAACGAAACATGAAACAAATCGATCTAATGCACAAAATGACAACAAAAACAAGCAACACTCAACAAATAAAATGATTACACCACTCTTAAGATGACAAGAGAATAGCTAGCATGGACTTATTCAATTTCAAAGCTAGTAAAGAAAAACGGCGACTACAACAATAAGATGAACATCCAAAATACGAAAAGTGAACTAAAGACCCCCGAATGCTTGGGTTGCCTCCCAAGAAGCGCTTGTTTAACGTCACGAGCCTGACGTACCTTTTTTCTTACCTCATGGGGGTTCAAAGAGCTTGAAGTTACCCCCGGTTAAGCTTGAAACAACATTGTTACCCGGCAAGTTCAAAGACATCAACGAATAGACATTAACTTTTTCATGATCAAAGAGGGGCTCAAATTTTACCTTCCCTCCATGAGATTTTGAACGACGGGGGTTGGTACCTTTCTTTTTCTTCCCCCGTACTTCCCTCCAAATTGTCTTCAACATTGATTCCTTTTTCTCCTTTTCTTTGGCATTGGTGCATATTGCCTTCTCCTTTGGTTGCTTTAGGTTATTATTTGGAGGGGGAAAGTGGGCTTCTTCTTCTTGTTCTTCATCCCCTAGTTCTTTCAAATACTCATCCAAGGGATTCAACGACAATACCTCCTGCACACAATTAGAAATCAAGAGGTCAGTTTCATTAATAAAATAAAGTTTGTCATCATGGTCAAGAGAGTGCTTCATGGCCGCCGGCAATGTGTACACTGCTTCCTCTTCTCCAACCCTTAGTGTTAATTTTCCTCCCTTGAGATCAATTAGGGCACCCGAGGTACTTAAGAATGGCCGACCAAGAATTAACGGTGTCTCCACATCTTCATCAATGTCCATAATGACAAAATCCACGAGAAAGACCAATTTGTCAACTCGAACAATCACATCCTCCACAATCCCACGAGGCTTTCTTGTTGATCGATCCGCCAATTGTAAAGTCATCCTTGTGGGTATAAGTTCATCCAATCCAAGCTTCAAATACATGGTGTAGGGCATGACGTTGATGCTTGCCCCCGAATCCGCTAATGCATTTTCTCGAACTCCTCCTTCAAGCACACAAGGAATTATGAAACTCCCCGGATCTCTCAATTTTTGTGGGAGCTTCTTCTCTAAAATAGCCAAACAATTTCCCGAGAGCGCCACGGTGCCTTCCTCTTCTAATTTTCTTTTATTGGTGAGGAGCTCCTTTAGAAACTTGGCATACTTGGGCATTTGCGTTAAAGCTTCAACGATCGGGATATTAATGTGGAGTTGTTTGAAGATGTTGATGAATTTTCTAAACTGAACATCCTCCTTGTCTTGTTTCAATCTAGTCGGATAGGGAATTGGAGGCTTGTACTCGGGTGGATTTGATTTTCCCCGCAGATGAGATTCATTGCTTCTTTCCCGATCATCCTTCTCAACAATTTCTTCAGTAGCTTTGGGATCTTCCACGAGGGTTATCCCGGTTTCCTTGACACTTGGGTCAATTTCGACCCTTGTCTCCACTTGCTTTCCACTTCTAAGGGCAATGGCCTTCAAGTGCTCCCTTGGGTTCTCTTCAGTGTTGCTAGGAAGACTTCCCGAAGGTCGTTCTGCATTTGCCTTGGCAAGTTGCCCCACTTGATGCTCAAGAGATTGCACCGAGGCTTGAAGATTTCTCATAATGGACCCAAAGTCACTGAGTTGCGAATTCACACTGTTAAATCGTGATTCGGTACCAATCATGAACTTGGCAAGTACATCTTCGGTGGTAAATCTCTTCTCTTGCAAAGGTGGTTGTGCTTGAGGATTTTGAGGGGGGCCACCCTTTTGTTGTTGTCCTTGATTCCAAGAGAAATTAGGGTGGTATTTCCACCCCGGATTGTAGGTAGAGCTGTACGGATTTCCTTGCGGCCTTGGGCTCCCAATGTAGTCAACAGTCTCAATGGGTGCGACGGAGGAGCTAGCAATAGGGCATTGAGTGGTGACATGTCCACCTCCACAAGTGCTACAACTCATGACGGCTTCAGACTTGGAACTGCTACCCATGAGCATATCAATCTTCCTGGACAACATCTCGACCTTTGCGGCTAGAGCATCATCGGCCTTAACTTCATAAATTCCGGCCCCTTTCTGTGGTGTTCCTCTTGAGGCCCAATGAGATTCATTACTTGCCATATTCTCAAGTAGTTGTTCGGCTACCTCGGGGTACTTGTTGCTAAGGGATCCACCAGCTGCGGCGTCGATTAATTGGCGGGTTGAATAGTTCAGTCCATTGTAAACAATTTGTACCCGCATCCACGAAGCATAACCATGATGAGGACATCTTCTAAGGAGATCCTTGAATCTTTCATAAGCTTCAAATAAAGTCTCGGACTCCCCTTGTTTAAAAGCTGAAATTTCTTGCCTCAACTTCGCCGCCTTACTTGGGGGAAAGTATCTCCCAAGGAATTTCTCTACCATGTCTTTCCAAGTTTTAATCGACCCCGGGGATAGAGATGTGAGCCACCGATATGCACTATCCCTTAGGCTGAATGGGAAGAGTCGCAATCGAATTGCATCATCCGTCACTCCATTTATCTTGAAAGTAGAGCAAATTTGGAGAAAACGGGCGAGGTGATCGTGTGCGTCTTCATTTGCAAGACCATTGAATTGCACCGAATTTTGAATCATGCCAATTGTGCTTGCTTTTATTTCAAAATTGTTGGTGGCGATGGTGGGTGCTTGGACACTAAATTCTTCACCCGTGAATTGTGGCCTCTCGTATTCGGATAACGTTCGTCTCTCTTCGGCCATGATTGACGATTCACTAGTCTCAACTTGAACGCCTTGTTCAATCGGGTCTTCACCAATTTCTCTCAACCTCCGATGCAAGGTCCTTTCAATCTCACTATCCGGCTCCACCAAGTTTGATGGATTTCCACGTGTCATACACAGTACCTTGCACAAATCAAGAAAGATAGAACAAGTCAAGTTCAAAAGAAATGAAAATAAGAGAAAAGAAAAGAGACAAAAAGTAAATGGCTAGAGCAATAAGCTAGAAGTTTCTCAGAATTCCTTAGAAAGTCCCCGGCAACGGCGCCAAAAACTTGATAGAATCGATCCGCAAGCGCACGGGTCGCCAAGTAATACCTCGCACAAAAGCACGAGGATCGTATTCCACGGGGCTAAGGAGCTACTCTTACTCCTCCATTGCCTATTATCTAACATAACCAAACAAGCATTGATGTATGTTCTTCTGAAGCAAAGAAATAAATACGATGTAATTAGACAAATTTAAAAGCATACAATGTGGTTGCAAGTGCTACAATGAAGAGTAAAGGCCTATGGATGTGGATCCCCTTGAGGGGTCATCATGATACATGGATGAAGGATGAAAGGTAGCTTGGTTGATTTAGACCGAAGGATCTCAAGATTAGATCAACCCCAATTTCTCGGCGATTGAACCCTAATCCCATACGGATATTGGTTGGAATCTCTTCCTAACCAACATCCCTACGATTGCATTAAGTACAAGGAGATCCCAAAATAAGGATACACTAAACCCTAGTCTATCGTTAAAGCTCGGAGGGCTATCGACACCCAATTTCTCGGTGTGCCGATACAAGTAACCCCTTTTAGTTCATTAATGACCTAATACACGTGAGTAGGTCACATCTACGTGTATAATTCAAGAAAGAACTACGGATCTCTCCATATGGTAGTTCTAGACATAAAGCACAATGAACTAAATCTTAAACCAAACCAAGCTTGCAATTAAGTAAAGATCATCCAAAATACATGATAAACCCCCCCAAGGTTCACCAACATCCGGTGGCCTTGGGGGTCTAGTGTGCCATCAAGCAAATAACAATAAGAATACAAAGTAAATCACTTAAAAAGCTCATAAATGACACTCCCTAGATGAAATGATGAAGGAGGAGGTGGAGGTCCGGCCGAATGACGCTTTCCCCCGTCCAAGAGATGCCGAATGACGCTTCCCTTAACTTGGATCCTTGCCTCCTTGATGGTGAAGCTTCTCCCCTTCAAAATGATGTTCTTGCCTCCTTCCTTGGCTCCAAATTGTCGTCTCCCCAAGATTTCTTTGTTTCTTTCCTTTTAGATGCCGGCCAAGAAGTCCCCTTTGTGTGCCCTAAAAAACCTCTATATATACTCCCGCAGGATCCCGGGGTGGATAGATAGGCAAAAATAGGGCAAAGCCTGTCTCATATGGGGGTGCATCCCGGGGTGAATGGATGGATCCCGGGGTGGATAGGGGGCCGTGAGAGCTAGTTGAAAATCCCTGTCTTTTGGTGCTCACGGCCCCTTATACGGCTCCGTATGCTGCAGTACTCCAGCACCTTGATTCTTCATCCTTTTTCGCCCAAATCGTATTATCATGTTCCTCATGGCTCCTCCATGCCCTACAACATAAATAATGCTCAATTAAGCATAAAACGGGCATCCATTCATATAAAAACACATGCTAAGTGAACAAAATATGTATGTTAAAACACATACGTTTAGACACTTATCAGCACACCTCGCCGAATCGATGCTGGCGAAAGCTCCCCCAATAGCTTTCTTCCAATGGATGTCGATGTCGATGCCGATGCCGTATAATCGCCTCTAAAGACCTCCAAGAACCTCTCCAAACCCTAGCCGAAAGCCCCCCAAAAGATAGGCAAGAGATAGGAGGGGGGTCCCCAAAATAGATTTGAAAATGGGCTATTTATAGGCCGAAATCGGGCTGAAATCGGAGTTCCACACGCCCTGTGGAAATTCCACACGGCCCTGTGGAAAATCTGAATTTCCACACGCCCGTGTCTTAATTCCATAGGGCCATGTGGAAATTCTGTTTTGCTGATTTCGGCAGACTGTAAACAATAACTTACTATAGTGTTTTTGCTACAGCAATTAGCTACATTAACTGGTATAGTAGTTCGCCGAAATGCTCCCGAATTTATCATTCTTCATCGAGGCCGTTGAATTGGACACACAATCAACGGTAAATCATGTCGCATCTTCACTTGAAACACATTGACGATGCTCTTGATAATGTTGCACAAGTCGGAACATGTGAGTGTGACTGCCTTTGTGTCCTCCAAATCACGTATTCACTCGACCCCAATTGGAGTTTGGCACACACTCACATGTCTTTGACCATAACTTATGCCTTCTTCCTTGACCGGTCCAAGAACTCCCTTAACATTCGCGTTCATGACCTATTCTTGCTCCTTCTTCTTTAAATCTTCTCCACAACCCAACTGATAAACGCCTAAATGTACGTATTATTCATGTATGTGTATGTATAAATAGAGTATTTTTGTATGTGTGGATGCCCGTTTTCGGTCTAAATTGGTCTATTTCGTGTTACAGGTACAAAAGATACCGTGGGGAGCTAGACACCATGATTTAAGAAGAAATTGGCAACGAAAACAACATTTTCGAGCCCCGGTACTGTAGAGACACTGTAGCACGAAAAACATAGAGAAACGGCTAAGTCTGGAGATTCATACGGGTACCCATACGGGCGCATGACTGCCCGCATATAGCTACTGTACTAGTGGGCGCGGATCCATCAAGTTCTCATCACCACCTCTAGTCTTCATCTTAGGGGAGTTTGTTATGTGCTTTAGCTTGTATCTCTTGTTCTTTACACTTTCTCCTTTATTGATGTTGAACTAGACTCCCAAGGTCACCGGGCATCCGGTGAACCTTGGGATGAACTTGCTTGTATGGATACTTTGAGTATATTTTTGGTATTTGGTTTGATTGTTTTCTAAGCTTTGTGTTCTTTATTGTATCAAATTGCATGAGAACTCTGTGGTTTGAATTCTAGGTTGTACTTGGTTGCGTGACCATCGCCCTTGTACTAGACATGCTTAGCTTAGAAGAGATACATGTACGAATACGCCGTGACCATCGGGTATTTCGTACCCCTCCAACCATTAGGGTTGAACCTAGACGTTGTGTTTGACCTTAATTAGGGATTTCCCTAGGCGCATTGCAATCGTATGAGGATTTGGGCGGAAGTGATTCCATATTCCAATACTTATACCGGATTAGGGGTTATCACCATGACCATCGGGGTGACCCACCTTTGGACATCTCTTAGCCTAACCACCATTGCCTATGTTATTCGAGTATCCTTCTAGCTTTAGTAGTCCCGAGGGGATCCTCGCCCGGGAACCTCGAACATTCATTGTTACTTGCTTCATTAGTATGCTTATGTGGTGAGCCTTAGTCCATGTGTTTATAGTTTTCTATTTGTTATTCTTCTTATCTTACTTTTATCATACAATTGCTAGGTGAGGAAATAGATGAAGGGGAAGTAATAGTAGTTCCTTGGCCCTTGGGAATACGACCTCCTCGTGCTTGCGCGAGGGGTATTACTTGGCGACCCGTGCGCTTGCGGGACACTCATCACCTACAATACACGAAAGAACACAAATACACACTAATTAGTGATTAAATCTGAGAAAAGTAATGCTCAATGTAAGACAATAATACTTCGTATTACTATAACTCAAGCACTTATCATACCCCATCTTTATATCGATTACCTCTCCTACCTCTATTGCTCTTCTTGTATTGTTTTACTTTCTTTTCTATCTATACAAATATATTTCTCTCACCATCATTTCTCTTCATAGCTAAATAGTGATAACACTTGTTTTTGAACACTATTCCCTGTGGATACGACTACCGACTCACCAGGGTATTTTATTACTTCGACAACCCGTGCACTTTCGGGGTACACACGCAAGGGGTGTGTCATAACCGTAGAAGATTCTTGGAGTTTGAGGTTGGGGATAGAGTGTTCTTGAAAATCTCTCCATGGAAAGGGGTGATTCGTTTTCGAGGTCGGGGAAAGTTGAATCCCCGGTATATAGGTCCATTTTTTATCCTAGAGAAGATTGGGCTGGCGGCATATCAATTGGAGTTACCGCCTGAGTTGGAGAAGATCATAAAGTGTTCCATGTGTCCATGTTGAAGAAGTATATCCCCAACCCACCTCATTGTCTTAAAGCACCACCAGTGGAGCTGAGAGAAGATTTAAAGTTTGAAGTGCAACCAGTGATGATTCTTGATCGCCAAGAGAAAATGCTTCTACGAAAGGTCATTCCTTTGGTAAAAGTGCTGTGGAGGAATGATGTGGTAGAAGAGGTAACTTGGGAGCCATAGGATTTGATGTTGAGGAAGTACCTTCTTTTGTTTGAAGCTAGTAGTATGTGAAATTTCGAGGCCGAAATTTTTGTAAGGAGGGTAGAGTGTGTTTTTTCGGTCCTTTTTGCTCTTATTTGTCGTTTGGTTGTCTTAGATGTCGTGGTTGTTTGCCCTTTGAGTTTTCTTTGAGATTTGTTGCCGAGCCTTTGGAGTTGTTTTTTCGGTGTTTGAGAGTGTTTTAGAAGAGTTTAGAGAGGGAGTGGGTTGTGCACAGGCCGCATAGTCTCGCCTAGTGGGTGTGGGGCCTCTGTGCGGGGCCGCACAGAGGCCGCACACCCCAGGCAGAAGGGTGTGCTGCTGGTTTGTAGGGCCTCAGACCACCCGCACACCCTTCTGCCTGTGGTGTGCGGCTGGTGTGCTGGGCCGCACATAACCCGCACACCGACGGGTTTTTGCTTACATCCTTTTGTTCCTTCTCCTTTGTTCTTTGATGAAGATGGTTAGGGTTGTTTGTGAACCCTTATGAGAGCATGATTCTTACTTATTTTCTTCCTCTTTGATGGTAAATCTTGTGAAGATTGATTGTATTGAGATGTATGGCTTTGACTTCATGAAATCATTGAACCTTCATCACCTTGATCCTTGAATTACTGTAGCACCGACCAAAGCTAGGTCATTGTTGTTTTCCTTATTGGTTTTAGGAGTTGTGAGAGGTCCTTTCTTGCTATAACTTCTTGTTATTGTGTTTAGAAAACCCTAGAAGAAACCATTCTCCATTTTGAGCATTCTTCCTTCATTTTAGTTAATCAAATATTTGTTGATGTATAGTTGCTTGTTTTGGTTGTTTGATTGCTTCTAGGAGGTGAGGCTTCAAGTAAGGGAAAAGAGTTGGTGGAGAAGTGACACCGAGGCATTTTGCTCACCAAGTTTGTGAGTGGGAAAATTACCAAAATTGGACTATGATTCATGAATGATGTTTATGTTGATGTTTGAATTGTTTGCTTTGAATTACGTAATCCTTATTGCTTAATCTCTTTGAAAGTTTTAATTGAAGTTTAGAATCATGATAATTTATGAGTTGTCTTATTTCTTGAATATTTGTAAAGTTTATATATGTTACTTATGGTTTGGAACTTTATGTTCAAAGTATGTGTTTCAAACTATGTATTTTCAAGAAATTTGATGTTCTCATTATGATGAATGAAAGGCATGTGAAATCAAGTTGATTTTCATGGTGTTAATGCAATGCTCAAAGTGCATTTTCGAAAGACACCTTTATATGATACTTTTGATGAAAATGGTTTTATTATTAATGTTATGATCAAATTGATCACTCTTGGTGTGAGAATTGCCATTATGAACACTTATTGTCTCTTATTTAGAATTATGCTATCATGATGTATATATTGAGCCTACGGGCTGAGTTATTGTTTAAATTCTTTGTTGGTGACATGGGAGTTGAGCTCCAGCACTTACTGTAGTAAGAAGTGGATGGTTTCCACGGGCTGACCTATTTAGAGGTGGTGTGGAATACTGTCAAAACGGTTATGCCATGTCAGGTGGGAGCGTAGATCCCTGACATCAATATAGTTGGGTTGTTCGGAGTCACCACACGAACTCCCCAGCGGCCAATGCGAAGATACGCGCATCTTGGTAGCTCCAGACCTAACCAAGGCCATGGTTAGCGATTGAGAGTTTTCAAGGCCATTCTGGACATTATTGGTTATTTGTGGATGCCGAGTTACTTATTTCTAGTATCTTGAAATTTGAAACTATCATTAAGAATTATGCTTATATTAGATCCAGAATGGCATGTATTTTATTGATGATTTCAAAGGACGTTTGACAGGGGCACGAAAGTGCACCGGTTGTCGAAGTAATAAAATACCTTGGTGAGTAGATAGTCGTATCCACAGGGAATAGGGATTTAAGATATAAGGACTCGCTATGTAGCTAACGGGATGTGTAAAAAGAAATCAATGAGTGAGCACAAACATAACCAATAAAAGCAAGAATTGAAATAGAAGTGTGAAAGGTGAGAGAGTGCAAGTAAAAGTAAAAGAGTAGGACAAGCAATTGGAAAAGATGAGTATCCGGACAAGCTACCCCTAGGACTTATGCTTCTAGCGCAAGACAATACTATTATACTTTCCTATCGATGTTAATTGAGTCGAGGAAATCCTTAAACACACGGTCCTAAACCTAAGGTCAACCGTGACTAACCCCATCACTATGTTCTGGTCATTAGTTTTCACTATGACCCTTTACTCTCGTTGATCTGTCAACTAAGCCCTAGGGGAGTCTATCTACCTAAGCATCACACTATGTGGAATTGCTTTAAGTTCTAGGGACTTCTAGTGATTAACCCTGTTCCTTTGTATAGTCCTAACCCTTTGATCCAGGTGGAAAAACCCTAGTCTAAATCAAGCCCTAGCACTAAGATTCACTTCAACCCTTCACTTAATTGCTCGCACAACTAAGCCCTAGGTGAGTTTATCTCCTAGCACTATACTCTATCTCGACCGCGAATAAATCATGGAACATGGAGGTAGGGAAGAATCACATCAAAGGGGAAAGGGGACGTTCCACTACCTCACAACTCACCCTCTCAACCCTCTTCAATCCTAAGTAGTCTAATCCTATAGGAGTTGTCACACCTCCAAAGGATAACCTAGATTGCTCTCAACCTTAGTGTCACGGCTAAGGGAAAACAATAATCAAGAAGAAATTAAGATTGAAACTCAATTTTATTCATCAATAATGGAAAAGCATAATAGCAAAGTCAAAGAAACATAATAATCCTAGGGTTTACAAGTCCGAATACCCACAAGGGGTTTACCTCCTCATGGAGCTATATAAATTCATCAACATAATAATAAGAACACAAATTGAATGCGTAGATGAAAACCCCCTTGTGTACGATGTGGCCGTGGTCTTGTGACACCGTCGGACGTTGATGTCAACGCCGATGACGCGCTTCAAACCTCCACCAAGTCCTCTCCAAACCCTAGCCGCGCCTCCTCAGAAGTTAGGGCAAAGAAGAGCCAAAAGATCCCTCAATACAATCTCCAAAACGGGCTTTTATAATGTTGAGTCGCGGCTTAAATTTGGCTGAAATTGGGATTTCACACGCCCGTGTGAACTCTCTGGATTTCTGAATTTTGGCTGAAAGTGAACAGTCGCTTGCTACAGTACTCGCCAAAACACTTCCGAATTCATCGAGGCTGTTGAACTGGGCACACAATCAACGTTAGATCGTGCCGATTGCTTCAGATCTCCTAATTGGTGAAGTTGTCTTTGTTAGCATGAGCTAGACTTATTGTGAATATGACTGCCTTTGTGCCCCTCCAAAGGAGGTTAGCACACACTCACAAGTCTATGCTCATGCCGTATTCCTTGCTTAGTCCGAAAATCTCCCCAACAACGGCAAACACGATCTAACTTCGTTCCTTTTTTCCAATTTATCTTCACAACCCGACAATGCACAAAAGAACACAAACACACACTTTTTAGTGATAAAATCTGATTAAATCAATGCTCATTGCAAGATAATAATGCTTCGCATTACTATAACACGAGCACTTATCAACCTTTATTTGTATTTCATTGAGAAAAGTCATATTCTTATGTGCAAATTGTTATTCAAGGTATTTTCATCCTTGTTGAGAATTGAAATATTTCTATGATGTTTTATTTCTATTTATTCATGCTTGAACTATAGTCCTATGTCTAACCCCTCACTAAGTAAGCTAGTTACTCACCCCCTCTTTTCTTCCTCCCAAGTGATAGCACAGCGTAGGGGTGAAGGCGTGAAGTACTTGGCTAGAGTCGTCACTGTCTTCTCATTTTGAGTGGTGTATGTTATTTATGTCTTTGCATGTATTATCAGGATCCACTATGTATTGTTGAACCCTTATCATGTCTTTCTATACTTAAACATTTTGTATGTCAGTCTGATCTATATTGTCTAGGAGATGGTGTACTTTTTGTTGGGACTTATTGTAGTTGTCTTTGTTGTGGTGGCTGCTGTTACTTATACTTCTCACCTTGTTGTTAAACTGATGATATTGAGTAAGATGGGTAATACAGGTATTTATTGTTAAGTTATGTATGGTGATTATAGATGTAATGTACAGGGAACAGGTTAGCCTTACAGCTACATAAGTTTGAGGCAGTGTTGGACCTCCCCTGGGTTGTCGTGGCGGTATGTCGTGCTTGGGACCCGCAGGTCGTGGCGTGACAACTTTAGTGTACATATTTTATACACTTAGCATGTATTTTGTTACTTTTTGATGCCCATTTTATGATTAATCGAGTACTATTTGTTTTATAGGGCATGTAGGAGCCACGGAGAACATGAGAACATAATTTGGGCAGAAAAGAGAAGCAAACCAGGTCGTAGTACTAGAGTATATTTATTGTAGCAGAGTTACTGGGGGAGGGGGGGAGCGTTTACTGTAGAAGAATCACTTTAGCAGTCACTGTAGCACATGGGGATTATTCCTAACTGGAATCCAATTCGAGGCATACGGGAGGCCGTATGGGAGGCTGTGATAAGTGCTTGTGTTTTTGTACCGCGAAGCGTTATTATCTTACAATGAACATCTCTTTTATCAGATTTTATCACTAAATTGTGTGCACTTGTGTGATTTTGCGCATTGTAGGTTTGTGGAGCTAATTTGAAGAAGAAAAACAAAGTTAGATCGTGTTTGCCGTTGTTGGGGAGTTTTCAGACCAAGCAAGGAACAAGACACGAGCCTAGACTTGTGAGTGTGTGCCAACCTCCTTTGGAGGGGCACAAGGGCAGTCACATTTACAACAAGTCTAACTCATGTAGCATAGGAGAACTTCACCAATAAGAAGAATTAAAGCAATCGGCACGATCTACCATTGATTGTGTGTCCAATTCAATGGCATCGATGAAGAACGGTGAATTCGAGAGCGTTTCGGAAAAGTTACTTTAGCTAGTACTATGGCAAAAATACTATAGCAAGTTATTGTTCACTGTCTGTCGAAAATCAGCATTCCAGCAACTTCACACGGGCGTGTGGAAATTCCACATGGCCGTGTGAAATCTCGATTTTAGCCGATTTAAAGCCGCGACTTAACGTTATAAAAGGCCGTTTTGGAGACTTTTTACACATCTTTTGACCCACTTTTCTCCCAACTTTTGGAGAAGGCGGCTAGAGTTTTGGAGAGGACTTTATGGAGGTTCGGAGCGCGTCATCGGCATAGTCATCGATGTCCGGCTACCGCACAAGACCATGGTCTCCCCGGACTGGAATCTGCCGTTTGAGTTAATGTGTGATGCAAGTGACTTCGCAGTGGGGGCCGTACTTGGGCAGTGACGTGATAACCATTTCCATCCTATTTATTATGCAAGCAAAACTTTGAATGATGCTCAGGCAAACTACACTACCACTGAGAAGGAAATGCTCGCTGTCGTTTTCGCATTTGACAAATTCCGGTCATATTTAGTGCTATCCAAGGTGATTGTGTATACTGATCATTCGGCATTGAAGTACCTGTTAAGTAAGCCTGACGCCAAGCCTCGTCTAATCCGTTGGGTTCTCCTGTTACAAGAATTTGATTTAGAGATAAGAGATAAAAAAGGGGCCGAGAACTTAGCTGCCGATCACCTCTCACGCCTTGAGAACCCATTTGAGGGTGTCTTGCAAAAAGGAGAAATAAATGACACCTTGCCTGGGGAGCAGCTCTGCAGCATAAGTGTGATTGAACAGGATGAGACTCCGTGGTTCGCTGACTTTGCGAACTATTTAGCGGCAGGAACCTTCCCAAAGTGGCTCACATCTCAACAACGAAAAAAATTTTTCGCCGATCTGAAACATTATACTTGGGAGGATCCATTCCAATTCAGGACTTGCTCCGATCAAATTGTGAGAAGGTGCGTCTCAAAGGACGAGGGGCATGATGTCCTGTTACATTGTCATTCAGGCCCTGCTGGGGGCCATTATAGCGGGACCAGAACAGCTAAGAAGGCACTCGATGCAGGATTCTACTGGCCCACCATGTTCCATGATGCGCAGTCATTGGTACAACATTGTGATCGGTGTCAGAGAGTGGGTAATTTATCAAAACATGATGAAATGCCTCAAACTTGGAACCAAGCTTGCGAAGTCTTTGATGTATGGGGAATAGATTTCATGGGTCTGTTCCCTAGTTCCCAGGGCAACAAGTATATCTTAGTCGCAGTGGACTATGTCTCCAAGTGGGTGGAGGCCCAGGCCTGCTTGTCTTGTGATGCAAGGGTGGTTGTGAAATTCTTGAAAAAATTGTTCTCTCGGTTTGGAACTCCAAGGGCAATCATAAGTGACAGGGGAACACATTTTTGCAATTCTCAATTCGAAAAAGCCCTAAACCGATACGGGGTATCTCACAGAACATCGACCGCCTATCATCCTCAGACAAGTGGTCAAGTTGAAGTGTCAAACCGGGAGTTAAAGCGGATCCTGGAGAAGACTGTCAGTCACCACCGGAAAGATTGGGCAGACCAGCTCGAGGATGCGCTTTGGGCGTACAGAACTGCATTCAAGACCCCTACTGGATCAACACCCTACCGACTAGTCTATGGAAAAGCATGTCATTTGCCGGTGGAACTTGAGCACAGAGCATATTGGGCGATAAAGCAACTCAATTTCGACCCCCATCTTTTTGGTCACAAGAGAAAATTTCAACTAAACGAGTTAGAGGAGTGGCGTGCTTTGGCATATGAAACTTCAGTCCGGTACAAAGAGAAGATGAAGGAATACCATGACTGACACATAAAGCAACCTAAGTGCTTCCAAAATGGGGATCATGTACTTCTTTTCAATGCGAGGTTGAGACTTTTCCCGGGGAAATTAAAATCACGGTGGCACGGGCCATATACGGTCACGCAAGTATTCCCTCATGGCGCCGTCGAGATTTCTCATCCACAACATGGGACATTTAAAGTCAATGGACACCGGTTGAAACATTACTTTCCGGGTAACAATTCTTCACCAAAAAATGGAGGTATCTCTCACCCCTTTGTTCCACCTTGAGTTGAGGTAAATCATGTCGAGCTAAAGACATTAAAAAAGCGCTTCTTGGGAGGCAACCCAAGTCTTTCAATTCATTGCAATCATTCTTTCTTTTTATTCTTTGTTGTTGTGTTTAGTTTCTTTTTCGTATTTTTTGTGTGGTGCTTATGAGTTTGAGTCTTGTTGATTTTTGTGCTTGTGGTTGTTGTTTAGCCGAATTCCATAATTTATTTCATCTTGTTGCACCATAGATTTCATGATCTTTGTATTTTTCCTTGAATGTTGGTGCCTCATTCTCCATGTTTTCAATGATTTTTGAGTGGTTTCGGCTTTGTTTTCATGTGATTTTTGAGTGCTAGGTTGAGTACTTGAGCTGAAAAATTCCTGGGCCTTGTGCGGCCTGTCATGCGGCCGCACAAGGGGCCGCACAAAATTTCCCGAGGCTTGTGCGGCCTGCTATGCGGCTGCATAGCAGGCCGCATGAATTTTCCAGAGAGGTATGCGGCCTGCTATGCGGCCGCATAGCATGCCGCATGAAATTTCCCGAGAGCTCTGCGGGGTACCATGTGGCCGCATAGGGGGCCGCATGGTCATCGGAGTTCTTCTTCTACCTCTCTTCACTCCATCCCCTCACTATTCACTCAATTTTCATCAAACTTCTCTTCTTTTCTCCTTCATCTCTCCACCATTTTTCTTCATTCTTTTTGCATCCAAACACTCTCTTCAACCTAGCAAACAACTTTTTGGAAGATTTTCAAGGTTTTATCAAGGTTTAAGCCGATTTTCACTTCATCTTCTCATTGGTGCCCTAGTTCAAGGTTTGTGTTCCTATCACTCATTCTTTGGTTTTTTATGGTTGAAATGATGGGAAAACATGATGATTTACATGGTGAATGCTTCTTGTAATCATTTCTCTTGAATTCCAAGCTTTGTACATTTAGATTATCACTTTTACAAGGAGAAACTCTACCAAAAATTTCCCCGAAATTACTGTAGCACTAGCCAAAAATCAGCCTTTGTTCTTCATTAACCAATTTTCTCAAGTTTTTTTTGGCCTGATGATGGTTCTCTTGTTTTGTAGGGATGCCGATCAAACACGTGGCTTCCAAGCGAATTAGGAGAAGCTCTCCACCACCCGTTTGCGAGCCTATATTCAAGAACGATGCCTACAAGACAAGATTTGCTTTCTTGTCGAAGAGGAGGTTTGGCACGGTGCTTCATCTTCTGTCGGCACCTCCTCCACAGCTACCACATGCCTTGCGCCATCACTCCCACCAGATTTCTAGACTTGCAGCACCACTTTAGTTTTTTCTGTTGTTTGTTCTGGTTTTTATTTCTAGACTTGTTGGTTTGTATTATTGTACTTTTCAGTTAGTGAGGGCCCTCACCCTCCTAAACTGTACTTTCCCGTTTTTAATTCATGCTTACTTGCCCTGCTCTCTATTGTTCTTGGGGTGTGATTTGCTTTCTCTCTATTCTCAGGGCTGATCACTGTAGAAGCTCCGCACCCCTTGCGCCCCTCAGCTTTCCCCAGTTCATGCATATTTGGATGTTCCTTTCATCAACCACTTGGGGAAGTTTCTTTACCTCATTCTTTTCTTTTTTCTGGCATATCTCGCACCTTATTCTGCTGATTTATGTACATTGAGGGCAATGTACAACTTTAGGTGTGGGGATGGGGTACTTTACTAGTTTTGCATGCATGAATACCGATGATAGCCATGATTGTAATGTTTAGCATTTCCTAGCTTAAAAGAATGATAGAAATGAGCTGTATTTTTATACTGTGCTTGAATGATGCCCTGTTTTATTTTTAGTGCTTTCTCATGCTCTATCATGATTGCTCCTACCTTATACACTTCAACCAACCCATTATGATGATTTTGGTATTGGATTGTTAAATTCTTTCTTCAATATTCTTTTAAGAGCTTTTGAGTTCCTTTTTTTTGTTTTCTGTAGCCTTAAGTGAACTTGTGTGACAGGTTTCCAAGGGACTGAGATACAGTGTGTAGTGTACAGTGGTAAAAAAAAAAAAAAAAAAGTGGAGTCTATGGCAGTATTCCTCTGCTGGCACAGCATGAATGCGTCTATGTAGGCTGTAATTGAGTAGGTTGGGTGGCTCTTGTGCCTAATCAGCATGTGCATCCTTCTGAAAGATTTCTTGTGCAGCCTATGTTAGCCGGACTCAAAAAAAAAAAAAAAAAAAAAAAAAAAATGTATATTTGTAAATAGGTAAATAAGTATCTCTGTTGCGTCCCCTGGAACTTCTTACACAGTCGCTTAAGTGCTAGAGTTTTATTCAGGAACTCAAAAGACTTTTAACTGAGTATTGAAGAGGTCTTTAACTGCCTAATACCACTCTCACCATATGTGGGGTGAATGGATGATAAACGCCTAAACATACGTATTTTCCATGTATTCGGGTGTATGTATTACGTATTTTTTCTATGAATTGACACCCGTTTTTGGTCTGAATTGGTTTCTTTCGTGTTACAGGTACTGATGTGACCCCTTCGAGCTCGTTGATAGAATTTGAGAAGAAATCGGCGACGAGAACACTGTTTCTGAGCGGGGGGGGGGGGGGGGGGGGGTACTGTAGCAACCACTGTAGCACGAACCCTTTGGCGAAATGGCTAAGTCTGGAGGTTCATGCGGTCTGGCATGCGGGCACTGCAGAAGCCGCATACGGTACTGTAGCAGTTTTACTGTAGCATACGATACTGTAGCAGTTTACTGTAGCGTCTCTGTAGCAACTTACACGATTTCGGGTTTTCTCGGGATTTTCTCTCCCCGCATGCGGGGTCGCATACGGGGCCGCATAACGCTCTGGATGATGTTTTTAAGGGTGTTGGGAAGTCATTTTGGGAGAGCCCTAGACCTTGAGCAAGCTTGACTTCACCACCTTCTTTGGGAGCTTGAGGCCGGCTTTTGGAGGCGATTCTTGAGGAGAGGACGACGGGGAGAGCACGAGACGATGACTCCACACCTTCGATTTGGATTTTAGAGGAAGTTTGACAAGGGAAGCCACTCTTTGGGTGGCGTCCTTGGAAGCGTCATTCGGCCTTGATCCTTTGAGGGAGTGTTCTTATTATGCTTTTGGTTGTTTCCATGTATTTATTTGCATACTTTGTGATCATGAGCAACTAAACCCCAAGGTCACCGGATGTAGGTGAACCTTGGGGGTGAACTTGTGTATTTTGGATGATTCCTTTCTAGTTTATGCATGTGTGTTGGTTTGAGATCCTTGTTTGGTGGTTCTTGAATGCCTTGATATGTATGAGAACTCTATATGTCAATTCCTAGACAATGCTAGGTTGCATGACCATTGCCCTAGTATTAGGCTCACCAAGCTTGGAAGGGAATACATGTACGAATACGCCGTGACCATCGGGTATTTGTACCCCTCCAATTGTTAGGGTTGTCCTTGATTGTGTTTCAACCCTAGCTTGGGGAAATCCATTAAACCCATTGCAATCGTACAAGGATTTGGGCGGAAGAAATTCCGTATTCCAATACTTGTACCGGATTAGGGACCAAACACCGTGACCATCGGGTTGGTCTAATTTAGGGTTTCCCGGTCCAAACCACCCACGTGCATGCTAGTTAGGGTATCCTTAGCACTTTAGTAGCCCCCGAGGGAATCCTCATCCGTGACCATTCCCTCGCCCTGATTTCCCTCAGTATTTGTATTTATTATTTGTATGCTTTTCATACATCCGTAGATTATTTGTAGTTATCTCCTTTGAGTGATTGCTAGGTTAAACAACATTGTGATAAGGAAGTAAGAATAGCTCCTCGGGCCCTTGGGAATACGACCCCCTCGTGCTCGCGCGAGGGGTATTACTTGGCGACCCCGTGCACTTGCGGGTGAGCGATTCAAACGCGTTTCTCACCAAGTTTTTGGCGCCGTTGCCGGGGACTTTCGAGGAATATTCGGAAAACTTAAAACGTGTTGATTTGACCATTTTTGCTTTTGTTCGTTTTTACCATTCTTGTATATTTTCCATTTTTTTTTTCTTTCGTTCTTGTTCATTTTGTTTCTCTCTTTAAACCATGGCTTCGACTAATGCGTGGGCTTACAATTATTATCCACAGGAACCATTTTTCCCTTATTCGAATGTGCCATATGGGTTGGATGAGATGTGCCCTAACACTGAACAGTGGATAAGAACGCCGGAAGATGCCAGGGCCGCTACAACCGTTGAAGAACACGGGGCTCAGGCTGTGTTTGGCCGATATTTGGAATCTATTGTGGAACGACCGGTAACTGAAACCTGTGCACCAAACCACCAACCTGAAGCTTCTAATCGTGGGCTAAGAGAAGATGTTGATTATCCTGCTGATTCTTTGGTACCTATTGAGAGTGTGGCAGATCAAACTCGAACTGACTGTTCAGAGGCAATTTCCTATGTGCCAGAGGATAATGCAGGTGTGATTGAAAATGCGCTTCAATGTGTGGAAGAGGTGTTAGCCGTTGTTGGCCCAGGTGTGGGGGACTACACTGACGCCGAACAGTTTGATCTCGGGAATTATGGGAAGCAGAAGTCATCAATTGAGGAACCCCCAGAATTAGAGTTAAAACCTCTCCCCAAACATTTGGAATATGCTTTCTTGGAAAAGGGATCCAAGCTTCCAGTCATTATTGCCTCGGATCTCACTGTTAGGCAGAAGGAGCAGCTTCTTGATGTGCTTAAAAGACACAAAACGGCGATTGCGTGGAAAATCTCGGATATTAAGGGAATTAGTCCATCTTTTTGCACTCATAAGATCCTCATGGAGGACAATCATCGACCTCGGGCAATTCCCCAACGGAGACTCAACCCTAACATGAAAGAGGTTGTAAGGAATGAAGTCATTAAACTTTTGGATGCAGGCATTATTTATCCCATTTCTGACAGTGCATGGGTGAGCCCAGTGCAAGTGGTACCCAAGAAAGGAGGGATAACAGTCATTGCTAATGAAAAGAATGAACTTGTTCCTACCAGAACTGTCACAGGTTGGAGGGTATGCATTGACTACAGGAAACTTAATGATGCCACGAGGAAAGATCACTTTCCCTTACCCTTCATCGATCAGATGCTTGAGCGACTAGCGGGACATTCCTATTACTGTTTCCTGGATGGTCTCTCCGGGTATTTTCAGATTCCCATTGCTCCAGAAGATCAGGAGAAAACAACCTTCACTTGTCCCTATGGCACATTTGCATACCGTCGTATGCCTTTCGGGTTATGCAATGCACCAGCGACATTTCAGAGATGCATGATGGCAATTTTCGAGGATATGGTGGAGGATATCATGGAAGTGTTTATGGATGATTTCTCGGTCTTTGGTGACTCATTCGAGCTTTGCCTTAGAAATCTGGAACGGGTTTTGATCCGATGCGAAGAAACCAATTTGGTGCTCAGTTGGGAAAAATGTCACTTCATGGTCAAGGAAGGAATAGTGCTCGGGCATAAAATCTCACAAAAAGGGATTGAGGTGGATAAGGCCAAAGTTGCAACCATCGAAAAACTTCCTCCTCCTACCTCAGTTAAAGCAATCAGAAGTTTTTTGGGGCACGCTGGGTTTTATCGAAGATTTGTGAAAGACTTCTCATCAATTGCTCGACCGCTTACAAAACTTCTTGAGAAGGATGCCCCTTTTGAGTTCAATGACGATTGTATGAATGCCTTTCTCACCCTGAAGCAGAAGCTTGTGGAGGCACCGATCATGGTCTCCCCGGACTGGAATCTACCGTTTGAGTTAATGTGTGATGCAAGTGACTTCGCAGTGGGGGCCGTACTTGGGCAGCGACGAGACAACCATTTCCATCCTGTCTATTATGCAAGCAAAACTTTGAACGATGCTCAGGAAAACTACACCACCACTGAGAAGGAAATGCTCGCGGTGGTTTTCGCATTTGACAAATTCCGGTCATATCTAGTACTATCCAAGGTGATTGTGTATACTGATCATTCGGCATTGAAGTACCTGTTGAGTAAGCCCGACGCCAAGCCTCGTCTAATCCGTTGGGTTCTACTGTTGCAAGAATTCGATTTGGAGATAAGAGATAAAAAGGGGGCAGAGAACCTAGCAGCTGATCACCTCTCACGCCTTGAGAACCCATATGAGGGTGTCTTGCAAAAAGGAGAAATAAATAACACCTTCCCTGGGGAGCAACTCTGCAGCATAAGAGTAATTGAGCAGGATGAGGCTCCGTGGTTCGCTGACTTTGAGAACTATTTGGCGGCAAGAACCTTCCCAAAGTGGCTCACACCTCAACAACGAAAAAAATTCTTCGCCGACCTGAAACACTATACATGGGAGGATCCATTCCTATTCAGGACTTGCTCCGACCAAATTGTGAGAAGGTGTGTCTCAGTGGACGAGGGGCATGATATCTTGTTACATTGTCATTCGGGTCCTACTGGGTGCCACTACAGTGGGACCAGAACAGCTAAAAAGGTACTTGATGCGGGGTTCTACTGGCCTACCATGTTCTATGATGCGCAGTCAGTGGTGCAACATTGTGATCGGTGTCAGAGAGCGGGTAATTTATCAAAACGTGATGAAATGCCTCAAAATTGGAACCAAGCTTGCGAAGTGTTCGATGTGTGGGGGATAGATTTCATGGATCCATTCCCTAGTTCCCAGGGCAACAAGTATATCTTGGTCGCAGTGGACTATGTCTCCAAGTGGGTGGAGGCCCAGGCCTGCTCATCTTGTGATGCTAGGGTGGTTGTGAAATTTTTAAAAAAATTGTTCTCTCGGTTTGGAAGTCCTAGGGCAATCATAAGTGACCGGGGAACATATTTTTGCAACTCTCAGTTCGAAAAAGCCCTTAAACGATACGGGGTATCTCACAGGACGTCAACCGCCTATCATCCTCAAACAAGTGGTCAAGTGGAAGTGTCGAATAGGGAGTTGAAGAGGATCCTAGAAAAAACTGTCAGCCACCACCGGAAAAATTGGGTAGACCAGCTCGAGGATGCACTTTGGGCATACAGAACTGCATTCAAGACCCCTACTGGGTCAACGCCCTACCGACTTGTTTATGGAAAGGCATGTCATTTGCCAGTGGAACTTGAGCACAGAGCATATTGGGCAATAAAGCAACTCAATTTCGACCCCCATCTTTGTGGTCACAAGCGAAAATTTCAGCTGAATGAGTTAGAAGAATGGCGAGCTTTGGCATATGAAACTTCAGTCCGGTACAAAGAAAAGATGAAGGAATACCACGACCGGCACATAAAGCAACCTAAGTGCTTCCAAAGTGGGGATCATGTTCTTCTTTTCAATGCAAGGTTGAAACTTTTCCCGGGGAAATTAAAATCGCGATGGCACGGGCCATATACAGTCACGCAAGTATTCCCTCATGGCGCCGTCAAGATATCTCACCCACAACATGGGATGTTTAAAGTCAATGGGCACCGGTTGAAACATTACTTTCCGGGTAACAACTCTTCATCAAAATTTGGAGGTATCTCTCACCCCTTTGTTCCACCCTGAATTGAGGTAAACCATGTCGAGCTAAAGACATTAAAAAAGCGCTTCTTGTGAGGCAACCCAAGTCTTTAAATTCATTGCACTTATTTTTTTCTTCTTAGTTGTTGTTGTTGTGTTTGGGTATTTTTCGTATTTTTTGTGGTGCTTGTGAGTTTGAGTCTTGTTGATCTTTGTGCTTGTGGTTGTTGTTTAGCCGAATTCCATAATTTATTTCATCTTGTTGCACCATAGATTTCATGATCTTTGTATTTTTTTCTTGAGTGTTGGTGCCTCATTCTCCATGTTTTTAATGATTTTTGAGTGTTTTCGGCTTTGTTTTCATGTGATTTTTGAGTGCTAGGTTGAGATCTTGAGCTAAAAATTTCCTGGACCTTATGCGGCCTACCATGCGGCCGCATGAGGGGCCGCATACAAATTCCAGAGAAGTATGCGGCCTGCTATGCGGCCGCATAGCAGGCCGCATGGTTTTTCCCAAGAGCCATGCGGGCAACCATGCGGCCGCATAGCGGGGCCGCATGGTCTCCCGGCCCTTATCACCTTCTCTTCACTTCACTCCCTCACTATTCACTCAATTTTCATCAAACTTCTTTTCTTTTCTCCTTCATCTCTCCACCATTTTCCTTCATTCTTTTTGCATCCAAACACTCTCTTCATCCTAGCAAGCATAATTTTGGAAGATTTTCAAGGTTTTATCAAGGTTTTAGCAGATTTTCACTTCATCTTCTCATTGGTGCCCTAATTCAAGGTTTGTGTTCCTATCACTCATTCTTTGGTTTTTTATGGTTGAAATGATGGGAAAACATGATGCTTTTTATGGTGAATGCTTCTTGTAATTATTTCTCTTGAATTTCAAGCTTTGTACATTTAGATTGTCACTTTTACAAGAAGAAACTCTACCAAAATTTCCCCGAAATTACTGTAGCACTAGCCAAAAATCAGCCTTTGTTCTTCATTAACCAATTTTCTCAAGTTTTTTTTGGCTTGATGATGGTTCTCTTGTCTTATAGGGATGCCGATCAAACACGTGGCTTCCAAGCGCGTTAGGAGAAGCTCTCCACCACCCGTTTGCGAGCCTACATTCAAGAATGATGCCCACAAGGCAAGATTTGCGTTTTTGTCGAAGAGGAGGTTTGGCACGGTGCGAGTTATCGATTGGAAGGCTTTGAAGACATTGGACATTGATGATACCGTTCGAGGCCTCATCTCCCATGATGGATGGGATGATATTCTTGAGATCGATGAGCCCACTTATCGGGAGTTGACCTTGGAGGTGTTGAGCACATTTGAGGTCTCCGGGCATGCTTCCCATTTGCGCCAGGCTAGCACCATTACTTTCAGAGCCTTTGGTAAGCGGCACAAGATCACCGACGACCAGTTGGCCATTTACCTTGGGTTTCACACTTATGAGTCCCTTGCCGATTCAGAGCTCAGGGCTTTACCTCGTGACTTCCCACGCTCGGTGTCCCCTAGTTCCCTTTGGAGGTCTATTGCTCGCTCGTCATCTTCGAAGAAGGCTTCTTTGATGGCCGACCCCGTTCACAGGTACTTACAGGCCCTACTATCCAGAAGTGTGAGCGGTCGCGCTGATTCTACTGGGGTGGTTTCTCGTACCGATCTACTTATTATGTACAGTATTCTTCAGCGGTACCCCATCCAGATGGGCCATCTGTTCGCCGGACTTATTGAGCATCAGGGGACTTCTACTCGCCTTGGGGCTATATTTGCCGAGCCGTATATTACACGCATCATCAGGGGCCTAGGACTGATTGAGCACACCCAGGGCATGAGCATTGTGAGCACCGTGGCACCACTTAGTCTGTCGATCTTGCTTCATATTGGGATAGTTGAGAGGTCGGGAGACACTTACCGCCTCCCGCGCAGTGGAGGCACGAGTTCCCATGACCCCGACACCTCTCGGGATTCTGAGTCAGGATCAGAGTCTGATTCAGAGTCCGCCCCTGTACGCGACGCAGCACCTAGCGGGAGTCGACCATCACTTGAGGAGAGTTTCGCGGAGTTCCGCATCGAGGTCCGTCAGCAGTTGCAGACCCTTGGGACCTCTCAGGAGGTGTTGACAGCATCAGTGCGAGATTTAGCCGCATCACGGGGCCGCATCGAGAGCAGCATGGCCGAGATCTTATCATACATGCGCGGCGCTTCATCTTCTGTCGGCACCTCCTCCACAGCTACCACGTGCCTTGCGCCGTCACTCCCGCCAGATTTCTAGACTAGCAGCACCACTCTAGTTTTTTTTTCTGTTGTTTGTTATGGTTTTTATTTCTAGACTTGTTGGTTTGTATTGTTGTACTTTTCAGTTAGCAAGGGTCCTGACCCTTCTAAACTGTATTTTCCCGTTTTTGATTCGTGCTTTCTTGTCCGGCTCTCTATTTATTTCTTGGGATGTGATATGTTTCCTCTCTATTTTCAGGACTAATCATTGTAGAGGATTCACGCCCCTTGCACCTCACAACTTTCCCCCGGTCCAGGCACACGTGGAGTTCATCTCATCGACCAATTGGGGAAGTTTCTTTACCTCATTCCCGTATTTCTATGTTTATATTTTTATCTCGCACCTTACTCTGCTGATTCATGTACATTGAGGGCAATGTACAACTTTAGGTGTGGGGATGGGGTACTTTACTAGTTTTGCATGCATGAATACCGATGATAGCTATGATTTTAGGGTTTAGTACTTCTTAGCTTGAAAGAATGATAAAAGTGAGTTGTATTCTTATACTGTGCTTGAATGATGCCCTGTTTTATTTTTAGTGCTTTTTCATGCTCTATCATGATTGCTCCTACCTTGTACACTCCAACCAACCCATTATGATGATTTTGGTATTAGACTGTTAAATTCTTTCTTCAATATTCTGTTAAGAGCTTTTGAGGTCCTTTTTCGTTTTCTGTAGCCTTAAGTGAACTTTTGTGACATGTTTCCAAAGGACTGAGATACAATGTAAAAAAAAAAAAAAAAAAAGTGGAGTCTATGGCAGTATTCCTCTGCTGGCACAGCATGAATGCGTCTATGTAGGCTGTAATTGAGTAGGTTGGGTGGCTCTTGTGCCTAATCAGCATGTGCATCCTTCTGAAAGATTTCTTGTGCAGCCTATGTTAGCCGGACTCACAGAAAAAAAAAAAAAAAAAAAAAGTGTGTATTTGTAAATAGGTAAATAAGTATCTCTGTGCGTCCCCTGGAACTTCTTACACAGTCGCTTAAGTGCTAGAGTTTTATTCAGGAACTCAAAAGACTTTTAACTGAGTATTGAAGAGGTCTTTAGCTATCTAATGCCGCTCTCACCATATGTGGGGTGAATGTACCCCTGGGGTAATCCAGGGTGTGGAGGTTAAGGTTGGGAGCTAGCACACACTCACGGAAGCACTTTGAATAAACCAGGGCTACCATTACTCGATCACTCACTATACAGCTCACTTTCTAGATTTCTTTTCACTTGCGCTAGTGGAGTGCTTTACTGTTGAGCTTGAGGTCGTATGTTTAGTCATTTATCACCGTGCCCTGTTCTTCATGTGTGTTTGCTTGGGGACAAGCAAATGCTTAGGTGTGGGGATGTTTGATAAACGCCTAAACATACGTATTTTCCATGTATTCGGGTGTATGTATTACGTATTTTTTATGAGTTGACACCCGTTTTTGGTCTGAATTGGTTTCTTTCGTGTTACAGGTACTGATGTGACCCCTTCGAGCTCGTTGATAGAATCTGAGAAGAAATCGGCGACGAGAACACTGTTTCTGAGCGGGGGGGGGGGGGGGGGGGGGGGGGGGGGTACTGTAGCAACTACTGTAGCACGAACCCTTTGGCGAAATGGCTAAGTCTGGAGGTTCATGCGGTCTGGCATGCGGGCACTGCAGAGGCCGCATACTGCAGCATACGTACTGTAGCAGTTTACTGTAGTGGCTCTGTAGCAACTTACACGATTTCGGGTTTTCTCGGGATTTTCTCTCCCCGCATGCGGGGTCGCATACGGGGCCGCATAACGCTCTGGATGATGTTTTTAAGGGTTTTGGGAAGTCATTTTGGGAGAGCCCTAGACCTTGAGCAAGCTTGACTTCACCACCTTCTTTGGGAGCTTGAGGCCGGCTTTTGGAGGCGATTCTTGAAGAGAGGACGACGGGGAGAGCACGAGACGACGACTCCACACCTTCAATTTGGATTTTAGAGGAAGTTTGACAAGGGAAGCCACTCCTTGGGTGGCGTCCTTGGAAGCGTCATTCGGCCTTGATCCTTTGAGGGAGTGTTCTTATTATGCTTTTGGTTGTTTCCATGTATTTATTTGCATACTTTGTGATCATGAGCAACTAAACCCCAAGGTCACCGGATGTAGGTGAACCTTGGGGGTGAACTTGTGTATTTTGGATGATTCCTTTCTAGTTTATGCATGTGTGTTAGTTTGAGATCCTTGTTTGGTGGTTCTTGAATGCCTTGATATGTATGAGAACTCTATATGTCAATTCCTAGACAATGCTAGGTTGCATGACCATTACCCTAGTATTAGGCTCACCAAGCTTGGAAGGGAATACATGTACGAATACACCGTGACCATCGGGTATTTGTACCCCTCCAATTGTTAGGGTTGTCCTTGATTGTGTTTCAACCCTAGCTTTGGGAAATCCATTAAACCCATTGCAATCGTACAAGGATTTGGGCGGAAGAAAATCCGTATTCCAATACTTGTACCGGATTAGGGACCAAACACCGTGACCATCGGGTTGGTCTAATTTAGGGTTTCCCGGTCCAAACCACCCACGTGCATGCTAGTTAGGGTATCCTTAGCACTTTAGTAGCCCCCGAGGGAATCCTCATCCGTGACCATTCCCTCGCCCTGATTTCCCTCAGTATTTGTATTTATTATTTGTATGCTTTTCATACATCCGTAGATTATTTGTAGTTATCTCCTTTGAGTGATTGCTAGGTTAAACAACATTGTGATAAGGAAGTAAGAATAGCTCCTCGGGCCCTTGGGAATACGACCCCCTCGTGCTCGCGCGAGGGGTATTACTTGGCGACCCCGTACACTTGCGGGTGAGCGATTCAAACGCGTTTCTTACCAATGGACCCCTGGGGTAATCCAGGGTGTGGAGGTTAAGGTTGGGAGCTAGCACACACTCACGGAAGCACTTTGAATAAACCAGGGCTACCATTACTCGATCACTCACTATACAGCTCACTTTCTAGATTTCTTTTCACTTGCGCTAGTGGAGTGCTTTACTGTTGAGCTTGAGGTCGTATGTTTAGTCGTTTATCACCGTGCCCTGTTCTTCATGTGTGTTTGCTTGGGGACAAGCAAATGCTTAGGTGTGGGGATGTTTGATAAACGCCTAAACATACGTATTTTCCATGTATTCGGGTGTATGTATTACGTATTTTTTATGAGTTGACACCCGTTTTTGGTCTGAATTGGTTTCTTTCGTGTTACAGGTACTGATATGGCCCCTTCGAGCTGATTGATAGAATTTGAGAAGAAATCGACGACGAAAACACTATTTCTGAGGGGGGTACTGTAGCAGATCCTGTAGCACGAACCCTTTGGCGAAATAGCTAAGTCTGGAGGTCCATGCGGGCTGTCATGCGCGCACTGTAGAGGACGCATACAGTACTGTAGCAGTTTACTGTAGCGACACTGTAGCAACTTACACGATTTCGGGACTTTCTTGGAATTCTTCTCTCCCCGCATGCGGGGCCGCATAGGGGGCCGCATAACCCACTGGAAAAGGTTTTTAAGGGTTTTGGGAGTTCATTCTTGAAAAGAGGCTAGGTCTTGAGGGAGGAAACACTTCATCATCTTCTTGGAGAGCTTGAGGCCGGCCTTTGGAGGCAATTCTTGAGGAGGAGACGACGGGGAGAGCACGAGACGACGAATCCACGCCTTCGATTTGCATTTGAGAGGAAGTTTGACAAAGGAAGCCACTCCTTTTGTGGCGTCCTTGGAAGCGTCATTCGGCCTTGATCTTTTCAGGGGGTGTTTTCATTATGCTTTTAGTTGTTTTCATGTATTTGTCTACTTATTTTGTGATCATGAACAACTAACCCCAAGGTCACCGGATGTAGGTGAACCTTGGGGGTGAACTTGTGTATTTTGGATGACTCTTTCTAGTTTATGCATTTGGTTTGGTTTGTGATCCTTGTTTGGTGGTTCTTGAATGCCTTGATATGTATGAGAACTCTATATGTCAATTCCTAGATGATGCTAGGTTGCATGACCATTGCCCTAGTATTAGGCTCACCAAGCTTGGAAGGGAATACATGTACGAATACGCCGTGACCATCGGGTATTTGTACCCCTCCAATTGTTAGGGTTGTCCTTGATTGTGTTTCAACCCTAGCTTGGGGAAATCCACTAAACCCTTTGCAATCGTACAAGGATTTGGGCGGAAGAAATTCCGTATTCCAATACTTGTATTGGATTAGGGACCAATGCCGTGACCATCGGGTTGGTCTAATTTAGGGTTTCCCGGTCCAAACCATCCACGTGCATGCTAGTTAGGGCATCCTTAGCACTTTAGTAGCCCCCGAGGGAATCCTCATCCGTGGCCATTCCCTCACCTTGATTTTTCCCCTCCATATTTATTCTTGCTATTTACATGCTCTTTGTTTAGTAGATTTTTTAGTAAGTCTTACTCCAAGTGATCGACTAGGTCAAACAACATTGTGATAAGGAAGTAAGGATAGCTTCTCGGGCCCTTGGGGATACGACCCCCTCGTGTTCGCGCGAGGGGTATTACTTGGCGACCCCGTGCACTTGCGGGTGAGCGATTCAAACGCGTTTCTCACCGGTAACTAAACCCCATGGTCACCGGATGTAGGTGAACCTTGGGGGTGAACTTGTGTTGTTTGGATACTTGATCTAGTTTATGCATTTGTTTTGGTTTGTGATCCATGTTTGGTGCATCTTGAATGCCTTGGTATGTATGAGAACTCTATGTATCAATTCCTAGAAAACACTAGGTTGCATGACTATTGCCCTAGTATTAGGCTCACCAAGCATGGAAGGGAATACATGTACGAATATACCGTGACCATCGGGTATTTGTACCCCTCCAATTGTTATGGTTGTCCTTTAATTTGTCTCAATCCTAGCTTGAGAAATCCACCACACCCATTGCGATCGTAGGAGGATTTGGGCGGAAGCAATTCCGTATTCCAATTCTCGTACCGGATTAGGGACCAAACACCATGACCATCGGGTTGGTCTAATTTAGGGTTTCTCGTTCCAAACCATCCACGTGCATGCTAGTTAGGGTATCCTTAGCACTTTAGTAACCCCCAAGGGAATCCTCGTCCGTGACCATTTCCTAGCCTTGATTTCCCTCCGTATTAGTGTTTGCTATTTACATGCTTTTTTTACATCCGTATATTATTTGTAGTTCTCTCTATCAAGTAATTGCTTAGGTTGGACAACATTGTGATAAGGAAGTAAGAATAGATTCTCGGGCCCTTGGGAATACGACCCCCTCGTGCTCGCGCGAGGGGTATTACTTGGCGACCCCGTGCACTTGCGGGTGAGCGAATCATGAACCTAAGGCCAAGCACTTTCAATTGTTCTTCCCAAGTACTTTCACATTTTATTTTTGCTTGAGGACAAGCAAAAGCTTAAGTGTGGGGGAGTTTGATAAGTGCTTGTGTTATAATAATACGAAGTGTTATTATCTTATAATAAGCATTACTTTTATTAGATTTTATCACTAAATTGTGTACATTTGTATGCTTTTGTGCATTGTAGGGTTGTGAAGCTAATTTTTAGAAAAGAAGCAAAGTTAGATCATGTCCGCCGTTATTGGGGAGTTTTCAGACCAAGCAAGGAACAAGGCACGGGTTTAGACTTGTCGATGGGTGCCAACCTCTTTTTGGAGGAGCATAAAGGCAGTCACATTCACAATAAGCCAAACTCGTATAGTATTGGAGAACTTCACCAATAAGGAGAATTGAAGCAATCGGCACGATGTACCATTGATTGTGTGGCCAATTCAATGGCCTCGATGAAGAACATCGAATTCGGAAGCGTTTCGGCAAGAGCACTGGAGCATCATTGTAGCAAGTTACTGTAGGAAAACATGTAGCTAGTTACTGTTCACTATATACCGAAATTCAACAAAACAGAGACTTCACACGGGCGTGTGGAAATTCCACACGGCTTTGTGAAATCCCAATTTCAGCGATTTAAAGCCGTGACTCAACATTATAAATGCCAATTTTGGAGACTTTTTCTAGATCTTTTGCCAATCTTTTTCCCTGGTTTCTGGAGAGTTGGGGCTAGGGTTTCGGAGAGAACTTTGTGGAGGTTTGGAGTGCGTCAATCTACACAAGGGGGTTTTCATCTATGCTTTTGATTTGTGCTTATTCTCTTAGATTGATGGATTTGTATAGCTCCATGAGGAGCTAAACCCCTTGTGGGTATTCGGACTTGTAAACCCTAGGAAGATTATGTTTCTATGACATTGTTATTATGCTTTTTCATTAGTGATGAATAAATTCGAGTTTCAATCTTAATTATTTCTTGTAATTATTTTCCCTTAGCAGTGACACTAGGGTTAAGAACAATCTATGTTATCCTTTGGAGGTGTGACAACTCCTGTAGGGTTAGACTACTTAAGATTGGAGAGGGTTGAGAGGGTGAGTCGTGAGGTAGCGAAACGTCCCTTTTCCCCTCCGGTGTGATTCTCCCTACCTCCGTGTTCCAAGAATTCTTAGTAGTAGAGATAGAGCGAAGTGCTAGGAGATGAACTCCCCTGGGGCTTAGTTGCGCAAGCAACAGAGTGAAAGGTTGAAGTGAATCCTAGTGCTGGGGCTTAATTTAGACTAGGGTTTTCTCACCTGGACCAAAGGGTTAGAACTATACATAAGAACAGGGTTTATCACTAGAAATCCCTAGAACTTAAAGCAATTCCACATAGTGTGAAGTTTAGGAAGATGAACTCCCCTAGGGCTTAGTTGACAGGTCAACAAGAGTCAAGGGTCGTAGTGAAACCTAACGCCGGGGCATAATGTTGGGGTTAGTCACGGTTGACCTTAGGTTTTGGACCGTGTGTTTAAAGATATCCTCGACTCATTTAACATCAATAGGAGAGTATAATAGCATTGTCTTGCACTAGAAGCATAAGTCGTAGGGGTAGCTTGTCAGGGTACACAACTTCACTCATTGATTGTCCTTCTCTATTTGCCCTTACTTGCACTCTCTTACCTTCCATATCTTTCTTTTATTTCTTGTTTCTTTAAAATTACTCTTGCACTCACTCATCGACTCGATTACCACTCTTCGCACATCGCATAGCTAAATAGTGAATTCTTGTGTCTTAAAATCCCTATTCCCTGTGGATTCGACTATCCTCTCACCGGGGTACAATTATTACTGTGACAACCAATTAGTAGACTCACTTGGTTCAATAATGCATCAATCTCACTTGGTACTTGAGCTTGATCGTTCAACTCATTCAGACATTAGTAGACTCACTTGCTTTACTAATGCTTCAATCTTGGCATCCTGAGACGTTCTACTGTCCACTTCATGTACCCCACGAGGTTGAGTCATCTTCTCCCGGGAGCCCCAATGAGACTCATTCCTTGGCATGTTTTCAATCAATTCTTGTGTATCCTCGGGGTATTTACTACTCAAAGAGCCACCAGCTGCAGCATCAATGAGTTGGCATATCAGCACTCGCATCCATCCCTCGAAACCATGATGGGGGCACTTTCGCAAAAGATCTTTAAATCTCTCATGAGCTTCAAAGAGTGTCTAAGAATCCCTTTGACTAAATGCTGAGATCTCTTGCCTTAGTCTTGCTGCCTTACTTGGGGGAAAGTATCTGTCAAGAAATTTGTTCACCATGTTATCCCAAGTCTTGATGGACCCTGGGGCAGGTGATGTGAGCCATCTATAAGCAGCACCCCACAAACTGAATGGGAAAAGTTTGAGTCTTCCTGCATCACCAGACAACCCATTGACCTTGAATGTCACGTAGATCTGAAGATACTGGGATAAATGCTCATTCAGGTCCTCATCGGCCAAACCATCGAATTGTACTGTATTCTGTATCATGCATATTGGTTTAGCCAAATCGAAATTGCCTGCATTGACAGCTGGTGCTTTCACACTGAACTTTCCACCTGTAAATTGTGGTCTCTCATAGTCTGATAGTGTCCTCCTCTCTTCGGCCATTGCAACAGAAATATCTTCTGGCGCTTCAACCGATCTTGATTATGACCCTACTTGGGTTTCTCTCAACCTTTGATGTATGATGCGCTCAATTTCTTTGTTTGGTTCTACAAACCCTGTGGGATTTGTGCGAGTCATACACAAAGTACCTGGAAGAACAAGAGATGAAAAGATAAATTAGTTGATATATATAAAAGATAAAACTGAAAATAAGAGACGGTGAATAAATACAAATGAAAGCGAAGTGACTTGATCATTGATCCAAAAGTTTTCCTAGTATTCTCGGAAGTCACTCGACAAGCTAAAGAGCTAGCACGCGACTCCCCGGGCGCAAGTGCACAGGTCGTCAAGTAATAACCTCTCGTGCGAGCATGAGAGGGTCGTATTCCCAAGGTTCTGAGATTTACTGTTACTTGCTTTTGGGGCTCACTGTCTAGTCGATTGACACGACCCCTTGTGTGTGTCCCGTAAGTGCACGGGCTTGTCAAAATAATAAAATTTACCCTAGTGAGTGGGTAGTCGAATCCACAGGGAATAGGGATTTAAGACATGAGATTTTACTATTTAGCTATGCGGTGTACGAAAAATGATAATAGAATCGATGAGTCAATATCGAAGCAAATATAATAAAAGGCAAGAAATTAAATAGACAGATAGAAGGCAAGAAAGTGCAAGTAAAAGTGAATAGAGAAGGACTAGCAATGGATGAAATAGGGTATCCGGACAAGCTACCTCTAGGACTTATGCTTCTAGTGCAAGACTATGCTATTATACTTTCCTATTGATGTTAATTGAGTCGAGGATATCCTTAAACACATGGTCCCAAACCTAAGGTCAACCGTGACTAATCCCAACACTATGCCCCGGCATTAGGATTCACGTCAACCCTTTACTCTGTTGCTTACGCAACTAAGCCCTAAGGGAGTCTATCTACCTAAGCCTCACACTATGTGGGATTGCTTTAAGCTCCAGGGATTCCTAGTGATAAAACATGTTCCTATGTATAGTTCTAACCCTTTGGTCCAGGTGGAAGAACCCTAGTCTAAATTAAGCCCCAGTGCTTAGGATTCACGTCAACCCTTCACTCTGTTGCTTGCGCAACTAAGCCTCAGGGGAGTTCCTCTCCTAGCACTTCACTCTATTTCGACCGCTAAGAAATCATGGAATACGGAGATAGGGAGAAATCACATCGGAGGGGAAAGGGGACGCTTCGCTACCTCACGACTCACCCTCTCAACCCTCTTCAATCTTAAGTAGTTTAACCCTATAGGAGTTATCACACCTCCAAAGGATAACTTAGATTGTTCTTAACCCTAGTATCACGGCTAAGGGAAAACAATTGCAAGAGATAATTAAAATTAAAATTTGAATTTATTCCTCAACAACAGAAAAGCATAATAGCAATGTCATAGAAACATAATGATCCTAGGGTTTACAACCTAGGAGGGGTTTAGCTCCTCATGGAGCTATACATGTTCATCAAAATATAAAAGAAAGCACAAATTAAAAGCATTGATGAAAACCCAGTTGCGTATCATGTGGCCGTGGTCTTGTGCGGCCGCCGGACGTCGGTGACGATACCAATGAGACACTCCAAACCTCCATAAAGTCCTCTCCGAAACCCTAGCCGTACTCTTCAGAAGTTGGGGAGAAAGATAGGTCAAAAGATATTCAAAAAGTCACCAAAATGGGCTTTTATAATGTTGAGTCGCGGCTTTAAATCGGCTGAATCGGGGCTTCACACGGCCGTATGGAATTTCCACACGCCCGTGTGAAGTTTCTGGGTTGCTGGAATTTTTGTTCACACGGGCGTATGTTAATTCCACACTCCAGTGTGAACTCTATGGAATGCTGATCTTCGGCTGAAAGTGAACAGTAGCTTGCTACAGTAATAAAACTACATTGCTGCTGCAGTAACTCGCCTAAATGCTCCCGAAAAGTGGGTCAAAAGATGTGTAAAAAGTCTCCAAAACGGCCTTTTATAACGTTGAGTCACGGCTTTAAATCGGTTAAAATCGGGATTTCACATGGTCGTGTGTAATTTCCACATGCTCGTGTGAAGTTGTTGGAATGCTGATTTTCGGCAGACAGTGAACAATAACTTGCTACAGTATTTTTCCTACAGTACTACCTACAGTAACTTTACCGAAACGCTCCCGAATTCACCGTTCTTCATTGAGGCCATTGAATTGGGCACATAATCAATGGTAGATCGTGCCGATTGCTTCAAGTCTTCTTCTTGGTAAAGTTCTCCTAAGGTACACGAGTTAGACTTGTTGTGAATGTGACTACCTTTGTGCCCCTCCAAAGGAGGTTGGCACACACTCGCAAGTCTTATCTCGTGCCTTGTTCCTTGCTTGTTCCGAAAACTCCCCAGCAATGGCGAACACGATCTAACTTCGTTCTTCTTCTCCAAATTAGCTCAACAAACCTACAATGCATAAGAATACACAAATACACACAATTTAGTGATAAAATCTGAGAAAAGATATGTTCATTGTAAGATAATAACGCTTCGCGTTACTATAACACAAGCACTTACGCGATTTTTGGATTTCTCGGAAACCTTCTCTCCCCGCTTGCCGACCGCATGGGAGGCCGGATAGCTCGCTGGAATGGGTTTTTAAGGTTTTTTGAGAGCAAATGGGGAGGAGGAACCTAAGTCTCTTGAGAGCTCATCTTCACCACCTTTTCTTAGGAGTTTGAGGCAGGGTTTTGGAGGAGATTCTTTAGGAGAGGACGATGGGGAGAGCACGGCACGACGAGTCCACACCATTTGATCTACAATTGAGAGGAAGATCGACGAAGGAAGCCACTCCTTGGGTGGCGTCCTTGGAAGCGTCATTCGGCCTTGATCTTCTGAGGGAGTGTTCTCATTATGTATTTGGTTATTTTCATCTACTTTCTTGCTTATTTTGTGATCATGAGTAACTAAACCCCAAGGTCACCGGATGTAGGTGAACCTTGGGGGTGAACTTGTGTTGTTTGGATACTTGATCTAGTTTATGCATTTGTTTTGGTTTGTGATCCATGTTTGGTGTATCTTGAATGCCTTGGTATGTATGAGAACTCTATGTATCAATTCCTAGAAAATACTAGGTTGCATGACCATTGCCCTATTATTAGGCTCACCAAGCTTGGAAGGGAATACTTGTACGAATACACCATGACCATCGGGTATTTGTACCCCTCCAATTGTTATTGCTGTCCTTGATTATGTCTCAATCCTAGCTTGAGAAATCCACCACACCCATTGCGATCGTAGGAGGATTTGGGTGGAAGCAATTCCGTATTCCAATACTCGTACCGGATTAGGGACCAAACACCGTTACCATCGGGTTGGTCTAATTTAGGGTTTCTCGGTCCAAACCATCCACGTGCATGCTAGTTAGGGTATCCTTAGCACTTTAGTAACCCCCGAGGGAATCCTCGTCCGTGACCATTTTGCTAGCCTTGATTTTCCTCCGTATTAGTGTTTGCTATTTGCATGCTTTTTTTACATCCGTATATTATTTGTAGTTCTCGCTATCAAGTAATTGCTTAGGTTGGACAACATTGTGATAAGGAAGTAAGAATAGATTCTCGGGCCCTTGGGAATACGACCCCCTCGTGCTCGCTCGAGGGGTATTACTTGGCGACCCCGTGCACTTGCGGGTGAGCGAATCAAGTTTGGCGCCGTTGCCGGGGACCCGGGAGGAATATTCGAAAAACATAAAATGTGTTGATTTGACCATTTTATTTTGTTCATTTTCGCTATTCTTGTATATATTCCGTCATTTCTTTGTTTGTATTTTATTTTCTTATTTCTCTTTCTCTCTTTAGACTATGGTGTCGACTAACACTTGGGTTTACAATTGCTATCCACAGGAACCATATGTCTCTCCTTCAAGCACACCATTCAGGTTGGTTGAGATTCACCCTAGCAATGATCAGTGGATGAGACCGCCAGGGGATGCCACAGCCGCTTCAATTTATGAAGAACAAGGGGCTCAAGCCATGTTCAGCCGATTTATGGAGTCTAGTGAGGAACAACCAGTAACAGAAACCTACACACCAAATCACCAACCTGCAGCTCTCAACCGTGAGCTAAGAAGAGACATTGTTTCCCCTACTGACTCTTTGGTGCCTATAGAATGTGTGGTAGATCAAACTTGGACTGGTAATTCTGAGGCAACTACCCATGTGCCAGAGGGTAATGCAGATGTGATTGGAAGTGTGTTTCAGTGTGTGGATAATGTGTTGGATGTTGATGGTCAAGCAGTGGGGGATTACAGTGACACCGAACAGTCTAGCCAGGGGAATTGTAGGAAGCAGAAGTCATCAATTGAGGAACCCCCAGAATTAGAGTTGAAGCCTCTCCCTGAGCACCTGGAATATGCTTTCTTGGAAAAGGGGTCCAAACTTCCAGTCATTATCGCTTCAGATCTTACTGTTAGGCAGAATGAGCAGCTTCTTAATGTGCTTAAAAGACACAAAAAGGCGATTGCGTCGAAAATCTCAAATATTAAGGGGATCAGTCCATCTTTCTGCACTCATAAGATTCTCATGGAGGACGATCATCGACCTCGGGTGATCCCTCAATGGAGACTCAACCCTAACATGAAAGAGGTTGTGAGGAACGAAGTCATTAAACTTTTGGATGCAAGCATTATTTATCCCATTTGCGACAGTGCATGGGTAAGCCCAGTACAAGTGGTACCAAAGAAAGGTGGGATGACTGTTATTGCTAATGAAAAGAATGAACTTGTTCCTACCAGGACTGTCACAAGATGGAGGGTATGCATTGACTACAGGAAACTTAATGATGCCACAAGGAAAGATCACTTTCCCTTACCCTTTATTGATCAGATGCTCGAGCGACTAGCGAGACATTCTTATTACTGTTTCTTGGATGGTATCTCCGGTTATTTTCAGATTCCCATTGCCCCAGAAGATTAGGAGAAAACCACTTTCACTTGTCCTTATGGCATATTCGCATACCGTCGTATGCCTTTCGGGTTATGCAATGCACTGGCGACATTTCAGAGATGCATGATGGCAATTTTTGAAGATATGGTGGAGGATATCATGGAAGTATTTATGGATGATTTCTCAGTCTTCGGTGATTCATTCGAGCTATGCCTTAGAAATTTGGAACGAGTTTTGGACAGATGCAAGGAAACTAATTTGGTGCTCAGTTTGGGAAAAATGTCACTTAATGGTCAAGGAAGGCATAGTGCTCGGGAGTAAAATCTCACAGAAGGGGATCAATGTGGATAGGGCAAAAGTCGCAACTATCGAAAAACTTCCTCCTCCTATGACACGACCCTTACTTGTATCCCGCAAGTGCACGGGCTTGTCGAAGTAATAAAATTACCATGGTGAGTGGGTAGTCGAATCCAAAGGGAATAGGGATTTGGAACACAAGAATTCGCTATTTAGTTATGCGGTGTACGAAAAGTGATAATCGGTTTGATGAGAGAATTATGGAATCAATTAAAATAAAAGGCAAGAAAGTAAATAGAGAGATGGGAGACAAGAAAGTGCAAGTAAAGGTAGAAGGAGAAAGACTAGCAATAAATGAAATAGGGTATCCGGACAAGTTACCCCTAGGACTTATGCTTCTAGTACAAGACTATGCTATTATACTTTCCTATTAATGTTAATTGAGTCGAGGATATCCTTAAACACATGGTCCCAAACCTAAGGTCAATCGTGACTAACCCCAACACTATGTCCCGGCATTAGGATTCACGTCAACCATTTACTCTGTCGCTCACGCAACTAAGTCCCAGGGGAGTATTTCTACCTAAGCCTAATACTACATGGGATTGCTTTAAGCTTTAGGAATTCGTAGTGATAAAACCTGTTCCTATGTATAGTTCTAACCCTTTGGTCCAGGTGAAAGAACCCTAGTCTAAATTAAGCCCCAGTGCATAGGATTCACGTCAACCCTTCACTCTGTTGCTTGCGTAACTAAGCCCCAGGGGAGTTTATCTACCTAACACTTAAGGATACATTGCTACCTCACAACTCTCCCTCTTAATCCTCTTCAACCTTAAGGAGTCTAACCCTATAAGAGTTGTCATACCTGCAAAGGATAACCTAGATTGCTCTCATCCTTAGTGTCACGGCTAAGGGAAAACAATAGCACAAGATAATTAAAATTGAAACTCGAATTTATTCATCAATAATGGAAAAGCATAATAACAATGTCATAGAAACATAATAATCCTAGGGTTTACAAGTCCGAATACCCACGAGGGGTTAAGCCCCTCATGGAGCTATACATATTCATCAAAATATGAAAGAAAGTATAAAGCAAAAGCATTGATGAAAACCCCCTTGCGTATGGTGTGGCCGTGGTCTTGTGCGGCAGCCGAACGTCGATGACAATGCCGATGGCACACTCCAAACCTCAATGAAGTCCTCTCCAAAACCCTGGCTGCACTCTCCAGAAGTTGGGGAGAAAGTTAGGTCAAAAGATATTTCAAAAGTCTCCTAATCGGGCTTTTATAATGTTGAGTCGCGGCTTTAAATTTGGACTTATCGGGACTTCACACGGCCGTGTGGAATTAACACACGGGCGTGTGAAGTTTCTGTTTGCTGAAAAATTAATTCACATGGCCGTGTGGAATTTCCACACGCCCAAGTGAATTCTCTGGAATTCTGAAATTCGGCCTGAATAGTAGCTTGCTACAGTGTTTTTGCTACATCGAGGGGTTTAGCTCCCGAATCCGTCATTCTTCATCGAGGCCATTGAATTTGGCACACAATCAATGGTAGATCGTGCCGATTGCTTCAAGTCTCCTTCTTGGTAAAGTTCTCCTAAGCTACACGAGTTAGACTTATTGTGAATGCGACTGCCTTTGTGCCCCTTCAAAGAAGGTTGGCACACACTCACAAGTCTAATCTTGTGCCTTGTTCCTTGCTTGGTTCAAAAACTTCCCAACAACGCCGAACACGATCTAACTTCGTTCTTCTTTTCTAAATTGGCTCCACAAACCTACAATGCACAAGAATACACAAATGCACACTATTTAGTAACAAAATTTGATAAAAGACATGTTCATTGTAAGATAATAACGCTTCGCGTTACTATAACACAAGCACTTATCATCCTACTGCTTACCAATTGCTTGACCGCTTACCAAACTGCTTGAGAAGGATGCCCCCTTTGAGTTCAATGATGATTGTATGAATGCCTTCCTCACCCTGAAGAAGAAGCTTATGGAAGCACCAATTATGGTCTCCCCGGACTGGAGTCTGCCATTTGAGTTAATGTGTGATGCAAGTGACTTTGCAGTCGGGGCCGTACTTGGGCAGCGACGAGACAACCATTTTCATCTAGTCTATTATGCAAGCAAAACTTTGAATGATGCCCAGGAGAATTACACCACCACTGAGAAGGAAATGCTCGCAGTCATTTTCGTATTTGATAAATTCCTGTCATATTTAGTGCTATCCAAGGTAATTGTATATACTGATCATTCGGCACAGAAATACCTGTTGAATAAGCCTGACGCCAAGCCTCGTCTAATCCGTTGGGTTCTACTATTACAAGAATTCGATTTGGAGATAAGAGATAAAAAAGGGGCAAAAAACTTAGCAGCTGATCACCTTTCCCGCCTTGAGAACCCATATGAGGGTGACTTGCAAAAAGGAGAAATAAATGACACCTTCCCTGGGGAGCAACTTTGTAGCATACGAATGATTGAGCATGATGAGGCTCCGTGGTTCGCTGACTTTGCGAACTATTTGGTGGCATGAACCTTTCCGAAGTGGGTCACAGCTCAACAAAGAAAAAAATTCTTTGCCGATCTGAAGCACTATACATGGGAGGATCTATTCCTGTTCAGGACTTACTCCAATCAGATTGTGAGAAGGTGTGTATCAAAGGATGAAGGGCATGATATCTTGTTACATTGTCACTCAGGACCTGCTACGTGCCACTACAGTGGGACCAGAACAGCTAAGAAGGCACTTGATGCGGGATTCTATTGGCCCACCATGTTCCAGGATGCGGAGTCATTGGTGCAGCATTGTGATAGGTGTCAGAGAATAGGTAATTTATCAAAAAAAGATGAAATGCCTCAAACCTGGAACCAAGCTTGCGAAGTATTTGATGTGTGGGGAATTGATTTCATGGGTCCATTCCCTAGTTCCCAAGGCAACAAGTATATCTTGGTTGAAGTGGACTATGTCTCCAAGTGGGTGGAGGCCCAGGCCTGCACGTCTTGTGATGCAAGGGTGGTTGTGAAAATTTTTAAAAACATGTTCTCTCGGTTTGGAACTCCCAGGGCAATCATAAGTGATCGGGGAACTCATTTTTGTAACTCTCAGTTCGAAAAAGCTCTTAAACGATACAGGGTATCTCACAGAACATCGACCGCCTATCACGCTCAAACAAGTGGTCAAGTTGAAGTTTTGAACAGGGAGTTGAAGCGGATCCTAGAAAAGAGTGTCAACCACCACCGAAAGGATTGGGTAGATGTCACGATCCTTGCGTGTATCCCGCAAGTGCACGGGTTTGTCGAATTAATAAAATGTACCCTGGTGAGAGGGTAGTCGAATCAACAGGGGATAGGGATTTAGAATATGACATTTCACTAATAAAGCTATGCGGCGTATGGAAAATTAATAATAGGATCAATGAGTGAATATAAAATCAAACAGAATGAAAGACAAGAAATTAAATAGAAAGATGGAAGATGAGAGAGAGCAAGTAAAAGAGAATAGAGGGGACTAGCAATGAATGAATTAGGGTATCCGGACAAGCTACCTCTAGGATCTATGCTTCTAGTGCAGGACTATGCTATTATACTTCCCTATTGATGTTAATTGAGTCGAGGATATCCTAAAACTCACGGTCCCAAACCTAAGGACAACCGTGACTAATCCCAATACTATGCCCCGGTATTAGGATTCACGTCAACCCTTCACTCTGTCACTCGCACGACTAAGCCCCAAGGGAGTATATCTACCTAAACCTCACACTGCGTGGGATTGCTTTAAGCTATAGGGATTCCTAGTGGTAAAACCTGTTCCTATGTGTAGTTCTAACCCTTTGGTCCAGGTGGAAGAACCCAAGTCTAGATTAAGCCCCAGCTCGTAGGATTCACCTCAACCCTTCACTCTGTTACTTGTGTAACTAAGCCCCAGGGGAGTTTATCTGCCTAGCACTTCACTCTATTTCGACCGCTATGAAGTTAAGGAAACGAAGGTAGGGAGAAACCACGTCGGAAGGGAAAGGGGTATATCGCTACCTCACACCTCTCCCTCTCAACCCTCTTGAATCTTAAGTAGTCTAACCCTAAAGGACTTGTCACATCTCCAAAGGGTAACATAAATTGTTCTCAACCCTAGTGTCACGTCCAAGGGAAAACATTAACAAGATGAAATTAAGATTGAAACTCCATTTTTACTCATCAATAATGGAAAAGCATAATAATAATGTCAAAAAAACATAAAAACCATAGAGTTTACAAGTCCGAATACCCTCAAGGGTTTAGCTCCTCATGGAGCTATACATGTTCATCAAAATAGAAAAGAAAGTACAAATCAAAGATATTGATGAAAACCCCCTTGCATATGGTGTGGCCGTGGTCTTGTGCGGCTGTCGAATGTCGGTGACGATGTCGATGACGCGTGCTAAACCTCCACGAAATCCTCTCCAAAACCCTAGCCGCACTCCCCAAAGTTGAAGAGAAAGATAGGTCAAAAGATATCACAAAAGGTCTCCAAAATCCCCTTTTATAATGTTGAATCGCGGCTTTAAAATCGGACTTATCGGGGGGCTTCACACGGCCATGTGGAATTTCCACACGCCCGTGTGAAGTTTCTGTCTGGCTGAAAAATCAATACACACGGCCTTCACCCGCAAGTGCACGGGGTCTACCTTCACCAACACATCTTCCACAATTCCCCTCGGGTGCCTTACTGGTGAGAAACGCGTTTGAATCGCTCACCCGCAAGTGCACGGGGTCACCAAGTAATACCCCTCGCGCGAGCACGAGGGGGTCGTATTCCCAAGGGCCCGAGGAGCTATTCTTACTTCCTTATCACAATGTTGTTTAACCTAGCAATCACTCAAAGGAGATAACTACAAATAATCTACGGATGTATGAAAAGCATACAAATAATAAATACAAATACTGAGGGAAATCAGGGCGAGGGAATGGTCACGGATGAGGATTCCCTCGGGGGCTACTAAAGTGCTAAGGATACCCTAACTAGCATGCACGTGGGTGGTTTGGACCGGGAAACCCTAAATTAGACCAACCCGATGGTCACGGTGTTTGGTCCCTAATCCGGTACAAGTATTGGAATACGGAATTTCTTCCGCCCAAATCCTTGTACGATTGCAATGGGTTTAATGGATTTCCCCAAGCTAGGGTTGAAACACAATCAAGGACAATCCTAACAATTGGAGGGGTACAAATACCCGATGGTCACGGCGTATTCGTACATGTATTCCCTTCCAAGCTTGGTGAGCCTAATACTAGGGCAATGGTCATGCAACCTAGCATTGTCTAGGAATTGACATATAGAGTTCTCATACATATCAAGGCATTCAAGAACCACCAAACAAGGATCTCAAACCAACACACATGCATAAACTAGAAAGGAATCATCCAAAATACACAAGTTCACCCCCAAGGTTCACCTACATCCGGTGACCTTGGGGTTTAGTTGCTCATGATCACAAAGTATGCAAATAAATACATGGAAACAACCAAAAGCATAATAAGAACACTCCCTCAAAGGATCAAGGCCGAATGACGCTTCCAAGGACGCCACCCAAGGAGTGGCTTCCCTTGTCAAACTTCCTCTAAAATCCAAATCGAAGGTGTGGAGTCATCGTCTCGTGCTCTCCCCGTCGTCCTCTCCTCAAGAATCGCCTCCAAAAGCCGGCCTGAAGCTCCCAAAGAAGGTGGTGAAGTCAAGCTTGCTCAAGGTCTACGGCTCTCCCAAAATGACTTCCCAAAACCCTTAAAAACATCATCCAGAGCGTTATGCGGCCCCGTATGCGGCCCCGTATGAGACCCCGCATGCGGGGAGAGAAAATCCCGAGAAAACCCGAAATCGTGTAAGTTGCTACAGAGCCGCTACAGTAAACTGCTACAGTAAACCCGCATGCCAGACCGCATGAACCTCCAGACTTAGCCATTTCGCCAAAGGGTTCGTGCTACAGTGGTTGCTACAGTACCCCCGCTCAGAAACAGTGTTCTCGTCGCCGATTTCTTCTTAAATTCTATCAACGAGCTTGAAGGGGTCACATCAGTACCTGTAACACGAAAGAAACCAATTCAGACCAAAAACGGGTGTCAATTCATAGAAAAAATACGTAATACATACACCCGAATACATGGAAAATACGTATGTTTAGGCGTTTATCAAACATCCCCACACCTAAGCATTTGCTTGTCCCCAAGCAAACACACATAAAGAACAGGGGCACGGTGATAAATGACTAAACATACGACCTCAAGCTCAACGATACAGCACTCCACTAGCACAGGTGAAAAGAAATCTAGAAAGTGAGCTGTACAGTGAGTGATTAAGTAATGGTAGCCCTGTTTTATTCAAAGTGCTTCCGTGAGTGTGTGCTGGCTCCCAACCTTAACCTCCACACCCTGGATTACCCCAGGGGTCCATTCACCCCACATATGGTGAGAGCGGCATTAGACAGCTAAAGACCTCTTCAATACTCAGTTAAAAGTCTTTTGAGTTCCTGAATAAAACTCTAGCACTTAAGCGACTGTGTAAGAAGTTCCAGGGGACGCACCGAGATACTTATTTACCTATTTACAAATACACACTTTTTTTTTTTTTCTGTGAGTCCGGCTAACATAGGCTGCACAAGAAATCTTTCAGAAGGATGCACATGCTGATTAGGCACAAGAGCCACCCAACCTACTCAATTACAGCCTACATAGACGCATTCATGCTGTGCCAGCAGAGGAATACTGCCATATACTCCACTTTTTTTTTTTTTTTTTTTTTACATTGTATCTCAGTCCCTTGGAAACATGTCACAAAAGTTCACTTAAGGCTACAGAAAACGAAAAAGGACCTCAAAAGCTCTTAACAGAATATTGAAGAAAGAATTTAACAGTCTAATACCAAAATCATCATAATGGGTTGGTTGGAGTGTACAAGGTAGGAGCAATCATGATAGAGCATGAAAAAGCACTAAAAATAAAACAGGGCATCATTCAAGCACAGTATAAGAATACAACTCACTTCTATCATTCTTTCAAGCTAGGAAGTACTAAACCCTAAAATCATAGCTATCATCGGTATTCATGCATGCAAAACTAGTAAAGTACCCCATCCCCACACCTAAAGTTGTACATTGCCCTCAATGTACATGAATCAGCAGAGTAAGGTGCGAGATAAAAATATAAACATAGAAATACGGGAATGAGGTAAAGAAACTTCCCCAATTGGTCGATGAGATGAACTCCACGTGTGCCTGGACCGGGGGAAAGTTGTGAGGTGCAAGGGGCGTGAATCCTCTACAATGATTAGTCCTGAAAATAGAGAGGAAACATATCACATCCCAAGAAATAAATAGAGAGCCGGACAAGAAAGCACGAATCAAAAACGGGAAAATACAGTTTAGAAGGGTCAGGACCCTTGCTAACTGAAAAGTACAACAATACAAACCAACAAGTCTAGAAATAAAAACCATAACAAACAACAGAAAAAAAAACTAGAGTGGTGCTGCGAGTCTAGAAATCTGGCGGGAGTGACGGCGCAAGGCACGTGGTAGCTGTGGAGGAGGTGCCGACAGAAGATGAAGCGCCGCGCATGTATGATAAGATCTCGGCCATGCTGCTCTCGATGCGGCCCCGTGATGCGGCTAAATCTCGCACTGATGCTGTCAACACCTCCTGAGAGGTCCCAAGGGTCTGCAACTGCTGACGGACCTCGATGCGGAACTCCGCGAAACTCTCCTCAAGTGATGGTCGACTCCCGCTAGGTGCTGCGTCGGGTACAGGGGCGGACTCTGAATCAGACTCTGATCCTGACTCAGAATCCCAAGAGGTGTCGGGGTCATGGGAACTCGTGCCTCCACTGCGCGGGAGGCGGTAAGTGTCTCCCGACCTCTCAACTATCCCAATATGAAGCAAGATCGACAGACTAAGTGGTGCCACGGTGCTCACAATGCTCATGCCCTGGGTGTGCTCAATCAGTCCTAGGCCCCTGATGATGCGTGTAATATACGGCCCGGCAATTATAGCCCCAAGACGAGTAGAAGTCCCCTGATGCTCAATAAGTCCGGCGAACAGATGGCCCATGTGGATGGGGTACCGCTGAAGAATACTGTACATAATAAGTAGATCGGTACGAGAAACCACCCCAGTAGAATCAGCGCGACCGCTCACACTTCTGGATAGTAGGGCCTGTAAGTACCTGTGAACGGGGTCGGCCATCAAAGAAGCCTTCTTCGAAGATGACGAGCGAGCAATAGACCTCCAAAGGGAACTAGGGGACACCGAGCGTGGGAAGTCACGAGGTAAAGCCCTGAGCTCTGAATCGGCAAGGAACTCATAAGTGTGAAACCCAAGGTAAATGGCCAACTGGTTGTCGGTGATCTTGTGCCGCTTACCAAAGGCTCTGAAAGTAATGGTGCTAGCCTGGCGCAAATGGGGAGCATGCCCGGAGACCTCAAATGTTCTCAACACCTCCAAGGTCAACTCCCGATAAGTGGGCTCATCGATCTCAAGAATATCATCCCATCCATCACAGGAGATGAGGCCTCGAACGGTATCATCAATGTCCAATGTCTTCAAAGCCTCCCAATCGATAACTCGCACCGTACCAAACCTCCTCTTCGACAAAAACGCAAATCTTGCCTTGTGGGCATCATTCTTGAATGTAGGCTCGCAAACGGGTGGTGGAGAGCTTCTCCTAACGCGCTTGGAAGCCACGTGTTTGATCGGCATCCCTACAAGACAAGAGAACCATCATCAAGCCAAAAAAAACTTGAGAAAATTGGTTAATGAAGAACAAAGGCTGATTTTTGGCTAGTGCTACAGTAATTTCGGGGAAATTTTGGTAGAGTTTCTTCTTGTAAAAGTGACAATCTAAATGTACAAAGCTTGAAATTCAAGAGAAATAATTACAAGAAGCATTCACCATGAAAAGCATCATGTTTTCCCATCATTTCAACCATAAAAAACCAAAGAATGAGTGATAGGAACACAAACCTTGAATTAGGGCACCAATGAGAAGATGAAGTGAAAATCGGCTAAAACCTTGATAAAACCTTGAAAATCTTCCAAAATTATGCTTGCTAGGATGAAGAGAGTGTTTGGATGCAAAAAGAATGAAGGAAAATGGTGGAGAGATGAAGGAGAAAAGAAAAGAAGTTTGATGAAAATTGAGTGAATAGTGAGGGAGTGAAGTGAAGAGAAGGTGATAAGGGCCGGGAGACCATGCGGCCCCCTATGCGGCCGCATGGTTGCCCGGATGGCTCTCGGGAAAAACCATGCGGCCTGCTATGCGGCCGCATACTTCTCTGGAATTTTCATGCGGCCTGCTATGCGGCCGCATACTTCTCTGGAATTTGTATGCGGCCCCTCATGCGGCCGCATGGTAGGCAGCATAAGGTCCAGGAAATTTTTAGCTCAAGATCTCAAACTAGCACTCAAAAATCACATGAAAACAAAGCCGAAAACACTCAAAAATCATTAAAAACATGGAGAATGAGGCACCAACACTCAAGAAAAAATACAAAGATCATGAAATCTATGGTGCAACAAGATGAAATAAATTATGGAATTCGGCTAAACAACAACCACAAGCACAAAGATCAACAAGACTCAAACTCACAAGCACCACAAAAAATACGAAAAATACCCAAACACAACAACAACAACTAAGAAGAAAAAAATAAGTGCAATGAATTTAAAGACTTGGGTTGCCTCCCAAGAAGCGCTTTTTTAATGTCTTTAGCTCGACATGGTTTACCTCAATTCAGGGTGGAACAAAGGGGTGAGAGATACCTCCAAATTTTGATGAAGAGTTGTTACCCGGAAAGTAATGTTTCAACCGGTGCCCATTGACTTTAAACGTCCCATGTTGTGGGTGAGATATCTCGACGGCGCCATGAGGGAATACTTGCGTGACTGTATATGGCCCGTGCCATCGCGATTTTAATTTCCCCGGGAAAAGTCTCAACCTTGCATTGAAAAGAAGAACATGATCCCCACTTTGGAAGCACTTAGGTTGCTTTATGTGCCGGTCGTGGTATTCCTTCATCTTCTCTTTGTACCGGACTGAAGTTTCATATGCCAAAGCTCGCCATTCTTCTAACTCATTCAGCTGAAATTTTCGCTTGTTACCACAAAGATGGGGGTCGAAATTTGAGTTGCTTTATTGCCCAATATGCTCTGTGCTCAAGTTCCACCGGCAAATGACATGCCTTTCCATAAACAAGTCGGTAGGGCGTTGACCCAGTAGGGGTCTTGAATGCAGTTCTGTATGCCCAAAGTGCATCCTCGAGCTGGTCTGCCCAATTTTTCCGGTGGTGGCTGACAGTTTTTTCCAGAATCCTCTTCAACTCCCTATTCGACACTTCCACTTGACCACTTGTTTGAGGATGATAGGCGGTTGACGTCCTGTGAAATACCCCGTATCGTTTAAGGGCTTTTTCGAACTGAGAGTTGCAAAAATGTGTTCCCCGGTCACTTATGATTGCCCTAGGAGTTCCAAACCGAGAGAACAATTTTTTTAAAAATTTCACAACCACCCTAGCATCACAAGATGAGCAGGCCTGGTTCTCCACCCACTTGGAGACATAGTCCACTGCGACCAAGATATACTTGTTGCCCTGGGAACTAGGGAATGGACCCATGAAATCTATCCCCCACACATCGAACACTTCGCAAGCTTGGTTCCAATTTTGAGGCATTTCATCACGTTTTGATAAATTACCCGCTCTCTGACACCGATCACAATGTTGCACCACTGACTGCGCATCATAGAACATGGTAGGCCAGTAGAACCCTGCATCAAGTACCTTTTTAGCTGTTCTGGTCCCACTGTAGTGGCCCCCAGTAGGACCCGAATGACAATGTAACAAGATATCATGCCCCTCGTCCACTGAGACACACCTTCTCACAATTTGGTCGGAGCAAGTCCTGAATAGGAATGGATCCTCCCATGTATAGTGTTTCAGGTCGGCGAAGAATTTTTTTCATTGTTGAGGTGTGAGCCACTTTGCTAAGGTTCTTGCCGCCAAATAGTTCGCAAAGTCAGCGAACCACGGAGCCTCATCCTGCTCAATTACTCTTATGCTGCAGAGTTGCTCCCCAGGGAAGGTGTCATTTATTTCTCCTTTTTGCAAGACACCCTCATATGGGTTCTCAAGGCGTGAGAGGTGATCAGCTGCTAGGTTCTCTGCCCCCTTTTTATCTCTTATCTCCAAATCGAATTCTTGCAACAGTAGAACCCAACGGATTAGACGAGGCTTGGCGTCGGGCTTACTCAACAGGTACTTCAATGCCGAATGATCAGTATACACAATCACCTTGGATAGTAGTAGATATGACCGGAATTTGTCAAATGCGAAAACCACCGCGAGCATTTCCTTCTCAGTGGTGGTGTAGTTTTCCTGAGCATCGTTCAAAGTTTTGCTTGCATAATAGACAGGATGGAAATGGTTGTCTCGTCGCTGCCCAAGTACGGCCCCCACTGCGAAGTCACTTGCATCACACATTAACTCAAACGGTAGATTCCAGTCCGGGGAGACCATGATCGGTGCCTCCACAAGCTTCTGCTTCAGGGTGAGAAAGGCATTCATACAATCGTCATTGAACTCAAAAGGGGCATCCTTCTCAAGAAGTTTTGTAAGCGGTCGAGCAATTGATGAGAAGTCTTTCACAAATCTTCGATAAAACCCAGCGTGCCCCAAAAAGCTTCTGATTGCTTTAACTGAGGTAGGAGGACGAAGTTTTTCGATGGTTGCAACTTTGGCCTTATCCACCTCAATCCTTTTTTTTAAGATTTTATGCCCGAGCACTATTCTTTCCTTGACCATGAAGTGACATTTTTCCCAACTGAGCACCAAATTGGTTTCTTCGCATCGGATCAAAACCCGTTCCAGATTTCTAAGGCAAAGCTCGAATGAGTCACCAAAGACCGAGAAATCATCCATAAACACTTCCATGATATCCTCCACCATATCCTCGAAAATTGCCATCATGCATCTCTGAAATGTCGCTGGTGCATTGCATAACCCGAAAGGCATACGACGGTATGCAAATGTGCCATAGGGACAAGTGAAGGTTGTTTTCTCCTGATCTTCTGGAGCAATGGGAATCTGAAAATACCCGGAGAGACCATCCAAGAAACAGTAATAGGAATGTCCCGCTAGTCGCTCAAGCATCTGATCGATGAAGGGTAAGGGAAAGTGATCTTTCCTCGTGGCATCATTGAGTTTCCTGTAGTCAATGCATACCCTCCAACCTGTGACAGTTCTGGTAGGAACAAGTTCATTCTTTTCATTAGCAATGACTGTCATCCCTCCTTTCTTAGGTACCACTTGCACTGGGCTCACCCATGCACTGTCCGAAATGGGATAAATAATGCCTGCATCCAAAAGTTTAATGACTTCATTCCTTACAACCTCTTTCATGTTAGGGTTGAGTCTCCGTTGGGGAATTGCCCGAGGTCGATGATTGTCCTCCATGAGGATCTTATGAGTGCAAAAAGATGGACTAATTCCCTTAATATCCGAGATTTTCCACGCAATCGCCGTTTTGTGTCTTTTAAGCACATCAAGAAGCTGCTCCTTCTGCCTAACAGTGAGATCCGAGGCAATAATGACTGGAAGCTTGGATCCCTTTTCCAAGAAAGCATATTCCAAATGTTCGGGGAGAGGTTTTAACTCTAATTCTGAGGGTTCCTCAATTGATGACTTCTGCTTCCCATAATTCCCGAGATCAAACTATTCGGCGTCAGTGTAGTCCCCCACACCTGGGCCAACAACGCCTAACACCTCTTCCACACATTGAAGCGCATTTTCAATCACACCTGCATTATCCTCTGGCACATAGGAAATTGCCTCTGAACAGTCAGTTCGAGTTTGATCTGCAACACTCTCAATAGGTACCAAAGAATCAGCAGGATAATCAACATCTTCTCTTAGCCCACGATTAGAAGCTTCAGGTTGGTGGTTTGGTGCGCAGGTTTCAGTTACCGGTCGTTCCACAATAGATTCCAAATATCGGCCAAACACAGCCTGAGCCCCGTGTTCTTCAACGGTTGTAGCGGCCCTGGCATCTTCCGGCGTTCTTATCCACTGTTCAGTGTTAGGGCACATCTCATCCAACCCATATGGCACATTCGAATAAGGGAAAAATGGTTCCTGTGGATAATAATTGTAAGCCCACGCGTTAGTCGAAGCCATGGTTTAAAGAGAGAAACAAAATGAACAAGAACGAAAGAAAAAAAAAAATGGAAAATATACAAGAATGGTAAAAACGAACAAAAGCAAAAATGGTCAAATCAACACGTTTTAAGTTTTCCGAATATTCCTCGAAAGTCCCCGGCAACGGCGCCAAAAACTTGGTGAGAAACGCGTTTAAATCGCTCACCCGCAAGTGCACGGGGTCGCCAAGTAATACCCCTCGCGCGAGCACGAGGGGGTCGTATTCCCAAGGGCCCGAGGAGCTATTCTTACTTCTTATCACAATGTTGTTTAACCTAGCAATCACTCAAAGGAGATAACTACAAATAATCTACGGATGTATGAAAAGCATACAAATAATAAATACAAATACTGAGGGAAATCAGGGCGAGGGAATGGTCACGGATGAGGATTCCCTCGGGGGCTACTAAAGTGCTAAGGATACCCTAACTAGCATGCACGTGGGTGGTTTGGACCGGGAAACCCTAAATTAGACCAACCCGATGGTCACGGTGTTTGGTCCCTAATCCGGTACAAGTATTGGAATACGGAATTTCTTCCGCCCAAATCCTTGTACGATTGCAATGGGTTTAATGGATTTCCCCAAGCTAGGGTTGAAACACAATCAAGGACAACCCTAACAATTGGAGGGGTACAAATACCCGATGGTCACGGCGTATTCGTACATGTATTCCCTTCCAAGCTTGGTGAGCCTAATACTAGGGCAATGGTCATGCAACCTAGCATTGTCTAGGAATTGACATATAGAGTTCTCATACATATCAAGGCATTCAAGAACCACCAAACAAGGATCTCAAACCAACACACATGCATAAACTAGAAAGGAATCATCCAAAATACACAAGTTCACCCCCAAGGTTCACCTACATCCGGTGACCTTGGGGTTTAGTTGCTCATGATCACAAAGTATGCAAATAAATACATGGAAACAACCAAAAGCATAATAAGAACACTCCCTCAAAGGATCAAGGCCGAATGACGCTTCCAAGGACGCCACCCAAGGAGTGGCTTCCCTTGTCAAACTTCCTCTAAAATCCAAATCGAAGGTGTGGAGTCGTCGTCTCGTGCTCTCCCCGTCATCCTCTCCTCAAGAATCGCCTCCAAAAGCCGGCCTCAAGCTCCCAAAGAAGGTGGTGAAGTCAAGCTTGCTCAAGGTCTAGGGCTCTCCCAAAATGACTTCCCAAAACCCTTAAAAACATCATCCAGAGCGTTATGCGGCCCCGTATGCGACCCCGCATGCGGGGAGAGAAAATCTCGAGAAAACCCGAAATCGTGTAAGTTGCTACAGAGCCGCTACAGTAAACTGCTACAATACCGTATGCTACAGAGGGATAAACCTACCGGTTGCTTCAATGAATTTGAGTAATACGCTTTCCAACCGAAGTACATCCTCCTCATGCTTCTCATCCATCTGAAATTCTTCTATAGGTGCTTCCCATTGCTGTCCATCAATATTCCATAAATGGTTCGGGTAGCTCCATTGATTTGGATGATGTGTGCTGCGATATTGGTTGCTTTGTTGTTGTTGTGCAGAAATAAGTCTATCAAGTTTTCCACTGAAATCTTCAATCTGAAAATATAACTTTGTAATTGGATCAATCATCATTCAAGTACCTTACAAGAAAAATTAACACAAGTCAAAATAAAACAAATTAGAACGGTGGAAGAAAAAGAAAGTATGAAATAGATAAGATAACAAAAATGATAAATGGCTAGAGCAACAAAGTCCTAGCATTCCTAGTATCCTATTCCCCGGCAACGGCGCCAAAAACTTGACACACCCCTTTGCGTGTGTGTACCGCAAGTGCACGGGTTGTCGAAGTAATAATTACCCTGGTGAGTAGGGTAGTCGAATCCACAGGGAACAGGGCTACTAGTACTAACTTCTTCTCTGCAATCTAGCCTAATGACCACTGTGATTTTGTGGTGATCTAGTGTGCATAGAAATTAATACCAGAGATGAATAGGCAAAAGGTAAATAAAGGGAGATCTCAATCAATAAAGATGAGATACCCGGGCAATGCTCCCCCTAGGTTCTATCATGAAGTGCAAGACTAACTAAATGCTTCTAAACTGAGTTCTATGAGTCCAGGTAATCCAAGAATAATCGGTCCCTGCCTCCAGGCCACCGATACTAGTCCCCTATAAGGTCCCGGCGGAGAAATCGCTCAATCTCAACACCTCACACCCCATATGACCGCAATAAGCTTTAGAGATACCTAAAAGTGAAACCGATTCCTAAAATTAGACCTAACCCTATTTCTAGGCGGAAGATCCCTAACCCCCTACAAGGTCCCGGTGGAGAAATCTCTTAATCTCACACCTCACACCAAATATGGTTGCATAGATCTTAGGGAATACGGAGATAGGAAACACTTAATCGGAAGGGAAAGGGGACACTCCACTATCTCATGACTCACCCTCTCAACCCTCTTCAATCTCATATGTTCTAACCCTAATGGAGACCTCTCTCTCACCAAGGCAACAAATCAAGCATACCAAACAACCATACGAATCAATAAGGCATGCAAGCAATGATAAAACAAGATTGAAACTCAAATAAACTCGGATTTAAAAGAAAGCATAAAGAAAGTCAATACATGAATCGAAACCTAGGGTTCACATGCCCAAGTATCTACTAGGGTTTAGCCCTCCATGGGGCTTATTACAAAGCAAAACATAACACAATGAAAAGCAATGTAAACCATGGAAATAAACCCCCTTGAATTCGTGACGATGGCCTTGATGGGTCGCTCAACGTCTTGAAGGATCCTTCTCCGAAGCTAGGTCGCCAATGACTCCCTCGATGCTATGACGGAGGAAAGAACTATCAAAGTTGGTGAAGAACGGCCCTCCAATTCGGCAAAGACCTCCTCCTCAAACCCTAGCCGCTTCTCCTCTCAAAAGCCACACAAAAAGATCTCAAAAGAATCGGTGAAACGGCCTATTTATAAGTCTGAATCGCGCCAGTCACGTGTCTTCACGCGACCGCGTGAGATCCCACGCGATCGCGTGGGATTTTGACGCGGCCGCGCGAACAGTAATTCCGCTACAGTACTGCTACAGTGAAATGAACAGTGTTTTTGCTACAGTACTCTTCATAACCATGATCCAAACTCTCTCATCTTGAGGCCACATGGTCGGGCACACGTCCATATGGTGAGTTATAAGACTTCTCCTCCTTCGAATCATCATTTGAGAGCTTGAACTATCTTCACACAAGTTGGGACATGAAGGTGTGACTGCCCTTGTGCCCTTCCATCACACAAATTATCTTGAATTATTCAGGAAGTTGGCACACACCCTCATGTGCATGATCCCCTCTTGTGCCTTGACACTTGTGTTGTACAAAAGCTCCCAACAATACGTTTTTATAACCCATCTTTGCTTCCTTTTCCTCCTTTAACACTTCCACAACCTAATTGCATAAAAGAACACCAAAATACACTTTATGAGACATAATCAATGGTAAAATGATGCTCAATGTATGTAAAATAAGTCGGTAAAACATGTATAATCAAGCACTTATCATTCTTCCACCCCGGATTGTAAGTTCCACTGTACGGGTTGCCTTGGCCTTGTCCTCTATAAGCATTACCAACAAAATCAGCCTGCTCTACCGCACTAGTACCTCCAATAGCAATCTGACAATCACTTGAAGCGTGACCTCCCCCACAACCGTTACATGTACTGATGGCCTCAACTCTTGGTGAAGCTAAAGCATCGAGCTTCTTACTTAATGACTCTACTTGTGCCGCTAAAGATGTAACCACGTCAACTTCATGAATTTTGACAACCTTCTTTTTGTCCCTTGAATTCCATTGATAGCTATTCATAGCCATCTCCTCTACAAGGTGTTGGGCTTCACCGAGAGTCTTGCTTCCTAGAGTTCCTCCGGCCGCCGCATCTAAGAGTTGCTTGGTACTCGGATTTGACCCGTTGTAGAATGTGTGAATGATCATCCACTCGGGAAATCCATGTTGCGGGCACTTGTGAAGGAGCTCCTTGAACCTATCCCATGTCTCGAATAGAGACTCCAATTCCATTTGCATGAAGGATGATATTTCATTCCGGAGCCTTGCAGATTTTCCCGGCGGAAAGTATCTAGCCAAGAATGCCTCGGCTATCTCCTCCCACGTAGTGATGGATGCTCTCGGTAATGAATGAAGCCAATGTCTTGCTTTTTCCTTCAATGGAAATGGTAAGGCTCTCAAACGAATTGCGTCGTCCGTTACACCATTAATCTTCAACATGTCACACACTTCGAGGAAATTCTCTATATGACTGTTGGGATCTTCATCGGCCAACCCATTAAATTGTACGGACTGTTGCAACATCTGTATGAATGACGGCTTCAACTCAAAATTCATAGCCGTGATTGGGGGCTTCACAATGCTCGATTGGGTCCCCATGACTGCGGGTTTAGCAAAATCTAACAATGTCCGTTGTTGTTCATTATGTTCTGCCATTGTTTCTGACCCTTCTGTCTTAATATCGGCTTGATTTGAAGCTTCTTGCACAGGTTCCTTCCCCTTGTGATGTGTTTTTCGTCGAATGTCCGGGTCTCCTTCAACAAGAATCGAAGGGTTCCCACGGGTCATAACCTGTAACCGAAAACCAAGAAAAGAAAAATACGAACAATGATAGATAAATAAAATATGAAATAGAATGCGAAGTGAATAACTAAAATAGTGAAAAACAAATATCTAAAACGCCTATTCCCCGGCAACGGCGCCATAAACTTGACACGACCCCTTGCGTGTATCTCTCAAGTGCACGGGTTTGTCGAAGTAATAAAATGTACCCTTGTGAGAGGGTAGTCGAATCCATAGGGAATAGGGATTTAAAATATGAGATTTCACTAATAAAGCTATGCGGCTTATGGAAAAACAATAATAGGATCAATGAGTGAATATAGAATCAAACAGAATGAAAGACAAGAAATTAAATAGAAAGATGGAAGATGAGAGAGAGCAAGTAAAAGAGAATAGAGGGGACTAGCAATGAATGAAATAGGGTATCCGGACAAGCCACCTCTAGGATCTATGCTTCTAGTGCAGGACTATGCTATTATACTTCCCTATTGATGTTAATTGAGTCGAGGATATCCTAAAACTCACGGTCCCAAACCTAAGGACAACCGTGACTAATCCCAACACTATGCCCCGGTATTAGGATTCACGTCAACCCTTCACTCTGTCGCTCGCACGACTAAGCCCCAGGGGAGTATATCTACCTAAACCTCACACTGCGTGGGATTGCTTTAAGCTCTAGGGATTCCTAGTGGTAAAACCTATTCCTATGTGTAGTTCTAACCCTTTGGTCCAGGTGGAAGAACCTTAGTCTAGATTAAGCCCCAGCGCGTAGGATTCACTTCAACCCTTCACTCAGTTACTTGTGTAACTAAGCCCCAGGGGAGTTTATCTGCCTAGCACTTCACTCTATTTCGACCGTTATGAAGTCACTCAACCCTCTTCAATCTTAAGTAGTCTAACCCTAAAGGAGTTGTTACACCTCCAAAGGGTAACCTAAATTGTTCTCAACCCTAGTGTTACGTCTAAGGGAAAACATTAACAAGATGAAATTAAGATTGAAACTCAATTTTTATTCATCAATAATGGAAAAGCATAATAACAATGTCAAAGAAACATAAAAATCATAGAGTTTACAATTCCGAATAACCTCAAGGGGGTTTAGCTCCTCATGGAGCTATACATGTTCATCAAAATAGAAAAGAAAGTACAAATCAAAGACATTGATGAAAACCCCTTTGTATATGGTGTGGCCGTGGTCTTGTGCGGCCGTTGAACGTCGGTGACGATGCCGATGATGCATGCTAAACCTCCACGAAATCCTCTCCAAAACTCTAGCCGCACTCCTCAAAGTTGAAGAGAAAGATAGGTCAAAAGATATCACAAAAGGTCTCGAAAATCCCCTTTTATAATGTTGAGTCGCGGCTTTAAAATCGGACTTATCGGGGGCTTCACACAGCCGTGTGGAATTTCCACACGCCCGTGTGAAGTTTCTGTCTGGCTGAAAAATCAATTCACATGGCCGTGTGGAATTTCCACACGCCCATGTGAATCCTCTGAAACCCTGATTTTCGATAGAAAATGAACAGTTTCTTGCTACAGTGTTTTTACTACAGTGACAAGTTATAGTGCTGCTAGAGTAACTCGCCAAAACGCTCCCGAATCCGTTGTTCTTCATTGAGGCCATTGATTGGGCACACAAATAATGGTAGGTTGTGCCGATTGCTTAAAGTCTCCTTCTTGGTGAAGTTCTTCTAAGCTACACGAGTTAGACTTATTGTGAATGTGACTGCCTTTGTGCCCCTCCAAAGGAGGTTGGCACACACTCACAAGTCCAAGCTCGTACCTTGTTCTGTACTTGGTCCGAAAACTTCCCAACATCGGCGAACATGACCTAATTTCGTTCTTCTTCTCCAATTTATCTCCGCAAACCTTCAATGCATTAGAGTACACAAATACACACCATTTAGTGATAAAAACTGATAAAAGATATGCTCAATGTAAGATAATAATGCTTCGCGGTACTATAACAAAAGCACTTATCAGCAGACCAGCTCGAGGATGCACTTTGGGCATACAGAACTGCATTCAAGACTCTCACTGGATAATGCCCTACCGGCTAGTCTATTGAAAAGCATGTCATTTGCCAGTTGAATTAGAACACAGAGCATATTAGGCAATAAAGCAACTCAATTTCGACCCCCATCTTTGTGGTCACCAAAGAAAATTTCAACTGAATGAGTTTGATTGAATCGATCCGCAAGCGCACGGGTCGCCAAGTAATACCTCGCACAAAAGCACGAGGGTCGTATTCCACGGGGTTAAGGAGCTACTCTTACTCCTCCATCGCCTATTATCTAACCTAACAACACAAGCATGGATGTTTGTTCTACTAAAGCAAAGAGATAAATACGATATGATTAAACAGATTTAAAAGCATACAATGTGGTTGCAAGTGCTACAATGAAGAGTAAAGGCCTATGGATGTGGATCCCCTTGAGGGGTCATCATGATACATGGATGAAGGATGAAAGGTAGCTTGGTTGATTTAGACCGAAGGATCTCAAGATTAGATCAACCCCAATTTCTCGGCGATTGAACCCTAATCCCATACGGATATTGGTTGGAATCTCTTCCTAACCAACATCCCTACGATTGCATTAAGTACAAGGAGATCCCAAAATAAAGATACACTAAACCCTAGTCTATCCTTAAAGCTCGGAGGGCTATCGACACCCAATTTCTCGGTGTGCCAATACAAGTAACCCCTTTTAATTCATTAATGACCTAATACACGTGAGTAGGTCACGTCTACGTGTATAATTCAAGAAAGAACTACGGATCTCTCCATGTGGTAGTTCTAGACATGAGGCACAATGAACTAAATCTTAAACCAAACCAAGCTTACAATTAAGTAAAGATCATCCAAAATACATGATAAACCCCCCAAGGTTCACCAACATCCGGTGGCCTTGGGGGTCTAGTGTGCCATCAAGCAAGTAACAACAAAAATACAAAGTAAATCACTTAAAAAGCTCATAAATGACACTCCCTAGATGAAATGATGAAGGAGGAGGTGGAGGTCCGGCCAAATGACGCTTTCCTCCGTCCAAGAGATGCCGAATGACGCTTCCCCTTGTCTTGGATCCTTGCCTCCTTGATGGTGAAGCTTCTCCCCTTCAAAATGATGTTCTTGCCTCCTTCCTTGGCTCCAAATCGTCGTCTCTTCAAAGATTTCTTCGTTTCTTTCCTTTAGATGCCGGCCAAGAAGTCCCCTTTGTGTGCCCTAAAAACCTCTATATATACTCCCGCAGGATCCCGGGGTGGATAGATCCATCCCGGGGTGGATAGATAGGCAAAAATAGGGCAAAACCTGTCTCATGTGGGGGTGCATCCCGGGGTGGATGAATGGATCCCGGGGTGGATAGGGGGCCGTGAGGGCTAGTTGAAAACTACTGTCTTTTGATGCTCACGGCCCCTTATACGGCCCCGTATGCTGCAGTACTCCAGCACCCTGATTCTTCATCCTTTTTTCGCCCAAATCGTATTATCATGTTCCTCATGGCTCCTCCATGCCCTACAACATAAATAATGCTCAATTAAGCATAAAACGGGCATCCATTCATATAAAAACACATGCTAAGTGAACAAAATATGTATGTTAAAACACATACATTTAGACACTTATCAAACATCCCCACACCTAAGCGTTTGCTTGTCCCCAAGCAAACAAATCATGAAAAACAAAGGGAATGATAAGTGGCTAAATGTACATCTCCGGCTCAAACAAATACGAGATTATACAAGTATAGAAAAATGATATACAGATGTTGAGTTACAGTCAATACGTACAACAAACAGATCCTGTCTCACCTCTTATATGTCTGTACAGTGTAAGTGAATCTTTCATCTCATTTGCCCTGACATGGTCTAGCCCTATGACTTCAATCAGTACAGCTCTATATGCTAATCACTCCACAAGTACAGAGTACTAAGTCTTAAAAAGCTAAGTGCCACTCCAATGAACAATTAAGATCCTTCTAATTCTACAACTTGAAACTAAATCCCATTTCGACTCACAAACTCAACTCAAGTAGGCAGTCTAAGTGATCACTAGGGTTATTTTTATTTATATGTATAAACACTTTTTTTTTTTTTTTTTTTTTTTTTTTTTTTTTTTTTTTTTTTTTTTTTTTTTTTTTTTTTCGAGTCCGCCTAACGTAGACCGCACAAAAATCTTTCTGGAGGATGCACATGCTGGTTAGGCACAAGAGTCACCCAACTACTCGATTACAGTCTACATAGACGCATTCATGCTCCATTAGCAGAGGAATACTGACATAGACTCTTTTTTTTTTTTTTTTATTTTATTTTATTTTTTTTTTTTATTTTTTTACATACTCTAGATCACACCTTTAGACTGCACTACAAGTAACAAACCTAGGATTAGCTCAACAAGACTTAGAAGTTCTTAAGAGTTCATTGAAGGATAGAACTTAGTAGTCTAAGGCTAAGTACTCAAACTTGTGTGTTAGGCATACAAGAGAGTTAAGAAAGTCAAGCAGGCTATTCCCAGGGCATCAACAAAAGACTCAGTGCACAGAACAATACTAGAGGTGAAACAGGATTCAATAGAGCACAACAAGAAAAAATGTAACTCACATCAATCATTAATTCACACTTGAAGAATCTCACAAGAAAGTAACAAGCCATCATTGATGACACTAGCATGTAAAGTTGACCTAATACATGTAGATACACCCATCCCCACACCTAGTGTTGTACATTGCCCTCAATGTACACTAATCATGAAAAGAGAGGCAATATACACAATAATAACAAAGGAGGAGGGTGAAAACGAACTTCCCCGGTTTATTTGGTAAAAATGGCAAAGTGTGACCCGACAAAAGTGTACGGCGAGCTCTACATGTCGGGCCCGGCTTCCACAAAATGTGGAGATGCTCACCAAATTCCCTTCAATGCCCTGCAAAGCGCAAGGGCAAAACCATCATTCCAAAAAAAAATAAAACAAGAAAGATTAATACTAGGGAGCGGTCAAACACACAACTAAATAAAAGCAAACAGAGTTCTACAAAGTGTTGCTCAGGGTATAACCCTTCCCAACTTATTCAAAACAAACAAACACACATGCAGAAAATAAAGAAAACAACAATAAAAGAAACAACATGCTGCTAAAAGAGAAATAAGTGTCCATGCTCAAGGATGAAACGGCTCGTCGATAACAGGTGGGACAGGTGTGTCGGCGCAGGATGCGGTGCCAGTCCGTGAAGATGAACCGCGAGCAGAGATGGTAAACTGGCGAAAGTCCTCGGTGAGCAGGCGCTGACCCTCTATGATCTGGTACAGCTGTCCGCGCATCTCACGCTGCTCGTGACGGATGGCCTGAATATCGCCCTCCATTCCTCGCAACCTAGCTTCGAAGCCCGATGATGATGTGGTGCCAGGAGTGGGAGTGGGCGTGTCATCAGGATCGGAGTCAGTGTCTGCTGGCAAACTGGACTCCCCGGCCGATGACTGTCGGGAAAGTCGGTAGCGGGTACCTCTCTTTTCAACTAGACCAACAGCAAGCAAGACATTCGCGCCAAGGGCCGCAGCACCACCCACAATCGTCATATCACGAGCGCGGTCCAACAATTTCATACCGCGAATCAACCTGGTGATGTACGGACCCAAGAAAATAGCACCTAACCGCGCGCACTGTGCGTGATGAATAAATGCTTCCGCCACAAGATGCCCAAGGTGAAGGGGGCACTGCTCAAAAATCCCAAACAAAATCAGTAGATCAGAATTGGACACCACTCCAGTACTATCCTTTCGGCCCCCTATGGAGCGAGTAATCAGGGCATGTACATATCTCATGATAGGATCAGCAATCCGGGATGCCTTGCGAGTGTTTTTAGTGTCGCCTGAGGCTATGGTGGCCCAATATTGATTCGCATTCACATGCGGTGGAAAATCGATCCGGATTTGGCCAATCGGAATGGAGTTCATGTATTCCTCGTCATAGACCCCCAAGTAACTTGCAAATTCGACGTGAGTCAACTCGCGAAGTCTTCCAAAAGCTTGGAAGCGAATAGTCCCCTGTTTCTGACAAATGATGCGTCGCCGGTCTTGTTGTGCCTCAAAGGTGCTCAAAACCTCCAAAGTGAGCTGTCGGTATGTTGGTTCGTCGATAGTAAATAAATTCACCCAACCATTTTGAGATAGAACCTCCCTCACTTGGTCGGCAATTCCAATCTCTTCCAAAAAATTCCAATCAATATGTCGGACGGTGCCAAAGGGTTTAGTCTTCAATATTTCGTAATGTGCCATGTGAAGGGGGTGCGAGAATGTAGGTTCCTCGGGAATTTGTGTTGAAGCTCTTGGACGTTTTGAAGCAACCCGCTTGATGTTTGGCATCCCTACAACACATAAGATCCTCATCAAGCCTAAACCAATCCAATACCACACCGAAAATAACACAAGAAGCAAGAAACAAATGAAAAATGGCCATGAATAGGGTCCATACGGCCGTATAGGGGGCCGTATGGACACTATTCATGGTGGAGCATTTCATTACCATCATGAAAATCGAAAAATTTTTACAAGAATTCAATGGAAATTGAACAAACAACAATCACATCACCAACACATGATAAAAGCATGAATTTATCCACCAAAAAGCTCCATGAACTCAAGAGAAAATGAGAAAGAGAAATCTAGGGCACCAAAAAGCTTACCGGTGAATCCTTGGTGGAACTTGCTTGAAACTCTTGGTAAATCACTAGATCGAGGTCTCAAAATGTCTAGGAGGTGATCTAGAACGAAAAATGGAGAGATTTGGTTGAGAAATGATGGAAAAAGGAGTGGAGAAATGATGGAGATGAAAGGGAAATGGAGAAGAAGACTTAAAGGGCCAAATAATGGGGAGGGTTTAGGTGCTAGGCCGAGCCTCACGGCCCCTCTCACGGCCGTGAGGGGGGCCGTGAAGGCTAGTACAAACTCCCAGCCCGCGAGTAAAAAAAACACTCACGGCCCCCTATACGGCCGTGAGGGGGGCCGTGAACTCTAGTGTATTTTCACTGGAGAATCGTTCACGGCCTCCCTCACGGCCCCTTTAGGGCCGTGAGGACCTGGGGAGGCTGGTTTGGGGTCTCAACACAATCTAAAACTCTCCGGAAAAGTAATAACATGATCCAAGGCACCTCCTACTCGGAAGAAATACGCAAAAGACTCGAATAAACTCATAAATTGACAATACAACAAGTAGGCACAACAAGGAAAAATATAAAACAACACACATGATGAGAGCAAAGATTTTGAGGATGGACTTATTCAAATGCAAAACACATAAGGAAACTAGCACAATGCAAAGTAGATAAGAACAACTAAAATATGAAAATTGAATTTAAAACCCCCGAACACTTGGGTTGCCTCCCAAGAAGCGCTTGTTTAACGTCACGAGCCTGACGTACCTTCTTTCTTACCTCAAGGGGGTTCAAAAAGCTTTCGGTTACCCCCGGTCCCCGTTGAATCGTTATTGTTGAAGTAACATTTCAGTCTCTGTCCATTCACCTTGAAGGTACCTTTTTCTGGGTGAGTGACCTCCACTGCTCCATGCGGGAAGACTTGAGTAACAGTGTATGGGCCCGACCAACGCGATTTTAGCTTTCCGGGAAACAGTCTCAACCTAGAATTGAAAAGTAACACTTGGTCTCCTTCTTGAAATTGTTTTGGATGTTTGATGTGCCGGTCATGGTACTCCTTCACTTTTTCTTTGTAGAGCTTTGAATTCTCATATGCATTAAAACGCCATTCATCCAACTCATTCAGTTGTAGCTTCCTCTTGCTTCCTGCAAGAGTAAAATCAAGATTTAGAAATTTAATTGCCCAATAAGCTTTGTGTTCAAGTTCAACTGGTAAGTGGCATGCTTTCCCATAAACTAGCCTATAAGGGGTAGCCCCTATAGGAGTTTTGTATGCAGTTCTGTAGGCCCAGAGAGCGTCATCCAAGTGTTCCGCCCAGTCTCTCCGGTTTTGACTCACCACTTTCTCAAGTATTCGCTTTAAGTCTCGATTGGACACTTCTACCTGCCCACTAGTTTGTGGATGATAGGGTGTCGCCATCTTGTGGTGTACACCATATCGCTTCAAGATTTTTGTGAATTGGGCATTGCAGAAGTGTGTGCCTCTGTCACTGATGATTGCGCGTGGTGTGCCAAACCTGGAGAACAGTTTCTTCAAAAATTTTACCACCACCCTAGCATCACTTGTTTGCAAGGCTTGTGCTTCCACCCATTTGGATACATAGTCTACTGCCACAAGGATGAACTTAAACCCATGGGAGCTAGGAAATGGTCCCATAAAGTCAATCCCCCAGACGTCAAAGACTTCACAAGCTTGATTCCAATTCTGGGGCATCTCATCTCTACGAGATATGTTGCCAACCCGTTGACAACGATCGCAAGATTGTATGAATTTTTGGGTATCTTGAAATAATGATGGCCAATAGAAACCTGCATCAAGGATCTTCTTTGCAGTCCGGTTCGCATTGTAGTGGCCTCCAGTAGGCCCTGAATGACAATGTTTCAAGATGCTAAGGCCCTCCGGTCGGGATACACATCTTCGAGCAACTTGATCGGCACAAGTTCGGAATAAGTAGGGGTCTTCCCATATGTAGTGCTTGGTGTCCGAAAAAAATTTCTTTCGTTGCTGATAGGTGAACCATTTTGGGATAACCCCTCCAACCAAATAGTTGGCAAAATCGGCAAACCAAGGCGGCTCATTTTCCTCCATAACTTGAATGCTGTACAAGTGCTCTTCAGGGAATGAATCATTGATCTCTCTCTCAGTCATAGTTTCCCTACTGGGGTTCTCTAAGCGGGATAAGTGATCGGCTGCGAGATTTTCTGCTCCACGCTTATCCTTGATTTCTAGATCAAACTCCTGAAGGAGCAACACCCATCTAATCAGCCTTGGCTTGGCGTCAGACTTACTGAGCAGGTATCTCAAGGCTGAATGATCAGTGTACACTACAACTCTGGACAGAACTAGGTAGGAACGGAATTTATCAAATGCGAACACCACGGCAAGTAGTTCTTTTTCAGTTGTGGTGTAATTCTCCTGAGCTCCAGTTAAGGTTTTGCTCGCATAATAGATGGGGTGGAAATGTTTGTCTCGGCGTTGCCCAAGAACCGCACCCACTGCAAAATCACTTGCATCACACATCAGTTCAAATGGGGAATCCCAATCCGGAGCTACCACAATAGGAGCTTGAACTAGCATCTTCTTGAGTGTAAGAAATGCTTTCATGCAGTCATCGCCAAACTCAAATGGGACATCTTTTTCCAACAACTTTGTCAAAGGTCTAGCAATTTTTGAGAAATCTTTGATGAATCTTCTATAGAAGCCTGCATGTCCCAGAAAACTTCTAATGGCTTTCACTGAATTTGGGGGAGGTAGCTTTTCTATGACAGAGATCTTCGCCTTATCTACCTCAATCCCATCCTTTGAGATTTTGTGACCCAAGACTATCCCTTCTTGTACCATGAAGTGGCATTTCTCCCAACTTAGCACAAGATTAGTTTCCTCACATCTAACGAGAACCCGCTCAAGATTTTTGAGGCAACAATCAAATGTGTCTCCGAAGACGGAAAAGTCATCCATAAACACCTCCATGAAGTCTTCCACCATGTCTTCAAAAATTGCCATCATGCACCTCTGAAAAGTAGCAGGGGCATTGCAAAGTCCAAAAGGCATTCGGCGATAGGCAAACGTCCCATAAGGACATGTGAATGTGGTCTTTTCCTGATCTTCCGGTGCAATGGGGATTTGAAAGTACCCAGAAAACCCATCCAAGAAGCAGTAGTAGGAGTGCCCTGCTAGCCGCTCCAGCATCTGGTCAATGAATGGCAGCGGGAAATGGTCTTTCCGAGTGGCATCATTCAATTTTCTGTAGTCAATGCAGACACGCCACCCAGTGGTAGTTCGGGTTGGAATCAACTCATTTTTCTCATTGGTGATCACGGTCATCCCTCCTTTCTTAGGGACCACTTGCACTGGACTAACCCACTCACTGTCAGATATTGGGTAGATGATGCCTGCATCAAGGAGCTTTATGACCTCGGCCCTGACCACTTCTTTCATATTTGGATTGAGTCTTCTTTGAGGCAGTACTGAGGGTCTGTGATTTTCTTCCATCAGAATTTTGTGAGTGCAAAAAGATGGATTTATTCCCTTTATGTCGGCTATCTTCCACGCAATTGCTTTCTTATGTTTCTTTAACACATTCACTAAACTCCTTTTCTGTTCAACTGTTAGATTCGCAGCAATGATAACTGGAAGTTGTGTTCCTTCTCCAAGAAAAGCATAGTCGAGGTGTTCAGGCAACTCTTTCAGCTCTAGTTCAGGTGCTTCTTCTGTTGACGGTCTTAAGCTTTTATTTCCCAGTCCATCATGCTGAACTGCATCCTCCTGTTCTTCTGACTCCGAACCCTCATTCGAGCTATCATTTATGCCAAACACATGTTGCATAATGCTTTCTTGTGTATCTCTCTGATCCTCTACAAATTTGACCATCCGACTTGGCCGGGATTCATCTATTCCTTTCAATTTTCGAAGCAGCAACTCAGTAGAGAAGTCACCATCCTCATTTTGTGAAACCACCCCGTTGTTCATGTATTCTGTGAATAGTGCCTTCAATGTGTCACCCTTGTTTTCTAGGGTTGAGCCTTCCCATGGCCTAAATCTGCAGAAAGAATTATCCTGAATGTGTGACAAATGATGTTTAGGTGGTAACCACTCCCGCCAAATCTCATTCAAAATTGATTCATTTCCTTGTGTATAGTTTAAGTTTGCCATGCACGGTGCCTTGCAAGATCAAGAAAGATAAAATAAGTTAAGCTCAAAAGAAATGAAAATAAGAGAAAAGAAAAGAGACAAAAAGTAAATGGCTAGAGCAATAGGCTAGAAGTTTCTCAGAATTCCTTAGACTTCCCCGGCAACGGCGCCAAAAACTTGATTGAATCGATCCGCAAGCGCACGGGTCGCCAAGTAATACCTCGCACAAAAGCACGAGGGTCGTATTCCACGGGGTTAAGGAGCTACTCTTACTCCTCCATCGCCTATTATCTAACCTAACAACACAAGCATGGATGTTTGTTCTACTAAAGCAAAGAGATAAATACGATATGATTAAACAGATTTAAAAGCATACAATGTGGTTGCAAGTGCTACAATGAAGAGTAAAGGCCTATGGATGTGGATCCCCTTGAGGGGTCATCATGATACATGGATGAAGGATGAAAGGTAGCTTGGTTGATTTAGACCGAAGGATCTCAAGATTAGATCAACCCCAATTTCTCGGCGATTGAACCCTAATCCCATACGGATATTGGTTGGAATCTCTTCCTAACCAACATCCCTACGATTGCATTAAGTACAAGGAGATCCCAAAATAAAGATACACTAAACCCTAGTCTATCCTTAAAGCTCGGAGGGCTATCGACACCCAATTTCTCGGTGTGCCAATACAAGTAACCCCTTTTAATTCATTAATGACCTAATACACGTGAGTAGGTCACGTCTACGTGTATAATTCAAGAAAGAACTACGGATCTCTCCATGTGGTAGTTCTAGACATGAGGCACAATGAACTAAATCTTAAACCAAACCAAGCTTACAATTAAGTAAAGATCATCCAAAATACATGATAAACCCCCCAAGGTTCACCAACATCCGGTGGCCTTGGGGGTCTAGTGTGCCATCAAGCAAGTAACAACAAAAATACAAAGTAAATCACTTAAAAAGCTCATAAATGACACTCCCTATATGAAATGATGAAGGAGGAGGTGGAGGTCCGGCCAAATGACGCTTTCCTCCGTCCAAGAGATGCCGAATGACGCTTCCCCTTGTCTTGGATCCTTGCCTCCTTGATGGTGAAGCTTCTCCCCTTCAAAATGATGTTCTTGCCTCCTTCCTTGGCTCCAAATCGTCGTCTCTTCAAAGATTTCTTCGTTTCTTTCCTTTAGATGCCGGCCAAGAAGTCCCCTTTGTGTGCCCTAAAAACCTCTATATATACTCCCGCAGGATCCCGGGGTGGATAGATCCATCCCGGGGTGGATAGATAGGCAAAAATAGGGCAAAACCTGTCTCATGTGGGGGTGCATCCCGGGGTGGATGAATGGATCCCGGGGTGGATAGGGGGCCGTGAGGGCTAGTTGAAAACTACTGTCTTTTGATGCTCACGGCCCCTTATACGGCCCCGTATGCTGCAGTACTCCAGCACCCTGATTCTTCATCCTTTTTTCGCCCAAATCGTATTATCATGTTCCTCATGGCTCCTCCATGCCCTACAACATAAATAATGCTCAATTAAGCATAAAACGGGCATCCATTCATATAAAAACACATGCTAAGTGAACAAAATATGTATGTTAAAACACATACATTTAGACACTTATCAGAGTTCAAGGAATGGCGAGCTTTGGCGTATGAAACTTCAGTCCATTATAAAGAGAAGATGAAGGAATATCATGACCGACACATTAAGCAACCTAAGTGCTTCCAAAGTGGGGACCATGTACTTCTTTTCAATGCAAGGTTGAGACTTTTCCCGGGGAAATTAATGTCGCGATGGCACGGACCATATACAGTCACTCAAGTATTCCCTCATGGTGCCGTTGAGATATCTCATCCACAACATGGGACGTTCAAAGTCAATGGACACCGGTTGAAACATTACTTTCCGGGTGATAACTCCTCATAAAAAAATGGAGGTATCTCTCATCCCTTTGTCCCACCATGATTTGAGGTAAAACATGTCGAGCTAAAGACATTAAAAAAGCGCTTCTTGGGAGGCAACCCAAGTCTTTAAATTCCTTGCAATTATTCTTTCTTCATAATTCTTGTTGTTATGTTGGTGTATTTTTCATATTTTTGTGGTGCTTGTGAGCTTGAGTGTTGTCGTATTTTTGCGATTGTGGTGGTTGTTTAGTCGTTTCCCATAATTTATTTCATCATGTTGCACCGTAGTTTTTGTGAATTTTGTATTTTTTTCTTGATTGTTGGTGCTTCAATTTCCATGTTTTCAATGCGTATGAGTGTTTTCGGCTTTGCTTTCGTGTGAATTTTGAGTGCTAGGTTGAGTATGGTGTGTTTTTTTAGCCTTTCTAGTGCATCGAGCTTTCCAAGCATCCATGCGGCATGCTGTGCGGCTGCATAGCAGGCCGCATGATCAATCCAGAGGCTTGTGCGGCCTGTTATGCGGCCGCACAATAGCCCGCCATGCAAACCCGAGGCTTGTGCGGCATGTTATGCGGCCACACAAGGGGCCGCTTGCCCAACCCGAGAGGGGTGCGTCCTGCTATGCGCCCACATAGCAGGCCGCATAGCCATCCAGAGAGGGGTGCGGGGTCTCATGCGGCCGCACAAGGGGCCGCATGGGCACCCGACCCTCTATTTCATCCCCTCCACCTCATTTCATCACTATTCACTCATTTTTCATCATTCTTCTTCTCTTTTCCTCTTCATCTCTTCACCATTTTCCTTCATTTTTTTTGCATCAAAACACTCTCCTCAACCTAGAAAACGAGTTTTTGGGAGATTTTGAAAGTTTTATCAAGCTTTTAGCCGAATTTCACTCAATCCTCTCATTGGTGCCCTAGTTCAACGTAAATCTCATTTCTCACTCATTCTGGGGTTTTTCTTGGTTTAAATGGTGTGAAATCTTTGTTGTTGTCATGATGAATGCTTCTTGTGATTGTTTATCTTGAATTCAAAGCTTTGTGCATTTAGATTGCCACTTTTACAAGGAGAAACTCTACCAAATTTTTCCCGAAATTACTGTAGCACTAGCCAAAAATCAGCCTTGTTTCTTCATTAAGCATTTTTATCATAAAATCTTGTCTTGATGATGATTGTATTGTCTTGTAAGGATGCCAACCAAACACGTGGCCTCCAAGCGAGTGAGCAGAAGCTCTCCACCACCCGTTTGCAAGCCTACCTTTAAGAGTGAAGCCCACAAGACAAGGTTCGCGTTTTTGTCAAGAAGGAAGTTTGGCATCGTTCGAATTATCGATTGGGAGGCCTTGAGGGTTTTGGGCCTCAACAGTACCATCCGGGACTTCATCTCTCATGATGGGTGGGCCTACTTATAGATAGTTAACCTTGGAACTGTTGAGCACAATTGAGGTTACCGGTTATGGTCATTTGCGCGTGAAAGAAGTACTGTATCTTTTAGAGCTTTTGGCAAGAGGCATAGGATCAATCAAGACCAGTTGGGTGTTTATCTTGGGCTCTACAGTGATGAGGACACCCAAACTTCTAACTTCGCGGATTTTCCTTGTGATTTCTCACGCTCAGTCTCCGCTAGTTCTTTTTGGAGGTCAATTGCTCGCACATCATCGAAGAAGGCTTCTACAATGGTGGACCCCGTTCACAGATACATTCAGGCTTTGCTATCCAGAAGTGTGAACGGTCGCGCTGATTCTACAGGGGTGGTTACTCATACCGACTTGCTTATGATGTACAGTATCCTTGAGCGGTATCCCATCCACATGGGCCATCTTTTTGCCAGAGTTATTGCACATTAGGGGACTTCTACTCGCCTTGGAGCTATATTTGCCAGACCATACATTACGCGCATTATCAGGGGCCTAGGATTGATTGAGCTCACCCGAGGCATGAGTGTTGTGGGCCCTGTCGCACCGCTTAGTCTGTCAATCCTGCTTCATATTGGGATAGTTGAGAGGTCGGGAGACACTTATCGCCTCCCGCGCAGTGGAGGCAAGAGCGCCCATGATCCCGACACCTCTCAAGATTCTGAGACAGGATCCGATTCTGATTCGGAGTCTTCCCCTGTGTATGACGCAGTACCTAGCGGGTGTCGACCACCACTTGACGCCAGTTTCGCGGAGTTCTGCATCGAGGTCCGTTAGCAGTTGCAGACCCTTGGGACATCACAAGAGGCGCTGGCGACATCAGTGAGGGACTTGGCCACATCACAGAGCCGCATACAGAGTAGCATGGCCGAGATCCTATCATATCTGCGCAGCTCATCATCATCTGTCGAGACCTCCTCCACGGCTACCACGTGCTTTGCACCATCACTCCCTCCAAATCTCTAGACTCACAGCACCACTTTTTAGTTTCCTGTTGTTTGTATTTGTTTTTATTTCTAGACTTGTTTGTTTGTATTGTTGTACTTTTCAGTTAGCAAGGGTCCTGACCCTCCTAAACTGTACTTTCCCGTTTTTGATTCGTGCTTACTTGTCCCACTCTCTATTTAATTCTTGGGGTGTGATATTTTCTTTTTAGTTTCAGGACTGATCATTGTGGAAGCTTCACATCCCTTGCACCTCACAGCCTTCCCTGGTTTACGCACATTTGGAGTTCATCTCATCGACTAATTGGGAAAGTTTCTTTACCTCGTCCCTTTATTTTTATGGCATGTCTTGCACCTTACTCTGCTGATCTACGTACATTGAGGGCAATGTACAACTTTAGGTGTGGGGATGGGGTACTTTACTTGTTGTGCATGCATGATTACCGACGATATCTATGATTTTAGTGTTTAGCACTTCCTAGCTTGAAAGAATGATAGAAGTGAGTTGTACTTTTATACTGTGCTTGAATGATGCCCTGCTTTATCTTTAGTGCTTTTCCATGCTTTATCATGATTACATCCACCTTATACTTTCCAACTAACCCATTATGATGACTTTGGCATTAGACTGTTAAATTCTTTCTTCAATATTCTTTTAAGAGCTTTTGAGTTCCTTCGTTATTTTCTATAGCCTTCAGCGAACTAGTGTGACATGATACCAAGGGACCTGAGATACAGCTTGTACAAAAAAAAAAAATGTAGTCTATGACAGTATTCCTCTGCTAGTACAGCATGAATGCGTCTATGTGGACTGTAATTGAGTAGGATGGGTGGCTCTTGTGCCTAGCCAGCATGTGCACCCGTCTGAAAGATTTTTGTGCAGTCTACGTTAGTCGGACTCAGAAAAAAAAATTGGTATATATATGAAAAAGGAAATAAGTATCTCTACTGCCTCCCTTGGAACCCGTTGTATAGTTGTTAAGCGCTAGAGTCTTACCTAGGAACCCAAAAGACTTTTAACTGAGTATTGAAGATTTATTTAAGTGTCTAATGTCACTCTCACCATATGTGGGGTGAATGGACCCCTGGGGTAATCCAGGGTGTGGAGGTTAAGGTTGGGAGCCAGCACACACTCACAGAAGCACTTTGGATAAAACAGGGCTACCATTACTCATAGTATAGCTCACTATCGAGATTTCTTTTCACCTGTGCTAGTGGAGTACTTTATAATTGAGCTTGAGGTCGTATGTTTAGTCGTTTATCATCGTGCCCCTGTTCTTCATGTGTGTTTGCTTGAGGACAAGCAAATGCTTAGGTGTAGGGATGTTTGATAAATGATTAAATATACGTATTTTATATGTATTCGGACTATGTATTGCATATTTTTATATGAGTTGGCGCCCGTTTTTGGTCTGAATTGGTTTCTTTCGTGTTATAGGTACCAATGAGGCCCCGGCGAGCTCGATGACAGAATTGGAGAAGAAATCAACATCAAAAACACTGTTTATGAGCGGCCACTGTAGCAACTTACGTGATTTTCGGGATTTCTAAGAAATTTTCTCTCCCCGCATGCCGACCGCATGAGAGGCCGTATAGCTCGTTGGAATGGGTTTTTAAGGTTTTTTTTTTTGGAACAAATTGAGGGGGGGAGCCTAGGTCTCTTGAGAGCTCATCTTCACCACCTTCTCATGGGAGTTTGAGGCCCGGTTTTGGAGGAGATTCTTGAGGAGAGGATGACGGGAAGAGCACGACACGACGAGTCCACACCTTTGATCTACATTTGAGAGGAAGATCGACGTAGGAAGCCACTCGTTGGGGGGCGTTCTTGGAAGTGTCATTTGGCCTTGATCTTTTGAGAGAGTGTTCTCACTATGTATTAGGTTGTTTTCATGTACCTTCTTGCTTATTTTGTGATCATGAGTAACTAAACCCCAAGGTCACCGGATGTAGGTGAACCTTGGGGGTGAACTTGTGTTGTTTGGATACTTGATCTATTTTATGCATTTGCTTTGGTTTGTAATCCATGTTTGGTGTATCTTGAATGCCTTGGTATATATGAGAACTCTATGTATCAAATCCTAGAAAATATTAGGTTGCATGACCATTGCCCTAGTATTAGGATCACCAAGCTTCGAAGGGAATACATGTACGAATACACCATGACCATCGGGTACTTGTACCGCTCAAATTGTTAGGGTTGTCCTTGATTGTGTCTCAACCCTAGCTTGAGAAATCCACCACACCCATTGCGATTGTAGGAGGATTTGGGCGGAAGCAATTCCGTATTCCAATACTCGTACCGGATTAGGGACCAAACACCGTGACCATCGGGTTGGTCTAATTTAGGAATTCTCGATCCAAACCATCCACGTGCATGCTAGTTAGGGTATCCTTAGCACTTTAGTAACCCCCGAGGGAATCCTCATCCGTGACCATTTTGATAAGTGTCTAAATACATCAATTTTATTATATACATTTTATTCACTTTCATGCATTTTTGTATGACTCTGATGCCCTTTACGCGTTTATTTGTTATTATTGTTTCAGGGCATCGGAAGATCATCTAGCGCGTGATTGAGCCTTGTTTCAGCATGAATCGAAGAATTTATTGAAGCTCACACGCATCCTCTTGTTTCGGGCAATAAAAGAGTGGATTTTCTGGCGTCGTTCACTGTAGCACCGTTACTCTAGCGATTCCACTGCAGCACTGTTACTGTAGCAGTGTGCGGGCCAATGTGCGGCCCGCACAGAGGAGACAGAATGGTGTGCGGGCTGGTGTGCGGCCCTGCACACACTCAGGCAAAACATGGTTGTTCTGATTATTTAAGGGCTTTCTAGGTCATTTGGAAGCTTTGTCTTTGGCAACCCTCTCCTCCATCCTTCTCCACCATCATCCCCACGATCCTCCACCATCATTTCCATCATTTTCCATCACCATCACCAGATTGGAGAGGCAATTTGAAGAGCAAAACTCGAGGGGAGAAGAAGGAAGCACTCAAGGTTATCATCAAGGAGCTTGATCGGCGCGGATCTGGCGAGCTTTCATCACCACCTTCTAGCCTACGTCAAAGGGAGATTTTTATGAGCTTTATCATTGATTATATCTTTTTTTCTCTCTTGTAATGTGGAACTAGCCTCCCAAGGTCTCCGGGCTCAGGTGAACCTTGGGAGGAGAACTTGTATGGATGATGATAATTGCTTATAATTGATTGTTGGCTTGTTTGTTTGATTTCAATATATTGTTTTAATGTTCAATCTACAATGGATGGATTCCGTAGGTTTTGATTCATGAATTGTATGTGTATGGCGGGATGCTTGCATGTATTAGGTCGCACAATGATTGAAGGGGGATTCAATGTGCCGGTACACCGGAGGTTCCGGGTGCTGGTAGCTCCCCGCGTTGTTAGGGTTGTTTTAGCCGAAAGCGCGCATTAGAATAACCCTAATCAAGACTCCCTGTTCCGAATGACATCGTAGGGGTATTGTCTGGATGGAGGAACCCGTATTAGATTAGGGCTACACCACGGAGGTTCCGGGGTAGTCGACTCCCGAGTCTAGCGGATCAAGCCTAGCCAACTCAGCACTCAATTTCATATATTCATCCTAACTTGTTCTTCTCCTTAGGGGATCCTAGCCTGAGGCCTCTAGTTCTCATTGCTACTTGCTTTTTAGATTGTTCGTATAGTGTGCCTTAGTCCATTTTGTTTATAGCTTTTCTTTTATTTATTTTTCATATTTGTGTTTTATACTATAACTCTTGATTTGGTAGAATAGATAGTGATACCTAGGAGGAAGTAATAGCAGATCTTGGGGCCCTTGGGAATACGACCCTCTCACGCTCGCGTGAGAGGTTATTACTTGACGACCCATGCACTTGCGCCCGGGGAGTCGCGTGCTCGCTCTTTAGCGTGTCGCGCGGCGACCATCACATTTCCTTGCCTTGATTTTCCTCCATATTCGTGTTTGCTATTTGCATGCTTTTTACATCCATATATTATTTGTAGTTCTCTCTATCAAGTAATTGCTTAGGTTGGACAACATTGTGATAAGGAAGTAAGAATAGATTCTCGGGCCCTTGGGAATACGACCCCCTCGTGCTCGCGCGAGGGGTTTTACTTGGAGACCCCGTGCACTTGCGGGTGAGCGAATCAGGCCCCCAGCTACAGCTCAAAATTTTGAGCTCAAGCCAGGCTTCATCCAAATGTTGTAGCAGACCGCACAGTTTAATGGGTTGGTCGATGAAGATTGACAGGAGCCCGAAAGTGCACGGGTTGTCGCAATAATAATAGTACCCCGGTAAGAAGGTAGTCAAACCCTCATGGAGTAGAGATCAAAGACACAAGTGTTCGCTATTTAGCTAATGCGGTGCATGGATAGTGATAATAGAATCAATGTGTGGTTGCAAAAGTAATTTAAAAAAAACAATAAATAAAAGAGAAATATGGAAGGCAGGAGAGTGCAAGTAAGTGTAATAAGAGAAGGATAGTCAATGAGTGAAATAGGGTACCCAGACAAGCTACCCCTATGATTTATGCTTCTAGTTTAAGAAAATGCTATAATACTCTCCTTTTGATGATTAATGAGTCGAGGACATCCTTAAACACATCATACCAAACCTAAGGTCAACCATGACTAACCCCAACATTATGCCCCGACATTAGGTTTCACTACGACCCTTGACTCTTGTTGACTTATCAACTAAGCCCTAGGGGAGTCCATCTTCCTAAGCCTCACACTACATGCGATTGCTTTAAGTTCTAGGGATTCCTAGTGATGAACCCTGTTCCTATGTATAGCTCTAACTCTTTGGTCCAGGTGAAAGAACCCTAGTCTCAATTAGCCCCAGCACTAGTCTCAATTAAGCCCCAGGGGAGTTCATCTCCTAGCAGTTCGCTCTATCTCAACCGCTAGGAACCCTTGGAACACGGAGGTAGGGAGAATCACACAGGAGGGGAAAAGGGACATTTCGCTACCTCACGACTCACCCTCTCGACCCTTTTCAATCTTAAGTAGTCTAACCCTATAGGAGTTGTCACACCTCCAAAGGATAACCTAGACGATTCTCAAACCCAGTGTCATGGCTAAGGGAAAATTAATACAGGATGCAATTAAGATTGAAACTCAATTTAATTCATCAATAAAGAAAAGCATGATAACATGTCATAGAAAAATAATCATCCTAGGGTTTACAAGTCCGAATACCAACAAGGGGTTTAGCTCTTCATGGAGCTATACAAATCCATCAAACTATGAGAATAAACACAAATTAAAAGCATAGATGAAAACCCCCTTGTGTAGAGTGTGGACGTGGTCTTGTGCGGCTGCCAGAAGTCGATGTCAATGCCGATGACGCGCTTAGATCCTCCACAAGGTCCGCTCCAAACCCTAGCCGCAATCCCTCCCAAAGTTTGGTAAAAAGATATGCCAAAATATCCAGAAAAAGTCCCCAAAACCCTCTAAATAGTGTTGAGTCGCGGTTTTAAATCGCTGAAATCGGGATTTCACACAGCCATGTGGAATTCCCACACACGTGTGTGAAGTCTTTGTTTTTGCGGAATTTCTGCAAACAGTGAGCAGTAACTTGCTACATCTGCTACAGTGCTGCTGCATTACTTTCACAAAAAAGCTCCCGAATTCATCGTTCTTCACTGAGGCCGTTGAATTGGTAAAGTTCTCCTATGCTACATGAGCTCGACTTATTGTGAATGTGACTGCCTTTGTACCCCTCCAAAAGAGATTGGCACACACCCACAAGTCTAGAACCATGCCTTGTTCCATGCTCGGTCCGAAAACTCACCAACAACGGTGAACACGATCTAACTTTGCTCTTTTTCTCCAAGCTAGCTTCACAACCCTACAATGCACAAATGCACACAAATGCACACTATTTAATGATAAAATTTTATGAAAGTAATGCTCATTGTAAGATAACAACACTTCGCATTATTATAACATGAGCACTTATCAAACTCCCCCATACTTAAGCTTTTGCTTGTCCTAAAGCAAAGATAAAACATTAAAGTACTTGGGAATAACAATTGAAAGTGCTCGACCTTAGGTTCACCAAAAGTGTGCAAAAGAAGCATTCTACAAGTAAGGGGAAGTCAAAACATTACATAAGGTTATCATTGCTCTAGCTAAAAACTTGAATAAAAAGGGACAACAACTCAAAAATGTGGAAGTGTGTGCGAATTCACTCAAGAGAACCCAAAGAGTACTCCTCAAACTCTGGTTACAAGGACTTATTTATATACAAAGTAGGGAGGTAGTAGCTTCACATAACCTGTGAGGTAGCCCTTTCCTAGGCGGCTGCCAAAGGTGGCTTTCACACTTTCGAGGAGATAGCTCTTTCTACCGGGGTAGTAGCTTTCACGCTTCCCATGAGATAGCTCTTTCTCTCATTAGGGCATAACATGTATCCGACTTATGAGAGTAGCTACATACTTCATAGGAGGAAGCTCTTTCCACCCCAAATGCATAATTAAAAACTAAAGAAATATTCACAAACTCACACGTTTTTTTTCTTTTTTCAGCAATAAAAACTTACTAAAAACAATGCAAAACTAGTCCTTAAAACTTCGAACTTGAGTTTCCAAAAAATTTCAAGAGTGAGTAGTGCAATAAGAGATAATCAAGAAATAATTCCCTAAAATTCAAGTAAAACTAGAGCATGATAGGATACAATTTTAAAAATTCTCCTAAACTCTATGAATACAACCGTTGCATCTAAGGTGAACCGCCACGCGCTACATGAGCATAAATAATTGAATGCACAAGTAAAGGTGTGTGCAAAGTGAACACCCCCCCTCCCCACACACTTATGATGTACATTTTCCCCAATGTACACTTGCAAGCACAATAAAAATTAATAGCAATGAAAACAATTAATGTGGAAGTGGGTAATTGAAACATTACTACCCTGAACTCCAAGTGTTGCGTTTGATGGAGCTAGGTTCATTGAGAGTTGAGTCTCAATGGGTTGTCAAGCACACAGGGTCCCATGACCGTGCCTATTACTATCCCTCAAATTCTTTACATCCAAGACCATCTGCACACACACACACTAGGGGTTCAGTGTAGCTCAAGAAAAATCAAAATAAAACTCGACTATATAAAAATAGAGAAATGAAATACAACACAAGGAAAAATAAAAGAAACACAAAAGATAAACTCAGAAGGAAGTTCCTTTCTGAGTGTTACAAGTCCAAAATAAGAAATAAAAGTACAAAATGACAAAAACTAAAGCAAACTACGGTGCCTCAGCATCGATGTCCTATGCTGCTGGCTCAAGTGCTGTGGCAGGCTTTGTGGGTACTAGTGGATCTTCCTGTGGTGTGGGAGATGGTGGTGGAGTAGGTGCTTGGGGCTGGACCACGTAGGGGAAAGTCATGGCCTTCTCAAGTAACTGATGAAGACTCTGAAACTGGGCCATAACCTCCTTGTGCTATGTCGCCTGAGTAGCTCGAATCTCGGCCACCTCAGTTTGTAGGACCCCCACAGCACTCTCGAGGCGCTCAAACCTGTCCTGGCCTCGAGGTGGGGAGAAGATGCGCATTGGAGGTGGCTCCGGTGTTGTGGGTGGTGCCTGTGCATCTACTTGTGGGGGAGGTGGCTCTAACACTGGCTGTGAACCCTCTGCCTGCTCCCCCTCTGCTTCTGTCTGCTTTGGCTGAGGTCCGATCAAAACATAAAGTCCAGGTCCTCCTCTGCGGACCATACCCATTAGCCTCAGGGTCTCTGTGCCTAAGGGAACCAGTACAGCAGTCTTTTTGGCCCCGTGGACCACATCTCTAAGTCCCAAGCTGATAATCAATCGGGTGATGGACATGCCCACAAAAATGACTCCAACCCTGGGGTACTGGCCATGGTGGAATATGTACTCTGCTACTATGTGCCCCAGGTGGAGTGGCTCACTCTCCACCATAGAATGTACGTATAAGAGCTCCTGGCGACTCAGGACTCCCGTACTGTCTCCACGGCCGTTCACTGATCGGCTGGTTACGCGTTTAAATCGCTCACCCGCAAGTGCACGGGGTCGCCAAGTAATACCCCTCGCGCGAACACGAGGGGGTCGTATTCCCAAGGGCCCGAGAATCTATTCTTACTTCCTTATCACAATATTGTTTAACCTAATCAATCACTTAGAAGAAGAACTAAAAATAGCCTACTAAAGCAAAGAACATGCAAATGACAAGCATAAATATGGAGGAAAGTACCAAGGTGAGAAAGTGGTCATGGATGAGGATTCCCTCGGGGGTTACTAAAGTGTCAAGGATGCCCTAACTAGCATGCACGTGGGTGGTTTGGACTGGGAAACCCTAAAATAGACCAACCCGATGGTCACGGTATTGATCCGTAATCCAGTACAAGTATTGGAATACGGAATCGCTTCCGCCCAAATCCTTGTACGATTGTAATGGGTTTAGTGGATTTCCCCAAGCTAGGGTTGAAACACAATCAAGGACAACCCTAACAATTGGAGGGGTACAAATACCCGATGGTCACGGCGTATTCGTACATGTATTCCCTTCCAAGCTTGGTGAGCCTAATACTAGGGCAATGGTCATGCAACCTAGCATTGTCTAGAAATTGATACATAGAGTTCTCATACATATCAAGGTAATCAAGGGCCACCAAAAAAGGATCACAAACCAAGCCAAATGCAATAAACTAGAAAAAGCATCCAAAATACACAAGTTCACCCCCAAGGTTCACCTGCATCCGGTGACCTTGGGGTTTAGTTACTCATGGTCACAAAACAAGTATGAAAATACATGAAAATAACCAAAAGCATAACAAGAACACTCCCTCAAAGGATAAAGGACCGAATGACGCTTCCAAGGACGCCACCCAAGGAGTGGCTTCCTTTGTCAATCTTCCTCTCAAATGTGAATCGAAGGTGTGGACTCGTCGTGTCGTGCTCTCCCCATCGTCCTCTCCTCAAGAATCGACTCCAAAAGTCGGCCTCAAGCTCCCAAAGAAGGTAGTGAAGTGAAGCTCTCCTCAAGACCTAGCTCCCCCCCTCAAAATGCTCTAAAAAACCCTTAAAACGAATTCCAGCGAGTTATGCGGCCTCCCATGCGGCCACGCATGCGGGGAGAGAAAGTTTCCGAGAAATCCCGAAAGTCCCGAAAGTCGCGTAAAACTGCTACAGTAATACATACGCCCGAATACACAGAAAATACGTATGTTTAGGCATTTATCAAACATCCCCACACCTAAGCATTTGCTTGTCCCCAAGCAAACACACATGAAGAACAGGGGCACGATGATAAACGACTAAACATACGACCTCAAGCTCAACTGTAAAGTACTCCACTAGCATAGGTGAAAAGAAATCCAGAAAGTGAGCTGTACAGTGAGTGATCGAGTAATGGTAGCCCTGTTTTATTTAAAGTGCTTCCGTGAGTGTGTGCTGGCTCCCAACCTTAACCTCTACACCCTGGATTACCCAGGGGCCCATTCACCCCACATATGGTGAGAGTGGCATTAGACAGTTAAAGACATCTACAATACCCAGTTAAAAGTCTTTTGGGTTCCTAAATAAAACTCTAGCACTTAAGTGACTTTGCAACAAGTTCCAGGGGACGCAGGAGAGATATTTATTTCCTTTTTTTCACAAGTATACCATTTTTTTTTCTAAGTCTGACTAACATAGACTGCACAACAAACCTTTCAGAAGGATGCACATGCTGATTAGGCACAAGAGCCACCCAACCTACTCAATTACAATCTACATAGACGCATTCATGCTGTACTAGAAGAGGAATCCTGTCATAGACTCCACATTTTTTTTCACTGTACACACTGTATCTCATGTCCCTTGGAAACATGGCACGAAATTTCGCTTAAGGCTACAGAAAACAACGAAGGAACTCAAAAGCTCTTAACAGACTATTGAAGAAAGAATTTAACAGCCTAATGCCAAAATCATCATAATGGGTTGGTTAGAGTGTACAAGGCAGGAGCAATCATGATAGAGCATGTAAAAGCACTAAAAATAAAACAGGGCATCATTCAAGAACAGTATAAGAATACAGCTCACTTCTATCATTCTTTCAAGCTAGGAGGTGCTAAACACTAAAATCATGCCTATCATCGGTATTCATGCATGCAAAACTAGTAAAGTACCCCATCCCCACACCTAAAGTTATACATTGCCCTCAATGTACAAAAATCAGCAGAATAAGGTGCGAGACATGCCAGAAAAAGAAAGGAATGAGGTAAAGAAACTTCCCCAAATGGTTGATGAGATGAACTCCAAATACGCATGAACCGGGGAAAGTTGATGGGCGCAAGGGGCATGGAGCTTCTACAGTGATCAGTCCTGAAAATAGAAAGAAAGTAGATCACACCACAAGAAATAAGTAGACAGCGGGACAAGTAAGCACGAATCAAAAATGGGAAAGTACAGTTTAGGAGGGTCTGGACCCTTACTAACTGAAAAGTACCACAATACAAACAAATAAGTCTAGAAATAAAAACTAGTACAAACAACAGAAAAACTAAAAGTGGTGCTGTGAGTCTAGAGATCTGGAGGGAGTGATGAGGCCATGCGCGTGGTCGTGGCGGATGAAGTGCCAGTAGATGAAGATGAGCTGCGCTGGAATGTAAGGATCTCAGCAACGCTGCTCTCAATGCGGCTCTGCCCTCTCTCAAGTGTCTGCAGCTACTGCTGAACCTCGAGGCGAAACTCCGCGAACCTAGCCTCAAGAGAAGATGTACTAGCTCCAGTGTCGGGCTCAGGTTCGGGAGCAGACTCCGACTCAGAGTCAGATCCTGCCTCAGAATCCTGCGGGGACTCAGGGTCTCATGATGTTCCTTCTGTCGGGCGCTTGAGGTGATAAGTGGTCCCAGATCTCACAACCATACCCATAGAAAGCAAGGTCGGCAGTCCAAGCGGGGCGACAGTCCCCACAACTCGCATGCCCCGGGTGAGCTCAATCAAACCAAGGCCCCTGATCAGACGTGTAACATATGGGCCGGCAAAAATCATCCCAAGGCGGGTTGAGGTCCCCTGGTGGGTGAAAGAGTCGGCAAGAAGGTAGCCCAGGTGTATAGGGTAACGCTCTAGGATGCTGTAGAGCATAAGCAAGTCAGTGCGAGTAACTACCCCTGTAGAATCAGCTCGACCGCTCACACTCCTGGATAGCAAAGGCTGAATGTACCTGTGAGCAGGCGCCGCCATCGTGGACGCCTTCATGGATGATGTGCACGCGATGGACTTCCAGAAGGATCTATGGATGGTTGGGTGTGGAAAGTCTCACGGTAAATTTTTGAACTCCGAAGTGCGAATGTCATCATCCGAGTAAAGTCCAAGATAAAAGGCAAACTTGTCTTGAGACATCTTGTGTTTCTTGCTGAATGTCATGAATGAAACAAAGCAGGCCTGTCCTGTGTAGGGGTGTGGACAATATGCCTCAATCGAGCTAAGGACCTCCAATGTAATCTCCTTGTAAGTGCGTTCATCAATCTCAAAAATCTTATCCCAACCACCAAGCGAAATGTACTCCTGGATGGCATGATCAAGGTTCAAAACCCTCAAAGTTTCCCAATCTATCTTGCGAACGATGCCGAACTTCTTCCTTAACAAAAGTGCACAACGGGCTTTGTGGGTATCATCGGTGAACCTTGGCTCGTGCGTGGGCGGCAGAGAGCTCCTCCGGGGTCTCTTTGAAGCCACATGCTTGATAGGCATCCATACAAGACCATACAAGCTTCATCAAACCAAAAATATATGAAAAGAATGCTCAATGGCATCAATGGGCTGAAATCTTAGTGTTGCTACAGTAATTTTCGGGAAAAATTTGGTAGAGTTTCTTCTTGTAAAAGTGATCATCTAAATGTACAAAGCTTGGAATTCAAGAGAAATAATTACAAGAAGCATTCACCATGAAAACCACCATGTTTTCCCATCATTTCAACCATCAAAAACCCTAGAATGAGTGATAAGAAAACAAACCTTGAACTAGGGCACCAATGAGGAGATGAAGTGAAAATCGGCTAAAACCTTGATAAAACCTTGAAAATCTTCCAAAAATTTGCTTGCTAGGATGGAGAGAGTGTTTGGATGCAAAAAGAATGAAGAAAAATGGTGGAGAGATAAAGGAGAAAAGAGAAGAAGTTTGATGAAAATGGAGTGAATAGTGAGGGAGTGGGATGAAGAGAGGGAGAAGTAGAGGTCGGGTGACCATGCGGCCCCTTGTCTGGCCGCATGGTACCCCGCATCAGGCTCGGGAAAAAACATGCGGCCTGCTATGCGGCCGCATAGCAGGCCGCATTGCTGTCGGGAAAAATCATGCGGCCTGCTATGCTGCCGCATAGCAGGCCGTACTGCTCTCGGGAAATTCAGTGCGGCCCCTTGTGCGGCCGCATGGCAGGCCGCACAAGGTTCTGGAATTCTCCAGCTCAAAAAAACTCTCAAGTTAACCATTGAACTCAACCTAGCACTCAAAATTTACATGAAAACAAAGCCGAAAACACTCGAAAATCATTGAAAACATGGAAATTGAAGCACCAACATTCAAGGAAAAATACAATGATCATGAAACCAAGGGTGCAACATGGTAAAATAAATTAAGGAAAACGACTAAACGACCACCACAATCAAAGAAATCAACAACACTCAAACTCAAAAGCACCAAGACAAAAAATACGAAAAACACCCAAACACAACAACAACAACTAAGAAGAAAAAATTGATGCAATGAATTTAAAGACTTGGGTTGCCTCCCAAGAAGTGCTTTTTTAATGTCTTTAGCTCGACATGACTTACCTCAATTCATGGTGGGACAAAGGGTGAGAAATACCTCCAAATTTCAACGACGAATTGTTACCCGGAAAATAATGTTTCAACCGGTGACCATTGACCTTGAACGTCCCATGTTGTGGATGAGAAATCTCAACGGCGCCATGAGGGAACACTTGAGTGACCGTATATGGTCCATTCCACCGTGACTTTAGTTTTCCCGGGAAAAGTTTCAACTGTGCATTAAAAAGAAGTACATGATCCATACTTTGGAAGCACTTGGGTTGCTTAATATGTCGGTCGTGGTACTCCTTCATTTTCTCTTTATACCAAACAGAAGTTTCGTACGCCAAAGCTCGCCATTCCTCTAGCTCATTCAGCTGGAATTTCCTTTTGTGGCCACAAAGATGAGGGTCAAAATTGAGTTGCTTTATCGCCCAATATGCTCTGTGTTCTAATTCCACCGCCAAATGGCATGCCTTTCCATAAACTAGTCGGTAGGGCGTCGATCCAGTGGGAGTCTTGAATGCAGTTCTATATGCCCAAAGTGCATCCTCAAGCTGGTTTGGCCAATCTTTTCAGTGGTGATTAACAGTCTTTTCCAAGATCCGCTTCAACTCTCTGTTCGACACTTCAACTTGTCCACTTGTTTGAGGATGGTAGGCTGTCGATATTCTGTGGGATACCCCGTATCTCGTAAGAGCTTTTTCGAACAGGGAGTTGCAGAAATGAGTCCCCCGGTCACTAATGATCGCCCTGGGAGTTCCAAACTGAGAAAACAATCTTTTTAGAAATTTCACAACTACCCTTGCATCACAAGACGAGCAGGCCTGAGCCTCCACCCACTTGGAAACATAGTCCACAGCAACCAGAATATATTTGTTCCCTTAGGAACTAGGAAATGGACCCATGAAATCGATTCCCCACACATCAAACACTTCGCAAGCTTGGTTCCAGGTTTGAGGCATTTCATCTCTTTTTGATAGGTTACCCACTTTTTGGCACCTATCACAATGTTGTACCAATGACTGCGCATCCTGGAACATGCTGGGCCAATAGAATCCAGCATCAAGTGCCTTTTTAGCTGTCCTGGTCCCTCCGTAGTGGCCCCCGGTAGGTCCTGATTGATAGTGCAGTAGGATGTCCCACCTTTGAGACACACCTTGTGATGTTTTGGATGTTTTGTTCTAATTAATGTTTGTGGCTTGTTTGTGATCCATTGTTTGGTGTTTTTACATGCTTGATATGTATGAGAACTCTATGTATCAAAAGACTTAGGAAATGCTAGGTTGCATGACCATTGCCCTAGTGTTAGACTCACCAAACTTGGAAGGGAAATACATATAAATACGCCGTGACCATCGGGTATTTGTACCCCTCCACTCCTAGGATTAAATACTCGTTTGTATCTTAACTCTAGTTTGAGAAAATCACTTCACCCATTGCAATCGTAGGGGTAATCTTGGGCAGTAGACGTACAATATCCAATACCCGTACCGGATTAGGGGTCAATTGCCGTGACCATCGGGTTGGCCTAGTCTAGGGTTTTCTCGGTCCAATTAGCCACTTGCATGTTATTAGTTCAAGCATCCTACTCACTTTAGTAGCCCCTAAGGGAATCCTCATACGTGACCACTCTTAGCCCTAATTTATCCCGTATCTTTTCCTCGTATGTTTGCACTGGTTACTTATTTGTTTAGTTTATTTACATCTTATTCACTCTCTTAAATTGTGTCGGTTGAACAACATTGTAAAAGGGAAGTGAGGGTAGCTTCTTGAGCCCTAGGGAATACGACCCTTGTGTCACGCACAGGGTATTACTTGACGACCCGTGCACTTACGGGTATAGCTTAATGCGTATCAGTTCACTCGAGAATTGTTCTAAGTGTTCCACACGGCCGTACGAAAAATCAACAAGGCCGTGTGTGAAGCGGATCCCGCAAGTGCACGGGGTTGCCAAGTAATACCCCTTTGCGCACGCACGAGGGGGTCGTATTCCCAAGGGCCCAAGAATCTGCCTTTACTTCCTCTTCATATGATTGTTTGGCCGATCAATTCAAGTTTGGTGAAAAGAAAAGTAAAAATACAATTAAGATGCCAATGTAATAATCTAATGCGGAGGTGATAATCGGAGGGTAAAACAGTGCAAGGAAAGGGTCACGGATGAGGATTCCCAAGGCGGCTACTAAAGTGCAAAGATTGCCCTAAGTAGCATGCAATTGGGGAGTTTGGACAGTGAAACCCTAAATTAGACCAACCCAATGGTCATAGAAATTAGTCCCTAATCCGGTACAAGCATCGAGTACGGAATTCCTTCCGCTCGACTCCTCGCACGATTGCAATGAGAGTGATAGGTTTCTTAAGTTAGGGTCAATACACACTCAAGGTCAACCCTAACAGTGGAGGAGTACAAATACCCGATGGTCACGGTGTATTCATACATGTATCCTTACCAAGCTTGGTGAGCCTAATACTAGGGCAATGGTCATGCTTCCTAGCATTGTCTAGAAATTGATACATAGAGTTCTCATGCATACCAAACAATCAAAACACCAAACAAGGTTCACAAACAAGTCCCAAATTGATAAAACAAGTCAAGCAATCATCCTACACAAGTTCACCCCCAATGTTCACCTACATCCGTTGACCTTGGGGTTTTAGTTGCTCATGAATACAAAATAATCAAAGAAATACATGAAAACAACCAAATACAACAATGAGAACACTCATTCAAAGGACAGAGGCCGAATGACGCTTCCAAAGATGCCACCCAAGGAGTGGCTTCCCTTGTCAATCTTCCTCTCAAGTGTGGATCAATAAGGTGGATCTCGTCGTATGTCGCTCTCCTCGTCATTCTCTCCCCGGAAATGGCCTCCAACGGCTGGTCCTAGCTCGGAATTGAAGATGGTGGCAAGTAGAACAAGAACTAGGGCTCCTCTCTCCTCAAGAAAATGAACTCCAAGCCCTTAAAAAGTCATTCTCGAGATGCCGTGCAGCCTGGCATGCGGTCAGCATACGGGCACTATAGCACTCCCAAATTTTGTGTAAGTTGCTGCAGTGGAGTGCTACAATACTAATGCTATAGTAAACTACTACAGTGCCGCTATTACAGGACTGTATATTTCCATTTATACGGCCGTATGAGTGCCCGCATGGACTTCCAGACTTAGCCGTTTCTCCAAGTTCTCGTACTACAGGGCTGCTACAGTACCGAGCTCAAAAATGGTATTTTCCCTGCCGATTTCTTCTAAAATCTCATTGTCGAGCTCCCCATGGTATCTTTGTACTTGTAACACGAAAGAAGCCAATTTAGACCAAAAACAGGCATCCACACATATAAAAATACTTGATTTATATGCAAACATACATAAATAATACATACAATTAGCCGTTTATCAAACATCACCACACCTAAGCATTTGCTTGTCCCCAAGCAAACAAACATGAAGAACAGGGGCAAGAAGATAAACAACTAAGTGTACAACCTCAAGCTCAACAGTAGAAAACTCCACAAGCACAGGTAGAAGGAAAAACAAATAGTGAGTTGTTCTACTAGCAACCGGGTAAGGATAGTCCTATTTTATCTAAAGTGCACCAGTGAGTGTGTGCGGACTTCCAACTTTAACCTTCATACCATGGATTACCCAAAGGTGTCCAATCACTCCACACACAATGAAATCGTCATTAATATATTAAAGACACCCTTAGTATCCAGTTAAGAGTCCTCTGGGTCCTAAACAAAACTTTGCCTCTCAGGTAGTTGTGCAATAGATTCGAGGAGATACCAACAAGATATTTTATTCTTTACTTACATATATAAATACTCTTACTCTATTCTACTCTTCTCCTTTTTGTTTTTTTTTCTGAGTCCGACTAACGTAGACTGCACAAAAATCTTTCAGAAGGATGCACATGCTGATTAGGCACAAGAGCCACCTAACCTACTCAATTACAGTCTACGTAGATGAATTCATGCTCAAATAGTAGAGGAATATTGTCATAGACTCCACTTATATATATATATATATTGTATCTCGTATCCCTTGGTACGAAACCTGTCAAACAATCTCACTGGAGGCTAAAGAAGACAATACAGGACCTCAAAAGCTCTTAAAAGAGCATTGAAAGTAGACTTTAACATTTTAATGCCAAAAACATTGTAATGGGTTAGTTGGAGTGTATAAGGTGGAAGTAGATGTGCAAAAGTCTGTCAGTGCACTAAAGATAAAGCAGGACATCATCCAGGCACAAAAATGAAGTACAAAGCACTGACAGACTTGTCCCTAATGTTAGTCCTTCATGCTAGGAAGTTCTAAACTAAGTATCATTGCTATCATAGGTAAAACAAGCATGCAATAGGGACAAAGCACTCCATCCCCACACCTAAAATCGTACATTGTCCCTAATGTACATAAATCAGTGGAAAAGCGTGATAGGTACGCAGTAAAAATAAGGAGATTGAGCAAAGAGAATTCCCCAATCACTTGATGTAGTGAGTCCAAGGTGAATACAGACAGGGGTAAGTCACTAGGGCCAAGGAGTGTGAAGCATCCTCAATGATCAGTCGTGAAAACAACAGGAAATACATCACAACTCGAAAAATAAATAAGGAGAAGCGAATAGACAAAATCCAAACTAGATAAAAATAGTTTAGTAGGGCCAAAACCCTAACTAACTAAGCAGTACAACATACATCAAAATAAGTCTAAGTGCACACAAGCTAAATACAAACAACATGAAAATAAAAATAAAGACTGAAAGTCCGTGTCATGAGTCTAAGGCTCCGGTGTGAGTGATGACACCATGCACATGGTCATGGTAATTAAGCTAGTGTCTAAGCCCCACATCTTTCAAACTTTCAAACTCAAGCCTTCGAACGGTGCCAAATCCATTTCCTCAACAATAAAGCATAACGTGTCTTGTCGGCTTCATTTGTAAACTTTGGCTCGCTCACAGGTGGTGGAGAGCTTCTCCGGGCCTGTTTGGAAGCCACATTCTTGGTTGGAATCCCTACAAGACAATATGAGCCCCATTAAACCAAACATATATCAAAAGAATGCTCAATGAAGTCAATGGGCTGAAATCTAGGTATTGCTACAGTAATTTCGGGAAAATTTGGCAAGAGTCTCTTCTTGTAAAAGTAGAAATCCAAGTTTACAAAGCTTTAAATTCAATACAAACATTCACAAGAAACATTCACAACCAATTCCCGAAGTATTTCAGCCAAAAAGAACAAGGAAAACTCTAGAAATGATGAGTTAGATAGCTTATCTCAAGCTAGGGCACCCAAGTGAAGATGAAGTGAAACTTGGCTAAAACCTAGATAAAACCTTGAAAATCTTCAAAACATTGTTTTTGAGGATGAGGGGAGCTTTTTTGTGCAAAAATAATGAAGAAAAATGGTGGAGAAATGAAGAGGAGAGGAGAAGAAGAAGATGAGAACGTGAGTGAATAGTGGAAATTTTGAGTGAAGGAGATGCATAAGTCTCTCGGCCATCCATGTGGCCATCCATGCGCCCGCATGGATGACCGCATGACTCTCGGGTTGGCCATCCCGAGTAGCCATGCGAGTGCATGAATACCCACATGACTCTCTGGATGGCCGTCGGGGCATGCATACTGGCGCATGACATTCTGAATGGCTATCCGGGCATTCATGCGGTTAACAAATGACCATTTTCCAGTTTTTTCAACAAACACTTATCCAAACACCCAAAAACCTCATGAAAAACAAAGCCAAAATCACTAATAAACATTAAGAACATGAAGTTTAATGCGTCACAATGAATCAAAAACCAAAGAACTCACAACAACCATTGAAGATCATGATCGAAAAAATTAAGAAAGATAGCTAAACAACCACAACAACACACTTGAAATCTAAATAACAATAAACGTTAACTTTTCAGAAATACAAAAACACACAACCACACAAACTAAAAATACGAAAACACACTTGTAAGGAATTTAAATGCTTGGGTTGCCTCCCAAGGAGGGCTTGTTTAACATCTTTAGCTCGACGCCTCTTACCTCGTCATCATGGTGGATGATGAGTGTGATCCGCAAGCGAACGGGTCGTCAAGTAATACCCTGTGCGTGACACAGGGGTCGTATTCCTAGGGCCCCAAGAGCTGCTATTACTTCCCCCTAGACGACACTGTCTAGTCTAACAGTTATATAATAAAAACAAGATAATAAGAAAAATAAGGGAAAACTATGAACATGTGGACTAAGGCTCACCACTTAAGCATACTAAGGAGGCAAGTAACAATGAAAGTGTGAGGTCCCCGGGCGAGGATCCCCTTGGGACTACTAAAGCTAGAAGGATACTCGAATTACATAGGCAGAGGTGGTTAGGCCAAGAGATGTCCAAAGGTAGGTCACCCCGATGGTCACGGTGATAACCCCTAATCCGGTACGGGTATTGGAATACGGTATGTCCACCGCTACGGTATTTCTACCGCCCAAATCCCCACACGATTGCGATAGGCCTAGGGAAATCCCTAATTAAGGTCAAACACAACATCTAGGCTCAACCCTAATGGTTGGAGGGGTACGAAATACCCGATGGTCACGGCGTATTCGTACATGTATCCCTTCTAAGCTTGGTGAGTCTAACACTAGGGCAATGGTCATGCAACCTAGTATTACCTAAATAATGATACACAGAGTTCTCATGCATACCAAAGCATTCAAATACACCAAACTTAAACCACAAACCACACAAATACCATACATGTAAATCAAGTATTCATACAAGCAAGTTCATCACAAGGTTCACCGGATGCCCGGTGACCTTGGGAGTCTAGTTCATCATCAACAAAGGAGCAAGAGTAAAAGATAAGAAATACAAAGCAAAGCTCAAACAAACTCCCCTAAGATGAAGACTAGAAGGTGGTGATGAGAACTTGATGGATCCGCGCCAACAAGCTCCTAGATCTTCTCCTTGATAGCACTCCTCTTCTCCAATTCGATTTGCACCATAGATCCGCCTTCTCCCGCAACCTTGAAGCTCTAGATGACAATGGTGGAGAATGGTGGCCAAAAGACCAGAGAAATGAAGCCCTAAAGCTCTTTTAAACCTAATTCCAGAAAGTTATGCGGGCTGGCATACGGGCCGACATACGGGCACTGTAGCACCCCTAGATCTGCTACAGTGACTCTGCTACAGTACCTCTGCTACAGGAGCCATATATGGTCAATCACATGCCCGTATGGGTGCCCGTATGAAACTCCAGACTTAACCGTTTCGCCAAATTCTCGTGCTATAGTACTGCTAGAGTTCCGACACAGTACCAAGGGCTCGAAAATGGTGTTTTCTTTGCTGATTTCTTCTAAAATCTCGTTGTCGAGCTCCCCATGGTATCTTTTTTACCTGTAACACGAAATAAACCAATTTAGACCGAAAACGGGCATCCACACATATAAAAATACTGAAAGAATAAGCGAACATACATAAATAATACGTACAGTTAGGCGTTTATCAGTGGATCAAAGAAAGTTGAATTACCTCCAATCTTGTGTGAAGTGCAACCACAAGGAAAATAATGCTTCAACTGGTGACCATTGACCTTGAATGTCCCCTTCTCTGGATGTCTTATCTTAACAACCCTATGGGGATAAACTTATGAAACTGTGTATGGCCCATACCATCTTGATTTTAACTTCCCATGGAAAAGTTTTACCCTAGAGTTGAAAAGTAGCACTTGATCCCATGTTGGAAGTGTTTGGCTTGTTTTATATGTCAGCCATGGTACTCCTTCATTTTCTCCTTGTAGCGCACTGAGTTTTCATATGGCATTGTTCGCCATTCATCTAGCTCATTTAATTAGAACTTTCTCTTGTGGCTAACTAGATGTGGGTTGAAATTTAACTGCTTAATGGCTCAATAGGCTTTGTGCTCCAACTGGACTGGCATTTTATAAGGCGTTCTATAAGGCGTTGAAATTTAAATGCTTTCCCATAGATCAATCTATAAGGCGTTGCTCCAATAGGCATTTTATAAGCCGTTCTATAAGCCCAGAGTGCATCATCCAACTGATCTGCCCAATCTTTTCTATGATGGCTTACCATTTTTTCTAAAATTCGCTTCAATTCCCGATTTGAGACTTCAACTTGACCACTAGTTTGGGGGTGATAAGGAGTCGATATTCGATGAGATACCCCGTACCATTTCATGACTTTTTCGAATTGAGAGTTACAAAAGTGAGTACCTCGGTCACTTATAATCACCCTTGGTGTGCCAAAACGAGAGAACAATTTTTTTAGGAACTTTACTACCACTCTTGTATAAAAAGATAGACATGCTTGTGCCTCCACCCACTTAGAGACATAATCAACTGCCACCAAGATAAATTTATTGCCCTGAGAGCTAGGGAATGGGTCCATGAAGTCGATCCCCCACACATCAAACACTTCGTAAGCTTGGTTCCAGTTTTGTGGCATCTCTTCCCTCTTTGAAATATTACCCATTCTCTGGCACCTATCACAATGCTGCATAAATGTCTGCGCGTCTTGAAATATAGTAGGGCAGTAGAACCCCGCATCTAGGATCTTCTTAGCTGTCCTATTTGCACTATAGTGGCCCATGGTCGGACCTGAATGGCAGTGTCTCATGATGTCATGCCCCTCTCCCCCGAGAAACACATCTTCTAACAACTTGGTCAGAATAGATTTTGAAAAGGTAAGGGTCCTCCCAGATATAATACTTCAAATCAGCGAGGAATTTTTTTCTTTGTTGAAATGTGAGCCACTTTGGGAAAAGTTTTTGCTGGTAGATAATTTGCGAGGTCAGTGAACCACGGGGCTTCTTCTTCCTCCACTTCCTAAATACTACACAACTGCTCACCTGGAAATGTGTCATTGATCCCTCTTCTTTCCAAATCATTTTTAGGAGGTTCCTCAAGGCGTGATAGATGGTCTGGGGCTAAATTCTCAGCTCTCCTTTTGTCCTTGATTTCCAGATCAAATTCTTGGAGTAGCAAGATCCAACGTATCAGTCGAGGCTTGGCATCCGGTTTGCTCAATAAGTATTTTAGTGCAGAATGGTCCGTGTAAACAATTACCTTGGAAAGCACAAAGTAGGATCGAAATTTGTCAAATGCAAAGACTACAGCTAGTAGTTCCTTCTCGGTGGTGGTGTAGTTCTCTTGGGCATCATTTAAAGTCTTTCTTGCATAGTAAATAGGATGGAAATGGTTATCTCGTCGTTGCCCTAAGTACCGCTCCCACTGCAAAATCACTCGTAACACACATTAAGAAAAGCATGATTGGTGCTTCGACAAGTTTTATCTTCAGGATAAGAAAAGCATTCATGCAATCTTCCTTAAACTTAAAAGGGCCATCCTTTTCCAGCAATTTTGTCAATGGTCAGGCAATTGAAGAAAAATTCTTCACAAATCTCCTATAGAACCCGGCATGTCACAAGAAGCTTCTAATAGCCTTCACTGAAGTAGGATGGGGAAGTTTCTCGATAGTGGAAACCTTCACTCTATCCACTTCAATTCCCTTCTGTGAAATTTTATGGCCGAGCACTATACCCTCCTTGACCATAAAGTGGCATTTTTCCTAACTGAGTACTAAATTTGTCTCCTCGCACCTGCTCAGTACTCGTTCAAGATTTCTGAGGCATAACTCAAATGAATCACCAAAGACTGAGAAGTCATCCGTAAATACTTCCATGATGTCCTCTACCATGTCTTCAAAAATTGCCAACATACACCTCTACAATGTTGCCGGTGCATTGCATAACCCGAAAGGCATACACTGGTAAGCAAATGTGCCACAAGAACAAGTGAAGGTGGTCTTCTCTTGATCTTCTGGAGCAATGGGAATCTGAAAGTATCCTGAGATGCCATCTAAGAAATAGTTGTAAGAATGCCCTGTGAGTCGTTCAAGCATCTGATCAATGAAAGATAGGGGAAAATGATCCTTCCTCGTGGCATCGTTTAGTTTCCTGTAGTCTATGCAAACCCTCCAACCTGTGACAGTCCTTGTAGGAACAAGTTTATTCTTTTCATTGGTGATAACCATCATTCCTCCTTTTTAGGAACTACTTGTATTGGACTCACCTATGCACTTTAGGAGATGGGGTAAATTATACCTGCGTCAAGTAGCTTGATGACCTCATTCTTCACTACCTTCTTCATGTTGGGATTAAGCCTTCATTGCGGAATCACTGTGGGTTTATGATTATCTTCCATGAGAATCTTGTGTGTACAAAAAGATGGGTTAATCCCCTTAATATCAGAGATTTTCCATGCGATTGCCCTTTTGTGTTTCTTTAGCACCCCCAGAAGTTTGGTCTTTTGCCCAATTGTCAAATTTGATGCAATAATGACTGGGAGCTTTGAATCCTCTTCCAGAAAAGCATACTCTAAGTGTTCAGGAAGTGGTTTCAACTCAAGTTCTTGGAATTCTTCCATTGACGATTCCACCCTTCCATAGTTTTCGAGATCATCACTCTCAACTCCTTCTTCTGATGAATTGTCACAATGCAAACCATCTTCCGACACCTGAACCTCGGTTTTAGCCAAATCTAAGTCACTCCCATGCATACAGTCCATCTCTTCTGAACCACTGGCCCATTTTTTATCAGTCTCTTCTTTAACTAGTTTCATTAACTCTGAGGGTTTATCTAAACTGTTGCTTGGTTCAACACTAATAGGGTCGAGTTGATAGCTTGGTAGGCATGACTCCATTTATTGGTCAAAGAAAGCGCAAATCTATTGAAGCTCTAGAGTTGGAGTGGTTGGGTTCTCGCAATATTGTTTCTTCTACTTGTCATTATCAAAATATAAGCTACCCAACCCTGGTGGTATGCTTGAGTAATAAGGATAAGAACCCTGTGATAAGTTATAGTTAACCCACTCATTAGTAAAAGCCATAATTAGAAGAAGAGTAAAGAAGTATTTACAAGAATAGGAACCAGCACGTAGAAATTGAACAGAGAGTAAGGAAAGAAAGCACAAGTAAGAAAGTGGAAAAAATATATACACAAACATGAAAACAAAACCAAGGTAAGGAAAGAAAATAGAATAATGGTGAAATATATACAAGGATGGAAAACAAGAAACAAAACATTGGCCAAATCAACCAACTCTATGTTTTCCGAGTATTTCTCGTGGATCCCCGGCAACGGCGCCAAAAACTTGCTGCGGGCTCCCGCAAGCGCACGGGGTCGCTGACACGACCCCTTGCGTGTATCCCGCAAGTGCACGGGTTTGTCGAAGTAATAAATTTACCTTGGTGAGAAGGTAGTCGAATCCACAGGGAATAGAGAGATAGAATATAAGGTTTCACTAATTAAGCTATGCAGAATACGGAGATCGATAATAAGATTGATGAGTGAAAATAATGCAAAGCAATAAACTAAATAGAGAGATGGAAGAAAGAAGTGCAAGCAGGAAAATCGAGAAGGACTAACAATGAATAAAAGGGGGGTATCCGGACAAGCTACCTCTAGGGTCTATGTTTCAAGTGCAAGACTATGATATTATACTCTCCTATTGATGTCAATTGAGTCGAGGATATCCTAAGACTCACGGTCCCAAACCTAAGGACAACCGTGACTAACTCCAACACTATGCCCCGGTATTAGGATTCACAACACCCTTCACTCTGTCACCTAGATGACTAAGCCCCAGGGGAGTCCATCTGCCTAAACCTCACACTATGTGGAGTTGCATTATGCTCTAGGGATTCCTAGTGATTAAACCTGTTCCTATACGTAATTCTAACCCTTTGGTCCAGGTGGAAGAACCCTAGTCTAGATTGAGCCCCAGCAAATAGGATTCACTACAACCCTCCACTCTATTACTTGCGTAACTAAGCCCTAGGGGAGTTTATCTACCTATTGCTTCACTCTATTTCGACCGCTATTAAATCAAGGAATCGGAGGTAGGGAGAAATCACATCGAAGGGGAAAGGGGTACATTGCTACCTCACAACTCTCCCTCTCAACCCTCTTTAATCTTGAGTAGTCTAATCCTATAGGAGTTGTCACACCTCCAAAGGAAAGCCTAGATTGCTCTCAACCCTAATGTCACGTTTAAGGGAAAACAATATGAAAGGATAATCAAGATTAAAAACTCAATTTTATTCATCAACGATGGAAAGCATAATAATCAATGTCAAAGAAACATAAGAAACCCTAAAGTTTACAAGTCCGAATACCCCACGAGGGGTTTAGCTCCTCATAGAGCTATACATGTTCATCAATGTGAGAAATAAAGCATAAAACATAGACATCAATGAAAAACCCCCTCGAATTGGTGTGGCCGTGGTCTTGTGCAAACGTTCGAACCTCGAAATTGATGCCGATGACGCGCTAGAACCTCCACGAAATCCTCTCCTGAAACCCTAGCCGCACTCCAGAAAGTCGGGGAAAAGATAGGTCGAAAGATGCCTCAAAAGGTTGCAAAAATCCCCTTTTATAATGTTGAATCGCGGCTTTAAAATTAGACTTATCGGGGGCTTCACACGGCCGTGTGGGATTTCCACACGCCCGTGTGAAGCTTCTGTCTCGGCTGAAAAATTAATTTCACACGGCCGTGTGGAATTTCCACACGCCCGTGTGTCTTCACTGGATGGCTGAAATTGCACAAACACACGGCCGTGTGAATTTTCACACGCCCGTGTGACTTCTCTGTCTGGCTGGAAACTGGTTCACACGGCCGTGTGGAATTTCCACACGCCCGTGTGACTTTTCTGGAACTCTAATCTTCAGCTGAACAGGATTGTAACTTGCCGAAACACCTCCCGGGTTCATTGTTCTTCATCGAGGCCATTACTTGGGCACACAAGCAACGGTAGGTCGCGCCGATTGCTTCAAGTCTTCTTCTTTCGCGAAATTCTCCTAAGTAACACGGATTGGACTTGTTGTGAATGTGACTGCCTTTGTGCCCCTCCAAAGGAGGTTGGCACACATCCACAAGTCCAAATACGTGCTTCGTTCCTTGCTTGGTCCGAGAACATCCCAACATTGGCGAAAGCGACCTAATTTCATTCTTCTTCTCCAATTAGGCTCCACAATACCTTCAATGCACAAGAGAACACAAATGCACACATTTAGTGATAAAACCTGATAAAAGGTATGCTTGGTGTAAGATAATAGCGCTTCGCGATACTATAACACAAGCACTTATCAAAATCCCCCCACACTTAAGCTTTTGCTTGTCCTCAAGCAAAATAGAACGTGGAAGTACTTGGGAAGAACAATTGAAAGTGCTTGGCCTTAGGTTCACCAAAAGTATGCAAAAGAAGCATTCTACAAGTAAGGGGAAATTAAAACATTGCATAAGGTTATCAATGCTCTAGCTAAAAACTTGAATCAAAAAGGATGAAAACTCGAAAACGTGTTGGTGTGTGCGATCTTACTCAAGAGAACCAACGAGTACTCCTCAAACTTTGATTAAAAAGGACTTATTTATATACAAAGATCAAAAATAAGTGAAGAAGTAGTAGCTTCACACATCCTTGAAGGTAGCCCTTTCCTAGGCGGCCGCCAAAGGTGGCTTTCACTCTTTCGAGGAGGTAGCTCTTTTCTACCGGGGTAGTAGCTTTCATGCTTCCCATGAGATAGCTCTTTCTCTCATTAGGGCATAACATGTATCCGACTTATGAGAGTAGCTTCATTCATCATAGGAGGTAGCTCTTTCCACCCCAAATGCATAATCAAAACAAAGCTAATATTTACAAACTCATATACCTTTTTTTTTTTTTCAGATTAAATGCATTTTCCAAAGTAAAACTAAGAACGATGATAAACTTGTCCTTAAAAACTTCAAGATTGAGTTTCCAAAAGATTCTAAGAGTAAGTTGTGTACTAAGATGATTCGAGCAAAAATTCCATAAAATTCAAGTGAAAACTAGAGCATGATAGGATACAATGTTGAAAATTCTCCTAAACTATGAGAATACAACCGTTACAACTAAGGTGAACCGCCATAGGCTACATTAGCATAAACAATTGAACGCACAAGTAAAGGTGTGTGCAATGTGAACTCCCCCCCCACACTTAAGATGTACATTGTCCTCAATGTACGCATATAAGCACAATAATAAGTGAAAAAGATAAAAGCAATTAGTGTGGAAGTGGCAATTGAAACATTACTCCCCTGAACTCCAAGTGTTGCGTTTGATGGAGCTAGGTCATTGAGAGTTGAGTCTCAATGGTTTATGGAGCACACACGATCCCATGACCGTGTGAATGACTATTCCTCAAAATCCTTACATCCAAGACCATCTGCGCACACATAAACGAGGGTTCAGTAAAGCTCAATAAAACTCGAGTATATAAAATGTAAAGCAATGAATACAACTCGAGACAAAAATAAAAAGCAAAATAAAAGCTATACTCAGAAGGAGAATCCTTTCTGAGTACTACAAGTACAAAATAAAGTAAAGATATACAGAAATGACAAATAAAAGAAAAGAATCTAAAATCTAAGACGCCTCAGCGTCGGTATCCTGAGTGGTGGCCTCTGGTGCTGCTGGAGGCTCTGGATCTGCTGGTGGATCGGCTGATGTCGGGGGAGAAGGTGGTGGAGGAGAAACCCGAGGTCGGACCACGAAGGAGGAGGAGGCGACAATCTGCTCGAAGATCTATCGCAAGCTCTGGAACTGCGCCATCACCTCCTGGTGCTGTGTAATCTGTGTGGCCCTAACCTCGGCCACCTCGGTCTGTAGGATCCCCACTGCGCTCTCGAGGCGCTCCAGTCTGTCCTGTCCTCGAGACGGTGAAAACATCCGCACCGGAGGTGGCTCCGGCGCGGTGGGGGGTACCTCGGTCTGTGTATCCGTCGGGGGTGGCTCTAAAGCTGCCTGTGTACCCTGAGTCTGCTCCGTCTGGGGTATGGTCCAGGTATACGTCCCTGATCCTCCTCTGCGGATCATACCCATCATCCTCAAGGTATCTGTGCCCAGGGGAACTGGTACACTCGTCTTCTCTGCTCCCCTGACTCCATTTCTGAGCCCCAGGCCAATGATAAGTCTGGTGATGTAGGGGCCTGCAAAGATAACTCCTACTCTGGGGTACTGGCCCTGATGGCGAATGTAGTCAGGCCACAATGTGGCCCCAGGTGGAGTGGCTCACTCTCCACCATTGAATACAAGTAGAGAAGCTCCTGGCGACTCAAAACACCAGTACTGTCTCCCCTGCCACTAATAGATCTGCTCATAACTGCGTGTAGACATCTATAGGCAGGTCGAGAAAGGCATGAAGCCTTGGAGACACCCGGCTCGTACTGACCCTGACCACAAAGTCTGCTATACGCCTGCTGCGGTGTCAAGGTACCCGGGTAGTCTGTGGGGAGCAATGAGTACTCCTCTGTCTCAGTGTATGCCTCATCATATAGACCCATCCGCACCGAGAACTGGGTCATACTCAGCGTGAAATGTCGACCGAGGGCTCTGAACTGAATAGTCGTATCCTCGGTGAAACTGTCGTACCCTCGATCAAACTCAAATGAAGATAGTACCTCCAGCGTGAGCGGTCGGATCACCGAGTCCCTGATAACCATCAATCTCTCCCAGCTACCGACTGAGAGCAGCTCGCCAATCTCATCTGCAACGCTGTCTCCCCTCTGAATATTCCTCACTATACTCAAATCCAAATATCTCGTCTGTCCAAAACGGAGTCCTGATAAACGCTTGAACCGAACCTGATGCTCGGTTATACTGAACTCTGTCTCTGCCAGAGGAGGTGTGGACTCACGGGGACGCTTCCCTGTCGATTTCCTGGGTCTAGAAGACATTCCTGTAAGATTGGAAAAGAAAACAATCAAAAACAGTTCAAAATAACCAATCTGCAGAAATCCACACGGCCGTGTGTTAATTCCACACGCCCGTGTGGAGTTTTTGACGGGCAAAGCATCACGGCCGTGGGGCTAAAAATCCACAATTTACATCTAAATTCGTTCTAATTTCATTCTAAGCATGCTCGTATGTAATGTAAACATTCAAACCAAGCAAAATTGTATAAAAGAACGAATTGAATCAAGAATTGACGAAGAAAAAGGAACTGAAGGTCTCACCGGCGGTGAAGATGAAAAACAAAGTAATACGGCCGGAAAACTCGAATACGATCCCCAAAAATCCTCAGAGAAAGTCGGGAGAGCAACGGAGAAGGTCCAAGAGAGTTTAGAGTGAAAGCATTCAAAGGCACAAGTGAAAACTAAATGAGAAACGTGCGGCTTTTGAAGTTCTGGGAATTCACACGGCCGTGTGAACCATCCACACGGCCGTGTGCCTATGAAATTAGGGTTCACAGGGGCCAACACACGCCCCTGTGTGCACTCTGGTCACTCTCTGAACTACCCCACACGGCCGTGTGACAATTCCACACGGCCGTGTGCCTTCACAGGGATATCCACAGGGGCTGGTACACGCCCCTGTGGGCTCACGGGAAAGTTCAGACAGTCTCTGAAAATATTCACACGGCCGTGTGACCAAGCCACACGGCCGTGTGCCCAACCTGGCCAAGAACACAAGGCCGGCCACAGGGGTACCCACACGCCCCTGTGGCCTCTCTGACTCGCCCGAGAAAAACCTAAGTGTTTCACACGGCCGTGTGAATAATCCACACGGCCGTGTGCCTTGACAAGCTCTCCCACAGGGGGCTCACACACGCCCCTGTGGTTTCTCGGGATGAAAGGGAATTCCTGCAGAGTTGTCACACGGCCGTGTGAAAATTCCACACGGCCGTGTGCCTTGACACAGTAGCACTCACAGGGGCACACACACGCCCCTGTGGACTCTCGGGAAAAAGAGTTGGAGTTCTGCAGGGTTCCACACGGCCATGTGGAAATAACACACGGCCGCGTGCTGCTTCTGAGGATGTTCACAGGGGCAGGTTCACGCCCTTGTGCCCTCTCTGGTTGAGTTCTGAATGGTGACACACGGCCGTGTGGAAATTCCACACGGCCGTGTGTTTTCTCTGGTTTACTTAGAAAAATTTTACATGCTCTTCAGAAAATTTCAGAAATGATTTTAGAACACTTAGAACCTGTGTACAACATAAAAATACGACCAGAAACTATAGAAAACACACTCAACCGACTCAAACTTCGTCAATTAACGTTAAGGCACACGTAAATAATCGAAAGTCCACATGAAAACTCAGCATATGCACATGAAAATTGGGACACCATTGCTAAGACTTTTATTCAATCCGAACCTAAACTAAGTACTAGAAAACTATAAAATGCTTGGGTTGCCTCCCAAGAAGCGCTTGTTTAACGTCACTTAGCTTGACGTACCTGTCTTACCTTACGGAGGTTCATGAATGGAGTTTGCCCTCTTCCCTACAATTTGAAAACAAGCATTGCATAATCGTTGCAAGATAGAGGGAGAGTTATCGAGTTTGTTACCACACACGGGTGAAACACCCTTACTCCGTGAATGCTCATCCCCTTTCTTGTTAGGGTTCTTTTTGTGGCGACGTCTCGACCTCTTCAATCTCCGAAGGATTTTCTTCCTAAACTCCTTCTCCTTCTTGATGTCTGTTTCAACTGAACCAAGCGCGAGCACTTCTTCCTCTTCAGTCTCCATGTCTTGGTCCGGCCACCCTTCATATGGATCCGGGTTAAACATATCCTGCATATATTCATCAATGCAATCATCAGTGACATCAAGATAATATAGAGCATCATCAAAATCAAGAGAATGTCGCATGGCTTCGGCGAGGCGGTAAGTGAGCTTGTCGTCTCCAACCCTAAGTGTGAGCTCTCCACCGTCCATGTCTATCAAAGCCTTGGAAGTGCGCAAGAACGGCCTCCCAAGGATCAGCGGCACCTCGACATCCTCGTCTACATCGAGCACTACAAAGTCGACCGGGAAAATGTACTTATCCACTTTCACCAACACATCTTCAACAATACCCCTCGGATGCCTCACCGATCTATCCGCAAGCTGAAGTGTCATCCGGGTAGGTCTAGGCTCAGCCCAAGGCCTAGCTTTTGGAAGAACGTATAGGGCATGACATTGATGCTTGCCCCCGAGTCGGCTAGTGCCATCTCCTCACCCATATCACCAATATTGCACGGTATGATAAAACTTCCGGGGTCCTTCCTCTTGCTTGGCATATTCTTCTGTAGCACTGCCGAACAGTTTGCATCGAGGATGACGGATGCACTTTCCTCTAACTTCCTCTTATTGGTCAAGAGGTCTTTTAAGAACTTCGCGTACTTGGGCATTTGGGCTAATGCTTCCGCGAATGGGATGTTGATGTGCAATTGCTTGAAGACACCCAGAAATTTCTTGTATTGCTCATTGTCTTGGTCATTCTTCAATCGTGAAGGATAGGGAATTCTCGGCTTGTAAGGTGGGGGTGCCACCTCTTTCTCCTTTGGTGCTCCATCCTCTACTCCCACAACTTCGGGTGAGTCTTTAGTCTTCTCAAGAGGGAGATGCCCCTCAACCTCCTTACCACTTCTCAAGGTAATTGCCTTTAGTTGTTCTCTTGGGTTGGTCTCCGTATTGCTAGGCAAACTACCTTGAGGTCTCTCCGCCAAAGTCTTCGCAATTTGCCCTACTTGGTTCTCCAAGTTGTGTAGGGAGGCGGTGTGATTGCGAAGAGTAGCTTCCACCGATTGGAACCTTGGATCCGAAGAGGAAACGAACCGTGTGAGGGCTCTCTCTAGGTCAGTCATCTTTCCCTCCAACCTGGTCTCTCGGCTTTCTAAATTCGGAGCTTGTTGACTTTGAAATCCCGGTGGTGCACTATTTTTGTTCTGTTGTGACTGTCCTTGATTGCTCCAAGAGAAGTTCGGATGGTTCTTCCATCCCGGATTGTATGTACCACTATACGGGTTGCCTTGGCCTTGTCCTCTATACGTGTTTCCAACAAAGTCGGCTTGCTCCACCGCACTAGTACCTCCTATGGCAATAGGACAATCACTTGAAGCATGTCCTCCTCCACAACCGTTACATGTAGTTATGGCCGCAACTCTTGGTGAAGTTAGGGAGTCTAACTTCTTACTCAATGACTCGACTTGAGCCGCCAAGGATGTAACCGCATCAATTTCATGAAGTCCGGCAACCTTCTTTCTATCCCTTGAGTTCCATTGATAGCTATTCATAGCCATCTCTTCTACAAGGTGCCTAGCTTCACCGGGAGTCTTGCTTCCAAGAGTCCCTCCGGCCGCCGCATCTAAGAGTTGCTTTGTACTCGGATTCAACCCGTTGTAAAATGTGTGAATAATCATCCACTCGGGAAATCCATGTTGCGGACATTTGCGAAGGAGCTCTTTGAACCTGTCCCATGTCTCGAATAGAGACTCCAATTCCATCTGAACAAAGGATGATATCTCATTCCGGAGTCTTGCAGATTTTCCCGGTGGAAAGTATCTAGCCAAGAATGCCTCGGCCATTTCCTCCCACGTAGTAATGGAGGCTCTCGGTAATGAGTGCAACCAATGCCTTGCTTTTCCCTTCAATGAAAATGGGAAGGCTCTCAATCGAATTGCATCGTCCGTCACTCCATTTATCTTCAACATGTCACACACTTCCAAGAAATTTTCTATGTGACTATTAGGGTCTTCATCGGCCAACCCATTAAACTGTGCGGACTGTTGCAACATCTGAATGAACGACGGCTTCAATTCGAAATTCATTGCTGTAATTGGGGGCCTCACGATGCTTGATTGGGTCCCCATAACTGCGGGTCTAGCAAAATCGGACAACGTTCGCTGCTGCTCGTTCTGTTCTGCCATTGTCTCTGACCCTTCTGTCTCAATATCGGCTTGATTTGATGCTTCTTGTGCAGGTTCTTTCCCTTTACCATGTGTTCTTCTTCCAATGTCTGGGTCTCCTTCAACAAGTATTGAAGGGTTCCCACGGGTCATAACTTGGAGCCGAAAACAAAGAAAAGAAAAATAAGAACAATGATAGGTAAAGAAAATATGAAATAGAATGCGAAGTGAATAGCTAAAATAGTGAAAAACAAATATCTAAAAAGCCTATTCCCCGGCAACGGCGCCAAAGACTTGACACGACCCCTTGCGTGTATCCCGCAAGTGCACGGGTTTGTCGAAGTAATAAATTTACCTTGGTGAGAAGGTAGTCGAATCCACAGGGAATAGAGAGATAGAATATAAGGTTTCACTAATTAAGCTATGCAGAATACGGAGAACGATAATAAGATTGATGAGTGAAAATAATGCAAAGCAATAAACTAAATAGAGAGATGGAAGAAAGAAGTGCAAGCAGGAAAATCGAGAAGGACTAACAATGAATAAAAGGGGGGTATCCGGACAAGCTACCTCTAGGGTCTATGTTTCAAGTGCAAGACTATGATATTATACTCTCCTATTGATGTCAATTGAGTCGAGGATATCCTAAGACTCACGGTCCCAAACCTAAGGACAACCGTGACTAACTCCAACACTATGCCCCGGTATTAGGATTCACAACACCCTTCACTCTGTCACCTAGATGACTAAGCCCCAGGGGAGTCCATCTGCCTAAACCTCACACTATGTGGAGTTGCATTATGCTCTAGGGATTCCTAGTGATTAAACCTGTTCCTATACGTAATTCTAACCCTTTGGTCCAGGTGGAAGAACCCTAGTCTAGATTGAGCCCCAGCAAATAGGATTCACTACAACCCTCCACTCTATTACTTGCGTAACTAAGCCCTAGGGGAGTTTATCTACCTATTGCTTCACTCTATTTCGACCGCTATTAAATCAAGGAATCGGAGGTAGGGAGAAATCACATCGAAGGGGAAAGGGGTACATTGCTACCTCACAACTCTCCCTCTCAACCCTCTTTAATCTTGAGTAGTCTAATCCTATAGGAGTTGTCACACCTCCAAAGGAAAGCCTAGATTGCTCTCAACCCTAATGTCACGTTTAAGGGAAAACAATATGAAAGGATAATCAAGATTAAAAACTCAATTTTATTCATCAACGATGGAAAGCATAATAATCAATGTCAAAGAAACATAAGAAACCCTAAAGTTTACAAGTCCGAATACACCACGAGGGGTTTAGCTCCTCATAGAGCTATACATGTTCATCAATGTGAGAAATAAAGCATAAAACATAGACATCAATGAAAAACCCCCTCGAATTGGTGTGGCCGTGGTCTTGTGCAAACGTCGAACCTCGAAATTGATGCCGACGACGCGCTAGAACCTCCACGAAATCCTCTCCGAAACCCTAGCCGCACTCCAGATAGGTCGAAAGATGCCTCAAAAGGTTGCAAAAATCCCCTTTTATAATGTTGAATCGCGGCTTTAAAATTAGACTTATCGGGGGCTTCACACGGCCGTGTGGGATTTCCACACGCCCGTGTGAAGCTTCTGTCTCGGCTGAAAAATTAATTTCACACGGCCGTGTGGAATTTCCACACGCCCGTGTGTCTTCACTGGATGGCTGAAATTGCACAAACACACGGCCGTGTGAAATTTTCACACGCCCGTGTGACTTCTCTGTCTGGCTGGAAACTGGTTCACACGGCCGTGTGGAATTTCCACACGCCCGTGTGACTTTTCTGGAACTCTAATCTTCAGCTGAACAGGATTGTAACTTGCCGAAACACCTCCCGGGTTCATTGTTCTTCATCGAGGCCATTACTTGGGCACACAAGCAGCGGTAGGTCGCGCCGATTGCTTCAAGTCTTCTTCTTTCGCGAAATTCTCCTAAGTAACACGGATTGGACTTGTTGTGAATGTGACTGCCTTTGTGCCCCTCCAAAGGAGATTGGCACACATCCACAAGTCCAAATACGTGCTTCGTTCCTTGCTTGGTCCGAGAACATCCCAACATTGGCGAACGCGACCTAATTTCATTCTTCTTCTCCAATTAGGCTCCACAATACCTTCAATGCACAAGAGAACACAAATGCGCACATTTAGTGATAAAACCTGATAAAAGGTATGCTTAATGTAAGATAATAGCGCTTCGCGATACTATAACACAAGCACTTATCAGTCGCCAAGTAATACCCCTCGCGCACTCCCGTATTCCCAAGGGCCCGAAAATATACCCTTAATTCCTCTTCGTATGATTGTCTGGCCGATCAATTCAAGTTTGCTGAAAAGAAAAGTAAAAACACAATTAAGATGAAAATGTAATACTCTAATGCGGAGGTGATATTCGGAGGGTAAAACAGTGCAAGGAAAGGGTCACGGATGAGGATTCCCAAGGGGGCTACTAAAGTGCGAAGATTGCCCTAACTAGCATGCAATTGGGGAGTTTGGATGGAGAAATACTAAATTAGACCAACCCGATGCTCACGGGAATTAGTCCCTAATCCAGTAGAAGCATCGAGCATGGAATTCCTTCTGCTCGAATCCTCACACGATTGCAATGAGATTGATAGGTTTCTTAAGTTACGGTCAAGACACACTCAAGGTCAACCCTAACAGTGGAGGGGTACAAATACCCGATGGTCACGGTGTATTCGTACCTGTATCCCTACCAAGCTTGGTGAGCCTAATACTAGGGCAATGGTCATGCTTCCTAGCATTGTCTAGAAATTGATACACAGAGTTCTCATGCATACCAAGCAATCAAAACACTAAACAAGGTTCACAAACAAGTCCCAAATGCATAAAACAAATCAAGCAATCATCCTACACAAGTTCACCCCCAATATTCCCCTACTTCCGGTGACCTTGGGGTTTTAGTTGCTCATGAATACAAAATACTCAAGGAAATACATGAAAATAACCAAATACAATGATGAGAACACTTCCTCAAAGGATAAAGGCCGAAGACACTTCCAAAGACGCCACGCAAGGAGTGGCTTCCCTTGTCAATCTTCCTCTCAAGTGTGGATCAAGAAGGTGGATCTCATCGTATGTCGCTCTCCTCGTCATTCTCTCCCAAGAAATGGCCACCAATGGCTACTCCTAACTCGGAATTGAAGATGGTGGCAAGTAGAACAAGAACTAGGGCTCCTCTCTCCTCAAGAAAATGAACTCCAAGCCCTTAAAAAGTGATTCTCAGGATGCCATGCGGCCTGGTATGCGGTCAGCATATGGGCACTGTAGCACCACCAAATTTTGTGTAAGTTGCTACAGTGGAGTGGTACAGTACTAATGCTACATTATCTCTGCTACAGTAACTGCTACAGGGCTATATACATGCATTTATGTGGTCGTATGAGTGCTCGCATGGACTTCCAGACTTAGCCGTTTCTCCAAGTTCTCGTGCTACATGGCAGCTACAGTACCGGGGCTCGAAAATTGTCTTTTCCTTGCCGATTTCTTCTATAATCTTGTTGTCGAGCTTCCTATAGTATCTTTTGTACCTGTAACACGAAATAAACCAATTTAGACCGAAAACGGGCATCCATACATAAAAATACTCGATTTATATGCAAACATACATAAATAATATGAACAATTAGGCGTTTATCAGTGTGCTATTCACAAACTCTCCAATAGGGGCGGCCACACGTCCTTGTGTATTCTCGGGAAAGAAGGGAACTCTCTACAGAGATTCACACGGCCGTGTGAAAATTGCACACGGCCGTGTGCCTTAACACATGAGCACTCACAGGGCATCCACATGCCCCTGTGGACTCTCGAGGAAAAGAGTTTAAGTTCTGCAGGATTGCACACGGCAGTGTGGAAATTCCACAAGGTCGTGTGCCTCTTCTGTGGTTTTTTTATAAAGGCATGGACACACCCCTGTGCCCTCTCTTTTGAGCCCTAACTAGTGACACACACCCGTGTAGAAATTCCACATGGCCATGTGCCTTCTTTAGATTACTTAGAAAATTGACAGACTTTGTAGAAAAAATTTAGAAACGCAAACGTAATACATAGAGCCTGTATATACGATAAAAACACGACCAAAGATCACAGAAAACATGCTCAAATGACTTAAACTTTATCTATCAATGTTTAGGCACATGAAAACATCAACGATCCACAAGAAAACGCAGCATATGCACATAAAAATTAGGACACCAATACTAAAGCTCTTATTCATAATAGAACTAAACTAACTCCTAGAAAAACAGTAAAAGCTTGGGTGATAAACGGCTAACTGTACGTATTATTTATGTATGTTTGCGTATTTATAGAGTATTGTTGTATGTGTGGATGCCCGTTTTCGGTCTGAATTGGTTTATTTCGTGTTACAGGCACAGAAGATACCGTAGAGAGCTCGACAATATGATTTTAGAAGAAATCGGCAGGAAAAAGACCATTTTTGAGCTCCGGTACTGTAGCGGGATACTGTAGCAGCACTGTAGCACGGAACATTTGGCAAAACGGCTAAGTCTGGAAGATCATGCGGGCTACCATGCGGGCACTGCAGAGGCCGCATACGACTGTAGCAATTCCACTGTAGCAAAATTGCTGTAGCGGCACTGTAGCACTTACGCGATTTTCTGGATTTCTCGGAAACTTTCTCTCCCCGCATGCGGGGCCGCATGGGAGGCCACATAGCATCCCGAAAGTTGTTTTTAAAGGGGATTAGGGCATCATTTGGAAGGGTCTTTTGGCCACCATTTCTCCACCATCATCTTCTTGGGCTTAAAGGGGTTGGAGAAGGCATCTTTGAGGAGGAAATCAAGGGGAAAAGAGGGATCTATCAAGGAGCACATCTAGGAGTTCGTCGGCGCCGATCCGTCGGATTCTCATCACCACCTCCTAGTCTTCATCTTAGGGGAAGTTTTATGAGCTTTTTGTTGTATATCTCGTTTTCTATACTCTCTCCATTGTTGATGTTGAACTAGACTCTCAAGGTCGGCGGTTATCCGGTGAACCTTGGGATGAACTTGCTTGTATGAATACTTGATTTACATGTATGGTATTTGTGTGGTTTATGGTTCAAGCTTGGTGCACTTTGATGTATTGGTATGCATGAGAACTCTGTGTATCGATTTCTAGGTTATACTAGGTTGCGTGACCATCGCCTTAGTATTAGACACACCGAGTTTGGAAGGGATATATGCACGAATACACCGTGACCATCGGGTATTTGTACCCCTCCAACCATTAGGGTTATGCCTAGATGTTGTGTTTGACCTTAATTAGGGATTTCCCTATGCGCATTGCAATCGTGTGAGGATTTGGGCGGAAGCGATTCCGTATTCCAATACTCACACCGGATTAGGGGTTATCACCATGACCATCGGGATGACCTACTTTTGGATATCTCTTGGCCTGACCACCTTTACCTGTGCAATTCGAGTATCCTTCTAGCTTTAGTAGTCCCGAGGGGATCCTCGCCCGGGGACCTCGAACTTTCATTGTTACTTACTTCCTTAGCATGCTATTGTGGTGAGCCTTAGTCCACTTGTTTATAGTTTTCTCTTTGTTATTCTTCTTATCTTGATTTTATCACAAAATTGCTAGGTTAGGAAATTGATGAAGGGGAAGTAATAGTAGTTCCTTGGCCCTAGGGAATACGACCCCCTCGTGCTTGCGCGAGGGGTATTACTTGGCGACCCGTGCACTTGCGGTAATCATCAAGTTTTTGGCGCCGTTGCCGGGGACTCACAAGGAATACTAGGAAAACCTGTAGTCTATTGCTCTAGCCACTTTGCTTTTTTTCTTGTTGTACATACTGTTTTGTTATTTATTTTGTTTGTTTAGTTTTTCTTTGTTTCACTTTGTGTTTTCTTTCTTTTTTGTGCGAGGTACACTATTCTTGACAAATGCAAGCTCAAAATTGCCCTCCAAGTCCTAACCATGGAGCATCGCAAGAAAGGAGATATACTACTGAGGAGGTCTTGGCGCGATTCATGATCACCACGGAAGCAAAGTTTGAAAGGATAGAAAAAAGGTTTTATGAATTCGGCACAATTTTAAGGAATGTCCAAGCCTCTATTCATTCCCTGGAGAGCCAGGTTGGACATCTTGCTAGGGCCCAATCCGAAAAGCACTCGGTCCTTGATGTTGAATATGAAGCTAGATTTGAGGTCGTTCATGCCGCACTTTCGGCTATGCAAGCATCACTCCACAAGCTAGAGAGCCGAGTTGAACAACAAATTCGTGAACCAATAATGGAAGGCCCAACTACAACCTATAATGAAAAGGAAGAGAACTTTGGCATTTTGGAGGTTGAGGGAGTCAAACGAGCACCATTGATAGCACTTGAGCAAGCCATTTGCATAAAATCTAACAAGAAATCCAAGCACAAGAAAGAACCAGTTGGGATAAAAGAAATCGTGGGTTGGGGGTTGAAGCCATCCAATGACCCACCTATGCCGAGGTTAGACACGTCCCAACCAAAACTATTTCCTTGGAGGCCCAAACGATTCTTGTGGGTAATTAAAGGAAGATTGACAATGGTTGAAGAAGGAGATGTGGGTAGGAGGTTTACACCCCCCAAGGACCCACCCATGCCGAGTTTGAAATTTCTTCAACCTTCTTTATTCTCTTGGAGGCCAAAACAAGCTTTGTGGATGCTCCAAGGAAATCCAGCCGAGACTAAAGTAGAGGCGAGGAGGAGGTTCAAGCCTTCCAAGGATCCGCCAAAGTTTAGATTGTGCAATGCCCGCCCAAAGCTTTTTCCGTGGAGGCCAAAAGGTAACTCATGCTTGGTCTCCACTTTGACACTATCCCGGAAGGTACGCTTCACTTTTCTTGGTAGTTCTTATGCCACTTCTAGCCGGGAGGAACACACCGTCTTCAAGCCCCCTTGAGGTAAAACACGTCGAGCTAATGACGTTAAACAAGCGCTTCTTGGGAGGCAACCCAAGCTTTAAAATTCATAACATGTGTGTTTTCGTATTTTGGTGTGTTTGGTTGCTTGAGTGTTCCTTGTTTTCATGTGTGTGATTGTGGTTAGTTAGACGTTTTTCATAATTTATTTACTTGTGTTTGTTCATGGTTCTTGTGAGTTCTTTGTGTTATCATTCATCTTCATGCATCAAACATCATGTTCTGGGTGTTGTGGGTGAATTCGGCATTGTTTTTATGTGATTTTGGGGTGTTTGGAGCCCATATTTGCATGCAGAGAGTTGTGCGGCCTGCTATGCGGCCGCATAGCAGGCCGCATGTTTTTTCCCGAGCCTTGTGCGGCCTGTCATGCGGCCGCACAAGGGGCCGCATGAATTTTCCCGAGCCTGATGCGGGGTACCATGCGGCCGCACAAGGGGCCGCATGGACACTCGGGCTGAATGATAAGTTCGGTACCTCTTCACCATTTTCTTCATATCTCTCTCATTTCTCATCCGTTTTCCCTCATTCTTTCACCGTTTTTCTCCATTTTTCTTCCTCTACACGAATCTCCTACTTAAAAGGACTTAATTTGCATGATTTATTGGGAGGTTTGCCATCATCTTCACCGACTTTCCTAGGTACCTTTCTCTAAACCCTAGTTTTGAGCATGATTGGTTCCTCTTCCTTTCTCAAATTTTTTATGTTGAATGGATGATAATGTTGTGGGAGATTGGTTGTTTGTTGTTTTTGTGGGTTTTTGGAGTAATTTGAAAGCTTTGTAAAAATTTTTGTGCTCCATGTACAAGAGAAGCTCTTGCAAAATTTTTTTTGGGAATTACTGTAGCACTTCTTGAACTCATTCATATCCCATCATGAGAAACCATTTCTTCTCTTGTATTTGTCCTAATTTTGTTGTACCCTTGTAACCTCTTATCCCCCACAACACTTGCATCAAAGAAAATTGGACTTCATGTTTTTGATTGCACAAAGGACTTGCCTGAATCGTTTCTTGTTTAGTTGTTCTTGTAATGTTAGTTGTTTGTTTATTTGTGTGTTTTATTTTATTTGTGTGATGGATGCCTTGAGTTGATGCTCTTGTCTACCTTGCAGGGTAGCATGAGGGCATCAAGCGCACTTTCTTTCTCCATTTTATACAAGAGCTTTGGTGGTCACCCCGATCTCATGGACTTCAATACTCATGTTTTGAGACTCGGGGAAGTTCACGAAACCCTCCTACTATGTTTTTATTGTCTATATTTTTGCATGCTAATACTTAGGCACATTGAGGGCAATGTGTATCTTAAAGTGGGGGGTGGAGTTGGATTTTCGTGAACTTTTAAAATTTTTGCAAGTGCATGCTTGAATTACCTATGATAGCTATGATTTTATTGTTAAGGACTTCCTAGCTTGGTAGAATGATAGTTGTGAGCTGTACTTTACCTATGCTTGAATGTAGTTCTGTTTCATCTTTAGTGCACCCTTATACTTGTTCACGATCACTTTCACCTTGTACACTCCAACCAACCCATTGCAATGTTGTTGGCACTTAAATGTTAAAGTCTACTTTCAATGCTCTTTTAAGAGCTTTTGAGGTCCTTTGTTGTTTTCTTTGGCCTTAAGTGAGGTTGTTTAACAGGTTTTATACCAGGGGATACGAGATACATTGTATATATGTATAAAAAAAAAAAAAAAAAGTGGAGTCTATGACAGTATTCCTCTGCTAGTACAGCATGAATGCGTCTATGTGGACTGCAATCAAGTAGGATGGGTGGCTCTTGTGCCTGGCCAGCATGTGCACCTGTCTGAAAGATTTTTGTGCAGTCTACGTTAGTCGGACTCAGAAAAAAAAAAAAAAAAGGGGTATGTATATATGTAGGAAAAGAATAAAGTATCTTGTCTGTGTCCCCTGAAACCTGTTGCACTGCCACTTGAGAGCCAGAGTTTTATTTAGGACCCAAAGGACTCTTAACTGGGTATTGAGGGTGTCTTTAACATTTTAATGCCATCTTCATTGTGTGTGGGGTGAATGGTCATCCTGGGGTAATCCAGGGTGTGGAGGTCAAGGTGGGAGTTAGCACACACTCACGGGAGCACTCTAGGAGAAACAGAGCTAGTATTACTTGACGATTCATTGAACAGTTCATTTCTTGATTTCTGTCCATTTGTGCTCGTGAAGTTCTTTACTATTGAGCTTGAGGTCATACAGTTAGTCGTTTATCTTCTTGCCCCTGTTCTTCATGTTTGTTTGCTTGGGGACAAGCAAACGCTTATGTGTGGGGATGTTTGATAAACGGCTAACTGTACGTATTATTTATGTATGTTTGCGTATTTATAGAGTATTGTTGTATGTGTGGATGCCCATTTTCGGTCTGAATTGGTTTATTTCGTGTTACAGGCATAGAAGATACCGTAGAGAGCTCGACAATATGATTTTAGAAGAAATCGGCAGGAAAAAGACCATTTTTGAGCTCCGGTACTGTAGCGGGATACTGTAGCAGCACTGTAGCACGAAACCTTTGCAAAACGGCTAAGTCTGGAAGATCATGCGGGCTACCATGCGGGCACTACAGAGGACGCATACGACTGTAGCAATTCCACTGTAGCAAAATTGCTGTAGCGGCACTGTAGCACTTACGCGATTTTCTGGATTTCTCGGAAACTTTCTCTCCCCGCATGCGGGGCCGCATGGGAGGCCGCATAGCATCCCGAAAGTTGTTTTTAAAGGGGATTAGGGCATCATTTGGAAGGGTCTTTTGGCCACCATTTCTCCACCATCATCTTCTTGGGCTTAAAGGGGTTGGAGAAGGCATCTTTGAGGAGGAAATCAAGGGGAGAAGAGGGATCTATCAAGGAGCACATCTAGGAGTTCGTCGGCGCCGATCCGTCGGATTCTCATCACCACCTCCTAGTCTTCATCTTAGGGGAAGTTTTATGAGCTTTTTGTTGTATATCTCGTTTTCTATACTCTCTCCATTGTTGATGTTGAACTAGACTCTCAAGGTCGGCGGTTATCCGGTGAACCTTGGGATGAACTTGCTTGTATGAATACTTGATTTACATGTATGGTATTTGTGTGGTTTATGGTTCAAGCTTGGTGCACTTTGATGTATTGGTATGAATGAGAACTCTGTGTATCGATTTCTAGGTTATACTAGGTTGCGTGACCATCGCCTTAGTATTAGACACACCGAGTTTGGAAGGGATATATGCACGAATACACCGTGACCATCGGGTATTTGTACCCCTCCAACCATTAGGGTTATGCCTAGATGTTGTGTTTGACCTTAATTAGGGATTTCCCTATGCGCATTGCAATCGTGTGAGGATTTGGGCGGAAGCGATTCCGTATTCCAATACTCACACCGGATTAGGGGTTATCACCGTGACCATCGGGATGACCTACTTTTGGATATCTCTTGGCCTGACCACCTTTACCTGTGCAATTCGAGTATCCTTCTAGCTTTAGTAGTCCCGAGGGGATCCTCGCCCGGGGACCTCGAATTTTCATTGTTACTTACTTCCTTAGTCCACTTGTTTATAGTTTTCTCTTTGTTATTCTTCTTATCTTGATTTTATCACAAAATTGCTAGGTTAGGAAATAGATGAAGGGGAAGTAATAGTAGTTCCTTGGCCCTAGGGAATACGACCCCCTCGTGCTTGCGCGAGGGGTATTACTTGGCGACCAGTGCACTTGCGGTAATCATCATTGGGTTGCCTCCCAAGAAGTGCTTGTTTAACATCACTTAGCTTGACATACCTGGCCTTACCTTACGGGGTTCATGGATAAGAGTTTCCCTTTTCCCTACAACCTGAAAGCATGCAGAACATAATCTTTTAAAGTAGAGGAGGAGTTGTTGAGTTTGTTACCATACAAGGGTGAAACACCCTTACTCATTGAATATGCATCCCCGTTTGTGTTGGGGCTCTTCTTGTGGCATCTCCTCGATCTTCACATCTTCTGGATCATCCTCTTCATGACTCCCGGGGTTGGCTTCACTTCCTCCACCAAACCAAGTGCTGGTACATCTTCAATCTCCACGTCTTGGTCTCGCCACCCTTCCTACACATATTCGTCTCTTAGTTCATCAGTAGCATCGAGATAATACAAAGTATCATCAAAGTCTAGAGAATGTCTCATGGCTTCGGCTAGGCGATAGGTGAGCTTGTCGTCTCAAACGAGCAATGTCAGCTGATAAGTGCCTAAATACATCATGTTTTAGTTATAAAATTTGTTTACTTTCATGCAACTTGTATTTGCTTTCGATGAATTTTGGTGCATTTGATATATTTATTTTGTTTCGGGGTTTCAAAGGCCATTATGGTGAGGAAGATATGTAATTGAGTCATTCCAGAGACAAAAAAGGAAGAAAGGAGGTTTTTACAGGCTCCGAACGTCAAGCGTCGCATGATTACTGCTCACGCTGAGTGATGGGTGTCGCGTGACAGGCTAAAAAGCTAGCACGTGACTCCCCGGCCGCAAGTTCATGGGTCGTCAAGTAATAACCTCTCACGCGAACGTGAGAGGGTCATTTTCCCAGTCAATTCTGATTACAGCTAAAAGTTTTCCCCCAAGATCTGCTATTACTTCCTCCTAGGTATCACTATCTAGTCTATCAAAAAGAGATTGTTGTATAAAAATAGAAATACGAAAATAAATAAAAGAAAAGCTATAAACAAAATGGACTAAGGCACAACATACAAGCAATCTAATGAGCAAGTAGCAATGAGAACTAGAGGCCTCGGGCAAGGATCCCCTAAGGAGAAGAACAAGTTAGGATGAATATAGGAATTAAGTCTTAAGGTTGGCAAGAGTTGGTCCACTAGACTCGGATGTCGACTACCCCGAAACCTCCATAGTGTATCCCTAATCCAGTACAGGTTCCTCTATCCAGAAGATACCCCTACGATGTCATTGGGAATAGGGAGTCTTGCCTAGGATAACTCTAATCCTCGCTCTAGGCTAGAACCACCCTAAAGCTCGCGGGAAGCTACCGGCACCCGGAACCTTCAGTGTACCGATACATTGAATCCCCCTTCAATCTATGTGCGACCTAATACATGCAAGCATCCCACCATACAAGCATCATTCAAGAATCAAAACCTATGGAATCCATCCATTGTAGGTTGAACATGAATACAATAGAATGAAACTAACAAACATGCCAACAATCAATTAAAACTAACAATGATCATCCATCCATACAAACATGTTCTTCTCCCAAGGTTTACCGGATGCTCGGAGACCTTGGAAGGCTAGTTCCACATCAAAAAGAGAGAAAACAACATATAATCAATGACAAAGCTCATAAAAATCTCCCTTGGACATAGGCTAGAAGATGGTGATGAAGGCTCGCCGGATCCGCGTCCGTCAAGTTCCTTGATGACAACCTTGAGTGCTTCCTTCTTTTCCCCTTGAGTTTTGCTCTTCAAATTGCCTCCCCAATCCACTGATGATGGTGGAAAATGGTGGAGATGATGATGGAGAATGGAGATGATGGTGGAGAAGGATGGAGGAGAGGGTGGCCAAAGATCCCTTCCAAAATGCCCTAGCTTCACTTAAATAACCAAAAACTTGAAGATTTGCCCGTGTGTATGCGGGTTGTGTGCGGGGCTGCACATAGCCTGCACACCCTTCTATCTCCCTTGTGCGGGTGATGTGCGGGGCCGCACAGTGTCCGCACAGTGTCCGCACACTGCTACAGTACTTGTGCTACAGTAAATGTCTATAGTAACAGTACTGCAATACCGCCCCGAAAATCCACTCTTTTATTGCCTGAAACATGAGGATGCGTGTGAGCATCAATAAATTCTTCAATTCATGCTGAAACAAGGCTCAATCACGCGCTAGATGATCTTCCAATGTCCTGAAACAATAATAACAAATAAAACACATAAAGGGCATCGGAGTCATACAAAAATGCATGAAAGTGTATAAAATGTATATAATAAAAGTAATGTATTTAGACACTTATCAAATACCCCCCTACTTGAGTGTTTGCTTGTCCCCAAGCAAATAAACATGAAGAACAAAATGGATTGATAAGTGGCTAAATACACAACCTCCGGCTTAAGTTTAAGTGTACAATAGCAATGGTAAAACTCAAGATACTAAGTAAGAACCACTTAAGAAATTTTATGCATTCAATGGAAATGATATGGTGTGTGTGTGCAACCCCTCTATTTTGAAGCCTTGTAGTCCAAGTCAGGCTGACAAAACCTCGAGGACCACGTCTTGAGGCAAGTCACGCCACTTAGTGGAATTTGGCCTTGAGGTGGTAGAGATACTCCTAGTAGGCTCCTAAAGATCTTTCCTCTTTCATTCAAACAATCACCGGTTATAAAACTTTATTTTCCTGTACACAAACATTTTTTTTTTCGGGACTAACATGAACTGCAAATCCACATTACCTGGAGCTTTGCACATTCATATATACGCGCTCGTGCCTTTATAGCTTTTGGCAAGAGGAACACTCTGGTTAGGAGCAAGAACCCGAAGTTACTCCGCTAGTAGGGCAGAGGAGTACTGAGCCTTTTTATTTGTTAAATTTCTCCCATCAATTTTTTTTCATTTTCTTTTTAACTGTGCTGAGAGAACAACAAAGAGGAAAGTTCTTAAGAGTCTATTAGAAGCAATGGCTAATACATCAAGGCACAAATCCACTCGAATGGGTTAGCAACTAAGAGGGTCACGAAGGTTACTGCTTTCTAAACCTAGGTGTCCAAGGTCCTACATAGGGGGTATGTGATGGCATGCCGAGAATGACACAAAATTCTTAAGAGTGCAAGGCTATGAGTAGCTTAGCATCTATCATTGTTCTACACTATCATACACCTACTGCAATCATTCATGCCATCCTAGGTTTACTAACATGCAAAATTGTTCAAAAATTTTTTTAAAGTTCACGAAAATCATGAATGCCCATGATAAATGCCTAAATACATCATATTTCAGCGATAAAATTTATTTACTTTCATGCAACTTGTATTTATTTTGATGACATTTGGTGCGCTTGATGCATTTATTTTCATTTCAGGGCTTCGTGGACGGGTTTCACAATAAAGATACGTATTTGAGTCGTTCCGGAAGGAAATGAGGAAGAAAGAAGATCGTTACATGCTCCGGACGCCAAGGAACGCGCGTGAAGCTCATTCTGAAGAACCTGTGCGGCCATTGTGTAGCCCCGCACACTGGCCGCATGAACCAGACAGAAGCCTGTGCAGCCTGTGCGCAGGGTTGAACACTGGCCGCACAGCACAACTAGAAGGTTGTGCGGCTTGTGTGCAGTCCCGCACATGAGCCACACAGTACAGCCATAAGGCTGTGCAGCTTGTGTGCAGCCTCGTACACGAGCCACATAGCACAGCCAGAAGGCTGTGCGGTCACTGCGCAGACCCACACAGTGCCCATACAGCTTCGGGGTATTTAAGCAGCTTTTCAAGGGTTTTGGAGGGCATTCTTGGGCTGTTGGCTCTCATCCGGTTCCCTCACTCCTTCAGGCCAATTCTCTATCATTCCGGAGGCGAATTTGGTGGGAATTGAAGGAGAGAAGAAGGGGAGAATGTTGACAAGCATCAAAGAGCTCGGCGGCGCGGATCCGACGAGCTACATTATCAACCCTTAGTCGACATTTCGAGGGGAGTTTTCTTGTTGTTTGTTTGATGAACCTTATGTGTTGTGAAATCCTCTATTTTGTAATGTCGAACTAAACTGCCAAGGCCACCGGGCTCCCGGTGAACCTTGGGAGGAGACTTTGTATGGATGACTCTTTTACTTATTGAATGAATGTGTGGCTTGTTTGATTGGTTCTAATTCATCACTATCTTATTCATTCTACAATGGATGGTTTCTGTAGAATTGATTATGAATGATACTTGTTTGGCGGGATGCTAGCTTGTATTAGGTCTTGTGCTGGTTAAAGAGGGACCCATTGTACTAGTATACCGGAGGTTCTAGGTATTAGTAGCCTTCCGTGCGTTTAGGGTTAATTTAGCTGAAAGTGTGCATTAGATTAACCCTAATCGAGACTCCTTGCTCTCATTAACATCGTAGGAGTATTTTCTGGATAGAAGAACTCGTACTGGGGACCAAAACCAAGTCAACCGTATTGTTTTGATTGTCATTGTCATCCGTACTTATTCTCCTCCAAGGGGAATCCTCGCCCGAGGGCTTCCTAAACTCTTGGATTCTTCACCACAATCATTTCTCAGATCGAGCTTTGTCCTACTTTTATTTTCTTATTTTTTTTTATCGTTCTTAACCTTTATAATTGCGAAAACCCTGTTTCGATCGACTAGACAGTGAACCCCAAAAGAAAGTAATAGTAGATCTCGGGGCCCTTGGGAATATGACCCTCTCGTGTTCACGCGAGAGGTTATTACTTGGCGATCCGTGCACTTGCGGCCAGGTAGTGGCGTGCTAGCTTTTTAGCTTGTCGCGCGACAATCATCAAGTTTTTGGCGCCATTACCGGGGAACATCCGAGAATACTAGGAAAACTTTTGGATCAATGATCTAGTCACTTCATTTCCATTTTTACTTTTTCGCCACCTTTTATTTTCTTCTGTACATGCCGACTAATTTACCTTTTCGACTCCCTTTTCGCAGGTACCCTTTTACTAGGCCCTACATCAATGGATTCGTACCTGTGTGAACCCACTGCCTACTATCTAGATCAATGGACAAAGCATTTTTTGTCTCATGAGGAGGTATTTGATCTGGGTACCGTGGGGTGGGAAAGCAGAAACTTTAGCAACATTGAAGTCTTTCGCCAATTCATGAATGAAACCATGTACACTGATGTTGCCCAAAGTGAGGTTCACAACCTGCGGACAGACCTTACCACTGAGAAGAGACACAAACCAGAGCCCGAGGAAGTTGTTTTTGAAATCCACAGGGGATCCAACTACGATAGCTCTACAGACGAATTGAAAAAGTTTGAAAGAGTACAACGGGACAACATGAACAGATTGAAGCTATCCATTGAAGAACCACCAAAGTTGGAATTAAAAGAATTACCCGCACACCTTGAGCATGCATTTCTTGAGACGAACTCTAGGCTGCCTATTATTGTGTCGTCCGATCTGTCAGCAGAGTAAAAGAGTGCGCTTTTGAAAGTGTTGGGGAGACATAAGAGAGCCTTGGCTTGGAAAATCTCCGACATCAGAGGAATAAACCCATCCTTCTGCACACACAAGATCTTAATGGAAGATGACTACAAACTGATTGCTTCCCCGCAAGTGTACGGGATCGCCAAGTAATACCCTGTGAGTGACACATGGGTCGTATTCCACTGGGGCCAAGGAAGTACTATTACTCACCCTTCATCTATTTTCTAGCCTACAATTCTTAGTGAAAAGAACAAAGTAAAGTAAACTAACTAACCTAATGGCCGGGTCACTAGCACACGAATGTAAACAAACAAGGGAGTATCAAGCATGAGAAGGGAGTGTTTGGATAAGGAATCCACCTAGGGTTGTCGTTAAGGTCCAAACTAGGATGGTTTAGAGTGTGTTGACGGCATTTAAGACCTAGAGATCTCATAAATAGGTTAACCCCAATTTCTTGGGAGCTAACCCCTAATCCCATACGAGTGTTAATCGGAATCTCTCCGTATTAACCCACCTATGATCACAAAGAGTTCAAGGAAATCTCTCATAGGAGTAAACCTACTATCCTTCGGCTTAAACCTAGCAATGGAGGGCTACCGGCACCCAATTTCTCGGCGTGTCGGCACAAGAATCCCCTTTCAATCTCTCCTAGATCTAGTACACGTGAGTAGGTCACGTCTACGCATACAACTCATAAAAGAATTACGGATTTCTCCACAAATGTAATTCTAGACATGAAAGCACGAAAGATTGAATCTCAAACAACCATCAAACCAAATTAAATACAACATCCAAAGTTCATACACAAGATGAACCCTAGGGTTCATCCAAATCCAAACACAATGATAAGTTAATCCCTCATGACAAGGGATACATGAATGATGGGTCGACCGCAAGTGCACGGGTCGTCAAGTAATACCCCTCACGCGCGCGCGAGGGGGTCGTATTCCCAAGGGCCCGAGAATCTACCCTTACTTCCTCTTCGTATGATTGTTTGGCCAATCAAGTCAAGTGTTGTGCAAAAGAAAGTAAAAAGATGATTAACATGCAAATAAAGTGTTCTAAGGTGGAGGCAATGAACGAGGGATAAAACAATATAAAGAGAGGGTCACGGATGAGGATTACCAAGGGGGCTACTAAAGTGCGGGGCTTGCCTTAACTAGCATGCAAATGGGTAGTTTGGACCGAGAAACCCGAAGTTAGACCAACCCGATGGTCACGGAAATTGGTCCCTAATCCGGTACAAGTATCGAATACGGAATTCCTTCCGCTCGAATCCTCACACGATTGCAAAGGGAGCAAAAGGTTTCTCAAGTTAGGGAGAAGACACAAACTAGGTCAACCCTAACAATTGGAGGGGTACAAATACCCGATGGTCACGGCGTATTCATACATATATCCCTACCAAGCTTGGTGAGCCTAATACTAGGGCAATGGTCATGCTTCCTAGCATTATCTAAACAATGATACACAGAGTTCTCATGCATACCAAGCAATCAAATACACCAAACAAGGTTCACAAACAAGTCTCAAATGCATAAATCAAGTCAAGCAAACATCCTACACAATTTCACCCCCAAGGTTCACCTACATCCGGTGACCTTGGGGTTTAGTTGCCCATGAATACAAAATACACAAGAAAACACATCAAAACAACCAAATACATAGATGAGAACACCCCCTCAAAAGATAGAAGCCGAATGACGTTCCAAAGACGCCACCAAAGGGGTGGCTTCCCTTGTCGATTCTCCTCCAAACTAAGGATCAAGAGGGTGGATCTCGTCGTATGTCGCTCTCCTCGTCGTTCTATCCCCGGAAATGGCCTCCGACGGCAGCTCCTAGCTCCGATTTGAAGATGGTGGCAAGTTGGCTCAAGACCTAGGGCTCTCTTTTTTTCCAAATGAACTCAAAACCCTTAAAAGAAACTTTTTCCAGTGGGTTATGCAGCCCCGCATGCGGGGAGAGAAAATTCCCGAGAAAATCCCGAAATCGCGTAAGTTGCTACAGTTCCGCTACAGTAAACTGCTACAGTAGAACTGCTACAGTACCGTATGCGGCCTCTGCAGTGCCCGCATGACAGCCCGCATGAACCTCCAGACATAGCCATTTTCACCAAAGGATTCGTGCTACATGGAAAATGCGTATGTTTAGGCGTTTATCAAACATCCCCACACCTAAACATTTGCTTGTCCCCAAGCAAACAAACATGAAGAACAGGGGCAAGAAGATAAACGACTAAATGTACGACCTCAAGCTCAACAGTAGAGGACCCCACTAGCACAGATAGAAGGAAGGACAGATAATGAGTTGTTCTGTTGGCAACTGGGTATGGATGGTCCTGTTTCATCTAAAGTGCACTGGTGAGTGTGTGCTTACTTCCAACCTCATTCTCCATATTATTCACTCCACATACAATGAAAATGGCATTAATCTGTTAAAGACACCCTCAATACCCAGTTAAAAGTCCTTCGGGTCCTGAATGAAACTTTGGCTCTCGAGTGGTTGTGTAACAGGTTCCAAGGGATACGAATAAGATACTATATGCTGTATTTACATATTTGCAAAGGTTTTTTTTTTTTTTTTTTTTTTTTTTTTTTTTTTTTTTTTTGAGTTGAGTCCGACTAACGTAGACTGCACAAAAATCTTTCAGACGGATGCACATGCTGGCCAGGCACAAGAGCCACCCATCCTACTTGATTACAGTCCACATAGACGCATTCATGCTGTACTAGCAGAGGAATACTGTCATAGACTCCACTTTTTTTTTTTTTTTTTTTTTTTTTTTTTTACCTGTATACTATATATCTCGTATCCCCTGGTATAAAACCTGTTAACAAACTCACTTGAGGCTAAGGAAACAACAAAGGACCTCAAAAGCTCTTAAAAAGGCATTGAAAGTAGACATTAACAAATTAATGCCGAAAACATTGTAATGGGTTAGTTGGAGTGTATGAGGTGGAAGTACAAGTGTAAAAGTCTGTCAGTGCACTAAAGATAAAGCAGGACATCATTTAGGAACAATAATGAAATACAACTCATAACTGTCGAACCTTCATGCTAGGAAGTCCTAAACTAGGCGTCATTGCTATCATCAGTATAACAAGCATGTAAATAAGAGTAAAGCACTCCATCCCCACACCTAGAATCGTACATTGTCCCTAATGTACATGAATCAGCAGAACATGATGATATGTATGCAATAAAAATAAGGAGATGAAGCAAGAAGACTTCCCCAATTAGTTGATGCAGTGAATTCAAGGTGAACACAAACAGGGGTAAATCACTAGGGCCATGGAGTGTGAAGCATCCTCAATGATCAGTCCTGAAAGCAACAGGAAATGCATCACAACTCGATAAATAAATAAAGAGAGCGAACAAATAAAACCCAAACTACATAAATGAAAAGAAGTAGTTTAGTAGGGCCGAAACCCTAACTAACTGAACGATACAACAAACACCAAAATAAGTCTAAGTGCGCAAAAACAAAATACACACAACAAGAAAAGTAAAAACTAAGAGTCGGTGTCATGAGTCTAATGATTTGGTGGAGGTGGTGAAGCCATGTGATATGTACTCCCGGATGGTATGATCGAGGCTCAAAACCCCCAAGGTTTCCCAATCAATTTTTTCGGACAACACCAAAATTCTTCCTCGACAAAGAGGGCATAACGGGTCTTGTGGGCATCGTCGGTGAATCTTGGCTCAAAGACGGGCGGTGGAGAGCTTCTCCGGGATCGCTTTGAAGCCACATGCTTGGTTGACATCCCTACAAGACCATACAAGCTTCATCAAACCAAAAATATATGAAAAGAATGCACAATGGCATCAATGGGCTGAAATCTTATTGTTGCTACAGTAATTTCGGGAAAATTTTTCAAGAGTTTCTTCTTGTAAAAGTAGCAAACAAATTTTACAAACCTTGAAATTCAACACATACATTCACAAGAAACATTCACAACCACATTCCCAAGAAAATCAGCCCAAAAACACAAAGAAAAGCCCTAGAAATGGAGAGATATGGAACTTACTTCAATCTAGGGCACCAAAGTGAAAATGAAGTGGAATCCGGCTTAAAGCTTGATAAAACCTTGAAAATCTTCCAAAAATTCGTTTGCTAGGATGAGGAGAGTGTTTGGATGCAAAAAGAATGAAGGAAAATGGTGGAGAGATGAAGGAGAAAAGAGAAGAAGTTTGATGAAAATTGAGTGAATAGTGAGGAAGTGGGCTGAAGAGAGGGGGAAATAGGGGCTGGGTGACCATGCGGCCTACCATGCGGCCGCATGGTACCCCGCATAACTCTCTGGAAAATCCATGCGGCCTGCTATGCGGCCGCATGGTACCCCGCATAAGGCTCTGGAAAATCTATGCGGCCTGCTATGCGGCCGCATAGCAGGCCGCATTGCTCTCGGGAAAATTTGTGCGGCCCCTTGTGCGGCCGCATGACAGGCCGCACAAGGCCCAGGAATTTTTCAGCTCAAAACACTCTCAAATCAACCTTTGAACTCAACCTAGCACTCAAAAATTACATGAAAACAAAGCCGAAAACACTCAAAAATCATTGAAAACATGGAGATTGAAGCACCAACACTCAAGGAAAAATACAATGATCATCAAACCAAGGGTGCAACATGGTAAAATAAATTAAGGAAAACGACTAAACAACCACCACAATCAAAGAAATCAACAACACTCAAACTCAAAAGCACCACAAAAAATACGAAAAACACCCAAACACAACAACAACTAAGAAGAAAAAAAATAGATGCAATGAATTTAAAGACTTGGGTTGCCTCCCAAGAAGCGCTTGTTTAACGTCTTTAGCTCGACGTCTCTTACCTTGACATCATGGTGGATCAAAGGAAGTCAAATTACCTTCATTCTTGTGTGAAATGTTGTTACCTGAGAAATTCATGGAGAGGCATGAAAAGATCTTGAACTTCCCTTGATTTTCCATGAGTATGTCATCTACATCCATGGGCGGCGATGATACAACCTTCACAACTTTTGTAGGCTTTTTCTTTGTCTTCTTCCACATCTTCTTCAAGGCTTTCTTTTCTTGGTCATGAGGCGGAGGTCGAACCATTACTTGTGCAACTTGTTGCATCGGTATAGGTGTGGCATCACGTCTTTCAATCCCATCGTCATCTAACTCCCCCAAAATCTCATCCAACGGGTTTAAGGCAAGAACTTCCTGCACACAATCGGAAACAATGACATCAGTTAAATCAGTATAGTATAAACTGTCATCATGATCGAGTGTGTGCCGCATTGCTTCGGGGAGAGTAAAGACAACTTGCTCATCACCAACTCTTAATGTCATCCTTCCGCCCTTGACATCAATCAATGCACCCGAAGTATTTAGGAATGGCCGACCGAGAATGATGGGGACCTCAACATCATCATCAACATCAAGTATCACAAAATCAACGGGGATGATGAGCTTGTCAACCCTTACAAGGACATCTTCGACAACACCCCTTGGTCTCCGCACCGAACGGTCGGCAAGTTGTAGGGTCATTCGTGTAGGCCTTAAGTCTTCTAACCCTAGCTTCAAAAATAACTTGTAGGGCATCACATTAATGCTCGCTCCCGAGTCGGCTAAAGCATTCTCTTGTATTCCTTCACCAAGTACACACGGGATGACGAAACTACCGGGATCATTGAGTTTCTTTGGCAACTTCTTTTGAATCAAAGCGGAGCAATTCCCCGATAGTGTCACCGAGTCCACATCTTCTAGTTTTCTTTTGTTCGTGATGAGGTCTTTCATGAACTTGGCATACTTGGGCATTTGTGAAAGGGCCTCAACCAATGGAATATTAATGTGGAGTTGCTTGAATATGTTCAAAAACTTTTTAAATTGGGCATCCTCCTTGTCTTGTTTCAATCTTGTCGGGTAAGGCACCACGGGCTTGTACTCGCTCACCTTTGGGACCGTGGATTTTTGGATATCGTCACCACATTCCTTCCCATTATCCTTACATTCCTTCTTGTTCAAATGAGGGTCTTCCCGATCGGCTACCCTATCATTAGAAGCACTTGGACTCGTCTCGGCCCTTGCTTCCAATTGCTTTCCACTCCTCAGTGTAACGGCTTTCAAGTGTTCCCTAGGGTCGCTTTCGGTGTTGCTTGGCAAGCTACCCGAAGGACGATCAGAATGCGCTCGAGCAAGCTGTCCCACTTGGTTCTCAAGGGTCTGCATGGATGCTTGAACATTCCTCAACACAGTACCGAAGTCATCCAACCTTTTCTCAATACATTGAAACCGTTTTTCGGAATTGATCATGAATTTAGCCAAAACATCCTCTGTAGTAAACTTCCTTTCTTGTTGAGGAGGCGCCTGGAACTGACTTCCTTGGGGTGGTGGGGCTCTCTGTTGTGCTTGTCCCTGACTCCATGATAAGTTTGGATGGCCCCTCCATCCCGAGTTGTAGGTGTTGCCAAATTGATTCCCAAATCCTCTAGGTCCACCACCAACGTAGTCAACATTTTCCACAGGTGCCGAGGGAGCAATGAAAATAGGGCATTGAGAAGTTGCATGCCCGGCACCACAAGTGTCACAAGACATCACTGCCTTAGGAGTGGAGCTAGACCCGAGCATCAACTGTTCAACTTTCTGTGCTAATGTACTGACTAAGGCATTGTTGTCTGAAACATTCTTCGATAAGGCTTCAACCTTAGCAGTCAACGCAGTATTCTCATTCACCTCATACAGGCCTGTAGCCATTGGTGCCTTCTGCCGAGTACTCCAGTGACACTCATTACTAGCCATGTTTTCAATAAGAGCCTCAGCATCCTCAGGTAACTTTGCACTTAGAGATCCTCCTGCTGCAGCATCAATCAGTTGTCTCGCAGCGTAGTTCAACCCATTACAAAACATTTGCACTCTCATCCACGCAGGGAACCCGTGGTGAGGACACTTACGCAGGAGATCCTTGAACCGTTCGTGGGCCTCAAAAAGTGTTTCTGAATCCCCTTGCCTGAAGGATGAAATTTCTTGCCTCAGTCGGGCCGCCCTGCTTGGTGGAAAATATCCGGCAAGGAATTTCTCGACCATCTCTTTCCAAGTAGTGATTGATCCGGGGGCCAAAGAAGTGAGCCAACGATATGCTGCTCCTCTCAAACTGAACGGGAACAACCTCAATCTTATGGCGTCATCGGACACTGAGTTAATCTTGAAAGTGGAGCATATTTGGAGGAAGCGGGACAGGTGGGCATGTGGGTCTTCATCGGCTAACCCATCGAACTGGACTGAATTTTGAATCATTCCTATTGTGCTTGCCTTGATTTCAAAGTTATTAGCTGGCACAGTTGGGGCTTGCACACTGAACTCCTCACCAGTGAATTGGGGCCTCTCATAATCGGATAATGTTCTTCTTGGTTCAGCCATGACGGAGGGTTCACTAGACTCGACCCGAATTTCTTGTTGCCTTGAACTTTCTGTTGCTTCTCTCAATCGTTGATGCAAGGTTCGTTCAATCTCGTCGTCGGGTTCAACTAAATTTTCTTGACTAGCTCGTGTCATAAGATGGGTACCTCGCAAAATAACAAGAGCCAAGACTTAGAAATTTAAGAAAGCAAGGAAATGAAAATGTAAAAGAAAAAATGACGAAATATATACAATGATGAAAAACACGAAACAAAATAGTGGCCAAATCAACCAACTCTAAGTTTTCCGGATATTTCTCGTGGTTCCCCGGCAACGGCGCCAAAAACTTGATGGGTCGACCGCAAGTGCACGGGTCGTCAAGTAATACCCCTCACGCGCGCGCGAGGGGGTCGTATTCCCAAGGGCCCGAGAATCTACCCTTACTTCCTCTTCGTATGATTGTTTGGCCAATCAAGTCAAGTGTTGTGCAAAAGAAAGTAAAAAGATGATTAACATGCAAATAAAGTGTTCTAAGGTGGAGGCAATGAACGAGGGATAAAACAATATAAAGAGAGGGTCACGGATGAGGATTACCAAGGGGGCTACTAAAGTGCGGGGCTTGCCTTAACTAGCATGCAAATGGGTAGTTTGGACCGAGAAACCCGAAGTTAGACCAACCCGATGGTCACGGAAATTGGTCCCTAATCCGGTACAAGTATCGAATACGGAATTCCTTCCGCTCGAATCCTCACACGATTGCAAAGGGAGCAAAAGGTTTCTCAAGTTAGGGAGAAGACACAAACTAGGTCAACCCTAACAATTGGAGGGGTACAAATACCCGATGGTCACGGCGTATTCATACATATATCCCTACCAAGCTTGGTGAGCCTAATACTAGGGCAATGGTCATGCTTCCTAGCATTATCTAAACAATGATACACAGAGTTCTCATGCATACCAAGCAATCAAATACACCAAACAAGGTTCACAAACAAGTCTCAAATGCATAAATCAAGTCAAGCAAACATCCTACACAATTTCACCCCCAAGGTTCACCTACATCCGGTGACCTTGGGGTTTAGTTGCCCATGAATACAAAATACACAAGAAAACACATCAAAACAACCAAATACATAGATGAGAACACCCCCTCAAAAGATAGAAGCCGAATGACGTTCCAAAGACGCCACCAAAGGGGTGGCTTCCCTTGTCGATTCTCCTCCAAACTAAGGATCAAGAGGGTGGATCTCGTCGTATGTCGCTCTCCTCGTCGTTCTATCCCCGGAAATGGCCTCCGACGGCAGCTCCTAGCTCCGATTTGAAGATGGTGGCAAGTTGGCTCAAGACCTAGGGCTCTCTTTTTTTCCAAATGAACTCAAAACCCTTAAAAGAAACTTTTTCCAGTGGGTTATGCAGCCCCCTATGCGGCCCCGCATGCGGGGAGAGAAAATTCCCGAGAAAATCCCGAAATCGCGTAAGTTGCTACAGTTCCGCTACAGTAAACTGCTACAGTACCGTATGCGTCCTCTGCAGTGCCCGCATGACAGCCCGCATGAACCTCCAGACATAGCCATTTTCACCAAAGGATTCGTGCTACAGGATCTGCTACAGTTGTCGCTACAGTACCCCCCTATGAAATAGTGTTTTCGTTGCCGATTTCTTCTCAAATTCTATCAATGAGCTCAAAAGGGTCACATCAGTACCTGTAACACGAAAGAAACCAATTCAGACCAAAAACGGGTGCCAACTCATAAAAAAATACGTAATACATACACCCGAATACATGAAAAATGCGTATGTTTAGGCGTTTATCAATGAACAACATACAAGGAAGACAAAAACATAAAAGAAGCAATGAAAACCGCCTCTAGTTGATGATCTCCTTAAATGGATGAAGCTTCACAAGATTGTCGATAATGGCTTAGATCTCCACTCCAACTCCTTCTCCCTTGCTCCTCTCCCTCTTGGTGATGATGTGTGCTCGTTTCCCACAAAGATCGCCGCCAAAAGGTGGCCGGAAGGCCTCAAGAAGGTATGGTGGCGGTGGCCTCAAAGGCCAAGAAAAGTCTTTCTTGTGTGCCCTAAAAACAACCTTAAATATGCCCGCAATATCCCGGGGTGGATAGATCCATCCCGGGGTGGATAGGTAGGCAAAACTTGGCTTATGTGGGGGTGTATCCCGGGGTGGAAGAATGGATCCCGGGGTGGATAGGGGGCCGTGAATCCTAGTATAAAATCACTGTCTTTTGATGCTCACGGCCCCTTATACGGCCCCGTATGATGCACTGTTTACTCTTATGCACTTCCATCATTTCCAGCCCAAAACTCCTCAGGTGCAACAGCAACTGCTACAGTAAGAATGCTACAGTGCTCCAGCTACAGTAAATGCGCTACAGTGCTGCGACGCCTGAATTTCATCCTTTTTCGCCCAAATTGTATTCTCGTGCTCCTCATGGCTCCCCCGTGTCCTACAACATAAATAATAGTTGATTAAGCACAAAACAGGCATCAATTCTTAACAAAATACATGCTAAGTGTACAGAGTACGTATATTAAAACATTTACATTTAGACACTTATCAAATATCCCCACACCTAAGAGTTTGCTTGTCCCCAAGCAAACAAATCATGAAAAATAAAAGGAATGATAAGTGGCTAAATGTACATCTCCGGCTCAAATGAATACAAGATTATACAACTATAGAATAATGATATACAAATGTTGAGTTACAGTCAATACGTACAACAAATAGATCCTGTCTCACCTCTTATATGTCTGTACAGTGTAAGTGAATCTTTCATCTCATTTGCCCTGACATGGCCTAGCCCTATGACTTCAATTAGTACAGCTCTAGATGCTAATCACTCCACAAGTACAGAGTACCAAGTCTTAAAATGCTAAGTGCCACTTCAATGAACAAATAAGATCCTTCTAAGTCTATACTTGAAACTAAATTCCATTTCCACTCACGAACTCAAGTAGGCAGTCTGACAGATCACTAGGGTTTTATTTACATGTATATACATTTTTTTTTTTTTATAGTCCGACTAACGTAGACTGCACAAAAATAATCTTTCAGACGGATGCACATGCTGGCCAGGCACAAGAGCCACCCATCCTACTTGATTACAGTCTACATAGACGCATTCGTGCTATACTAGCAGAGGAATACTGTCATAGACTCATTTTCTCTCTCTCTTTTTTTTTTTTTTTTTTTTTTTTTTTTTTTTTTTTTTATATTCACCCTAGACTGCACTACAAGTTACAAAATTAGGACTAGCTCAAAAAGACTTAGAAGTTCTTAAGAGTTCATTGAAGGATAGAACTTAGTAGTCTAAGACTAAGTACTCAAAATTGTGTGTTAAGCATACAAGAGAGTTAAGAAAGTCAAGCAGGCTATTCCCAGGGCATCAACAAAAGACTCAGTGCACAGAATAATACTAGAGGTGAAACAAGATTCAATAGAGCACAACAAAAGAAATATAACTCACATCAATCATTAATTCATACTTGAAGAATCTAACAAGAATGAACAAAGCCATCATTGATAACACTAGCATGTAGATATGGCCACTAAACAAGTAATACACCCATCCCCACACTTAGTGTTGTACATTGCCCTCAATGTACATTATTCATGAAAATAGAGGCAATATACACAATAATAACAAAGGAGGAGGGTGAAAATGAACTTCCCCGGTTCTTGTTGCGCAAACGGCGATGTGTGACCCGAACATAGAGTACGGCGAGCTATACATGTCGGGTCCAATCTCCATTGAATGTGAAGAAGCTCACCAAACTTCCCTTAATGCCCTACAAGGCAAAAAGGGCACATCATCAATCCACAAAATTTACAAAGGAGAGACGGGGAGTAATCATGCAAGAACTAAAACAAAACACAAAAAGAACAAACACAAACACAACAAACAATTAACAAAAGAAAAACAATGGAACAAAACATCATCCAAGCAAGTCCATGCTTATTCAATATCATGATGCCCAATTCTCTCTTATTGCAAGTGTTGCAAAGGGATAAAAAGATGATACCATAGCAGACCCAAATACAATAAAATCAAGGGTTTTCATGATGGGAGTGTGAAAGAGTTCAAGATGTGCTACAGTAACTTCCCAAAAAAAAAATTGCAAGAGCTTCCCTTGTACATGGAGCATAAAAATTTTACAAAGCTTACAAATTACTCCAAAAACCCACAAAAACAACAAACAACCAATCCCCCACAACATTGGCATCCATTCAACTTGAAAAATTAAGAGAGAGGAAGAAGAAACATTCATGACCAACACCTTGGGTTTTGAAAGGGGTACCTTTGAGGATAGGTGAAGATGATGGCAAAACTCCCAAACAATCATGCAAATTAGGTCCTTAGGAGTAGATTATTCGTTTAGAGGAAGAAAAATGAAGAAAAACGGCGAAAGAATGAGGGAAAACGGATGAGAAATGAGAGAGTTATGAAGAAAATGGTGAGGATATAGGTCCAGGACCCGTGGCATACGGCCCCTCTCACGGCCGTGAAGGGGGCCGCATGGCCTAGGCCATTTTCACTGGAATTTTGTCACGGCCCCATATACGGCCGTGAGGGGGGCCATGAGACACAAGCCAAACTCACTGGAATCGTCTCATGGCCCTCCAAACGGCCCCCTTAGGGCCGTGAGGACCTGGAAAGCTCTGAAAATCTCTCAAATGCAGCCCAAAACACCCAATGAAGGCCATGGAGTGATTAACAACACCTCCTACTTGAAAGTAATGCGTAAAAACTCGATCCAATGAATGGCATAACATCAAAAACATGCTTCTCAAGATGGTTGTCAATTAAAACACAAAAACAACGATGAGAAGAATACACAAGGCAAACAAGCATGGACTTGAAAGAAACACAAACACACAAACCACATTCAACTAAAAACACAAAAAGAAGAAAGTGAAGAAATTTAAGCTTGGGTTGTCTCCCAAGAAGCGCTTTTTTAACGTCATTAGCTCGACGTACCTTATTCTTACCTAAGGAGGCTTGAAAATAGTGTGTTCATCCCGGCAAGAGGTTGCATAGGAACTACCAAGAAATACGAAACATACCTTCCGGGATGATGCACATTTGGAGGCAATGCATAAGCTACCTTTTGGCCTCCACGGAAAAAGCTTGGGCCGGGAGTTGTGCAATTTAAACTTGGGCGGATCCTTAGACGGCTTGAACCTCCTCCCCGCTTCTTCTTTGTTCCCGGCAAAAATTCCTTTGAGTACCCAACCACAAAGTTGCTTGGGCCTCCATGGAAAAAGCTTTGGTTGAGAGTTATCTAAGCTCGGCATTGGTGGATCATTGTGTGACATCAACATCCTATCCACATCCTTTTTCTCAACCCTTTGTAAATGGCTTTGAACTACCCATAGTAATTGTTTGGGTCTCCAAGGAAACAAGTTTGGTTGAGAACTTGTTAATTTTTGCATAGGTGGATCAATTGAAGGCCTCAACATCCTATCCACAATTTTTTTCTCAACCCCTCTTGAATAGTCACAAATAGCCCATGAAATTTGCTTGGGCCGCCATGGGAATATTTTTGGTTGGGAATTGTCCAAGCCCGGCATTGGTGGGTTTAAGGATGACCTTAGCCTTTCCCCCACATCTTCAAATACAATTCCCGGAATTTTCTCTCGGCACTTGAAGATTATTGATTCGTTCGTTGAATGATCAATGTTGAGGCAAGTAGCGTCCTCAAATGTTGCCGATGGAGCTTCTTCCACTTCCTCACATTCGTCCATGGCCATGATGTCATCCTCCTCTCTTTCTTCTTCAACTTCACCTTGAGATGGAACATCTATCATTTGCTCACAAGGTATTGATGCAACATCATTTGCTTTAACGTCCAATACCTCAAAATACACTTCCACCTCAAGTTCACCTTTGTGCTCTTCCCTTCTAGTGTCATTCTCAGATAGGTCTTCTAAAATGTGTGGCAACTTGGTTGATGTACTAGAAGACACTCCTATCTGGCTTTCCATGCTTTGAAGAGATGGTTGGGCATTAAAATTTGCGGCAGTCAAGGCTTCAGGTTCAGCATCCGCATTCATCATGAATCTCTCAAGCACATCTTGTGTATTGAGATCCCATCCAATAAATGGTTTACTTTGAAATACTGGAAGGGGGTGATGCCATGGTTCTTGAAAGGAGGGCTCTTGTGGCAATCCTTGGTAAGGGTGCTCCCATTGTTGAGTATGATGATGTGTCGAAAAATTTTGGTACCCTTGCCAATATGGATTGTAGTCATTTTGGGGTGGATTGCATTGGCGTGCTTTCAAGGCAAGGAACTTTTCTACCTTCTCTTCAAGTGCAAAGATTTTGGCGGCCAAAAGCTTTTCTTGGAAATCCATGGCCCTGTGTCAATAATAAAAAAAAATAAAAACAATAAGCTAACAAAGAAAATAAGCAAGAAGTAAAATAAATAAATATGCACAAAACGGTAAAAGACACATACAAAGACAAATATTTACAAAGCAAATGACTAGAGCAATAGACTACAAGCTTTCCTAATATTCCTTGAATATCCCCGGCAACGGCGCCAAAAACTTGATTGCTTCCCCGCAAGTGTACGGGATCGCCAAGTAATACCCTGTGAGTGACACAGGGGTCATATTCCACTGGGGCCAAGGAAGTACTACTACTCACCCTTCATCTATTTTCTAGCCTACAATTCTTAGTGAAAAGAACAAAGTAAATTAACTAACTAACCTAATGGCCGGGTCACTAGCACACGAATGTAAATAAACAAGGGAGTATCAAGCATGCGAAGGGAGTGTTTGGATAAGGAATCCACCTAGGGTTGTCGTTAAGGTCCAAACTAGGATGGTTTAGAGTGTGTTGACGGCATTTAAGACCTAGAGATCTCATAAATAGGTTAACCCCAATTTCTAGGGAGCTAACCCCTAATCCCATACGAGTGTTAATCGGAATCTCTCCGTATTAACCCACCTATGATCGCAAAGAGTTCAAGGAAATCTCTCATAGGAGTAAACCTACTATCCTTCGGCTTAAACCTAGAAATGGAGGGCTACCGGCACCCAATTTCTCGGCGTGTCGGCACAAGAATCCCCTTTCAATCTCTCCTAGATCTAGTACACGTGAGTAGGTCACGTCTACGCATACAACTCATAAAAGAATTACGGATTTCTCCACAAATGTAATTCTAGACATGAAAGCACGAAAGATTGAATCTCAAACAACCATCAAACCAAATTAAATACAACATCCAAAGTTCATACACAAGATGAACCCTAGGGTTCATCCAAATCCAAACACAATGATAAGTTAATCCCTCATGACAAGGGATACATGAACAACATACAAGGAAGACAAAAACATAAAAGAAGCAATGAAAACCCCCTCTAGTTGATGATCTCCTTAAATGGATGAAGCTTCACAAGATTGTCGATAATGGCTTAGATCTCCACTCCAACTCCTTCTCCCTTGCTCCTCTCCCTCTTGGTGATGATGTGTGCTCGTTTCCCACAAAGATCGCCGCCAAAAGGTGGCCGGAAGGCCTCAAGAAGGTATGGTGGCGGCGGCCTCAAAGGCCAAGAAAAGTCTTTCTTGTGTGCCCTAAAAACAACCTTAAATATGCCCGCAATATCCCGGGGTGGATAGATCCATCCCGGGGTGGATAGGTAGGCAAAACTTGGCTTATGTGGGGGTGTAAGAATGGATCCCGGGGTGGAAGAATGGATCCCGGGGTGGATAGGGGGCCGTAAATCCTAGTATAAAATCACTGTCTTTTGATGCTCACGACCCCTTATACGGCCCCGTATGATGCACTGTTTACTCTTATGCACTTCCATCATTTCCAGCCCAAAACTCCTCAGGTGCAACAGCAACTGCTACAGTAAGAATGCTACAACATAAATAATAGTCGATTAAGCACAAAACGGGCATCAATTCTTAACAAAATACATGCTAAGTGTACAGAGTACGTATATTAAAACATTTACATTTAGACACTTATCACAAACCCTCAGCGCTGCCACAAAGGAGGCTAAACCCAAACATGAAGGAAGTAGTAAAAGCTGAAGTTATCAAGTTATTAGATGTTGGTATCATTTATCCAATCTCTGATAGTGCGTGGGTTAGTCCTACACAGGTGGCCCCAAGAAAAGGGGGTATAACAGTGGCAACTAATGAAAAGAATGAGCTTATCCCTACTCAACCAGTAACGGGTTGGCGAGTCTGTATCGACTACAGGAAGCTGAACGATGCCACTCGAAAAGATCACTTTCCTCTACCTTTCATTGATCAGATGCTTGAGAGGTTGGCCGGCCATGAGTACTACTGCTTCCTTGATCGTTTCTCTGGGTATTTCCAAATACCTATAGCCCCGGAGGATCAAGAGAAGACAACCTTCACCTGTCCGTACGGCACTTTTGCTTATCGTAGGATGCCTTTTGGGCTATGCAATGCCCCTGCCACTTTTCAACGCTGCATGCTCGCCATCTTTGAAGATATGGTTGAGAATTCCATGGAAGTCTTCATGGACAATTTTTCAGTGTATGGCAACTCTTTTGAATTGTGTTTGAGGAACATGGAGTGTGTACTGAGAAGGTGTGAAGAGACTGATGAGCGAGTGCGCGACTAGCTACAGAGCTAGCACACGACTCCCTGGCCGCAAGTGCATGGGTCGTCAAGTAATAACCTCACAAGGAGGGTCGTATTCCCTAGGGCCCGAGATCTACTATTACTTCCTTTTGGGAGTCACTTTCTAGTCGATCGAAACAAGGTTGAAGAAATATTAAAATAATAAAAACAAGTAAAGAAATGCAAATAAAATAAAGCTAAATCCTGAATAAAGTTAGAGACGAAGAAGCTAATAATTGGGGAAGGCCTCGGGCGAGGATTCTCCCGGGAGGAGACTAAATACGAAAGACCATGATAATAATAAAACTAGGGTTGGCTTGATTTTGGTCCACTAGACTCGGATGTCGACTACCCCGGAACCTCCGTAGTGTAGCCCTAATCTAGTATGGATTTCTCTATCCAGAAAAGACCCCTACGATGTCAATGAGAACAAGAAGTCTTGATTAGGGTTAATCTAATGCACACTCTCGGCTAAATTAACCCTAAATGCATGGAAGGCTACTAGCACCCGGAACCTCCGGTGTATTAATACATGAATCCCTCTTTAATTCATCAAGTGACCTAATACAAGCTAGCATCCCGCCAAACAAGTATCATTCAAAATCAATTCTACGGAATCCAACCATTGTAGAATGAGCAACAAGATAATGAATTAAAACCAAACAATCAAACCAACACATTCATTCAAAACAATATAAAGGTCATTCATACAAAGTCTCCTCCCAAGGTTCACCGGGAGCCCGGTGGCCTTGGGAGGTTTAAGGAGCTCATCATACAAAGATTCCATCAAAAAAAAACAAGAAAAACTCCCTCAAAGATGTCGGCTAGGGTTGATGGTGTTGATAAGTGCTTGTGTTGTAGTAACGCGAAGCGTTATTATCTTACAATGAACATACTTTTTATCAGATTTTTATCATTAAATAGTGTGCATTTGTGCGTTCTTGTGCATTGTAGGTTCATGGAGCTAAGTTGGAAAAGAAGAGCGAAGTTAGGTCGTGTTCGCCGTTGTTGGGAGGTTTTCAGACCAAGCAAGGAACAAGGCACGTGGTTAGACTTGTGAGTGTGTGCCAACCTCCTTTGGAGGGGCACAAAGGCAGTCACATTCACAATAAGTCCAACTCGTGTAGCTTAGGAAAATTTCACCAAGAAGGGGACTTGAAGCAATAGGCACGATCTACCATTGTTACTGCAGCAAATCACTGTAGCAAGTTACTGTGCACTTCTGCCGAAAAATCAAGATTCCAGAGAATTCACACGGGCGTGTGGAATTAACACACGGCCGTGTGAAATAATTTTCCAGCAAGCCAGAGACTTCACACGGGCGTGTGGAATTAAAACACGGCCGTTTGAATTGATTTCCCAGCAAGCCAGAGACTTCACACGGGCGTGTGGAATTAACACACGGCCGTGTGAAGTAATTTTTCAGGAAAGACAGAAACTTCACACGGGCGTGTGGAAATTCCACACGGCCGTGTGAAGTCCCGATAACTTCAAATTTAAAGCCGCACTCAACCTATTTAAAGCCCGATTTGGAGACTTTTTAAGCATCTTTCAACCTATCTTTCTCCCTAACTTCTGGAGAGTGCGGCTAGGGTTTCGGAGAGGACTTTGTGGAGGATTGGAGCGCGCCATCGTCACCGACGTTCGACGGCCGCACAAGACCACGGCCACACCATACGCGAGGGGGTTTTCATTGATGTCTTTAGTTTGTGTTTTATTTCATACATTGATGAACATGTATAGCTCCATGAGGAGCTAAACCCCTCGTGGGTATTCGGACTTGTAAAACTCTAGGATAATTATGTTTCTTTGACATTGTTATTATGCTTTCCATTAATTGATGAATAAATTCGAATTTCAATTTTAGATTTCTTGTGCTATTGTTTTCTCTTAGCCGTGACACTAAGGATTGAGAACAATCTAGGTTATCCTTTGGAGGTGTGACAACTCCTGTAGGATTAGACTACTTAAAATTGAAGAGGGTTGAGAGGGAGAGTTGTGAGGTAGCACCGTACCCCTTTCCCTTCCGATGTGATTTCTCCCTACCTCCGATTCCTTGATTTATTAGAGGTCAAAATAGAGTGAAGTGCTAGGTAGACAAACTCCCCCAAGGTTTTGGGGTGACGTGAATCCTACGCACTGGGGCTTAATTTAGACTATGGTTCTTCCTCTTGGACCAAAGGGGTAGGACTACTACACATAGGAACAGGTTTTATCACTAGGAGTCCCTAGAGCTTAAAGCAATCCCACGTAGTGTTAGGCTTAGGTAGAAATACTCCCCTGGGGCTTAGTTGAGCAATCAACAGAGTGAAGGGTTGACGTGAATCCTATTGCCGGGACATAGTGTTGGGGTTAGTCACGGTTGACCTTAGATTTGGGACCGTGTGTCTAAGGATTTTCCTCGACTCAATTGACATCAATAGGAAAGTATAATAGCATAGTCTTGCACTAGAAGCATAAGTCCTAGAGGTAACTTGTCCGGATACCCTATTCTCACTTGTTGCTAGTTTCTCTCTTTTTACTCATTGCTTGCACTTTTCTCTCTTTCACCTTTTTATTTATTTGTCTTGCTTCTACTCTAATTCCATAAATTCACTCATCACTCCGATCGTTGTTTCTTTTCGTATATCGCACGACTCAATAGCAATTTCTCGTATTTTAAACCCCTATTCCCTGTGGATTCGACTACCCACTCACCGGGGTAACTTTATTACTTCGACAAGACCTTGCACTTGCGGTACACACGCAAAAGGTCGTGTCAGGTGTAGCTCGTCGGATCCGCGCCGGCGAGCCCTATGAAGCTTCTCCACGTCTTCCCCTTTTTCTCTTCTTCAAATCTGCCCAAAAATCCCTCCAAATCCGTCCAAAGATGATGAGAATAGTGTGTGGTGGAGTGGAGGCCGGGTAGAGAACAACAACTACTCAAAAACCCTGAAGAATCCATATATAATCTCGAGAGCGTGCGGGCAGTGTGCGGGCCGCTCATGCGCCCGCACGCTCTTCTGGCCACCCTGTGTGGCCTGGTGTGCAGGCCGCACACTAGGCCGCACAGCTCACTGGCTAGGGTGTGCGGCCACTGTGCGGGCCGCACAGTGGCCGAGAGAAACGGCCCCGTGTGCGGCGTGTCGGCTTCCGGGGTGCTCCAAGTCTTCATTTCTTCTTCAATCTTCCCCAAAACGACACGAATACGGTTCGATCACGCGCACTTGGTCCTCGAAACCCTGAAACAAAAATAAAAACATCAAGTGCGCAAATTGTCATCGAAAATACACATAAGTTGCATGAAAGTACAAGAAAATCATCGCTAAAGCATGATGTATTTAGGCACTTATCAGAGACCAACCTAGTTCTGAGTTGGGAGAAATGCCATTTCATGGCAAAAGAGGGAATAGTTCTGGGACATAAGATTTCAAGCAGGGGCATTGAAGTTGATAAGGCAAAGATTACAACCATTGAGTAGCTTCCCCCTCCATCATAGGTCAGGACCATCAGGAGTTTCTTATGTCATGCGGGGTTTTAGAGGAGATTCATTCGGGACTTCTCAAAGATTGCAAAACCATTGACCATGCTCCTCGAAAAAAACACGCTATTTAATTTTACCCCGGATTGCTTGACTGCTTTCACAACGTTGAAAAATCGGCTCACTCATGCACCGATCTTAATCACTCCGAATTGGGGGCTACCATTCGAGCTAATGTGTGACGCCAGCGATCATGCTGTGGGAGCAGTATTAGGACAGAGGAGGAACAATCACTTTCACCCGATTTATTATGCAAGCAAAACTCTCACGGAGGCGCAGGAGAATTACACCACCACTGAAAAGGAACTCCTCGCCGTGGTTTTGGCTTTCGACAAATTCCGACCATATTTGGTACTTTCTAAGGTGGTGGTGTACACTGACCATTCGGCCCTTAGGTACCTCCTAACTAAGACCGATGCCAAACCACGCCTAATCCGTTGGGTGTTATTGCTTCAGGAGTTTGATTTGGAGATTAAAGATAAGTGGGGCGCTGAGAATTTAGCTGCAGATCATCTATCTCGATTAGAGAACAGCCACCCATCTTCATGAAGGGACATGGAAATTAATGACTCCTTCCCTGCAGAGCAACTCTTCTGAGTTCATACGGTGCAAGATAATGAGCCACCTTGGTTTGTGGACATCGCTAACTACTTAGCAGCTGGTGTCTTTCCCATTTGGTTCAGCTATCAGCAAAAGAAGAAATTTTTCTCCGATCTTAAGCATCACATTTGGGAAGAGCCTTACTTGTTCCGTGTTTGTGCTGATCAAATGGTGAGGCGTTGTGTATCGCAGGATGAAGGAATAGACATCATAAAGCACTGTCATGAAGGACCAACTGGAGGACACTATGGCACCAACTAAACAGCTAAAAAAATTCTAAATGCCAGATTCTTTTGGCCTACCATCTTTCAGGATACACAAAAACATGTGCAAACCTGTGAACGTTGCCAAAGAATGGGGAAAATTTTGCGGCGGGATGAGATGCCCCAGAATGCCATCCAAGTTTGTGAAGTGTTTGATGTGTGGCGAATAGATTTCATGGAGCAATTCCCAAATTCGCGGGGGCATAAGTTCATTTTGGTTGCAGTAGATTATGCCTCCCGTTGGGTGGAGGCTCAGTCGCTACCATCTAGTGACGCTCGAGTTGTTGTGCAATTCTTGAAGAGATTGTTCTCGAGGTTTGGAGTGCCGCGGGCAATCATCAGTGACAGAGGAGCACATTTTTACAATTCACAATTCGCCAAGATTCTAAAAAGATATGGCCTCTCTCATTACTCATCTACCTCCTATCACCCACAAACTAGTGGTCAAGCCGAAGTCTCCAACAGAGAACTCAAAAGAATTCTAGAAAAAAACGTCGCTCATCATCGTAAGGATTGGGTGGATCATTTGGATGATGCATTATGGGCTTATCGCACAATGTTCAAAACACCTACTGGGAGTAGTCCTTATCGATTATTCTATGGCAAGGCATGCCACCTGCCAGTAGAACTTGAGAACAAGGCTTACTGGGCAACCAAATTCTTAAATATCGACTTCAACCTGGTTGGTGAAAAGAGGAAATTGCAGTTGAATGAACTTGATGAATGGCGAACGTTGGCTTACGAAAATTTGAAATTATACAAAGACAAGATGAAGCAGTACCATGATAAACATGTGAAGCAAGACAAGAGATTTGAGGAAGGAGATCAAGTATTACTATGCAACGCCCGACTGCGGTTATTTCCGGGGAAGCTTAAATCGCGATGGTCAGGACCATACACTGTCACTAATGTCTCGTCCCAGGGAGTAATTGAAATTCTTCATCCCGAAAAAGATCGGTTCAAGGTAAATGGACATCGCCTCAAACCATACTTTGGTAAGAGTTCAACACTTTCCGACATGTCAGGTAAAATCCTTCCTTTTGACCCGTACTAACTTTTCAGCAACAATCGTCGAGCTCACGATGCTAAACGAGCACTTTTGGGAGGCTACCCAAAGTTTTTCTTATCATTGCAACTTTCTTTTGATTTTAGTTTATTGATTTGTTGGTTGTTGAGCTTGTTCTTACCCTTTGAGTTTTGTTTGTGTGTCGTCAATTCATCATCGTTTTGGCATGTGCATACCTCCCCTAAGTTTTGTTGCTTGTTTCTTGTTTCCCTTTGGCCTTACTGTGTGTGTAAGCTTCTTCCAGACTGGTTTTTAACTTGATTGTTGCCTTTGTGCGGTTGGTGTGCGGCCCTTCGGACCAATCGTACAACATGGGCAAAACCATGTGTGGTCCATGCGCGGACCCGCACATCAACCGCACAGCACGGGCAGAGCCGTGTGCGGTCTATGTGCGGACCCGCACATAAACCGCATATGTCGCGCTGCCACCCGTTCCTTTGAGTGACAAGTGGCAAAGATGCTGCCACTTGTCTACTCTTGTTCACATTTATACACCTCTACCCGACCCCTCTCATCCTCTTACCTCACAAACACATCCCTTTTGAGTCTTCATCTCGCCCTAGAAGCTACATTCCTTCGCTTTGAGTATTTTTGCAAGGTATGCTCCTTACTCCCATCTTCTGGTTTTCCTTGCTCTTGAAGTTGTTTGCTCTCCATTCCTTCGTGTCAGCTTGTTGGTATTGTACAAAGTCTTGTGTTCTTGCATGCTTTATGCTTATTCAAGAGGAAGTACTAGACTTTTCTAATCCTTAATTTCTTGCTTACTTGGGGGAATCATGTCCAAGCTTAATCTTTACCTCCTCCATTGTAGGACTCATGTCGACTATATCCGCCGCGGGGAAATGTGCAAGAGCTAGTGTGAGCACGTCGCGCGCAAGAGCTGGTGAGAGCGTGTCTACCGATCGGCATTTCGACAACGAAATCTTTCAAGAACACTACAAAAGCCTCCATTCCAAACCCTTTGGTCAAACTCGTGTCATTGATTGGGCAGTGCTTGAGCAGTTTGGTCTCGCTGATGACGTCCGACAACTGGTTGGGTTTGATCGTTGGCTTGCGATTCTTGATATCGATGAGCCTGTATATCGCGAACTCACATTGGAGGTTCTGAGCACGCTTGAAGTAAACTGTACATTTGCCCGTTTCAATCGCCCGGGTGGCATCACATTCGAAGTTCATGGTGAGCACAAATCTATCAGTTTTCGGGATTTTGCAAATTATCTGGGGATTTACGACCATAATTTCCTTCGAGGCATGAACTATCCTCGCCTTCCTCTTTAATTTCCTGCGCATGTCGAACCGCGGTATTTTTGGCGCACTATCACCATTGCTGATGGCTAAGACTCCAAGAAGGCCTCCCTTCTCCGCAACCCGGCTCACAGATATATTCATGCGTTATTAAGCCGATCTCTGACGGGCTGAGCCGATAGCACGGGGGTGGTATCTCGAATGAATTTGCTAATCATATATAGCATGATAAGCCGCTACACCATCAATATAGCTTGCGTCGTGGGCGAGTGTCTTGCACGTCATAATCAACATCCACCTATTGGGATCATCTTCGCAGGACCTTATGTCACTCGCCTAGTGCGCGGGTTGGGTGCCTTGGGCCGCATTCGCCCTATGGAGAAAGTTGGGGGATCAGTCGCACTCGGGATTCAGGTTCTTCGAGCTATAGGCCTTGTGCGGCACCGCGGGTCCTCCTATACCCTCGCACCTCACGCGGACACTTCGTCGGAGTCTGATGAAGACACCAATGCACCTAGGGGTGGACAGTGCTCCGGCAAGGCTCCTCTCCTTTGAAGCCCCAAGTGGAGAAGCAATGAAAATCAAGGGAGATGAAACAAGCAAGGAAGAGAGAAAGGAGACAAGGAGGTTGAAGCTTTGATTTGATAGCAAGCATGGATGTGATGGAGCCCCAAAAATCCTCCGGAAATTCTTCCATTTAACAAGCTTTTAACAACAAGATGACAAAGAGAAGAGTTATTTAGGGAGAAAAAGAAACAAAGGATTAGCATCCTAATCAAGCTTTAGTGTTGGGCGGGGTCCACAATTCTCTCCCCCTTAAAAGAGTTTAGTCCTCTAAACTCACACATGATCATAACAAAGAAAAGGCTATCCTCCAGACTGAGGCGGTTAAGCAAAAATTTAAATTATGATCAAGCTACAAGGATAACTGATAACCACCAAACAAGAAGTGAAATATTAAGACATATCTAGAGGTTGCCTTATACAATACTGACACCAAAAAGAAGTTAAAACTTTGTCTCTTTGCATTCCTCAGTGACTACTAAACCCAAGATCAAATTCTTCAACTATTTAGCATAGTAAAAATTTATCAAAATAATGTATTGAAATATAATCAAGACTGCACATTTAAATGATATCACCAATAGCATCTCATAATATAGCAGAAATCATCAAAATTATTAGCATCGATCCAAAACCAAATTGGTCCAAAGATATCAAACAATTTCAACTTCCTTATCAATTGAAAGCTGCATTTCCAATAACTTTACGAGCCAAAACCATTACCCAATTATTTCACTAAAATCGATGGAAAAAGGCAATTCCTCAGATTAAAACGAGTTACAATATCTGCTATACAACAGGCTCAAGCCTTAACAAAAGGACATGTGTTTAACGAATATCCTTTCCCTACAAGCACCAATATTGCAAAAATATAGTAATCACCTTGACGATCACAAAGTATCCTCCAATTTAAAATTCTCTTAAATTTTCTCCAAGAAAAATGCTCTAAATTTACACATCAATAACTACATAAGCTTAATCAAATCAATCTTGAACATCATGGCATGAGTCCTCTCATAATCAAGATTAGACCCTATAGTAATAAGGCTCATTTTACATTCCCAAGATGATTCTCCAATGATTATCAATTGTTAACTGAAGACATTGCATCAACATGCCACTCAGAATTATTCCTAGTATCGAGGAGGATAAGAACATCGTCAACTATAAGAAATGTTATTCCTCAAAATTTCTAAAGCATATCTTGCCACCCAAAGCTCAAATCAATGCTCCAACAATTTAGACAAGGACCAAGTACAATCACAATTTAACTTCACAAACGAGTTCAGCATCCAAAACTGTCAATGAAACATGCCTGACTATAAAGTAGTGTACCAGAGGCAACCTTCTAGAATTTAGAACATTGAAGAAAAATGGATTCAAAAGTACAAATGATGTCTATAAGAGGATAACATTGTATTACAACTCAACATGATATAGACAATTAGCAAAATGGATAAACCAAAGGAAAGCAACGAACTAACAGCATAGCATATGAGCCATATGGAGTAAAAGAAGCAGAAAGGCAAGCTAAGGGAGTTTCTAAAAGAGAGGTACCACTCACATCATTTGACTTGGCACCAGACTTGCTTTAGGGTAAAATGAAATCATTTCCTTTTCAAAGAATTAAATAATCCACAGGATTCTTCTTTGCTTGAAAGTCAAAGAAAATTTGCATATACATGCAATTAAAGCTCATGCTACTCAGTCACCAGCGGTGTGGATAACCAAAAGGTTTTTCCACTAAATAAAATGGCACATAGGGATTACTCTTAAAAGGATAAAATCAAAGTAATCATCAGTAACAGAAGACAAATTAAAGCTAGAGGCTCTGCCATGTAAATCAAAGCTCGGCAAGGCATGGAACTGGACCGAGACCCAAGATACTCTAATTGAGACAAAATTCGAAAGTGAGGTGAGAAAATAGAATCAACAAGTGATCAGATCCATTTCTAATGTCATTAACTCGATATGGGTTCAAATTCTATATAACACTTCGGGTTTAAGACTTCTATCTAATGCACTAAGACCACTAAGTCAAAAATTGATCGAATTGCTCTGATACCACTTTATTTATCACGCCCCGAACCCGGCTCGCCGGACCCGGCGCGCAGACAAACGGCCGCAGACCCACAGAGCGTGAACCCCATAAGCCTGCAAGGCCTCAGAACTTGATACAGAGTAGACAAAACTAAAACAAACCAACTGAGTTACAGGACTACAGACTCTACAGAGTATACAACGTAGGGGTACAAGAAGTACAAAATACCAAATACAGAAATACAGGATCAGACAATGACAAGAGCTGAAATTATACACTGGAACAAGACAACACCTACAAATAGCCTTTCAAAGTCCACACTGGTCTACCGTCCTTGATCTGAAAAGGATTTGAAACAAATCCATGAGCTCACTAGCCCAGTAAGAAATCCAGAAATTGTTTAGAAAAACAGCCGTGTTTATAAATCTCAAATTCAAATACCGAGAGCAATTAAGCTTTCAAACTTAGACTAAATAGAGCTTAACAATTACAAAATAAATGGTCCGCCAGAGGTATAGTTCTCAAGTAATACCGCATTTTCAGAAATAATACAAGTCTTTGAAATCATAATTTAAACAAAATACAGAGTATAATATTCTAATAAAAGAATATTTCCAAATATGTCATTCACCAAAATTGGAAACCCAGAAATGCGATCTCAAAAATGCCGAAATTAAACTTCAAGGCAGGATAAAAAGTGCCTGTGATATACCCGAAAATCAATAACACATAAATAGTGAAATCGAAGAACATCAAAATCAAAAGTCAAAGCAAAGTGTAACAGATTTCAATGTACGTCTCCAAATTCACTATGGATGCCAGAGGTCATTTATTTACCCTCGGTGACCCGAGCCAAAATAACAGATGTCATTTATTTACCCTCGGTGACCCGAGACTGAATATCAGGTGGCCGTTAATTATTTCACCGAACGGACACGGTGCGAAACTGCAGTCCCATTTTTCCAGAATTTCTTGTCGACAAGGTCAGGGTTTACCCCCCACTGACAGGGTTGCATATCGCTCATTTGGAGACCAAAATATTCAGATACAAAAATATTTACAAGGATACGTATTCAGAATTTCTCAAGTTCACAAATACCCAAAAAATACTGATAGTTTCAAGATGCCACTTTAGGGAAAAAAAATAAATAGATAAATAGAATAATTATAAAATTTTAAGAAAATAATACATTAACTCATTCATAGATATTGATCACTTTCAAAATAAAAGCAACCCAATTATATAGACGAATAAGTAATTAATGAAAATAACTTAACACAAAATAATAACCGAGCATTTCGCCACCTGAATACAGGCATAATTAATTTTTTTTTTTTTTTTTAGAATGAATAATCATTCAAATAAGGTCAAATAGCCACCAAAATATATATTCAAAATAAATAATTTCAATATTAACAAAATAACAGGTATTCGAAATAAAATAACATAATAACTAGATAATTATTTTACTAAATAAATAATTTCTCAAATAATGAAAATACGGATTTATCGGTGGATTACTTACCTGGTATTAGCTTAGTTCCAAAAATGATATCCAAGGCCACTCCCTAAAATGATCCTAAAACCCAATGATTCACCAAGTTAAAACAAAATCACTCAAATCGCAAGTTTAAACACTCATCAAGTATTACCCTAAGCATTCTCTAGAGTGCAACAAAAAATATTAAATAAATAAAATAAAAACTAAATAAATGACAATAATTGTCTTGCGGGTACTCATGCAAAAACTAAAAACACACCTTAAAAGCTTAAAATTAAATAACATGATTAAAATTAGGGTGATCCAATGCTTAACCTCCCACATTCTCTTACCTTAAAATATCAACTTTGCAAAACCATTCCACCAACATACAAAAGTTGTAGAACCATAATACACACACATATGAAATCATATAAAATGTATGGCTTATAGTAAGATGGTTCTATCCTTAAATAAGGTCCAAAAATCTCCACCAAGCTTGGGTAAGTAAGAATCATGCAACTTATCATTCATTAAGCTAATACCAAGGTCAAACCCATCTTAAAACAAGGATGGTTAAGCACAAGCCCTTGAGCTAACACTAAGCTCTAAGGATTCCAACAACAATTGAGCTATAAACTAAGAACACCACAAGCATGAATAACTCCGAATTTAGCCATCAACATGCCAAGGTTTCTAAAGAGTTCAAGAACATTAACATGCTACAGGTTTCTAAAGAGTTCAAGAACATTAACATGCTACAGGTTTTCATGCAAGAGTATGCCTATAAAACACTCAAATGGTTGAAGCTCTTGATGCAAATATAAGTGTTTATGCACCTACAAAAGGCTGCAGCTCTCCATGCAAATATATGCCTATAAACACATTCAAATGGGGTACAACTCTAGAAGCAAAACCTAAGCATATAAACAAACAAGTTTTCATATTGGCATGCAAACACATATGCCATGGATGGAGACTCAAGCTTTGGATCAAGGTGGATAATCATCGGTAACTACCTCTAGGTTTGCCGACAAGTTGGCGACGATGAGCTCTTCTCCGGCTTGATTACCGTTGCTACAGTGCTCCGGCAAGGCTCCTCTCCTTTGAAGCCCCAAGTGGAGAAGCAATGAAAATCAAGGGAGATGAAACAAGCAAGGAAGAGAGAAAGGAGACAAGGAGGTTGAAGCTTTGATTTGATAGCAAGCATGGATGTGATGGAGCCCCAAAAATCCTCCGGAAATTCTTCCATTTAACAAGCTTTTAACAACAAGATGACAAAGAGAAGAGTTATTTAGGGAGAAAAAGAAACAAAGGATTAGCATCCTAATCAAGCTTTAGTGTTGGGCGGGGTCCACAATTCTCTCCCCCTTAAAAGAGTTTAGTCCTCTAAACTCACACATGATCATAACAAAGAAAAGGCTATCCTCCAGACTGAGGCGGTTAAGCAAAAATTTAAATTATGATCAAGCTACAAGGATAACTGATAACCACCAAACAAGAAGTGAAATATTAAGACATATCTAGAGGTTGCCTTATACAATACTGACACCAAAAAGAAGTTAAAACTTTGTCTCTTTGCATTCCTCAGTGACTACTAAACCCAAGATCAAATTCTTCAACTATTTAGCATAGTAAAAATTTATCAAAATAATGTATTGAAATATAATCAAGACTGCACATTTAAATGATATCACCAATAGCATCTCATAATATAGCAGAAATCATCAAAATTATTAGCATCGATCCAAAACCAAATTGGTCCAAAGATATCAAACAATTTCAACTTCCTTATCAATTGAAAGCTGCATTTCCAATAACTTTACGAGCCAAAACCATTACCCAATTATTTCACTAAAATCGATGGAAAAAGGCAATTCCTCAGATTAAAACGAGTTACAATATCTGCTATACAACAGGCTCAAGCCTTAACAAAAGGACATGTGTTTAACGAATATCCTTTCCCTACAAGCACCAATATTGCAAAAATATAGTAATCACCTTGACGATCACAAAGTATCCTCCAATTTAAAATTCTCTTAAATTTTCTCCAAGAAAAATGCTCTAAATTTACACATCAATAACTACATAAGCTTAATCAAATCAATCTTGAACATCATGGCATGAGTCCTCTCATAATCAAGATTAGACCCTATAGTAATAAGGCTCATTTTACATTCCCAAGATGATTCTCCAATGATTATCAATTGTTAACTGAAGACATTGCATCAACATGCCACTCAGAATTATTCCTAGTATCGAGGAGGATAAGAACATCGTCAACTATAAGAAATGTTATTCCTCAAAATTTCTAAAGCATATCTTGCCACCCAAAGCTCAAATCAATGCTCCAACAATTTAGACAAGGACCAAGTACAATCACAATTTAACTTCACAAACGAGTTCAGCATCCAAAACTGTCAATGAAACATGCCTGACTATAAAGTAGTGTACCAGAGGCAACCTTCTAGAATTTAGAACATTGAAGAAAAATGGATTCAAAAGTACAAATGATGTCTATAAGAGGATAACATTGTATTACAACTCAACATGATATAGACAATTAGCAAAATGGATAAACCAAAGGAAAGCAACGAACTAACAGCATAGCATATGAGCCATATGGAGTAAAAGAAGCAGAAAGGCAAGCTAAGGGAGTTTCTAAAAGAGAGGTACCACTCACATCATTTGACTTGGCACCAGACTTGCTTTAGGGTAAAATGAAATCATTTCCTTTTCAAAGAATTAAATAATCCACAGGATTCTTCTTTGCTTGAAAGTCAAAGAAAATTTGCATATACATGCAATTAAAGCTCATGCTACTCAGTCACCAGCGGTGTGGATAACCAAAAGGTTTTTCCACTAAATAAAATGGCACATAGGGATTACTCTTAAAAGGATAAAATCAAAGTAATCATCAGTAACAGAAGACAAATTAAAGCTAGAGGCTCTGCCATGTAAATCAAAGCTCGGCAAGGCATGGAACTGGACCGAGACCCAAGATACTCTAATTGAGACAAAATTCGAAAGTGAGGTGAGAAAATAGAATCAACAAGTGATCAGATCCATTTCTAATGTCATTAACTCGATATGGGTTCAAATTCTATATAACACTTCGGGTTTAAGACTTCTATCTAATGCACTAAGACCACTAAGTCAAAAATTGATCGAATTGCTCTGATACCACTTTATTTGTCACGCCCCGAACCCGGCTCGCCGGACCCGGCGCGCGGACAAACGGCCGCAGACCCACAGAGCGTGAACCCCATAAGCCTGCAAGGCCTCAGAACTTGATACAGAGTAGACAAAACTAAAACAAACCAACTGAGTTACAGGACTACAGACTCTACAGAGTATACAACGTAGGGGTACAAGAAGTACAAAATACCAAATACAGAAATACAGGATCAGACAATGACAAGAGCTGAAATTATACACTGGAACAAGACAACACCTACAAATAGCCTTTCAAAGTCCACACTGGTCTACCGTCCTTGATCTGAAAAGGATTTGAAACAAATCCATGAGCTCACTAGCCCAGTAAGAAATCCAGAAATTGTTTAGAAAAACAGCCGTGTTTATAAATCTCAAATTCAAATACCGAGAGCAATTAAGCTTTCAAACTTAGACTAAATAGAGCTTAACAATTACAAAATAAATGGTCCGCCAGAGGTATAGTTCTCAAGTAATACCGCATTTTCAGAAATAATACAAGTCTTTGAAATCATAATTTAAACAAAATACAGAGTATAATATTCTAATAAAAGAATATTTCCAAATATGTCATTCACCAAAATTGGAAACCCAGAAATGCGATCTCAAAAATGCCGAAATTAAACTTCAAGGCAGGATAAAAAGTGCCTGTGATATACCCGAAAATCAATAACACATAAATAGTGAAATCGAAGAACATCAAAATCAAAAGTCAAAGCAAAGTGTAACAGATTTCAATGTACGTCTCCAAATTCACTATGGATGCCAGAGGTCATTTATTTACCCTCGGTGACCCGAGCCAAAATAACAGATGTCATTTATTTACCCTCGGTGACCCGAGACTGAATATCAGGTGGCCGTTAATTATTTCACCGAACGGACACGGTGCGAAACTGCAGTCCCATTTTTCCAGAATTTCTTGTCGACAAGGTCAGGGTTTACCCCCCACTGACAGGGTTGCATATCGCTCATTTGGAGACCAAAATATTCAGATACAAAAATATTTACAAGGATACGTATTCAGAATTTCTCAAGTTCACAAATACCCAAAAAATACTGATAGTTTCAAGATGCCACTTTAGGGAAAAAAAATAAATAGATAAATAGAATAATTATAAAATTTTAAGAAAATAATACATTAACTCATTCATAGATATTGATCACTTTCAAAATAAAAGCAACCCAATTATATAGACGAATAAGTAATTAATGAAAATAACTTAACACAAAATAATAACCGAGCATTTCGCCACCTGAATACAGGCATAATTAATTTTTTTTTTTTTTTTTTAGAATGAATAATCATTCAAATAAGGTCAAATAGCCACCAAAATATATATTCAAAATAAATAATTTCAATATTAACAAAATAACAGGTATTCGAAATAAAATAACATAATAACTAGATAATTATTTTACTAAATAAATAATTTCTCAAATAATGAAAATACGGATTTATCGGTGGATTACTTACCTGGTATTAGCTTAGTTCCAAAAATGATATCCAAGGCCACTCCCTAAAATGATCCTAAAACCCAATGATTCACCAAGTTAAAACAAAATCACTCAAATCGCAAGTTTAAACACTCATCAAGTATTACCCTAAGCATTCTCTAGAGTGCAACAAAAAATATTAAATAAATAAAATAAAAACTAAATAAATGACAATAATTGTCTTGCGGGTACTCATGCAAAAACTAAAAACACACCTTAAAAGCTTAAAATTAAATAACATGATTAAAATTAGGGTGATCCAATGCTTAACCTCCCACATTCTCTTACCTTAAAATATCAACTTTGCAAAACCATTCCACCAACATACAAAAGTTGTAGAACCATAATACACACACATATGAAATCATATAAAATGTATGGCTTATAGTAAGATGGTTCTATCCTTAAATAAGGTCCAAAAATCTCCACCAAGCTTGGGTAAGTAAGAATCATGCAACTTATCATTCATTAAGCTAATACCAAGGTCAAACCCATCTTAAAACAAGGATGGTTAAGCACAAGCCCTTGAGCTAACACTAAGCTCTAAGGATTCCAACAACAATTGAGCTATAAACTAAGAACACCACAAGCATGAATAACTCCGAATTTAGCCATCAACATGCCAAGGTTTCTAAAGAGTTCAAGAACATTAACATGCTACAGGTTTCTAAAGAGTTCAAGAACATTAACATGCTACAGGTTTTCATGCAAGAGTATGCCTATAAAACACTCAAATGGTTGAAGCTCTTGATGCAAATATAAGTGTTTATGCACCTACAAAAGGCTGCAGCTCTCCATGCAAATATATGCCTATAAACACATTCAAATGGGGTACAACTCTAGAAGCAAAACCTAAGCATATAAACAAACAAGTTTTCATATTGGCATGCAAACACATATGCCATGGATGGAGACTCAAGCTTTGGATCAAGGTGGATAATCATCGGTAACTACCTCTAGGTTTGCCGACAAGTTGGCGACGATGAGCTCTTCTCCGGCTTGATTACCGTTGCTACAGTGCTCCGGCAAGGCTCCTCTCCTTTGAAGCCCCAAGTGGAGAAGCAATGAAAATCAAGGGAGATGAAACAAGCAAGGAAGAGAGAAAGGAGACAAGGAGGTTGAAGCTTTGATTTGATAGCAAGCATGGATGTGATGGAGCCCCAAAAATCCTCCGGAAATTCTTCCATTTAACAAGCTTTTAACAACAAGATGACAAAGAGAAGAGTTATTTAGGGAGAAAAAGAAACAAAGGATTAGCATCCTAATCAAGCTTTAGTGTTGGGCGGGGTCCACAATTCTCTCCCCCTTAAAAGAGTTTAGTCCTCTAAACTCACACATGATCATAACAAAGAAAAGGCTATCCTCCAGACTGAGGCGGTTAAGCAAAAATTTAAATTATGATCAAGCTACAAGGATAACTGATAACCACCAAACAAGAAGTGAAATATTAAGACATATCTAGAGGTTGCCTTATACAATACTGACACCAAAAAGAAGTTAAAACTTTGTCTCTTTGCATTCCTCAGTGACTACTAAACCCAAGATCAAATTCTTCAACTATTTAGCATAGTAAAAATTTATCAAAATAATGTATTGAAATATAATCAAGACTGCACATTTAAATGATATCACCAATAGCATCTCATAATATAGCAGAAATCATCAAAATTATTAGCATCGATCCAAAACCAAATTGGTCCAAAGATATCAAACAATTTCAACTTCCTTATCAATTGAAAGCTGCATTTCCAATAACTTTACGAGCCAAAACCATTACCCAATTATTTCACTAAAATCGATGGAAAAAGGCAATTCCTCAGATTAAAACGAGTTACAATATCTGCTATACAACAGGCTCAAGCCTTAACAAAAGGACATGTGTTTAACGAATATCCTTTCCCTACAAGCACCAATATTGCAAAAATATAGTAATCACCTTGACGATCACAAAGTATCCTCCAATTTAAAATTCTCTTAAATTTTCTCCAAGAAAAATGCTCTAAATTTACACATCAATAACTACATAAGCTTAATCAAATCAATCTTGAACATCATGGCATGAGTCCTCTCATAATCAAGATTAGACCCTATAGTAATAAGGCTCATTTTACATTCCCAAGATGATTCTCCAATGATTATCAATTGTTAACTGAAGACATTGCATCAACATGCCACTCAGAATTATTCCTAGTATCGAGGAGGATAAGAACATCGTCAACTATAAGAAATGTTATTCCTCAAAATTTCTAAAGCATATCTTGCCACCCAAAGCTCAAATCAATGCTCCAACAATTTAGACAAGGACCAAGTACAATCACAATTTAACTTCACAAACGAGTTCAGCATCCAAAACTGTCAATGAAACATGCCTGACTATAAAGTAGTGTACCAGAGGCAACCTTCTAGAATTTAGAACATTGAAGAAAAATGGATTCAAAAGTACAAATGATGTCTATAAGAGGATAACATTGTATTACAACTCAACATGATATAGACAATTAGCAAAATGGATAAACCAAAGGAAAGCAACGAACTAACAGCATAGCATATGAGCCATATGGAGTAAAAGAAGCAGAAAGGCAAGCTAAGGGAGTTTCTAAAAGAGAGGTACCACTCACATCATTTGACTTGGCACCAGACTTGCTTTAGGGTAAAATGAAATCATTTCCTTTTCAAAGAATTAAATAATCCACAGGATTCTTCTTTGCTTGAAAGTCAAAGAAAATTTGCATATACATGCAATTAAAGCTCATGCTACTCAGTCACCAGCGGTGTGGATAACCAAAAGGTTTTTCCACTAAATAAAATGGCACATAGGGATTACTCTTAAAAGGATAAAATCAAAGTAATCATCAGTAACAGAAGACAAATTAAAGCTAGAGGCTCTGCCATGTAAATCAAAGCTCGGCAAGGCATGGAACTGGACCGAGACCCAAGATACTCTAATTGAGACAAAATTCGAAAGTGAGGTGAGAAAATAGAATCAACAAGTGATCAGATCCATTTCTAATGTCATTAACTCGATATGGGTTCAAATTCTATATAACACTTCGGGTTTAAGACTTCTATCTAATGCACTAAGACCACTAAGTCAAAAATTGATCGAATTGCTCTGATACCACTTTATTTGTCACGCCCCGAACCCGGCTCGCCGGACCCGGCGCGCGGACAAACGGCCGCAGACCCACAGAGCGTGAACCCCATAAGCCTGCAAGGCCTCAGAACTTGATACAGAGTAGACAAAACTAAAACAAACCAACTGAGTTACAGGACTACAGACTCTACAGAGTATACAACGTAGGGGTACAAGAAGTACAAAATACCAAATACAGAAATACAGGATCAGACAATGACAAGAGCTGAAATTATACACTGGAACAAGACAACACCTACAAATAGCCTTTCAAAGTCCACACTGGTCTACCGTCCTTGATCTGAAAAGGATTTGAAACAAATCCATGAGCTCACTAGCCCAGTAAGAAATCCAGAAATTGTTTAGAAAAACAGCCGTGTTTATAAATCTCAAATTCAAATACCGAGAGCAATTAAGCTTTCAAACTTAGACTAAATAGAGCTTAACAATTACAAAATAAATGGTCCGCCAGAGGTATAGTTCTCAAGTAATACCGCATTTTCAGAAATAATACAAGTCTTTGAAATCATAATTTAAACAAAATACAGAGTATAATATTCTAATAAAAGAATATTTCCAAATATGTCATTCACCAAAATTGGAAACCCAGAAATGCGATCTCAAAAATGCCGAAATTAAACTTCAAGGCAGGATAAAAAGTGCCTGTGATATACCCGAAAATCAATAACACATAAATAGTGAAATCGAAGAACATCAAAATCAAAAGTCAAAGCAAAGTGTAACAGATTTCAATGTACGTCTCCAAATTCACTATGGATGCCAGAGGTCATTTATTTACCCTCTGTGACCCGAGCCAAAATAACAGATGTCATTTATTTACCCTCGGTGACCCGAGACTGAATATCAGGTGGCCGTTAATTATTTCACCGAACGGACACGGTGCGAAACTGCAGTCCCATTTTTCCAGAATTTCTTGTCGACAAGGTCAGGGTTTACCCCCCACTGACAGGGTTGCATATCGCTCATTTGGAGACCAAAATATTCAGATACAAAAATATTTACAAGGATACGTATTCAGAATTTCTCAAGTTCACAAATACCCAAAAAATACTGATAGTTTCAAGATGCCACTTTAGGGAAAAAAAATAAATAGATAAATAGAATAATTATAAAATTTTAAGAAAATAATACATTAACTCATTCATAGATATTGATCACTTTCAAAATAAAAGCAACCCAATTATATAGACGAATAAGTAATTAATGAAAATAACTTAACACAAAATAATAACCGAGCATTTCGCCACCTGAATACAGGCATAATTAATTTTTTTTTTTTTTTTTTAGAATGAATAATCATTCAAATAAGGTCAAATAGCCACCAAAATATATATTCAAAATAAATAATTTCAATATTAACAAAATAACAGGTATTCGAAATAAAATAACATAATAACTAGATAATTATTTTACTAAATAAATAATTTCTCAAATAATGAAAATACGGATTTATCGGTGGATTACTTACCTGGTATTAGCTTAGTTCCAAAAATGATATCCAAGGCCACTCCCTAAAATGATCCTAAAACCCAATGATTCACCAAGTTAAAACAAAATCACTCAAATCGCAAGTTTAAACACTCATCAAGTATTACCCTAAGCATTCTCTAGAGTGCAACAAAAAATATTAAATAAATAAAATAAAAACTAAATAAATGACAATAATTGTCTTGCGGGTACTCATGCAAAAACTAAAAACACACCTTAAAAGCTTAAAATTAAATAACATGATTAAAATTAGGGTGATCCAATGCTTAACCTCCCACATTCTCTTACCTTAAAATATCAACTTTGCAAAACCATTCCACCAACATACAAAAGTTGTAGAACCATAATACACACACATATGAAATCATATAAAATGTATGGCTTATAGTAAGATGGTTCTATCCTTAAATAAGGTCCAAAAATCTCCACCAAGCTTGGGTAAGTAAGAATCATGCAACTTATCATTCATTAAGCTAATACCAAGGTCAAACCCATCTTAAAACAAGGATGGTTAAGCACAAGCCCTTGAGCTAACACTAAGCTCTAAGGATTCCAACAACAATTGAGCTATAAACTAAGAACACCACAAGCATGAATAACTCCGAATTTAGCCATCAACATGCCAAGGTTTCTAAAGAGTTCAAGAACATTAACATGCTACAGGTTTCTAAAGAGTTCAAGAACATTAACATGCTACAGGTTTTCATGCAAGAGTATGCCTATAAAACACTCAAATGGTTGAAGCTCTTGATGCAAATATAAGTGTTTATGCACCTACAAAAGGCTGCAGCTCTCCATGCAAATATATGCCTATAAACACATTCAAATGGGGTACAACTCTAGAAGCAAAACCTAAGCATATAAACAAACAAGTTTTCATATTGGCATGCAAACACATATGCCATGGATGGAGACTCAAGCTTTGGATCAAGGTGGATAATCATCGGTAACTACCTCTAGGTTTGCCGACAAGTTGGCGACGATGAGCTCTTCTCCGGCTTGATTACCGTTGCTACAGTGCTCCGGCAAGGCTCCTCTCCTTTGAAGCCCCAAGTGGAGAAGCAATGAAAATCAAGGGAGATGAAACAAGCAAGGAAGAGAGAAAGGAGACAAGGAGGTTGAAGCTTTGATTTGATAGCAAGCATGGATGTGATGGAGCCCCAAAAATCCTCCGGAAATTCTTCCATTTAACAAGCTTTTAACAACAAGATGACAAAGAGAAGAGTTATTTAGGGAGAAAAAGAAACAAAGGATTAGCATCCTAATCAAGCTTTAGTGTTGGGCGGGGTCCACAGTTCCTTTACCCTATCCGAGTTGCATCACGAGCTCCAAGCCTTATGCGACACACAACAGCAACAAGGGGAAGACATCGCCCGACTTATACAGGGGCAGCAAGACATTCTTCGGGGCCAGCAGCACATCATCGCCCTACTGCACCCCCCACCCCCCCCCCCCCCCCCGCGTCTCCAAATGCCTCAGCACCACCTGCTTCCACCGATAACTGGGACGACTGGGATTAGAGCTCTTTTCTTCTTTAGTTTTATTTTCCTGTGTTTTGTGTGTTGTTTGTTTTTGTTGTACTCGATTGGATTTGGGCCTACCCCTAACACTTTTTGTTGTATTCCACTTTAGCTTACGAACTTGTGTAAGGTTATGTATTTCCGTACTGGATGCTTGATTCGGCGTCTTTTCTACGTGCAGGATGAATTGGACGTCATATGTTTTCCTCTCTCCAACTTCTGTGGTATTTAGCTAAGCCACCAGAAAACTCTTGCTCCACGAGTCACGACACTCCTTTCGGGGAAGTTCACGAGCCCACCCTCTTTATTTTCATTGCATAATTTATTTTCTCTACTGACTTAGGTACATTTAGGGCAATGTACTACTCTAAGTAGGGGGTGGATGTGCATGTTTGTTCTACTCATTTTTTCGTGTAAACTTGGATGAAAATTTCTATTTTGTTGCATGATTGTTAAACCAAGGACGGTGATGGGTCGACCGCAAGTGCACGGGTCGTCAAGTAATACCCCTCACGCGCGCGCGAGGGGGTCGTATTCCCAAGGGCCCGAGAATCTACCCTTACTTCCTCTTCGTATGATTGTTTGGCCAATCAAGTCAAGTGTTGTGCAAAAGAAAGTAAAAAGATGATTAACATGCAAATAAAGTGTTCTAAGGTGGAGGCAATGAACGAGGGATAAAACAATATAAAGAGAGGGTCACGGATGAGGATTACCAAGGGGGCTACTAAAGTGCGGGGCTTGCCTTAACTAGCATGCAAATGGGTAGTTTGGACCGAGAAACCCGAAGTTAGACCAACCCGATGGTCACGGAAATTGGTCCCTAATCCGGTACAAGTATCGAATACGGAATTCCTTCCGCTCGAATCCTCACACGATTGCAAAGGGAGCAAAAGGTTTCTCAAGTTAGGGAGAAGACACAAACTAGGTCAACCCTAACAATTGGAGGGGTACAAATACCCGATGGTCACGGCGTATTCATACATGTATCCCTACCAAGCTTGGTGAGCCTAATACTAGGGCAATGGTCATGCTTCCTAGCATTATCTAAACAATGATACACAGAGTTCTCATGCATACCAAGCAATCAAATACACCAAACAAGGTTCACAAACAAGTCTCAAATGCATAAATCAAGTCAAGCAAGCATCCTACACAAGTTCACCCCCAAGGTTCACCTACATCCGGTGACCTTGGGGTTTAGTTGCCCATGAATACAAAATACACAAGAAAACACATCAAAACAACCAAATACATAGATGAGAACACCCCCTCAAAAGATAGAAGCCGAATGACGTTCCAAAGACGCCACCAAAGGGGTGGCTTCCCTTGTCGATTCTCCTCCAAACTAAGGATCAAGAGGGTGGATCTCGTCGTATGTCGCTCTCCTCGTCGTTCTCTCCCCGGAAATGGCCTCCGACGACAGCTCCTAGCTCCGATTTGAAGATGGTGGCGAGTTGGCTCAAGACCTAGGGCTCTCTTTTTTCCAAATGAACTCAAAACCCTTAAAAGAAACTTTTTCCAGTGGGTTATGCGGCCCCCTATGCGGCCCCGCATGCGGGGAGAGAAAATTCCCGAGAAAATCCCGAAATCGCGTAAGTTGCTACATTGCCGCTACAGTAGAACTGCTACAGTACCGTATGCGGCCTCTGCAGTGCCCGCATGACAGCTCGCATGAACCTCCAGACATAGCCATTTTCACCAAAGGATTCGTGCTACAGGATTTGCTACAGTGGTCGCTACAATACCCCCTATGAAATAGTGTTTTCGTTGCCGATTTCTTCTCAAATTCTATCAATGAGCTCAAAGGGGTCACATCAGTACCTGTAACACGAAAGAAACCAATTCAGACCAAAAACGGGTGCCAACTCATAGAAAAATACGTAATACATACACCCGAATACATGGAAAATACATATGTTTAGGCGTTTATCAAACATCCCCACACCTAAGCATTTGCTTGTCCCCAAGCAAACAAACATGAAGAACAGGGGCAAGAAGATAAACGACTAAATGTACGACCTCAAGCTCAACAGTAGAGGACCCCACTAGCACAGATAGAAGGAAGGACATATAATGAGTTGTTCTGTTGGCAACTGGGTATGGATGGTCTTGTTTCATCTAAAGTGCACTGGTGAGTGTGTGCTTACTTCCAACCTCATTCTCCATATTATTCACTCCACATACAATGAAAATGGCATTAATCTGTTAAAGACACCCTCAATACCCAGTTAAAAGTCTTTCGGGTCCTGAATGAAACTTTGGCTCTCGAGTGGTTGTGTAACAGGTTCCAAGGGATACGAATAAGATACTATATGCTGTATTTACATATTTGCAAAGTTTTTTTTTTTTTTTTTTTTTTTTTTTGAGTTGAGTCCGACTAACGTAGACTGCACAAAAATCTTTCAGACGGATGCACATGCTGGCCAGGCACAAGAGCCACCCATCCTACTTGATTACAGTCCACATAGACGCATTCATGCTGTACTAGCAGAGGAATACTGTCATAGACTCCACTTTTTTTTTTTTTTTTTTTTTTTTTTTTTTTTTTTTTTTTTTTTTTACCTGTAAACAATATATCTCGTATCCCCTGGTATAAAACCTGTTAACAAACTCACTTGAGGCTAAGGAAACAACAAAGGACCTCAAAAGCTCTTAAAAAGGCATTGAAAGTAGACATTAACAAATTAATGCCGAAAACATTGTAATGGGTTAGTTGGAGTGTATGAGGTGGAAGTACAAGTGTAAAAGTCTGTCAGTGCACTAAAGATAAAGCAGGACATCATTTAGGAACAATAATGAAATACAACTCATAACTGTCGAACCTTCATGCTAGGAAGTCCTAAACTAGGCGTCATTGCTATCATCGGTATAACAAGCATGCAAATAAGAGTAAAGCACTCCATCCCCACACCTAGAATCGTACATTGTCCCTAATGTACATGAATCAGCAGAACATGATGATATGTATGCAATAAAAATAAGGAGATGAAGCAAGAAGACTTCCCCAATTAGTTGATGCAGTGAATTCAAGGTGAACACAAACAGGGGTAAATCACTAGGGCCATGGAGTGTGAAGCATCCTCAACGATCAGTCCTGAAAGCAACAGGAAATGCATCACAACTCGATAAATAAATAAAGAGAGCGAACAAATAAAATCCAAACTACATAAATAAAAAGAAGTAGTTTAGTAGGGCCGAAACCCTAACAAACTGAACGATATAACAAACAAACAAATAAGTCTAAGTGCGCAACAACAAAATACACACAACAAGAAAAGTAAAAACTAAGAGTCGATGTCATGAGTCTAATGATTTGGTGGAGGTGGTGAAGCCATGTGATATGTACTCCCGGATGGTATGATCGAGGCTCCAAACCCCCAAGGTTTCCCAATCAATTTGTCGGACAACACCAAAATTCTTCCTCGACAAAGAGGGCATAACGGGTCTTGTGGGCATCGTCGGTGAATCTTGGCTCAAAGACGGGCGGTGGAGAGCTCCTCCGGGATCGCTTTGAAGCCACATGCTTGGTTGACATCCCTACAAGACTATACAAGCTTCATCAAACCAAAAATATATGAAAAGAATGCACAATGGCATCAATGGGCTGAAATCTTATTGTTGCTACAGTAATTTCGGGAAAATTTTTCAAGAGTTTCTTCTTGTAAAAGTAGCAAACAAATTTTACAAACCTTGAAATTCAACACATACATTCACAAGAAACATTCACAACCACATTCCCAAGAAAATCAGCCCGAAAACACAAAGAAAAGCCCTAGAAATGGAGAGATATGGAACTTACTTCAATCTAGGGCACCAAAGTGAAAATGAAGTGGAATCCGGCTTAAAGCTTGATAAAACCTTGAAAATCTTCCAAAAATTCGTTTGCTAGGATGAGGAGAGTGTTTGGATGCAAAAAGAATGAAGGAAAATGGTGGAGAGATGAAGGAGAAAAGAGAAGAAGTTTGATGAAAATTGAGTGAATAGTGAGGAAGTGGGCTGAAGAGAGGGGGAAATAGGGGCTGGGTGACCATGCGGCCTACCATGCGGCCGCATGGTACCCCGCATAACTCTCTGGAAAATCCATGCGGCCTGCTATGCGGCCGCATGGTACCCCGCATAAGGCTCTGGAAAATCTATGCGGCCTGCTATGCGGCCGCATAGCAGGCCGCATTGCTCTCGGGAAAATTTGTGCGGCCCCTTGTGCGGCCGCATGACAGGCCGCACAAGGCCCAGGAATTTTCCAGCTCAAAACACTCTCAAATCAACCTTTGAACTCAACCTAGCACTCAAAAATTACATGAAAACAAAGCCGAAAACACTCAAAAATCATTGAAAACATGGAGATTGAAGCACCAACACTCAAGGAAAAATACAATGATCATCAAACCAAGGGTGCAACATGGTAAAATAAATTAAGGAAAACGACTAAACAACCACCACAATCAAAGAAATCAACAACACTCAAACTCAAAAGCACCACAAAAAATACGAAAAACACCCAAACACAACAACAACTAAGAAGAAAAAAAATAGATGCAATGAATTTAAAGACTTGGGTTGCCTCCCAAGAAGCGCTTGTTTAACGTCTTTAGCTCGACGCCTCTTACCTTGACATCATGGTGGATCAAAGGAAGTCAAATTACCTCCATTCTTGTGTGAAATGTTGTTACCCGAGAAATAGTGTTTCAACCGGTGCCCATTAACCTTAAAGGTTCCCAATTGTGAATGAGATATCTCGACGGCGCCGTGAGGGAACACTTGAGTGACGGTGTAGGGGCCATGCCATCGTGATTTTAACTTCCCGGGGAACAATTTTAATCTTGCATTGAATAATAGTACTTGGTCCCCGGGTTGGAAACACTTGGCTCGTTTAATATGCCGGTCATGGTATTCCTTCATTTTCTCCTTGTACCTTATTGATGTGTCATACGCCAAGGACCGCCATTCCTCTAACTCATTTAATTGGAGTTTTCGCTTGCGACCACACAAATGAGGATCAAAGTTAAGTTGCTTTATGGCCCAATAAGCCTTGTGTTCAAGTTCAACCGGCAAGTGACATGTCTTTCCATAGACCAATCTATATGGTGTTGTCCCAATAGGTGTCTTGTATGCGGTTCTATATGCCCAGAGTGCATCATCAAGTTGGTCGGCCCAATCCCTCCTATGGTGACTCACTGCTTTCTCAAGGATGCGCTTCAATTCCCTATTTGATACCTCCACTTGACCATTGGTTTGCGGGTGATAAGCGGTTGAGATTCTATGAGACACACCATATCGTTTCAAAACCTTCTCAAACTGAAAGTTGCAGAAATGAGTGCCTCGGTCACTAATGATTGTTCTAGGTGCTCCGAACCGGGAAAACAATTTTCTTAGGAATTTCACAACAACTCGTGCATCACACGATGGGAGGGCCTGTGCTTCCACCCACTTGGAGACATAGTCCACTGCCACTAGGATATATTTGTTGCCCTGCGAGCTAGGAAACGGCCCCATGAAGTCGATTCCCCAAACATCAAATACTTCGCATGCTTGATTCCATGATTGAGGCATTTCCTCTCTTTTTGAGATATTACCCGTTCTCTGGCACCTGTCACAATGTTGCACCAATGCTTGTGCATCTTGGAACATAGTCGGCCAATAAAACCCCGCATCGAGGGCCTTCCTAGCAGTCCGGTTCCCACTATAATGACCACCTGTCGGCCCAGAATGGCAATGCTTCAAGATATCTTGCCCTTCCTCTAACGAAACACACCTTCTGACAGTCTGATCCGAGCAAACCCTGAATAAATGGGGGTCTTCCCAAATATAATACTTCAGGTCGGCAAAGAATTTCTTCCGTTGTTGGTGAGTGAGCCACTTAGGGAATGTTTTCGCAGCTAGAAAGTTGGCAAAGTCAGCGAACCACGGGGTTTCATTTGTTGCTACCACCTGAATACTACATAATTGTTCTCCAGGAAATGAATCATTGATTTCTCTCTTTTCCAATATGTCGTCATTGGGACCCTCAAGGCGGGAGAGATGGTCAGCAGCAAGGTTTTCTGCCCCTTTTTTATCTCTTATCTCCAAGTCAAATTCCTGAAGAAGTAGCACCCAGCGAATCAGTCGCGGCTTGGCATCCGACTTGCTCAATAGATACTTTAGGGCAGAATGGTCTGTGTAAACAATCACCTTGGACAACACCAAGTATGATCGGAACTTGTCAAATGCAAAGACTACCGCCAACAATTCCTTCTCGGTAGTGGTATAGTTTTCTTGAGCATCATTCAAAGTTTTACTTGCATAGTAGATAGGATGAAAGTGTTTGTCCCTTCGTTGCCCAAGCACTGCACCCACAGCATAGTCACTCGCATCACACATCAGCTCAAATGGCAAACTCCAGTCTGGGGAAACCATGATTGGTGCTTCAACCAGTTTCTTCTTGAGAGTTAAGAAGGCATTCATGCAGTCACTATTGAATTCAAAAGGAGCATCCTTCTCCAACAGTTTTGTCAATGGTCGGGAGATGGAAGAGAAATCTTGCACGAATCTTCTGTAAAACCCAGCATGTCCTAGGAAGCTCCTGATGGCCTTCACTGAAGTTGGAGGAAGTTTTTTAATAGTAGCGACCTTTGCCTTATCCACTTCAATCCCCTGTTTTGAAATTTTGTGTCCCAGGACAATGCCATCCTTGACCATAAAATGACATTTCTCCCAACTAAGCACCAGATTTGTTTCTTCACATCTACTCAGGACCCGTTCAAGGTTTTTGAGGCATAGGTCGAACGAGTCACCGAACACGGAGAAGTCATCCATGAACACTTCCATAATGTCCTCTACCATGTCTTCAAAGATGGCCATCATACACCTTTGAAAAGTGGCCGGTGCATTGCAAAGTCCAAAAGGCATCCGCCGGTAAGCGAAAGTACCATAGGGGCAAGTGAAAGTAGTTTTCTCTTGATCTTCTGGAGCAATAGGAATTTGAAAATATCCAGAGAAACCGTCCAAGAAGCAATAGTAGGAGTGGCCGGCAAGTCGCTCAAGCATCTGATCAATGAAGGGTAAGGGGAAATGATCCTTCCTTGTGGCATCATTAAGCTTTCTGTAGTCTATGCAAACCCTCCATCCTGTTACCGTTCTGGTAGGTATCAATTCATTCTTCTCATTGGTTACGACTGTCATACCCCCTTTCTTGGGTACTACTTGAACTGGACTCACCCATGCGCTGTCAGAAATGGGGTAAATAATGCCCGCATCAAGGAGCTTGATGACTTCATTCTTTACTACCTCTTTCATGTTAGGATTCAATCTTCGTTGGGGTATTGCCAAAGGCCTGTGATTGTCTTCCATAAGAATTTTGTGAGTGCAGAATGATGGATTGATCCCCTTAATATCAGCGATTTTCCAAGCAATTGCCTTCTTGTGTTTCTTTAGTACATCCAGGAGCATGTCCTTCTGTTGTCTGGTCAAGTCTGCTGCAATGATAACAGGGAGTGTAGAATTTTCCCCCAAGAAGGCATACTCTAGATGGTCTGGTAGTTGCTTCAATTCAAGTTCAGGGGGTTCTTCAAGCGATGATTTCAATCTCCCATAATTGCTCAAATCATCCTTTTCAACTCTCTGATCTTCCATTTCACATGAACTATCATTCCCCGAGCTGTCTTCCATTTCATGTTGTTCTACTTCAACTGAATTCATGTGCTCCTCCTGTAAATAGTCCTTTCCTTCTGAACTCTCCGACCCTGTTCGATCTGTCTCCTTGTCAACTGGAGCCCACGACCCTAAGTGTTCATCTGAGTTATTCTCTGTCCAATTGTTGACGGAATCGAGCAGGCAGCTAGAGGGTCCAAAAGACTGTACTAGATTCACCCTTTCAGTCTGCATATACTGTTGGAGAATAGACTCAGTGTCGTGATTTTCTGTGGTAAAGCTGGTTGAGTCTTCATAGTGCTGCCTCCTCCACTGATCATCATACAAGCATGGAGGGTTCCATGTAGTCCCTGCGCTTGAGTAGTAAAGGTGCGCCTCCTGAGACCGATAATAATTGCTCCAGTCACCTGATGAAGACATGGTTAAATGATAGATAAGAGATATTTACAAAATAAAAGGAATGAAATAGAATATATATACAGTGGTGAAAAAAAAACGAAACAAAATAATGGCCAAATCAACCAACTCTAAGTTTTCCGGATATTTCTCGTGGTTCCCCGGCAGTGGCGCCAAAAACTTGATGGGTCGACCGCAAGTGCACGGGTCGTCAAGTAATACCCCTCACGCGCGCGCGAGGGGGTCGTATTCCCAAGGGCCCGAGAATCTACCCTTACTTCCTCTTCGTATGATTGTTTGGCCAATCAAGTCAAGTGTTGTGCAAAAGAAAGTAAAAAGATGATTAACATGCAAATAAAGTGTTCTAAGGTGGAGGCAATGAACGAGGGATAAAACAATATAAAGAGAGGGTCACGGATGAGGATTACCAAGGGGGCTACTAAAGTGCGGGGCTTGCCTTAACTAGCATGCAAATGGGTAGTTTGGACCGAGAAACCCGAAGTTAGACCAACCCGATGGTCACGGAAATTGGTCCCTAATCCGGTACAAGTATCGAATACGGAATTCCTTCCGCTCGAATCCTCACACGATTGCAAAGGGAGCAAAAGGTTTCTCAAGTTAGGGAGAAGACACAAACTAGGTCAACCCTAACAATTGGAGGGGTACAAATACCCGATGGTCACGGCGTATTCATACATGTATCCCTACCAAGCTTGGTGAGCCTAATACTAGGGCAATGGTCATGCTTCCTAGCATTATCTAAACAATGATACACAGAGTTCTCATGCATACCAAGCAATCAAATACACCAAACAAGGTTCACAAACAAGTCTCAAATGCATAAATCAAGTCAAGCAAGCATCCTACACAAGTTCACCCCCAAGGTTCACCTACATCCGGTGACCTTGGGGTTTAGTTGCCCATGAATACAAAATACACAAGAAAACACATCAAAACAACCAAATACATAGATGAGAACACCCCCTCAAAAGATAGAAGCCGAATGACGTTCCAAAGACGCCACCAAAGGGGTGGCTTCCCTTGTCGATTCTCCTCCAAACTAAGGATCAAGAGGGTGGATCTCGTCGTATGTCGCTCTCCTCGTCGTTCTCTCCCCGGAAATGGCCTCCGACGGCAGCTCCTAGCTCCGATTTGAAGATGGTGGCGAGTTGGCTCAAGACCTAGGGCTCTCTTTTTTCCAAATGAACTCAAAACCCTTAAAAGAAACTTTTTCCAGTGGGTTATGCGGCCCCCTATGCGGCCCCGCATGCGGGGAGAGAAAATTCCCGAGAAAATCCCGAAATCGCGTAAGTTGCTACAGTGCCGCTACAGTAGAACTGCTGCAGTACCGTATGCGGCCTCTGCAGTGCCCGCATGAACCTCCAGACATAGCCATTTTCACCAAAGGATTCGTGCTACAGGATTTGCTACAGTGGTCGCTACAGTACCCCCTATGAAATAGTGTTTTCGTTGCCGATTTCTTCTCAAATTCTATCAATGAGCTCAAAGGGGTCACATCAGTACCTGTAACACGAAAGAAACCAATTCAGACCAAAAACGGGTGCCAACTCATAGAAAAATACGTAATACATACACCCGAATACATGGAAAATACGTATGTTTAGGCGTTTATCAGACGGCATGCTTAGTTGTGAATGTATTATAGCATGAAACTATGATAGATGCTAAGCTATTGGTGACCCTGCACACTTAAGATTTTTGTGTCATTCTTGGCATTCCTTGCACTTTTCCCCAAGGTAGAGCCCTAGACACCTAGGCGAGAAACAACGGTTACCTTCGTGACCCTCTTAGTGCTAACCCATTCTAGTGGTTTCGTGCCCTGGTTTGTTAGGCATGCTCTCTAATGAGCTCTTAGGGACTTTCCTCTTCATTTTTCGTGCAATCTGGTAAAAAAAAAAAAGTGAGACAGTGCTCCTCTGCCCTACTAGCGAACTAACCTGGGGTTCTTGCTTCTAACCAGAGTGTTCCCCTCGCCAAAAGCTATAAAGGCATGAGCGCGTGTACATGAACATGCAAAGCTCCAATTAATGTGGATTTGCCGTTCATGTTAGTCTCGAAGTAAAATTAAAACATGTTTATATAGAAAAATAATGTTTTATGGCTGGTTTTTGTTCGAATAGAAGAGGAAATATCTTTGGGGCTTTACTAGGAGTATCCCTACCATCTCAAGGCCGAATTCCACTAAGTGGCGTGAATTGCCCTCAAGAAGTGGTCCTCGGGGTCCAGTTTGCGTTGTTTGGACTACGGGGTTTCGAACTAGGGAGATTGCACACACACATCATCACGATACAGCCAATGGATGCATGGAGAGTCTTAAGTGGTCCTGGCTTGGTGTTTTGAGTTCTACTTTTGCTTTAATACTATTTACTAGCCTGGGGTTTTGCATTTAGTCACTTATCAGTCTCTCTTATTCCTCATGTCTATTTGCTTGGGCCGAGCAAATTCTCAAGTGGGGGTATTTGATAAGTGCCTAATACATCATATTTCAGTGATAAAATTTATTTACTTTCATGCAACTTGTATTTATTTCGACGACATTTGGTGCGCTTGATGTATTTATTTTCATTTCAGGGCTTCGTGGACGGTTTTCACGATAAAGATACGTATTTGAGTCGTTCCGCAAGGAAATGAGGAAGAAAGAAGATCGTTACATGCTCCGGATGCCAAGGAACGCGTGCGAAGCTCATTCTGAAGCATCTGTGCGGCCATTGTGCAGCCCCGCACACTGGCCGCATGCACCAGATAGAACCCTGTGCGGCCTGTGCGTAGGGCTGCACACTGGTAGCACAGCACAGCCAGAAGACTGTGCGGCTTGTGTGCAGCCCCGCACACGAGCCGCACAGCACAGCCAGAAGGCTGTGTGGTCACTACGCAAACCCGCACAGTGCCCGCACAGCTTCGGGGTATTTAAGCCGCTTTTTAAGGGTTTTGGAGGGTATTCTTGGGCTGTTGGCTCTCATCCAGTTCCCTCACTCCTTCAGGCCAATTCTCTATCATTCCGGAGGCGAATTCGGTGGGAATTGAAGGAGAGGAGAAGGGGAGAACATTGACAAGCACCAGAGAGTTCGGCGGCATGGATCCGATGAGCTACATCATCAACCCTTAGTCGACATTTCGAGGGGAGTTTTCTTGTTGTTTGTTTGATGAACCTTATGTATTGTGAACTCCTCTATTTTGTAATGCCGAACTAAACTCCCAAGGGCACCGGGCTCCCGATGAACCTTGGGAGGAGACTTTGTATGGATGACTCTTTTACTTATTGAATGAATGTGTGGCTTGTTTGTTTGGTTTTAATTCATCACTATCTTGTTCATTCTACAATGGATGGTTGATAACTTGACCGCAAGTGCACGAGTCACCAAGTAATACCCCTCGCGCAAGCACGAGGGGGTCGTATTCCGAAGGGCCAAGGAACTACTATTACTTCCCCTTCATCTATTTCCTAACCTAGCAATTCAATTATCAAGCAATAATTACAAAATGGAGAAAGAAATAACTATAATGAAACCCGGGCTACTACTACACACATTTAGGAAACAAGGGAGAATCAAACATGCGAAGGCGTGATTTGGACAACGAATCCCCCTAGGGTTGTCATTAAGCCTTGAATTTAGGATGAAATGTTATGATGGTAGTTGGGCCAAGAGATTCCAAAACTAAGTAACCCCGATGGTCACGGTGATAACCCCTAATCCGGTATGAGTATTGGAATATGGAATCACTTTCGCCCAAATCCTCACACGATTGCCTTACGCTTAGAGAAATCTCAAATTAGGGTCAAACACAATATCTAGGTTCAACCCTAATGGTTGGAGGGGTACAAATACCCGATGGTCACGGCGTATTCGTACATGTATCCCTTCCAAGCCTAGTGTGTCTAGTACAAGGGCGATGGTCACGCAACCGAGTACAACCTAGAAGTTGAAATACAGAGTTCTCATGCAAATCAACACATCAAAGTACACAAGGCTTGAACCACAAACTACAAGATTCCATAAAAGAAATACAACATCACACAATGCATCAATAAAGATGATCATCCAAATTACAAAAAAACAACTTCAAAGTTCATCATGTCCAAATCACAAATAAGTTAGTTCCTCATGAAAGAGGAAAACTCATACAACTCCAAGGAATAACAAAAGAAGAAATGAAGCAAGAAATACTTCCTCTAGCCTTGGAACCCCTTGGATGGATGAAAACCTGTAAAATATGCCTCAATGCCTTGGATCTTCCCTCCAATCTTCTCCTTCGATGTTGCCTCCCTCTTGGTGAAGCTTTGTGGCGTAGATCGCCGGAAATCGCCGCCAAAAGGGGTGGGCTGGCAGCCTAAAAGTCTCCAAAATCCCCCTCTCAAATGTGCCCCTAAAAGCCCTTAAAAACACATTCCAGTGAGTTATGCGGCCTCCCATGCGGCCCCGCATGCGGGGAGAGAAAGTTTCCGAGAAATCCCGAAAATCGCGTAAGTTGCTAAAGTGCCACTACAGTAACCCGCATGCTACAATAACTCTGCTGCAGCAAAGCTGCTACAGTACCGTATATGGCCTGCAATGCGCCCACATGGTAGCCCGCATGAACCTCCTGACCAAACTGATCTTCAAGTCTTCGTGCTACAGTTCCTGCTACAGTGCTCCGGGCTCCGAAACAGTGTTTTCGATGCCGATTTCTTCTCCAATTCTGTCATCAAGCTCGCTGGGGCCTCATTGGTACCTGTAACGCGAAAGAAACCAATTCAGACCAAAAACGGGCTTCAACTCATATAAAAATATGCAATACATATGCCCGAATACGAAGAAAATACGTATATTTAGGCGTTTATCAATGGTTTCCGTAGAATTGATTATGAATGATACTTGTTTGGCGGGATGCTAGATTGTATTAGGTCTTGAGATGGTTAAAAAGGGACCCATTGTACTAGTATACCGGAGGTTCCGGGTATTAGTAGCCTTCCGCGTGTTTAGGGTTAATTTAGCCGAAAGTGTGCACTAGATTAACCCTAATTGAGACTCCTTGCTCTCATTGACATCGCAGGAGTATCTTCTGGATAGAAGAACTCGTACTGGATTAGGGCTATACTACGAAGGTTCCGGGGTAGTTGATATCCGAGTCTAGCGGACCAAAACCAAGTTAACCGTATTGTTTTGATTGTCATTGTCATCCGTACTTATTCTCCTCCCGAGGGAATCCTCGCCCGAGGGCTTCCTAAACTCTTGGATTCTTCACCTCAATCATTTCTCGGATCGAGGTTTGTCCTACTTTTATTTTCTTATTTGTTTTATCGTTCTTAATCTTTACAATTGCAAAAACTCTGTTTCGATCGACTAGACAGTGAACCCCAAAAGGAAGTAATAGTAGATCTCGGGGCCCTTGGGAATATGACCCTCTCGTGTTCGCGCGAGAGGTTATTACTTGGCGACTCGTGCACTTGCGGCCGGGTAGTCGCGTGCTAGCTTTTTGGCTTGTCGCGCGACACTCATCAGCCCACCCCCTACTTAAAGTAGTACATTAACCCCAATGTACCTAAATCAATATCTCAATACAATATATGCAATTAAAGCAAAGTAAGAGGGTTTCGTGAACTTCCCTGAGTCTCGAAACATAAGTCTTGAGGTCCATGAGATCAGGGTGACCACCGATGATTACTGTAGAGTTGGGGAAGAAAGATGCGTTTGATGCCCTAATTTCACCTGCAAGGTAGAAAAGAACATCATCTCAAGGCATCTATCACACACACAAAAAGAAAAACAAACAAACAAAGCTAAGAATAAAAGAAACAAGAAACACAAAGCACAATGTGTGGGTGCTCACGTGAAATTTTCCAAATCATCAATGCATGGCAAAACTTGAAGACAAATGATATAAGATTATGCATTTTAAAGTTTACAACATTCTTACATCAAAAAGCTTGGGAATTAAAAAAAAGTTAAACAATGAAAATCAATAAGGATGAGAGATATGCTTATGCCCAAAGCTAGACGACAAAATTCAAAGATGTCGGTGAAAACTCGATGAAAACGATAGATCGACAAAATTAAAACTCAAAAATGATGAAAAATTTAAGATCAATGTAAGGTTGGACAAATGAGGAGGTAATCCAAGAGGAAACATCAAAAAAAAATTTGGAGAAAAATCAGGTGAAAGGAAGTCGAAGAAATCAGCCCCGAAGATGCTGAAATTGTGCTGAAAAATGTGTTGAAATGGCTGTGTGCGGTTGATGTGCGGGGCTGCATAAAGCCCGCACATGGCTCTGTCTGGTGTGTCCGGGTGGTGTGCAGGCCCGCACACGACCCGCACACCGCTTAAAATTTGTTTTTTCGGCCTCGAAATGTTATGAATCGCCTCCCAAAAACTAGAATTCTCAACCCTACATGCATAAGAGTCATCAAAACACAAAGATGATCATAAATCAATGAAAAACACACCAAGAATCACCAACATGAATGAAAATACTCATCCAAGCATCTTATGCAATAAGAACATGAAAGTAATACATCCACACAAAGCTAAACAAACAAAACTAAGAAAAGTACAATACAAAAACAAACTAAGCAAAATACGGAATTTAAAACCTTGGGTTGTCACCCAAGAAGCACTTGTTTAAAGTCACGAGCTTGACGTACCTTCTTACCTCATTGAGGTTTGAAGACAGTATGCTCCTCCTGGCCAAATGTGGTATAGCTACCACAAAAGAAGATGAAACATACCTGCCGGGATGGTGCAAGTGTGGAGAGCATGTAAGAACTACCTTTTGGCCTCCACAGACAAAGTTTGGGTCGGGAATTATGCAATTTAAAGTTAGGTGGATCCTTGGATGGCTTGAACATCCTCCTCACTTCTTCTTTGGTCCTGACAAGGTTTATTTGGAGCACCCCACCAAAGTGTTTCGGCCTACATGGGAAAAGCTTCGGTCGAGAACTATTCAAGCTCGGCATAGGTGGGTCATCGGGTGACTTCAACATCCTACCCACATCTCCTTCCTCGACACTTGCTAAACTGCCTTGAATTACCCATAACACTTGTTTAGGCCTCCAAGGAAAAATTTTTGGCTGAGAACTATCTAAACTCAGCACGGGTGGGTTCATGAATGGCTTTGACCTCCTATCCACATCTTTTTTCTCAACCATGGTGGGATGATCTTGGATTGCCCACAAAATTTGTTTGGGCCTCCAAGGAAATATTTTTGGTTGGGAATTGTCCAGGCCAGGCATAGGTGGGTTCAATGATGGTTTTGTCTTTCTTCCCACATCGTTAAATACAATTCCCGGAATTTTTTGAGTGCACAAGACCAAAATGGCCAGATGGGTTGAATGGTCGATGTTAAGGCAAGTAGCATCGTCATTTGTGATTGATGGACATGATTCTACTTCCTTACACTTTTCCACAACCACTATTTGATCCTCCCCCTTTTCTTCTTCAATTTCATCTTGAGGAGAAACTTCTACTATTTGCTTACTGGGTATTGATGCCACTTTATTTTCTTCTTCAGCCTCAAATACCTCAATATCCACTTCCACCTCAAATTCACCTTTATTCTCTTCCCTTCTAGTGTCATTCTCAGATAGGTCTTCTATAGTGTGTGGCAACTTGGTCGATGTACTGGAAGACACTCCTATCTGGCTTTCCATGTTTTGAAGAGATGGTTGGGCATTAAAATTTGTGGCAGTTAAGGCTTCAAGTTTAGCATCCGCATTCATCATAAATCTTTCAAACACATCTTGTGTATTGAAACCCCATTTATTAAGTGGCCTACTTTGAATGACTGGGGGCGGTAATGCCATGCAAGGAGGGCTCATGTAACAATCCTTGGGGAGGGTATTCCCATTGTTGTGTGTGATGATGTTCCAACAAATTTGGGGGGGCCTCCCGAGTACGGATTATAAACATTATCGCTCAAATAGTGCCATGGTTCTTGAAAAGGGGGCTCTTGTAGAAATTCTTGGTTACAGCGCTCCCGATGTTGTCCATGGTGATGCGATGAAAAATCTAGGTGCCCTTGCCAATATGGATTATATACATGTTCAAACTGATTGGTACTGCTAGCTCTCAAGGCCTCATACTCGTTGATCTGCCATTCTTCAAGATGAAAGTTGAACCCACCTGAGGCTTCTCGAAAACTCATTGTCTTGTGCACAAAATAAGATGAAAAAAAAAGGTATAAGAAGAAAACAAGAATATTTACTAAAGAAAAGATAAATGACTAGAGTAGCGAGGTAGAAGTTTTCCTAGCATTCTTGGAGTTCCCCGGCAACGGCGCCAAAAACTTGATGGGCATCGCGCGACAGGCTAAAAATCTAGCACGCGACTCCCTAGCCACAAGTGCGTGGGTCGTCAAGTAGTAACTTCTCACGCGAACGCGAGAGGGTTAATACTTGTGGTCCGCAAGCGCACAGGGGTCGTATTCCCTGTGGTCCCAAGAGCTGCTATTACTTCCCCCTAGACGGCACTACCTAGTCTACCAATTATATGATAAAAACAAGATACGAAGAATAATAAAGAGAAAACTATAAACACATGGACTGAGGCTCACCACATAAGCATACTAAGGAAACAAGTAACAATGAAAGTTTGAGGTTCCCGGGCGTGGATCCCCTCGGGACTACTAAATCTAGAAGGATACTAGAATTACACAGGCAAAGGTGGTTAGGCCAAGAAATGTCCAAATGTAGGTCACCCAGATGGTCACGGTGATAAACCCTATTCCAGTACGAGTATTGGAATACGGAATCACTTCTGCCCAAATCCTCTAACGATTGCATTACGCCTAGGGAAATCCCTAGTTAAGGTCAAACACAATATCTAGTCTCAACCCTAATGGTTGGAGGGGTACAAAATACCCGATGGTCACGGCATATTTGTACATGTATCCCTTCGAAGCTTGGTGAGTCTAACACTAGGGCAATGGTCATGCAACCTAGTATTATCTAAATATTGATACACAGAGTTCTCATGCATACCAAAGCATTCAAATACACCAAACTTAAACCACAAACCGCACAAGTACCATATATGTAAATCAAGTATCCATACAAGCAAGTTCATCCCAAGGCTCACCGAATGCCCGGTGACCTTGGGAGTCTAGTTCATCATCAACAAAGGAGCAAGAATAAAAGATAAGAAATACAAAGCAAAGCACAAACAAACTCCCCTAAGATGAAGACTAGAAGGTGGTGATGAGAACTTGTCGAATCCGCGCCGGCAAGCTCCTAGATCTTCTCCTTGATAGCACTCCTCTTCTCCCCTTCGATTTGCACAGTAGATCCGCATTCTCCCGCAACCTTGAAGCTCTAGATGACAATGGTGGAGAATGGTGGCCAAAAGACAACCAAGATGATGCCCTAGAAACCCTTTTAAAGATGATCCCGTGCCTCTTCACGGGTCAGCTCACGGTCCATATGTGGCCCATGAGGTAGCCTGTAATGTGAGTCGAAAGAATCCGCAAAGTTGTAAAATTGCTACAGTACCGCTGCAGTAATACTGCTACAGTGCATATCTACAGTAACGTGTCTACAGTACTGTCTACTTTTGAATTGCTTGCGGTTGACCTCACGGCCGTGAGCTTGCCTGTGAGGGTTTCCAGACTTAGAAAATTCCTCAAATGTGTGTGCTTCAGGCTGCTACAGTTTTACAGTGGCCCGGTACCTTGAAACGACGATTTTGGCGTAGATTTCTTCTCAAATTGCGTCGTTGAGCTCTCTTGGGCATCTTTTGCACCTGAAACACAAAATAAACCAATTTAGACCTAAAAGGGCATCAATTCATTATCAAAATATGAAAAGGCATGGGCAAGTATACGTATAAAATACGTACATTTAGACGTTTATCAAACATCCCCACACCCAAGCGTTTGCTTGTCCCCAAGCAAACAAACATGAAGAACAGTGGTAATAAGATAAATGGCTAAATGTACGACCTCAAGCTCAAAAGTAAAGAACTCCACAAGCACGAGTGGGTAGAAATCAAGAATTGAGCTATACAATGAATAGTCAACTAATACTAGCTCTATTTCTCCTAGAGTGCCCCCGTGAGTGTGTGCTAACTCCCACCTTGACCTCCACACCCTGGATTACCCCAGGATGACCAATTACCCCACGCATAATGAAGATGTCATTAAACTGTTAAATACACCCTCAATACTCAATTAAGAGTCCTTTGGTTCCTAGATAAAACTTTAGCTCTTAAGTGACTACACAGCGAGGACCAGGGGATTAAGAGACTTTATTACTCTCATGTATATAAAGACATACACTCTTTTTTTCTTTTTTTTTTTTTCTTTTTTTCTTCTTCTTTTTTTTTCCTGAGTCCCCGACTAACAAAGACTGCGCAAAAATCTTTCAGACGGATGCACATGCTGGCCAAGCACAAGAGCCACCCATCCTACTTGATTACAGTCTACATAGACGCATTCATGCTATATTAGCAGAGAAATACTATCATAGACTCCCTTTTTCTCTTTTTTTTCTTCAAAATAACAAACTAACTCTCAAGTCCCCTGGTTAAACCCACTACAATAGTTCACTTTAGGCTAAAGAGAACAATGAAGGAACTCAAAAGCTCTTAAAAAAGTATTGAAAATAGAATTTAACAATCTAATGCCAAAATCATTATGATGGGTTGGTTGGAGGGTACAAGGTAGAAGTGATCGTGTACAGGTGTAGGGGTGCACTAAAGGTGAAATAGAACTACATTCAAGCACAATAAAAGTACAACTCACAACTATCATTCTACCAAGCCAGGAAGTCCTTAACAATGAAATCATTGCTATCATAGGTAGTTAAGCATGCAATTGCCAAGAAATTTTCAAAATTCACGAAAATCCAACTCCACCCTCCACTTTAAGATGCACATTGCCGTCAATGTGACTAAGCAATAGAATATAACAGAATAGACAATAAAAACACAGTAGGAGGGTTTCGTGAACTTCCCCGAGTCTCAAAGCATGTGTCTTGAAGTCCATGAGATCGGGGTGACCTCCAAAAATCTTGATAGATATCGGAGAAGAAAGTGTGCTTGATGCCCCATTCCACCCTGCAAGGTAGAGAGGAACATCATCTCAAGGCATCCAATCACATACCCAAAAAGAAAATACAAAAAGAAACAAGAACAAACACAAACATAAGAAAATCAAAGGAACAAAATATCATCCAAGCAAGTCCATGTGCATTTAATATTATGATGTTCAATTCTCTATTATTGCAAGTGTTGCAACGGGGTAACATAGATGATACAAGATCAGTCCAACATACAAGAAAATCAAGGGCAACTCATGATGGACTGTGAAAGAATTCAATAAATGCTACAGTAATGACACACCCCTTGCGTGTGTGTACCGCAAGTGCACGGGTTGTCGAAGTAATAATTACCCTGGTCAGTAGGGTAGTCGAATCCACAGGGAACGGAAGTACTAGTAATGACTGATTCTCAGTTATCTAGTCGAATCAATAATAAGAAGCAATGGATGTAATGTGTAAAATAAGAAAATCACAAGACAGAAAGCAGGTAAAAGGGAAAGGTAAAGGAGATCTCTATCAATGAAGATGAGATACCCTGGCAATGCTCCCCCTAGGCTTTATCATGAAGTGCAAGACTAACTAAATACTTCTCAACCAAGTTCTATGAGTCGAGGTAATCCAAGAACAATCGATCCCTGCTTCCAGGCCACCGATACTAGTCCCCTACAAGGTCCCGGCGGAGAAATCACTCAATCTCAACACCTCACACCCTATATGACCGCAATGAGTTTTGTGGATACCTAAGAGTGAAACCGATTCCTAAAATTAGATCTAACCCTACTTCTAGGCAAAAGATCCCTAACCCCTTACAAAGGTCCCGGCGGAGAAATCTATCAATCTCACACCTCACACCCCATATGGTTGCATAAAACTTAGGGAATACGGAGATAGGAAACACTCAATCGGAAGGGAAAGGGGACACTCCTCTATCTCAAGACTCACCCTCTCAACCCTCTTTAACCTTGTATGTTCTAATCCCTAATGGAGATCTCTCTCTCACCAAGGAAGCAAATCAAGCATACCAAACAACCATACGAATCAATAAGGCATGCAAGAAATTATTAAACAAGATTAAAACTCAAATAAACTTGGAATTAAAAGAAAGCATAAAGAAAGTCAATACATGAATCGAAACCTAGGGCTCACATGCCCAAGTATCTACTAGGGTTTAGCCCTCCATGGGACTTATTACAAAGCAAAAGATAATGAAGAAAAAAGCAATGTAATCCATGAAAATAAACCCCATCGAATTCGTGATAATGGCCTAGATGAATCGTTCAACGTCTCGAAGGAACCTTCTCCGAAGGTAGGTTGCCAATGGCTCCCCGATGCTATATCGTCAAAAGATCTATCGAAGTTGGTGAAGAACGACTCCCAATATCGCCAAAGACCTCGTCCTTGAAACCCTAGCCGCTCTTGCCTTCAAACGTGCGCAAAAGTTACAAAACGAATCGGCAAGAAGGGCTATTTATAAGCCTGAATCGCGCTAGTCACGTGTCTTCACGCGATCGCGTGGGATTTTGACGCGGGCGCGTGAACAGTAATTCTGATACAGTACTGCTACAGTGAAATAAACAGTGTTTTTGCTACAGTACTCTCCCATAACCATGATCCAAACTCTCTCATCTTGAGGCCACATGGTCGGGCACACGTCCATGTGGTGAGTTATAAGACTTCTCCTTCTTCGAATCGTCATTTGAGAGCTTTAACTATCTTCACACAAGTTGGGACATGAAGGTGTGACTGCCTTTGTGCCCTTCCATCACACAAATCATCTTGAATTCTTCAGGAAGTTGGCACACACCCTCATGTGCATGATCCCCTCTTGTGCCTTGACACTTGTGTTGTACAAAAGCTCCCAACAATACGTCTTTATAACCCATCTTTGCTTCCTTTTCCTTTTTTAACACTTTCACAACCTAATTGCATAAAAGAACACCAAAATACACTTTATGAGACATAATCAATGGTAAAATGATGCTCAATGTATGTAAAACAAGTCGGTAAAACATGTATATTCAAGCACTTATCAAGTAACTCCCAAAAAAAATTTGCAAGACCTTCCCTTGGACATGGAGCATAAAAATTTTTACAAAGCTTTCAAATTACCCCAAAAACTCACAAAAACAACAAACAACCATTCTCCCACGACATTGGCATCCATTCAACTTGAAAAATAGGAGAAAGGAAGAAGATACATTCATGCTCAACAACTACGGTTTAGAAAGGGGTACCTTGGAAAGTCGGTGAGGATGATGGAAAAACTCCCAATAAATCATGCAAATTAAGTCCTTGGAAGTAGGAGATTCGTGTAAATGAAGAAGAATGGAGAAAAACGGTGAAGGAATGAGGGAAAACGGATGAGAAATGAGAAAGATATGAAGAAAATGGTGAAGAGGTATCAAACTTAAAGTGCAGCCCGAGCATCCATGCGGGTGGGCTCACGGCCGTGAGCCTACCCTTGAGGAGTCTCGGGATAGCTCACGGCCTGAGCTTACGGCCGTGAGCCTACCCGTGAGCACTCTCTGGATGGCTCACGGGTGAGCTCACGGGCCATAAACGGCCTGAACTCAGGTTTACATCATGTAGACCTCTTCTAAGCCACAAAAACACTCGAAACAAAGCCGAACAAAGCATGGAAACACTCAAAACATGAATCTCATGATATCTAATCATTAAATCACTCAAGGCAACACACAAACATGCATGAATGATTAAACAAAAATGACGATAAAAATGACTAACACAAGAAGAAACCTAAAAAGACTAAAACTTCAAACACACCAAGAATACGGAAAATGAATAAGTCAAGCATTCAAACAACATGAAAATGAAATTGCAACACATTTAAAAACTTGGGTTGCCTCCCAAGAAGCGCTTGTTTAACGTTATTACCTCGACGTACCTCTTTCTTACCTAGGGAGGCTTGAAAATGGTGTGTTCATCCCAGCTAGAAGTGGCATAAGAACTACCAAGAAATACGAAACTTACCTTCCGGGATGATACGAATTTGGAAGCCAAGCATGAGTTACCTTTTGGCCTCCATGGAAAAAGCTTGGGCTGGGCATTGTGCAACTTCAACTTTGGCGGATCCTTAGATGGCTTGAACCTCCTCCCCGCTTCTTTTATAGTCTCGGCAAAAATTCCTTTGAGTACCCAACCACAAAGTTGCTTGGGCCTCCATGGAAAAAGCTTTGGTTGAGAGTTATCTAAGCTTGGCATTGGTGGATCAAGGGGTGGCTTCAACATCCTATCCACATCTTCTTTCTCAACCCTTTGAAAATTATCTTGAATGACCCATAAAAGTTGTTTGGGTTTCCAAGGGAACAAGTTTGGTTGAGAACTTGTCAAGCTTGGCATGGGTGGATTAATTGGTGGCTTTAACATCCTTTCCACAATTTTTCTCTCAACCACCCTTGAATGATCAACAATTGCCCACAAAATTTTCTTAGGCCACCACAAAAAAATTTTTGGTTGGGAATTGTCCATGCCCGGCATTGGTGGGTTCAAGGATGGCCTTAACTTCCTTTCCACGTCTTCAAATACAATTCCCGGAGTTTCTTTTCTGCACTTGAAGATTATTAATTCGTTAATGGAGTAGTCGAGATGAAGGTGAGTAGTGTCATCAAATGTGGTCGATTGAGCTTTATCCACTTCCTCACATTTTTCCATGGCCATGATGTCATCCTCCTCTCTTTCTTCTTCAACTTCACCTTGAGATGGAACATCTATCATTTGCTCACAAGGTATTGATGCAACATTATTTTCTTCAACCTCCAATACCTCAATATCCAATTCCACCTCAAATTCACCTTTGTTCTCTTCCCTACTAGTGTCATTCTCAGATAGGTCTTCTATAGTGTGTGGCAACATGGTCAATGTGCTGGAAGACGCTCCTATCTGGCTTTCCATACTTTGAAGAGATGGTTGGGCATTAAAATTTGCGGTAGTAAAGGCTTCAAGTTCAGCATCCGAATTCATCATAAATCTTGTAAACACATCTTGTGTATTGAAACCGCATTCATTAAGTGGCTTACTTTGAACGACTGGAGGGTGGTAATGCCATGGTTCTTGAAATGAGGGTTCTTGTGGCAATCCTTGGTAAGGGTGCTCCCATTGTTGAGTATAATGAGCTGTCGAAAAATTTTGGTGCCCTTGCCAATATGGATAGTAGTCATTAGGGTGTGGATTGCCCTGGCTTGCTCTCATTGCAGAATATTCTTCTATCGCTTCCTCAAGTGCATAGTTTCTTGTGGCCAACAATTTTTCTATGAAGTCCATGGCCCTGTGTAAATGAATAAAACAAAAATCAATAAGAAAACAAAGAAACTAAAAGAAAACGAAAACAAACAAGTATACACAAAAGGATAGGAAACACATAGAAAGACAAATATTTATAAAAGGAAATAAAAATGACTAAATCAGTGAACTAAAGGTTTTCCTAGCATTCCTTGAAGTTCCCCGGCAACGGCGCCAAAAACTTGATACGCGTGGTCCGCAAGCGCACGGGTCGTCAAGTAATACCCTGCGCGTGACACAGGGGTCGTATTCCCTGGTGTCCCAAGAGTTGCTATTACTTCCCCCTAGACGGCACTGTCTAGTCTACCAATTATATGATAAAAACAAGATACGAAGAATAATAAAGAGAAAACTATAAACACATGGACTGAGGCTCACCACATAAGCATACTAAGAAAACAAGTAACAATGAAAGTTTGAGGTCCCCGGGCGAGGATCCCCTCGGGACTACTAAAGCTAGAAGGATACTAGAATTATACAGGCAAAGGTGGTTAGGCCAAGAGATGTCCAGAGGTAGGTCACCCCGATGGTCACGGTGATAACCCCTAATCTAGTACGAGTATTGGAATACGGAATCACTTCCGCCCAAATCCTACTACGATTGCATTACGCCTAGGGAAATCGCTAATTAAGGTCAAACACAATATCTAGGCTTAACCCTAATGGTTGGAGGGGTACAAAATACCCGATGGTCACGGCGTATTTGTACATGTATCCCTTCTAAGCTTGGTGAGTCTAACACTAGGGCAATGGTCATGCAACCTAGTATTACCTAAATATTGATACACAAATTTCTCATGCGTACCAAAGCATTCAAATACACAAAACTTAAACCACAAACCGCACAAGTACCATACATGTAAATCAAGTATTCATACAAGCAAGTTCATCCCAAGGTTCACCAGATGCCCGGTGACCTTGGGAGTCTAGTTCATCATCAACAAAGGAGCAAGAATAAAAGATAAGAAATACAAAGCAAAGCTCACACAAACTCCCCTATGATGAAGACTAGAAGGTGGTGATGAGAACTTGTCGAATCTGTGCCGGCAAGCTCCTAGATCTTCTCCTTGATAGCACTCCTCTTCTCCCCTTCGATTTGCACCGTAGATCCGCCTTCTCCCACAACCTTGAAGCTCTAGATGACAATGGTGGAGAATGGTGACCAAAAGACAACCAAGATGATGCCCTAGAAACCCTTTTAAAGATGACCCCATGCCTCTTCATGGGTGAGCTCACGGTCCATATGTGGCCCGTGAGGTAGCCTGTAATGTGAGTCGAAAGAATCCGCAAAGTTGTAAAATTGGTACAGTACTGCTACAGTACGTATCTATAGTACTGTCTGCCTTTGAATTGCTTACGGTTGACCTCATGGGCGTGAGCTTGCTGTGAGGGTTTCCAGACTTAGAAAATTCCTCAAATGTGTGTGCTTCAGGCTGCTACAGTTCCTACAGTGGCCCGGGACCTTGAAACGACGATTTTGGCGTAGATTTCTTCTCAAATTGCGTCGTTGAGCTCTCCTGGGCATCTTTTGCATCTGAAACACAAAATAAACCAATTTAGACCTAAAAGGGCATCAATTCATTATCAAAATATGAAAAGGCATGCGCAAGTATACGTATAAAATATGTACATTTAAACGTTTATCAAGGGTCATTTTCCCAAGAGCCCCAAGATCTGCTATTACTTCCTCCTAGGTATCACTATCTAGTCTATCAAAAAGTGATTGTTGTATAAAAACAGAAATACGAAAAATAAATAAAAGAAAAACTATAAACAAAATGGACTAAGGCACACCATACAAGCAATCTAATGAGCAAGTAGCAATGAGAACTAGAGGCCTCGTGCTAGGATCCCCTAAGGAGAAGAACAAGTTAGGATGAATATAGGAATTAAGTCTTAAGGTTGGCAAGAGTTGGTCCGCTAGACTCGGATGTCAACTACCCTGGAACATCCGCAGTGTAGCCCTAATCCAGTACAGGTTCCAGTATCCAGAAGATACCCCTACGATGTCATTGGGAATAGGGAGTCTTGCCTAGGGTAACTCTAATGTTCGCTCTCGACTAGAACCACCCTAAAGCTCGAGGGGAGCTACCGGCACCCGGAACCTCCGGTGTACCGATACATCGAATCCCCCTTCAATCTATGTGCGACCTAATACATGCAAGCATCCCGCCATACAAGCATCATTCAAGAATCAAAACCTATGGAATCCATCCATTGTAGGTTGAATATGAATACAATAGAATGAAACCAACAAACATGCCAACAATCAATTAAAACTAACAATGATCATCCATTCATACAAACATGTTCTTCTCCCAAGGTTCACCGGATGCCCGGAGACCTTGGGAGGCTAGTTCCATATCACAAAGAGAGAAAACAACATATAATCAATGACAAAGCTTATAAAAATCTCCCTTGGATGTAGGCTAGAAGGTCGTGATGAAGGCTCGCCGGATCGGCGCCGGTCAAGCTCCATGATGATAGCCTTGAGTTCTTCTGATGATTGATCCGCAAACGCACGGGTCACCAAGTAATACCCCTCGCGCAAGCACGAGGGGGTCGTATTCCTTGGGATCCCAAGAGCTGCTATTACTCCCCTCTAGATGACCCTGTCTAGTCTACCAAATATAGTATTGAAACAAGATAGGAAAAATAACAAAAGAGAACACTATAAACACATGGACTAAGGCTCACGACATAAGCATACTAAAGAAGCAAGTAACAATGAAAGTTCGAGGTCCCCGGGCGAGGATCCCCTCAGGACTACTAAAGCTAGAAGGATACTCAAATTACATAGGCAAAGGTGGCTAGGACAAGAGATGTCCAAAGGTAGGTCACCCCGATGGTCACGGTGATAACCCCTAATCCGGTACGAGTAATGGAATATGGAATATCTAGGTTCAACCCTAATGGTTGGAGGGGTACAAAATACCTGATGGTCACGGCGTATTCATACATGAATCCCTTCCAAACTTGGTGTGTCTAATACTAAGCCGATGGTCACGCAACCTAGTATAACCTAGAAATCGATACACAGAGTTCTCATCCATACCAATACATCAAAGCACACTAAGCTTGAACCACAAACCACACAAATACAATACATGTAAATCAAATATTCATAAAACTAAGTTCAGTCCAAGGTTCACCGGATGCCTGGTGACCTTGGGAGTCTAGTTCGTCATCAACAATGGAGAGAGTATAGAAAACAAGAAACACAACAAAAAGCTCATAAAACTTCCCCTAAGATGAAGACTAGGAGGTGGTGATGACAATCCGACGGATCGGCGCCGTCGAACTCCTAGATATGCTCCTTGATAGATCCCTCTTCTCCACTTGATTTGCCCTTCAGATATGCCTTCTCCAGCCCCTTGAAGCCTAGGAAGATGATGGTGGAGAAATGGTGGCCAAAAGGCCCCAAGAGAAATGCCCTCAAGCCCTTTAAAACCTAATTTCGGGATGCCATGCGGCCTGGCATGCGGTCCGCATGCGGGCACTGTAGCAACACGACTTTGTGTAAGTTGCTGCAATGGAGTGCTACAGTAAAAATGCTACAGGACCCCCGCCCCCCAATCTACAGTGGCTCTGCTACAGTATTGGTGCCCGCATGAACCTCCAGACTTAGCCGTTTCGCCAAAGTTCTCGTGCTACATAGCTGCTACAGTGCCCCCGGGGCTCGAAAATGGTTTTTTCCCTGCCGATTTCTTCTAAAATCACGTTGTAGAGCTCCCTACGGTATCTTTTGTGCCTGTAACACGAAATAAACCAATTTAAACCAAAAATGGGCATCCACAAATATAAAAATACTCTATTTATACAAAAGCATACATGAGTAATACAGGCATTTCAGCGTTTATCAGCTTCCTTCTTCTCCCCTTGAGTTTTGCTTTTCAAATTGCCTCTCCAATCCAGTGATAATGGTCGAAAAAGGTGGAGATAATGATGGAGAATGGAGGAGATGATGGTGGAGAAGGATGGAGAAGAGGGTGGCCAAACAACCCCTCCAAACTGCCCTAGCTTCACATAAATAACCAAAAACTTGAAGATCTACCAGTGTGTGCGGGGCTGCACATAGCCCGCACACCCTTCTGTCTCTCTTGTGCGGGTGGTGTGTGGGGTAGCACAGTGCCCGCACACTGCTACAGTACTTGTGCTACAGTAACTGTCTACAGTAACAATACTACAATACCGCCCTAAAAATCCACTCTTTTATTGCCCGAAACATGAGGATGCGTGTAAGCTTTAATAAATTCTTTGATTCATGCTGAAACAAGGCTTAATCACGTGCTAGATGATCTTCCGGTGTCCTGAAACAATAATAACAAATAAAACACGTAAAGGGCATCGGAGTCATACAAAAATGCATGAAAGTGTATAAAATGTATATAATAAAAGTAATGTATTTAGACACTTATCACTGAGAATTTGTGCGGCCACTGTGCGGGGCCGCACAGCGGCCGAACATCACAAACAAAAGCTTGTACTGCCAGTGTGCAACCCCGCACACTGGCTGCACACCATAGCCAGAAGCTTGAGTGGCCAATGTGTGGCCCGCACACTGGCAGCACAACACAACCAGAGGGTTGTGCGGCACTGTGCGGCCCTGTACAGTGCCTGCATAGCCTGGGGATATATATTGCAGCTCTGAAAGGTTTTGAGTGCATTCTTCTTGCTTTGGCCTCTCATCCGACCTCCACTCATCCTCAAGTCATTTCCATCACATTTGGAGGTAATTTTGGTAGGAATTGAAGGAAAGTAGAAGAGCATCAACCGCTTCGCCGGCGCTGATCCGACGAATCCTCATCATCACCTTCTAGCCGATATTTCGAGGGGAGTTTCATTATTGTTTGTATGATGGCTGTTATGTATTGCAAGATCTCTCATTTTGTCATGTCGAACTAGACTCCCAAGGCCACCGGGCTTTTCGGTGAACCATGGGAGGAGACTTTGTATGGATGGCATTGCTATTTATAATTGATTGTGTGTGACTTATGTTATTGGTTTTAATCTATCATTTTCATGTTCAATCTACAATGGATGGATTCCGTAGATTTTATTTTGAATGATACTTGTTTGGTGGAATACTAGCTTGTATTAGGTCTTGTGATGATTAAAAAGGGAATCATTGTATTAATACACCGGAGGTTCTAGTTGTTAGTAGCCTTCCGCGTGGTTAGGGTTATTTTAGCCGAGAGTGTGTAATAGAATAACCCTAACAAAGACTCCTTGTTCCCAAAGACATCATGGGGGTATCTTCTGGATAGAGGAACCCGTACTGGATTAGGGTAATACCATAAAGGTTCTAGGGTAGTCGACATCCAAGTCTAGCGGACCAAAACAAAGTCAACCTTATCTTAAAGTTTATTACCATCATCCGTACTTAGTTTTCTTCTAGGGGGATCCTCGCCCGAGGCCTTCCTTAATTCTTGGATTCTCCTTCGTCATTCTTGTTCAGATCTAGTGTCACTACATTTTATTTTTTTTATTTATTTTGCATTCTTAAATTTTATAATTCCAACAACCCTGTGTTAATCGACTAGACAGTGACCCCCAAAAGGAAGTAATAGTAGATCTCAGAAGCCTAGGGAATACGACTGACACGATCCCTTGCGTGTATCTCGCAAGTACACGGGCTTGTCGAAGTAATAAAATTTACCCTGGTGAGTGGGTAATCAAATCCACAGGGAATAGGGGTTTAAGACACGAGATTTTGCTATTTAGTTGTGCGGTGTATGAAAAAGTGATAATAGAGTTTATGAGTGAATTATGGAAGCAAATATAATAAAAAAAACAAGAAATTAATTAGAGAGATGGAAGACAAGAAAGTGCAAGTAGAAGTGAATTAGAGAAAGACTAGTAATGGATGAAATAGGGTATCCGGACAAGATACCTCTAGGACTTATGCTTCTAGTGCAAGACTATGCTATTATACTTTCCTACTGATGTTAATTGAGTCGAGGATATCCTTAAACTCACGGTCCCAAACATAAGGTCAACCGTGACTAACCCCAACACTATGCCCCGACATTAGGATTCACGCCAACCCTTCACTCTGTCGTTCACGCAACTAAGCCCTAGGGGAGTATATCTACCTAAGCCTAACACTACGTGGGATTGCTTTAAGCTCTAGGGATTTCTAGTGATAAAACCTATTCCTATGTGTAGTTCTAACCCTTTGGTCCAGGTGGAAGAACCCTAGTCTAGATTAAGCCCCAGTGCTTAGGATTCACGTCAACCCTTCACTCTGTTGCTTGCACAACTAAGCCCCAGGGGAGTTTATCTACCTAGCACTTCACTCTATCTCGACCGCTAAGAAATCAAGGAATACGGAGGTAGGGAGAAATCACACCGGAGGGGAAAGCGGACGCTTCGCTACCTCACGACTCACCCTCTCAACCCTCTTCAATCTTAATTAGTCTAATCCTATAGGAGCTGTCACACTTCCAAAGGACAACCTAGATTGTATTCAACCCTAGTGTCATGGCTAAGGGAAGATAATTGAAAGAGATAATTAAAATTGAAACTCGAATTTATTCATTAACAATGGATAAGCATAATAGCAATGTCATAGAAACATAATAATCCTAGGGTTTTACAAGTCCGAATACCCACGAGGGGTTTAGCTCCTCATGGAGCTATACATGTTCATCAAAATATGAAAGAAAGCACAAATTAAAGACATTTATGAAAACCCCCATGCGTATGGTGTGGCCGTGGTCTTGTGCGTCTGCCGAATGTTGATGACGAGCTCCAAACCTCCACGAAGTCCTCTCCGAAACCCTAGCCGCACTCTCCAGAAGTTGGGGAGAAAGTTCGGTCCAAAAATGCTCAAAAAGGTCTCCAAATCGGGCTTTTATAATGTTGTGTCGCGGCTTTAAAATTGCACTGATCGGGATTTCACACGGCCGTGTGGAATTTCCACACGCCCGTGTGAAGTTTCTGGGTTGGTGGAAAATTAATTCACATGGCCGTGTGGAATTTCCACACGCTCGTGTGAACACTCTGGAATCCTGATTTTCGGTAGAAAGTGAACAGTAACTTGCTACAGTATTTTGCTACTGTAACAAACTGAAGTGATGCTACAGTAACTCGCCGAAACGCTCCCTAATCCGTTGTTCTTCATCGAGGCCAATGATTTAGGCCACAATCAATGGTAGATCATGCCGATTGCTTCAAGTCTCATTCTTGGTGAAGTTCTCCTAAGCTACACGAGTTAGACTTGTTGTGAATATGACTGCCTTTGTGCACCTCCAAACGAGGTTGGCACACACTCACAAGTCTAATCTCCTGCCTTGTTCCTTGCTTGGTCCGAAAACTTCCCAACAACGGCGAATACAATCTAACTTCGTTCTTCTTCTCCAAATTAGCTCCACAAACCTACAATGCATAAGAATACACAAATGCACACCATTTAGTGATAAAATCTGATAAAAGATATGTTCATTGTAAGATAATAACGCTTCGCGTTACTATAACACAAATACTTATCAAACTCCCCCACACTTAAACTTTTGCTTATCCTCAAGCAAAAATAAAACGTGAATGCACTTGGGAAGAACAATTGAAAGTGCTCGGCCTTAGGTTCATCAAAAGTATGCAAAGGAAGCATTCTACAAGTAAGGGGAAATCAAAACATCGCATAAAGATATCATTGCTCTAGCTAAAAACATAAATAAAAAATGTCAATCAACTCGAAAATGTGTAAGTGTGTGTGAAATCACTCAAGACAACCCAACAAGTACTCCTCAAACTTTTGTTAACAAGTACTTATTTATATACAAATAGCAAGAAAGGAAGTAGTAGCTGCACACAACCTCGAAGGTAGCCCTTTCCTAGGTGGCCGCCAAAGGTGGCTTTCACTCTTTCGAGGAGGTAGCTCTTTCTACTGGAGTATTAGCTTTCACGCATCCCATGAGATAGCCCTTTCTCTCATTAGGGCATAACTTGTATCAGACTTATGAGAGTAGCTACATACTTCATAGGTGGTAGCTCTTTCCATCCCAAATGCATAAATAAAACAAAGAACATATTCACAAACTCATATTTTTTTTTCTTTGTCTATTTTCTATATTTTTTTCATTATATATATATTTATATGCATTTTCCAAAGTAAAACTAAGAACGATGATAAACTTGTCCTTAAAAAACTTCAAGATTGAGTTTCCAAAAGATTCCAAGAGTAAGTTTGTGCAAAATAAGATAATCGAGCCAAAATTCCCTAAAATTTCATGTAAAAATTAGAGCATGATATAATACAATGTTAAAAATTCTCCTAAACTCTAAGAGTACAGACGTTGCAACCAAGGTGAACTGCCATAGGCTACATGAGCATGAACAATTGAACGCACAAGTAAAGGTGTGTGCAATGTGAATCCCCCCCACACACACTTAAGATGAACATTGTCCCCAATGTACGCATGCAAGCAGAATGAAAAGTAAAACAATTCACACAATTTATGTAGGGGTAAGCAATTGAAACATTACTCTCCTGAACTCCAAGTGTTGCGTTTGATGGAGCTATGTACATTGAGAGTTGAGTCTTAATGGTTTTATGGAGCACACACGGTCCCATGACCGTGCCTATGATTATTCCTCAAATTCCTTAAATCGAAGACCATCTGCACACATACGCAAGGGTTCAGTATAGCTCAAGAAAAACTAAAACAAAGCTCGAGTATATAAACATATGAAACTGAAATACAACTCGAGACAAAATAAAGCAAAATAAAGATAAACTCAGAAGGAAGATCCTTTCTTAGTACTACAAGTCCAAAATATAAAAGAAAAAGTACAACTGAAGTAAAATAAAAATAAACTACGACACCTCAGTGTCAGTGTCCTATGTCGATGACTCAGGTGCTGCTGCTGCTGCTGCGGTCCCTATAGTCGCTGGTGGATTAGCTGACGGTGATGAAGATGGTGATGGGATTCGTCAGGGCCGCACCACAGACCGCTCGAAGAACTGCATAACAGTGGCGAGATGTGCCGATATGTGCGCGAAATGTGCCACCTGTGTGGCCCTCATCTCAGCGAACTCTGTTGCCTGTGTGGCCCTCATCTCGGCCAACTCTGCTTGCATGATACCCATAGCACTCTCGAGGCACTCAAACCTGTCCTGGCCTCGAGAAGGAGAGAAGATCCGCACTAGAGGTGGGTCCGGTGCTGTGGGTGGTGCCTCGGCCTCTGCCTGCCCCGGGGGTGGCTCCAATGCTGCCTAGGATCCCTCAGCCTGCTCCCCCTCTGTAGACTCTGAATGGAGGATGATCATGGTGTATACTCGTGGTCCTGATCTGTGGACCATCCCTATCATCCTCAGAGTCTCAATGCCCAATGGAGCTGGTGTGGAAATCCTCTCGGTCCCGCGAACTCCGTCCCGAAATCCTAGCCCGATAATTAGTTGTGTGATATACGGGCCTGAGAAGATAACTCCCACCCTGGGGTACTGGCCTTGGTGGCGAATATAATCTACTACAACATGCCCAGGTGAAGTGGCTCACTCTCCACCATAGAATACAAATAGAGGAGCTCCTGGCGGCTCAAGACACCTGTACTGTCCCCTCGTCTACTCACTGATCGGCTAAGTATGGCATGAATGTAGCAGGTGGCCTTGGACACCCCTGGCTCATACTGTCCCTGTCCGCATAACCTGCTATACTCGCGCTGCGGAGTCAAAGTGCCGGGGTACTCGGTGGGAAGCCCCTCGTTCTCCTCTATCTGTGTATAGGCCTCATCATATAACCCCATCACGGCCGAGAACTGGGTCACACTGAGGCTGAAATGTCGTCCCAGTGCACTGAACTGAATAATATCTGGTGTAGCGAAAGCACTGGACGATCTGTCGAGTCGAACGAGGCCAAGACATCGAGTGTCACCTCTCGAACAGCTGGCTCTCTAATCATCAGTTCTCTCTGTCAACTGCCCACAGATAATAACTCCTCGACCTCCTCTGCAACACTGTTAACCCCCTATATCCCTCTAATGGTGCTCAGGTCCGGATATCATGACTGTCTGAATCAGAGCTTTGATAGTCTCTTGAACTGCTCCTGATGCTCTGGTGAAGGGAAATCAAACTCCTCGGGGGGTAGGGAAGGCTCACGGGAGCGTTTCCCTGCTTGTTTCTTAGCCCTGGAAGACATATATGCAAAATTAAGAAGAGAAACGATAAAAAACAGTTGAAATGCTAAATCTGTAGAAATCCACACAGCCGTGTGGAAATTCCACACGCCCGTGTGGATCATCGGGCGGACAGAACTCGACGGCCGTGGAGTTCAAAATTTTCATTTTTACACTCTAATTCATTCTAAATTCCTTCTAAACATGTTCGCCTACACTTTAATCATTTAAACCAAGTGAAATAATCAAGAAGAACGAATTAAATCAAGAATTGAAGAAGAATTAGGGCTTGGAGTTTATACCGACAGTGTGAATGAAGAAGTGTATAGAATCGGGCGGAAAACTCCAATAAAAACCTCCAAGAAGCTCGGAGAAGGTCAGAGAATCGATAGAGAGGGTCGGAGAGTGGTTTAGAGTAAAAAATTAAGAGGCATGAGTGAATTCCAAAAGAAAACTGTGGCTTTTGAAGTTCTGGGAATTCACACGGCCATGTGGAAATGTCAAACGGCCGTGTACCTATACATTTAGGGTTCACTGGGGCCGGTACACTCCCCCGTGCGTACTCGGGTTACTCTCTGGACTACCCCACAAGGGCGTGTGTTAATTCCACACGCCCGTGTGCCTTCATATAGGAGTTCACAGGGGTGTGACACGCCCCTGTGGACTCTCGAGAAAACTTCTGAGGTCTCTGGTAATTATCACACGGCCGTGTGGAAATTCCACACGCTCGTGTGCCCAACCTAGCCAAGAACACAAGGCCGGCCACAGGGGCTCCCACATGCCCCTGTGGCTTCTCTGGTTCGTCCCGAGAACTCTAAGTGTTTCACATGGCTGTGTAAAGTATCCACACGGCCGTGTGCCTTTCACAAGGTCTCTCACAGGGGTACCCACACGCCCCTGTGTGTTCTCGAGATTGAAGGGGACTCTCTGCAGAATTTCACACGGCCATGGGAAGCTGCCACATGGCAGTGTCATGGAAGACATGGGCACTCACAGGGGCAGTAACACGCCCCTGTGGACTCTCTGGAATGAGAGTTTAAGTTATGCAGGATATCACATGGCCTTGTGGAAATTCCACACGGCCTGTGCCCCTTCTGAGGTTTTTCACAGGGGCAAGGTCACGCCCCTGTGCCCTCTCTGGTTGAGCCCTAAATGGTAACACACGGCCGTGTGTTAATTCCACACGGCCGTGTGTGTTCTCTGGTTTACTTAGAAAATACACAGACTCACAGAAAAACTCAGAAACATAAATACGATGCTTGGAGCCTGTGAAAACCCTCAAAACACGACGAGATACCATGGAAAACATGCTCAACCGACTCAACCTTCATCAATTATCGTTTAAGCACACAAAAACATCAACAATCCACAAAACTATCGCAGCACATGCATTAAAAATTTAGGACACCAAAACTAAAGCTTTTATTCGTGCTAAAACTAAACTAGATCCTAGAAAAGCTGTAAAACCTTGGGTTTCCTCCAAAGAAGCGCTTGTTTAACGTCACTTAGCTTGACGTACCTGCCATACCTTACAAAGGTTCATGAATAGAGGTTGCCCTCTTCCCTAAAACCTGAAAGCATGCATTACATAACCTTTGTAGAGTAGAGGGAGAGTTGTCGAATTTGTTACCACAAAAGGGTGAAACACCCTTACTCCTTGAATGCTCATCCCCCTTTTTGTTGGCGTTATTCTTGTGGCGTCTTTTCGACCTCTTCATCCTCTGAAGCATCTTCTTCATACGCTCCGTCTCCAACTTGATGTCTGTCTTGACTAGACCAAGCGAAAGTACTTCTTCTTCAATCTCCATGTCTTGGTTTGGCCACCTTGATAATTACCGCAAGCGTACGGGTCATCAAGTAATACCCCTCGTGCAAGAACGAGGGGGTCGAGCTGCTATTACTCCCCTCTAGATGACACTGTCTAATCTACCAAATATAGGCTTAAAACAAGATAAGAAAACAAACAAAAGAAAAGCTATAAACAAGTGGACTAAGGCTCACCACAATAGCATACTAAGGAAGCAAGTAACAATGAAAGTTCGTGGTCCCCGGGCGAGGATCCCCTCGGGACTACTAAAGCTAGAAGGATGCTCAAATTACACAGGCAAAGGTGGCTAGGCCAAGAGAAGTCCAAAGATAGGTCACCTCGATGGTCATGGTGATAACCCCTAATCCGGTACGAGTATTGGAATATGGAATCACTTCCGCCCAAATCCTCACACGATTGCAATGCGCCTAGGGAAATCCCTAATTAAGGTCAAACACAACGTCTAGGTTCAACCCTAATGGTTGGAGGGGTACAAAATACCCGATGGTCATGGCGTATTTGTGCATGTATCCCTTCTAAGCCAAGCATGTCTAGTACAAAGGCAATGGTCATGCAACCAAGTACAACCTAGAATTCAAACGACAGAGTTCTCATGCAATTTGATACAATAAAGAACACAAAGCTTAGACCACAACCAAACCAAATACCAAAAATATACTCAAAGTATTCATACAAGCAAGTAAATCCCAAGGTTCACCGGATGCCCAGCGACCTTGGGAGTCTAGCTCAACATACATAAAGGAGAAAGTATAAAGAACAACAGATACAAGCTGATAAGTGCTTGTGTTATAGTAACGCGAAGCGTTATTATCTTACAATGAACATATCTTTTATCAGATTTTGTCACTAAATAGTGTGCATTTGTGTATTCTTGTGCATTGTAGGTTTGTGGAGCCAATTTAGAAAAGAAGAACGAAGTTAGATCGTGTTCGTCGTTGTTGGGAAGTTTTCGGACCAAGCAAGGAACAAGGCACGGGATTAGACTTATGAGTGTGTGCCAACCTCCTTTAGAGGGGAACAAAGGCAGTCACATTCACAACAAGTCTAACTTGTGTAGTGACACGACCCCTTGCGTGTATCCCGCAAGTGTACGGGTTTGTCGAAGTAATAAAAGTTACCCCGGTGAGAGGGTAGTCGAATCAACAAGGAATAGGGAATTAGAGTATGAAATTTCACTATTAAAACTATGCGAAGTACGGAAAAGTAATAATCGATTCGTGTGTGAATTGTGAGAACAACTATACTAAAAGACAGGAAATTAAATAGAGAGGCGAAAGATTAGAGAGTGCAAGAAAAAGAGATTAAGGAGGATTTAACAATGAATGAAGTGGGGTATCCGGACAAGTTAACTCTAGGATCTATGGTTCTAGTGCAAGACTATGCTATTATATCTTCCTATTGATGCTAATTGAGTCTAGGAAATCCTTGGACTCACGGTCCCAAACCTAAGGTCAACCGTGACTAACCCCAACATTATGCCCCGGTATTAGGATTCACATCGACCCTTCACTCTATCGCTCGTACGATTAAGTCCCAGGGGAGTACATCTACCGAAACCTCACACTACGTGGGATTGCATTAAGCTCTAGGGATTCCTAGTGATTAAATCTGTTCCTATGTGTAGTTCTAACCCTTTGGTCCAGGAGGAAGAACCCTAGTTTAGATTAAGCCCCAATGCATAGGATTCACTTCAACCCTTCACTCTGTTACTTGCGTAACTAAGCCCCAGGGGAGTTTATCTACCTAGCACTTCACTCTATCTTGACAGCTAATAAATCAAGGAAACGGAGGTAGGGAGAAATCACACCGGAAGGGAAAGGGGTACATTGCTACCTCACAACTCTCCCTCTCAACCCTCTTCAATCTTGAATAGTCTAATCCTATAGGAGTTGTCACACCTCCAAAGGAAAACCTAGATTGCTCTCAACCCTAGTGTCACATCTAAGGGAAAACAATAGCAAAATAAAATCAAGATTGAAACTCAATTCTTATTCATCAATAATGGAAAAGCATAATAACAATGTCAAACAAACATGATAACCTTAGAATTTACAAGTCCGAATAGCCACAAGGGGTTTAGCTCCTCATGGAGCTATACATGTTCATCAATAAAACACAAAGTAAAGACATAGATGAAAACCCCCTTGCGTATGGTGTGGCTGTGGTCTTGTGCGGCCCCGGACGTTGGTGACGATGCCGATAACGCGCTCGAAACCTCCACGAAGTCCTCTCCAAAATCCTAGCCGCACTCCCAGAAGTTGGGGAGAAGAATAGGTCAAAAGATGTCTCAAAAAGTCTCCAAATCGGGCTTTTATAATGTGGAGTCGCGGCTTTAAATTTGCTGAAAACGGGATTTCACACGGGCGTGTGGAATTTCCACACGCCCGTGTGAAGTTTCTGGAATTTTGATTTTCGGCCGACTGTGAACAGTAACTTACTACAGTGTTTTAGCTACAGTATTGCTACATTGATTGTGCCGAAACAATCCCGGATTCGTCGTTCTTCATCGAGGCCGTTGAATTGGGCACACAATCAACGGTAGATCGTGCCGATTATTTCGAATCACCTAATTGGTGAAGTTCTCATTGTTGGCATGAGTTAGACTTATTGTGAATGTGACTGCCTTTGTGCCCCTCCAAAGGAGGTTGGCACGCACTCACAAGTCTATGCTCACGCCTTGCTCCTTGCTTGGTCCGAAAATCTTCCCAACAATGCCAAACACGACCTAACTTCGTTCCTTTCCTTCATTTTATCCTCACAACCCTACAATGCACAAAAGTAAACAATTGCACACTTTTTAGTGATAAAATCTGATTAAATTAATGCTCATTGCAAGATAATAACACTTCGCATTACTATAACACGAGCACTTATCATGTAGCTTAGGAGAATTCGCCAAGAAGGAGACTTGAAGCAATCGGCACAATCTACCATTGATTGTGTGTTGATAATTGCTTGTGTTATAGTACCGCAAAGCATTATTATCTTATATTGAGCATATCTTTTATCAGTTTTTATCACTAAATGGGTGTATTTGTGTACTCTTGTGCATTGAAGGTTTGTGGAGCTAAATTGGAGAAGAAGAACAAAAGTAGGTCGTGTTCGCCGATGTTGGGAAGTTTTCGGACCAAGTAAGGAACATGGCACGAGCTTGGACTTGTGAGTGTGTGCCAACCTCCTTTGGAGGGGCACAAAGGCAGTCACATTCACAACAAGTCTAACTCGTGTACCTTAGAAGAACTTCACTGATAAACGCCTAACTATACATATTATTTATATATGTTCGCATATTTTTCGAGTATTTTTATATGTGTGGATGCCCGTTTTCAGTCTAAATTGGTTTATTTCATGTTAGAGGTACAAAAGATACCGTGGGGAGCTCGACAATGAAATTTTAGAAGAAATCGGCAAAGAAAACACCATTTTCGAGTCCCTGATACTGTAGCATTACTGTAGCACGAGAATTTTGGCAAAACGGCTAAGTCTAGAATTTCATACGGGCGCTAGACTGCCCGCATATAGCTCCTGTAGCAGCGGTACTGTAGCAGAGTTACTGAAGCAGGAATTAGGTTTTAAAGGCCTTTAGGGAATCATTTCTCTTGACTTTTGGCCACCATTTCTCCACCATCATCTTCTTGGGCTTCAAGGGGTTGGAGAAGGTAGATCTGAAGGGCAAATCAAGGGGAGAAGAGGGATCTATCAAGTAGCACATCTAGGAGTTCGTCGGCGCCGATCCGTTGGATTCTCATCACCACCTCCGAGTCTTCATCTTAGGGAAAGTTTTATGAGCTTTTTGTTGTATTTCTTGTTTTCTTTACTCTCTCCATTGTTGATGAGGAACTAGACTCCCAAGGTCGCCGGGCATCCGGTGAACCTTGGGATGAACTTGCTTGTATGAATACTTGATTTACATGTATGGTATTTGTGTGGTTTATGGTTCAAGCTTGGTGCACTTTGATGTCTTGGTATGCATGAGAACTCTGCGTATCGATTTCTAGGTTATACTAGGTTGCGTGAGCATCGCCTAGGTATTAGACACACGAGGTTTGGAAGGGATTCATGTATGAATACGCCGTGACCATCGGATATTTCGTACCCCTCCAACCATTAGGGTTGAACCTAGACGTTTTGTTTGACCTTAATTAGGGATTTCCCTAGGCGCATTGCAATCTTGTGAGGATTTGGGCGGAAGTGATTCCGTATTCCAATACTTGTACCGGATTAGGGGTTATCACCGTGACCATCGGTGTGACCTACCTTTGGACATCTCTTGGCCTAACCACCTTTGCCTATGTTATTCGAGTATCCTTCTAGCTTTAGTAGTCCCGAGGGGATCCTCGCCCGTGGACCTCGAACTTTCATTGTCACTTGCTTCCTTAGTATGCTTATGTGGTGAGCCTTAGTCCATGTGTTTATAGTTTTCTCTTTATTATTTCTCTTATCTTGTTTTAAATCTATATTTGGTAGACTAGACAGTGTCATCTAGAGGGGAGTAATAGCAGCTCTTGGGACCCCAGGGAATACGACCCCCTTGTGCTTGTACGAGGGGTATTACTTGGCGACCAGTGCGCTTGCGGTTAAGTCATCATTCACCAAGAAGGAGACTTGAAGTAATCGGCACAACCTACCATTATCTGTGTGCCCAACCAATGGCCTCGATGAAGAACAACGGATTCGGGAGCATCTCGGCGAGCACTGTAGCCACATTGTAGCAAAACAATGTAGCAAGCTACTTGATGAGCGAGCGCGCGACTAGCTACAGAGCTAACACGCGATTCCCCGGCCGCAAGTGCACGGGTCGTCAAGTAATAACCTCACAAGGAGGGTCGTATTCCCTAGGGCCCGAGATCTACTATTACTTCCTTTTGGGGGTCACTTTCTAGTCGATCGAAACAGGGTTGATGCAAATTTAAGTAATAAAAATAAGTAAAGAAATGCAAGTAAAATAAAACTCAATCCGGAATAAAGATAGAGATGAAGAAGTCAATAATTTGGGAAGGCCTCGGGCGAGGATTCCCCCGGGAGGAGACTAAATAAGAAAGACCATGATAACTATAAAAATAAGGTCGGCAAGGTTTTGGTCCGCTAGACTCGGATGTCGACTACCCCGGAACCTCCGTAGTGTAGTCCTAATCCAGTACGGGTTTTCCTATCCAGAAAATACCCCTACGATGTCAATGAGAACAAGGAGTCTTGATTAGGGTTAATCTAATGCACACTTTCGGCTAAATCAACCCTAAACGCGCGGAAGGCTATTAACACCCGGGACCTCCGGTGTGTTAATACATGTATCCCTCTTTAACTCATCAACTGACCTAATACATGCTAGCATCCCGCCAAACAAGTATCATTCACAATCAATTCTATGGAATCCATCCAATGTAGAACGAACAACATATTGATGAATTAAAACCAAACAATCAAACCAACACATTCATTCAAATCAATACAAGGTCATTCATACAAAGTCTCCTCCCAAGGTTCACCGGGAACCCGGTGGCCTTGGGAGGTTTAGTTCGACATCACAAAGCTGAGGAGCTCGTCATACAAAGGATTCATCGAATAAAAACAAGAAAAACTCCCTCAAAGATGTCGACTAGGGTTGATGGTGTAGCTCGTCGGATCCGCGCCGGCGAGCCCTATGAAGCTTCTCCGCATCTTCCCCTTCTTCTCTCCTTCAATTCTGCCCAAGAATTCCTCCAAATAACTCCAAAGATGATGAGAGTGGTGAGTGGTGGAGTGGAGGTCGGATAGAGAACATATTCCCTAAAGAAACCCTGAAAAAACCCATATATAGCTCGAAGGTGTGCGGGCACTGCTCGGGGCTGCGCAGTGACTGCACAGCCTTCTGGCTGTGCTATGCGGCCAGTGTGCGGGGCTGCACACAAGCCGCACAGCCTTCTGGCTGTGCTGTGCGGCCAGTGTGCGGCCTTGCACACAGGCCGCACAGCCTTCTGGCTGGAGCCTGCGGGGACTGTGCGGTCCGCACAGTGGCCGCACATGGCCGAGAAAAATCAGCCCGTGTGCGGTGCGTCGGCTTTCGGGGTGCTCCAACTCTTCGTTTCTTCATCAATCATCCCCGAAATGACACGAATACTGTTTAATCTCATGTACTTGGTCCTCAAAACCCTAAAACGAAAATAAAAGCATCAAGTGCGCAAAATGTCATCAAAACACACACAAGTTGCACGAAAGTACAAGAATATCATTGCTAAAACATGATGTATTTAGGCACTTATCACTACTGTTCACTTTCAGCCGAATTTCAGAAATCCAGAGAACTCACACGGGCGTGTGGAATTAACACACGGCCGTGTGAATCGATTTTTCAGCCAGACAGAAACTTCACATGAGCGTGTGGAAATTCCACACGGCCGTGTGAAGCCCCAGATAATTCCGATTTTAAAGCCGTGATTCAACATTATAAAAGGGGATTTTTGAGACCTTTTGGGATATCTTTTGACCTATCTTTCTCCTCAACTTGGGGAGTGCGGCTAGGGTTTTGGAGAGGATTTTGTGGAGGTTTAGCGTGCGTCATAGGCATCGTCACCGACGTTCAACGGCCGCACAAGACCACGGCCACACCATATACAAGGGGGTTTTCATCAATATCTTTGATTTGTACTTTGTTTTCTATTTTGATGAACATGTATAGCTCCATGAGGAGCTAAACCCCTTGAGGGTATTCAGACTTGTAAACTCTAGGGTTATTATGTTTCTTTAACATTGTTATTATGCTTTCCCATTATTGATGAATAAAAATTGAGTTTCAATCTTAATTTCGTCTTGTTAATGTTTTCTCTTAGATGTGACACTAGGATTGAGAACAATTTAGGTTACCCTTTGGAGGTGTGACAACTCTTTAGGGTTAGACTACTTAAGATTGAAGAGGGTTAAGAGGGAGAGTTGTGAGGTAGCAATGTAACCCTTTCCCCTCCGACGTGGTTTCTCCCTACCTCCGTTTCCTTGATTTCATAGCGGTCGAAATAGAGTGAAGTGCTAGGCAGATAAACTCCTCTGGGGCTTAGTTACGCGAGTAATAGAGTGAAGGGTTGAAGTGAATCCTACGCGCTGGGGCTTAATCTAGACTAGGGTTCTTCCATCTGGACCAAAGGGTTAGAACTACACATAGGAACAGGTTTTACCACTAGGAATCCCTAGAGCTTAAAGCAATCTCGCGTAGTGTGAGGTTTAGGTAGATATACTCCCCTGGGACTTAGTCATGCGAGCGACAGAGTGAAGGATTGACGTGAATCCTAATACCGGGGCATAGTGTTAGGGTTAGTCACGGTTGTCCTTAGGTTTGGGACCGTGAGTTTTAGGATATCCTCAACTCAATTAACATCAATAGAGAAGTATAATAGCATAGTCCTGCACTAGAAGCATAGATCCTAGATGTAGCTTGTCCGGATACCCTCTATCATCCATTGCTAGTTCCTCTCTATTCGTTTTTACTTGCACGTTCTTATCTTCCATCTTTCTATTTAATTTCTTGTCTTTTATTCTGTTTGCTTCTATATTCACTCATTGATCTATTATTGCTTTTCCATATGCCGCATAGCTTTATTAGTGAAATCTCGTATTCTAAATCCCTATTCCCTGTGGATTCGACTAACCTCTCACCAGGGTAAATTTTATTACTTCGACAAACCCGTGCACTTGCGGGACACACGCAAGGGGTCGTATCAAGTTTTTGGCATCGTTGTTGGGGAATAGGCGTTTTAGATATTTGTTTTTCACTATTTTAGCTATTCATTTCGCATTCTATTTCATATTTTCTTTATCTATCATTGTTCTTATTTTTCTTTTCTTGGTTTTCGGCTACAGGTTATGACCCGTGGGAACCCTTCGATTCTTGTTGAAGGCGACCCTGGACATTGGACGAAGAACACATCGCAATGGGAAGGAACCTATGCAAGAAGCTTCAAATCAAGCCAATATTGAGACAGAAGGGTCAGAAACAATGGTATAACAGAATGAACAACAAAGGACATTGTCCGATTTTGCTAGACCCGCAGTCATGGGGACCCAATCGAGCATTTTGAGGCCCCCAATCATGGCAATGAATTTTGAGTTGAAGCCGTCGTTCATATAGATGTTGCAACAGTCCACACAATTTAATGGGTTGGCCAATGAAGATCCCAACAGTGATATAGAGAATTTCCTCGAAGTGTGTGACATGTTGAAGATTAATGGAGTAACGGACGACACAATTCATTTGAGAGCCTTCCCATTTTCATTGAAGGGAAAAGCAAGACATTGGCTTCATTCATTACCGAGAGCATCCATCACTACATGGGAGGAGATGGCCAAGGCATTCTTGGCTAGATACTTTCCGCCGGGAAAATCTGCAAGGCTCCGGAATGATATATCATCCTTCGTGCAAATGGAATTGGAGTCTCTATTCGAGACATGGGATAGGTTCAAGGAGCTCCTTCGCAAGTGCCCGCAACATGGATTTCCTGAGTGAATGATCATTCACATGTTCTACAACGGGTCAAATCCGAGTACTAAGCAACTCTTAGATGCGGCGGCCGGAGGAACTCTAGGAAGCAAGACTCCCAGTGAAGCCCGGCACCTTGTAGAGGAGATGGCTATGAATAGCTATCAATGGAATTCAAGGGACAGAAAGAAGATTGCCGGAATTCATGAAGTTGACACGGTTACATCTTTGGCGGCACAAGTAGAATCATTAAGTAAGAAGCTCGATGCTCTAGCTTCACCAAGAGTTGCGGCCATCACTACATGTAACAGTTGTGGGGGAGGTCACGCTTCGAGTGATTGTCCTATTGCTATTGGAGGTACTAGTGCGGTAGAGTAGGCTGATTTTGTTGGTAATGCTTATAGGGGACAAGGCCAAGGCAACCCATACAGTGGAACTTACAATCCGGGGTGGAAGAACCACCCAAATTTCTCTTGGAGCGATCAAGGGCAATCACAACAGAAAAACAGTGCACCACCAGGATTTCAAGGTCAACAAGCTCTGAATCTAGAAAGCCGAGTGACAGGGTTAGAAGGGAAAATGACCGACCTCGAGAGAGCCCTCACACGGTATGTTTCTTCATCAGATGCTAGGTTTCAGTTGGTGGAGGCTACTCTTCACAATCACACCGCCTCCCTACACAATTTGAAAAATCAAGTAGGGCAAATTACGAAGACATTGGCGGAAAGACCTCAAGGTAGCTTGCCTAGCAATACGGAGACTAATCCAAGGGAGCAATTGAAGCAAATCACCTTGAGGAGTGGTAAAGAGGTCGAGAGAAATCTCCCTCTAGAGAAGATGAAAGAATCATCTGAAGTCGTGGAGGTAGAGGATGAAGCACCAAAAGAAAAAAAGGTGGCACCCCCACCGTACAAGCCAAGGATTCCCTACCCTTCACGATTAAAGAATGACCAAAACAACAAGCAATACAAGAAATTTCTGGGTATCTTCAAACAATTGCACATCAACATCCCGTTCACGGAGGCATTGGCCCAAATGCCTAAGTATGCAAAGTTCTTGAAGGACCTCTTGACTAACAAGAGGAAATTAGAGGAGAGTGCATCCGTGATCCTTGATGCCAATTGCTCAGCTGTATTGCAAAAGAACATGGCAAGCAAGAGGAAAGCTCCCGGGAGTTTCATAATACCATGCAATATTGGCAACTTGGGTGAAGAGATGGCATTGGCCTACTCGGGGGCAAGTATCAACGTTATGCCCTACACATTCTTCTAAAAGCTAGGATTGGACGAGCCTAGACCAACTCGAATGACACTTCAACTTGCGGATCGGTCAGTAAGGCATCCGAGGGGAATTGTGGAAGATGTATTGGTGAAGGTAGACAAGTACATCTTCTTGGTGGACTTTGTTGTACTTGATGTGGACGAGGATGTCGAGGTGCCGCTGATTCTTGGGAGACCGTTCTTGCGCAGTTCCAAGGCTTTGATAGACATAGACGGTGGGGAGCTCACACTTAGAGTTGGAGATGATAAGCTCACCTATCGCCTCACCAAAGCCATGAGACATTCCCTTGATTTTGATGATACTCTTTACTATCTTGATGTTACTGATGAGTGTATTGATGAATACGTGCAGGAAATGTTAAACCTGGATCCTTATGAAGGGTGGCCAGACTAAGACGTGGAGATAGAAGAAGAAGAAGTACTTGCACTTGGTCCAGTCAAGACAGACATCAAGATGGAGAAGGAGCGTATGAAGAAGATGCTTCGGAGGATGAAGAGGTCGAAAAGACGCCACAAGAAGAACCCCAACAAGGAAGGGGATGAACATTCACGGAGTAAGGGTGTTACATCCTTTTGTGGTAACAAATTTGACAACTCTCCCTCTACTCTACAGAGATTATGTAATGCATGTTTTCAGATTGTAGGAAAGAGGGCAACTTTAATTTATGAACCTCCGTAAGGTAAGACAGGTACGTCAAGCTAAGTGACGTTAAACAAGCGCTTCTTGGGAGGCAACCCAAGGGCTCTACAGTTTTTCTTAGGATCTAGTTTAGTTTTAGCATGAATAAAAGTCTTAGTATTGGCGTCCTAAATTTTTAATGCTTAAGCTGCGAAATTTTTGTGGATTGTTGATGTTTTTGTGTGCCTAATTGATAATTGATGAAGTTTGAGTTGGTTGAGCATGTTTTCCATGGTATCTGGTTGTGTTTTGATGGTTTTCACAGGCTCCAAGCATCATAGTTATGTCTCTGAATTTCTCTGTAAAGTCTGTGAATTATTCTAAGTTAACCAGAGAAAACACACGGCCGTGTGGAATTAACACACGGCCGTGTGGTACCAAATAAGGCTCAGCCAGAGAAGACACAAGGGCGTGACCTTGCCCCTGTGAAAAACTTCAGGGCACATGGCCGTGTGGAATTTCCACACTGCCGTATGAGAAGTTGCAGAACTTAAGCTCTCGTTCCAGAAAGTCCACAGGGGCATGTGGGTGCCCCTGTGAGAAACCTTATGTTATGGCACACGGCCGTGTGTATTATTCACACGGCCGTGTGACACTCTGCAGAAACACCTCTATTTTCCCGAGAAAATACAGGAGCGTGTGGCTGCCCCTATGAAAGAGCTTGTGAAGGCACACAGTTGTGTGGAACACTTAGAGTATTCTCGGGTCACTCTAGAAAAGCCAAAGGGGCGTGTGGGTGCCCTTGTGACTGGTCTTGTTCTTGACCAGGATGAACACACGAGCGTGTGGAATTAACACACGTCCATGTGGGGTAGCCCAGGGAGCAAACCGAGTGCACATAGGGGTATGTACCGGCCCCTGTGACCCCTCATTGTATAGGTACACGGCCGTGTGACATTGCCACACGGCCGTGTAAATCCCAAGAACATCAAAAGCCGCACGTTTTCATTTAGGATTCACTCGTACCTATTCATTCTATCACTCTAAACGACTCTCCGACTTTCTCCTGTGATTTCTAGATCTTCTCTGAGTTTTTCAAGGGTTTTATTTGGAGTTTTCCGGCCGATTTAAAGGTTTTCTTCATCCACACCGTCGGTAAGAACTTCAAGCCCTAAATCTTCTTCAATTCTTGATTTAATTCGTTCTTATTGATTATTTCACTTGTATTAAATGATTAAACTATAGGCGAACATGCTTAGAAGAAATCTAGAATGAATTAGAGTGTAAAATGAAATTTTTTAGCTTCCACGGCCATGGAGTTCTGTCCGCCCGATGATCCACAAGGGCGTGTGGAATTAACACACGGCCGTGTGGATTTCTGCAGAATGAGTTTTTGAACTGATTTTTGAAAATTTTCTTTTGCAACTTTGCAAATATGACTTCTAGGTCTAAGAAATCGGCAGGGAAGCGCCCACGGTAGGCTACTCCACCTCCCGAGGAGAGGGAGTTTGATTTACCAGAGCACAGGGAACGGTTCAAGAAACTCTCGGCACTTCATTTTGGACAATCGCGCTACCTTGATTTGAGCGTATTGAGAGACATACACGGGGGACGATGCCATAGCCACAGAAGTGGAGGAGTTGCTGGCTATAGGCAGTTGGGATCAGTTGTTTCCTATCTGAAAGACAGCAACTCGAGCACTCACCCTCGAGGTTTTATCGACATTCGAGTTCAACCAAGGGTATGATAGCTTCACAAATGGCGAGACGATCAAGTTTCGTGCCCTCGGTCGACACTTCAGCATGAGTATTAACCAGTTCTCGATCATGACGGGCCTGTACGATGCCGTATTTACCGAGACAGAGCAGTACACACTACTGCCCACCGAGTACCCAGGGACCCTGACACCTCAGGGTATTTACAAGATATTGTGTGGGGATGGGCAGTACGAGCCAGGGGTTTTGAAGGCGACAGTCCTTTCCCGACCAGCGTACAGGTACATCCATGCCATAATGAGCAGGTCAGTGAGCGGTAGAGGGGATAGTACAGGGGTACTAAGCAGACAGGAGCTGCTATACTTGCACTCCATGGTGCAGAGCGAGCCACTCCACCTGGGGCACATTCTAACCGAGTACATGCGCCACCAGGGCCAGTACCCCAGGGTTGGAGTCATCTTTGTAGGTTCCTACGTCACACGCCTCATCATAGGCTTGGGACTCAGAGATGGGGTGCGCGGGGCCGAGAAGATTGCTACGCCAGCTATGCTCACAAGAGATACATTGAGATTGATGGGTATGGTCCCAGATCAGGGCCAGGAGTATATACTATGATCATACCCCAGTCAGAGTAGGCCGAGGGGTCCCAGGCAGCTTTGGAGCCACCCGCAGTGGATACAGAGACACAGGCACCACCCACCGCACCGGAGCCACCTCCGGTGCGCATGTTCTCACCCTCTCGAGGCCAGGATCGACTGGAGCACCTCGAGAGCACAGTGGGTGTGCTACAGTCAGAGTAGGCCGAGGTTATGGCTACACAGGCTGCGCAGCACTTAGAGACCATGGCACGGCTTGACACTATACAGAGACTCCTTGAGCAGGCCGTGTCAGCACCATTCGTGGTCCGACCCCGAGCTTCGACCCCTCCACCACCATCTCCTCCTGCAACAGCAGATCCACCGGCATCTTCAGAGCATCCAGCAGCACCAAAGGCTACTACTCAGGACACCAACGCTGAGGCGTCGTAGTTTTAGTTTTTATTTGCTTTTGATTTTCATTTTTGTACTTTTTATTCTATTTTGGACTTGTAGTATTCAGAAAGCATCTCCCTTATGAGTTTATCTCTTATTTTGCTTTTCTTTTATCTCGAGCTATATTCATTGCTTCATATTTTATATACTCGAGTTTTATTTTATCTTTGTTGAGCTATACTAAACCCTTGTATATGTGTGCGCAGATGGTCTTGGATGTAAGGATTTTGAGGAACAGTTATTGGCACGGTCATGGGACCGTGTGTGCTCCACAAACCATTGAGACTCAACTTTCAATGACCTAGCTCCATCAAACGCAACACTTGGAGTTCAGGGGAGTAATGGTTCATAGCGGATACCCTTCACTCTAGATTAAGTCCTAGAGGTAACTTGTCCGGATACCCTATTCTCATTCATTGCTAGTCTCTCTCCTCCTATTCTTACTTGTACTTTCATGTCTTTCATCTCTCCATTTACTTTCTTGTCTTTTATTCTAATTGCTTCCATAAATTCACTCATAACTCCGATTATTACTTTTCGTATATCGCACGACTAAATAGCAAACTCTGTTATTCTAAATCCCTATTCCCTGTGGATTCGACTACCTACTCACTAGGGTAATTTTATTACTTCGACAAGCCCGTGCACTTGCGGTACACACGCAAAGGGTCGTGTCAGTCGTGTGAGCTTCACAACCCGTTGAACAATAACATGCCCTCGAGTTAGCTTCACCGATCGATCAATAAGGAGTTCAGGGGAGTGTTGTTTTAATTGCATTTTCACCCACATCATGCTTTTATTGCTTATATTTTTATTGTGCTTATATCTGTACATTGAGGATAATGTACATCTTAAGTGTGGGGGAGGGTTCACCTTATACATGGCCATTACTTGTGTTTTCATGATTATGCTCATGTTTCCCATGAAGGTTCACCTTATGGTTGAGAGTTTAATTCTTAGTTTTGGGAGGCTGTAAACATTAGGTTTTATCATGCTCTAGTTTTTATCCAATTTTCTTGAAATTTTTGTCCGATTGCTCTTTAATGGACTTCTCTCACTCATTAAACCTATGGAAACTTACTCTAGTTCATTATTGTTGGATTTTCTAGTGTTAGTTTTATTCGAAAAAAGAAATTCAGAATTCTATTTTTGTTTGTTTGAATATAGGGGGTGGAAAGATCTACCACCTATGTTGTATGAAGCTACTCTCATAAGTCGGATACTTGTTATGCCCTAATGAGAGAAAGAGCTATCTCATAGGATGCATGAAAGCTACCACCTTCGGTAGAAAGAGCTACCACCTCGAAAGTGTGAAAGCCACTCGGGATGCATCTCGAGAAAGGGCTACCTTAGAGAATGTGTGAAGCCACTACCTATTCTTTTTGTTTATAAATAAGTCCCATTGCTAATAAGGACTTTGAGTAGTGGATATAGTGTTGACATGAGTTGAGCTTTCACACAAACACGCTTTCGGACTTTAATACTTTCATTTTTTTTATTGGATTATTTGCTAGAGTATTGATTGTTTTATCTAGTGTTTGTTTCTCTCCATGATTTTAGAATTTTATTCTTCTACCCTCTTGGTGAACCTAAGGCCAAGCACTTCTCTTTTCTTTCCATGAGTTTAATGTTAATTTTGCTTGAGGACAAGCAAAGGCTTAAGTGTGGGGGAGTTTGATAAGTGCTTGAGTAGACATTTTTTATCTACTTGTTTTACATGCATTGAGCATCATTTTACAATGGATTATATCTCATAAAGTGTATTTTGGTGTTCCTTTGTGCAATTAGGTTGCGAAAGTATTGAAGGAGGAAAAAGGAAGCAAAGATGGGTTTTAAAGACCTATTGTTGGGAGCTTTTGTACAACACAAGTGTCAAGGAACAAGAGGAGATCATGTACAATAGGGTGTGTGCTAACTTCCAGAAAAATTCAAGCCGATTTGTGTGATAGAAGGGCACAAAGGCAGTCACATCTTCGTGTCACTACTTGTGTGAAGATAGCTAAAGCTTCCAAATGAGGGTTCGATGGAGGAAAAGTCTTATAACTCACCACATGGATGTGTGCCCAACCATGTGGCCTCAAGATAAGAGAGTTTGGACCGCTTTTTACGAAAGAGTACTGTAGTAAAATACTATTTATTTTTACTGTAGCAGAAATCACTGTTCACGCGACCTCTTGAAAGTCCCACGCGACCGCGTGGGATCTCACGCGGTCACGTGGAGGCACGTGACTGGTGCATTTTAGAACTATTAATAGCCTTTTTGCCGATTCTTTTGCCGACTTTTTGCCTACGTTTGAAGGCAAGAGCGGCTAGAGTTTTATGGACGAGGTCTTTGGAGATATTTGGGGTCGTTCTTCGCCAACTTTGATGGATCCTTCGACGAGATAGCATCGGGGAGCTATTGGCGACCTAGCTTCAGAGATGGTTCCTTCGAGACGTTCAACGATTCATCAAGGCTATCATCACGAATTCGAGGGGTTTTACTTTCTGCCGAAAATTAGCCATCCAAAAAGTTCACACGGCTGTGTGGAAATTCCACACGGCCGTGTGAATAAAAATCCAGTTGCCCACAAACTTCACACGGGTATGTGGAAATTCCACACATCTGTGTTAAGCCCCGATATGTCCGATATTAAAGCAGTGACTCAACATTATAAAAGCCCGATTTGGAGACTTTTGAGACATCTTTTGACCTATCTTTCTCCCCAACTTCTGGAGAGTGCGGCTAGGGTTTTGGAGAGGACTTCGTGGAGGTTCGGAGCGCGTCATCGGCATCGTTATCGATATCCGGCAGCAGCACAAGACCACGGCCACACCATACGCAAGGGGGTTTTCATCAATACCTTTAATTTGTGCTTTCTTTTATATGTTGATGAACATGTATAGCTCCATGAGGAGCTAAACCCCTCGTGGGTATTCGAACTTGTAAACCCTAAGATCATTATGTTTCTGTGACATTGCTATTATGTTTTTCCATTGTTAATGAATAAATTTGAGTTTCAATTTTAATTATCTTTTGCATTTGTTTTCCTTTAGCTGTGACACTAGGGTTAAGAACAATCTAGGTTATCCTTTGGAGGTGTGACAACTCCTATAGGGTTAGATTACTTAACATTAAAGAGGGTTGAGAGGGGGAGTCGTGAGGTAGCGAAGCGTCCCCTTTCCCCTTCGGTGTGATTTCTCCCTACCTTCGTATTCTATGATTTCTTAGCGATCGAGATAGAGTGAAGGGTTGACGTGAATCCTAAACACTGGGTTGTAATTTAAACTAGGGTTCTTCCACTTGGACCAAAGGGTTAGAACTATACATAGGAACAAGTTTTATCACTAGGAATCTCTGGAGCTTAAAGCAATCCCACGTAGTGTGAGGCTTAGGTAGATAGACTCCCCTGGGGCTTCTGACAAGCAGCCCGAAAGTACACGGGTTTGTCGAAGTAATAAAAGTTACCCCGGTGAGAGTGTAGTCGAATCCACAGGGAATAGGGAGTTAGAATACGAGATTTCACTATTAAAACTATACGAAGTACGGAGAAGTGATCAATTGATTCGATGAGTGAATTATGGAAACAATTTTACTAAAAGACGAGAAATTAAATAGAAAGATGGAAGATGAGAAAGTGCAAGTAAAAGAGAATAGAGAGGATTTAACAATGAATGAAGCGGGGTATCCGGACAAGCTACCTCTAGGATCTATGCTTCTAGTGAAAGACTATGCTATTATACTCTCCTATTGATGCCAATTGATTCGAGGAAATCCTCAGTCTCACGGTCCCAAACCTAAGGACAACCGTGACTAACCCCAACATTATGCCCCGGTATTAGGATTCACATCGACCCTTCACTCTATCGCTCGCACGATTAAGCCCCAGGGGAGTACATCTACCTAAACCTCACACTACGTGGAATTGCATTAAGTTCTAAGGACTCCTAGTGATAAAACCTGTTCCTATGTGTAGTTCTAACCCTTTGGTCCAGGAGGAAGAACCCTAGTCTCGATTAAGGCCCCAATGCGTAGGATTCACTTCAACCCTTCACTCTGTTACTCGCGTAACTAAGCCCCAGGAGAGTATATCTACCTAGCACTTCACTCTATCTCGACCGCTAATAAATCAAGGAAACGGAGGTAGGGAGAAATCACACCAGAGGGGAAAGGGGTACATCGCTACCTCACAACTCTCACTCTCAACCCTCTTCAATCTTAAAGAGTCTAATCCTATAGGAGTTGTCACACCTCCTAAAGAAAATCTAGATTGTTCTCAACCCTAGTGTCACATCTAAGGGAAAACAATGGCAAGATAAAATCAAGATTGAAACTCAATTCTTATTCATCAATAATGGAAAAGCATATTAACAATGTCAAAGAAACATAATAACCCTAGAGTTTACAAGTCCGGATACCCACAAGGGGTTTAGCTCCTCATGGAGCTATACATGTTCATCGAAGTATATAAGAAAGCACAAAATAAAGACATCGATGAAAACCCCCTTGCGTATGGTGTGGGCATGGTCTTGTGCGGTCGCAGGACGTCGGTGATGATGCCAAAGTCGCACTCTAAACCTCCACGAAGTCCTATCCAAAACCCTAGCCGCACTCCAGAAGTTGGGGAGAAAGATAAGTGAAAAGATCCCTCCAAAAGTCTCCAAATCGGGCTTTTATAATGTTGAGTCGCGGCTTTAAAATTGCTGAAATCGGGATTTCACACGGCCGTGTGGAATTTCCACACTCCCGTGTGAAATTTTTGGAATGCTGAATTTCGGCCGACAGTAAACAGTAACTTGCTACAGTGTTTTTACTGCAGTGATTTGCTACAGTGCTGCTACAATGACTGTGCCAAAACGCTCCTGAATTCGTCGTTCTTCATCGAGGCTGTTGAATTGGGCACACAATCAATGGTAGATCGTGCCGATTGCTTCGAGTCTCCTAATTGGTGAAGTCTTTATTGTTAGCATGAGCTAGACTTGTTGTGAATGTGACTGCCTTTGTGCCCCTCCAAAGGAGGTTGGCACACACTCACAAGTCTATGCTAATGCCTCGTTCCTTGCTTAGTCCGAAAATCTTCCCAACAATGGCAAACACGATCTAACTTCGTTCCTTTCCTTCATTTTATCTTTATAACCCTACAATGCACAAAAGTAAACAATTGCACACTTTTTAGTGATGAAATCTGATTAAATCAATGCTCATTGCAAGATAATAACACTTCGCATTACTATAACACGAGCACTTATCAAATCCCCCCACACTTAAGCTTTTGCTTGTCCTCAAGCAAAAATAAAACATGAAAGTATTTGGGAAGAACAATTAAAAGTGCTCGGCCTTAGGTTCACTAAAAATATGCAAAAGAAGCATTCTACAAGTAAGGGGAAATCAAAACAATGCATAAGGTTATCATTGCTCTAGCTAAAAACTCGAAAATGTGTTAGTGTGTGCGATTTCACTCAAGAGAACCAACGAGTACTCCTCAAACTTTTGTTAGAAAGGACTTATTTATATACAAAAACAAAACTAAAGATAGAAGGAAGTAGTAGCTTCACACATCCTTGAAGGTAGCCCTTTCCTAGGCGGCCGCCAAAGGTGGCTTTCACACTTTCGAGGAGGTAGCTCTTTCTACCGGGGTAGTAGCTTTCACGCATCCCATGAGATAGCTCTTTCTCTCATTAGGGCATAACTTGTATCCGACTTATAAGAGTAGCTACATACTTCATAGGTGGTAGCTCTTTCCACTCCAAATGCATACATAAAACAAAGCAACTATTCAAAGAAAATCATATGTTATTTTTTTCTTTTTCTCTTTTCCATATATTTTTTTTTTCATTTTTTTCATCTTTTTCATTTTTTTTATATATGCATTTTCCAAAGTAAAACTAAGAACGATGATAAACTTGTCCTTAAAAACTTCAAGATTGAGTTTCCAAAAGATTCCAAGAGTAAGTTGTGCAATATAAGATAATCGAGTAAAAATTCCCTAAAATTCAAGTAGAAAGCAGAGCATGATAGGATACAATGTTAAAAATTCTCCTAAACTATAAGAATACAACCGTTGCAACAAAGGTGAACCGCCATAGCCTACATGAGCATAAGCAATTGAACGCACAAGTAAAGATGTACATTGTCCCTAATGTACGCATGCAAGCACAATAAAAGTTAAGAATTGTAAAACAATTAGTGTGGAAGTAGGCAATTGAAACATTACTCCCCTGAACTCCAAGTGTTGCGTTTGATGGAGCTAGGTGCATTGAGAGTTGAGTCTCAATGAGTTGTGAAGCACACACGGTCCCATGGCCGTGTCTATGACTATTCCTTAGATTCCTTTCATCCAAGACCATCTGCGCACACATACACAAGGGTTCAGTATAGCTCAATAAAAACTCGAGTATATAAAATATGAAGCAATGAATACAACTCGAGATAACAAGAAAAGCAAACTAAAAGATAAACTCAGAAGGAGAATCCTTTCTGAGTACTACAAGTCCAAAATATAATAAAAAGTACAAGAATGGAAATAAAAAAAAACAAATAAAAGCTAAAACTAAGACGCCTCAGCGTCGGTGTCCTCAGTGGTGGCCTCTGGTGCTGCTGGAGGCTCTGAATATGTTTGTGGATTTGCTGCTGGTGCTGCTGGGGCTGCTGGTGCTAGGGGAGATGGTGGTAGAGGAGTGGGGGCCCGGGGCTGGACTACAAATGGTGGTGACACGGCCTGCTTGAGTAGTCTCTGTATGGCATCGAGCCACGTCATCGTCTCTAAGTGCTGTGCAGCCTGTGTGGCCCTCACCTCGGCCACCTCTGTCTGTAGCACCCCCACTGCGCTCTCGAGGCGCTCCAACCTGTCCTGGCCTCGGGAGGGAGAGAAAATGCGCACCGGAGATGGCTCCGGTGCTGTGGCTGGTGCCTCGGCCTTTGTGTGTGTCGGAGGTGGATCCAAGGCTGCCTGGAACCCCTCTGCCTGATCTGACTAGGGTATGATCCAAGTATAGGTCCCTGATCCCGCTCTGCGGATCATCCCCATCATCCTCAGTATATCTGCGCCCAGAGAAGCCAGTACACTGGTCTTCTCTGCCCCTCGCACTCCGTCTCTGAGACTCGTCCCTATCAGAAGTCTCGAAATGTAGGGTCCTGCGAAGTCACTCCCACCCTAGGGTACTGGCCCTGATGGCGCAAATACTCTGCTAGGATGTACCCTAGGTGGAGTGGTACCCTCTGAGCCATAGAGTATAGATAGAGAAGCTCCTACCGGCTCAGAACTCCAGTGCTATCACACCGGCCACTTACTGATCTACTCAGAATGGCATGTACGTATCTGTAAGCCGGGCGGGATAAGCACGTGGCCTTCGAGACCCCTGGCTCATACTGGCTCTATCCGCACAAATCCCTGTAGGCCCTATGTGGAGTAAGACTGCCCGTTTAGTCGGTAGGAAGACCCTCATACTCCTCTGTTTGTGTATAGGCCTCATCATATAACCCTATATGGATCGAAAACTGGGTCACACTGAGGCTAAAATGCTGGCCTAATACCCTGAACTGAATCGTGTCAGGAGTAGAGAAGTCCCTGTGCGATCTGTCAAACTCGAACGAGGCCAAGAACTCAAGTGTCACTCCCCGAATGGCTGGATCCCTGATCCTCAGTAATCTCCTCCAACTACCCACCGAGAGTAGCTCCTCAACCTCGTCGGGGTATCGTGACTGGCCAAACCGCAGTGTAGATAACCGCTCCAACCTGGCCTGGTGCTCAGGTATACTAAACTCGGTCTCCTCTGGAGGGGGTGTGGGCTCACAGGGCCGCTTCCCAGCCGATTTCTTGGACCTGGAAGCCATATCTGCAAGATTGAAAAGAGAATCGATTAAAAACAGTTAAAAAGAACAATCTGCAGAAATTCACACGGCCGTGTGGAATTTCCACACGCCCGTGTGGAGCTTCTGGCGGACAGAGCCCACGGCCGTGGGAGCTAAAAATCCAAAATTTACATTGTAATTCGTTCTAATTCATCTCTAAACATGTTTGCACACATAATAAGCATTTAAAACAAGCGAAATCACCCAAAAGAACGAATCAAATTAAGAATTGATGAAGAAGAAGGCTTTGAAGTCCTTACCGACGGAGTGGATGAAGGTGATGAGTCGCCGCGCGACACGCTAAAGAAGCGAGCACGCGACTCCCCGGCCGCAAGTGCACGGGTCGTCAAGTAATAACCTCTCGTGCGAACACAAGAGGGTCGTATTCCCAAGGGCCCCAAGATCTGCTATTACTTCCTCCTAGGTATCACTATCTGGTCTACCAAATCAAGAGTTTAATATAAACACAAATAGGAAAATTTAAATAAAAGAAAAGCTATAAACAAAATGGACTAAGGCACACCATACAAGCAATGTAAAGAACAAGTAGCAATGATAACTAGAGGCCTCGGGCGAGGATCCCCTAAGGAGAAGAACAAGTTAGGATGAATATAGGAAATTGAGCGCTAAGTTGGCTAGGTTTGATCCGCTAGACTCGGGAGTCGACTACCCCGGAACCTCCGTGGTGTAGCCCTAATCCAATACGGGTTCCTCTATCCAGAAGATACCCCTACGATGTCATTAGGAACATGGAGTCTCGATTAGGGTTATTCTAATGCGCGCTTTCGGCTAAAACAACCCTAACCACGCGGGGAGCTACCGGCACCCAGAACCTCCGGTGTACCGGCACATTGAATCCCCCTTCAATCTATGTGCGACCTAATACATGCAAGCATCCCGCCATACACATACAATTCAAGAATCAAAACCTACGGAATCCATCCATTGTAGGTTGAACATTAAAACAATAGATTGAAATCAAACAAACAAGCCAACAATCAATTATAAACAATTATCATCATCCATACAAGTTCTCCTCCCAAGGTTCACCGGAGCCCGGTGGCCTTGGGAGCCTAGTTCCACATCAAAGGAGATAATACACAAGATAATCAATGAAAATGCTCATAAGGAACTCCCTCAGATGTAGGCTAGAAGGTGGTGATGAAAGCTCGCCGGATCCGCGCCGATCAAGCTCCGTGATGACAACCTTGAGTGCTTCCTTCTTCTCCCCTTGAGTTTTGCTCTTCAAATTACCTCTCCAATCCGGTGATGATGGTGGAAATGGGTGGAGATGATGGTGGAGAATGGAGGAGATGATGGTGGAGAAGGATGGAGAGGATGCTGGCCAAAGACAAGCTCTCCAAAGCCCTAGAAAGCCTTAAATAACCCAAACAAAGCCTCATCAGCCCGTGCGTGTGCGGGCACTGTGCGGGCCGCACAGTGCCCGCACACCCTTCTGTCTGTCCTGTGCGGGTACTGTGCGGTCGCACACTGCTACAGTAACGGTGCTACAGTGGAAATGCTACAGTAAAATCGCTACAGTAACTTCCTCAAATCCACTCTTTTCTTGCCCGAAACTTGAGGATACGTGTGAGCATCAATAAATTCTTCGATGATGCCAAAAGAAGCTCAAACACGCACTAGATGGTCTTCCGATGTCCTGAAATGATAATTAACAAGAAAAGCGCGTAAAGGGCATCGGAGACATACAAAAATGCATGAAAGTAAATAAAATGTACATAATAAAAGTGATGTATTTAGACACTTATCAAATACCCCCCTACTTGAGCGTTTGCTTGTCCCTAAGCAAACAAACATGAATAACAAAAGGGATTGATAAGTGGCTAAATACACAACCTCCGGCTTAAGTGTAAGTGTACAATAGCAATGGTAAAACTCAAGATACTAAGCTAGAACCACTTAAGAAATTTCATGCATTCAACGGCAATGATATGATGTGTGTGTGCAACCCCTCTATTTCGAAGCCCTGTAGTCCAAGTCAGGTAGACAGAACCCCGAGGACCACATCTTGCGGCAAATCACGCCACTTAGTGGAATTCGGCCTTGAAGTGGTAGAGATGCTCCTAGTAGGCTCCCAAGGATCTTTCCTCTATTGTTCGAAAAACCACCGGTCGTTACACTTTCTTCTGTTATACACATATATGTACATGTATAAGTATATATTTACACACATATTTTTTTCTGGACTAACATGAATTGCAAATCCACATTACCTGGAACTTTACACATTCATATAAACGCGCTCATGCCTTTATAGCTTTTGGCGAGAGGCACACTCTGGTTAGGAGCAAGAACCCCAGGTTACTTCGCTAGTAGGGCAGAGGAACACTGTCCTTTTTTTTTTTTTTTTTTTTTTTTTTTTTTTTTTTTTTTTTTTTTTTTTTTTTTTTTTTACCGTGTTGAGCGAAAAACATAGAGGAAAGTCCTTAAGAGTCTATTAGGAGAAATACCTAACACGTCAAAGCACGAAACCCCACGAATGGGTTAGCCACTAAGAGGGTCACGAAGGTTACTGCTTTCCTAACCTAGGTGTCCAAGGTCCTACATAGGAGGTTAAGTGATGGAATGCCGAGAATGACACAAAATTCTTAAGAGTGCAAGGTTATGAGTAACTTAGCATCTATCATTGTTCTACACTATCATACACATACAAGAATCATTCATGCCATCCTTGGTTTACTAACATGCAAAGTTGCTCAAAAATTCTTAAAGTTCACGAGAATCATGAAAGTCCACCCCCCTACTTAAAGTAGTACATTGTCCCCAATGTACCTAAATCAGCAGCTCAGTAAAATATATGCAATTAAAGCAAGGTAAGAGGGTTTCGTGAACTTCCCCGAGTCTCCAAGTATAATCTTGAAGTCCATGAGATCAGGGTGGCCAATGATGAATCTTGTAGATGTTGGGAGAGAAAAATGCACTAGATGCTCCAATTCCACCTGCAAGGTAGAAAAGAACATCATCTCAAGGTGTCCATCACACACACAAAAATAAAATACAACAAACACACAAATAAGCAAGGCTAAGAACAAAGAAAACAAGAAATATGAAACACAATGTGTGGGTGCCCAAGTGAAACTTACCAACTCAATGCTTGGCGAAACTTGAAAGTAAATAATATAAGAGCATGCATATTCAAGTTTACAACATTCTCACATCAAAGAGTTTGGGATTTAAAACAATGTTAAACAATGAAAATCAACAAAGATGAGAGATACGCAAAAACCCAAACCTAGATGACAAAGTTCAAAGATGTCGGCGAGAACTCAATGAAAATGATAGATCGACAAAATTAAAACTCAAAATTGATGAGAGACTTTAAGATCATGGAAAGGTTGGCCAAATGAGGAGGTAATCAAGGAAGATACACCAAAAAAAATTGAAGAAAAATCGGGTGAAAGAAGGACGGAAAAATCAGCCCCGAAGATGCTGAAATTGGGCTGAAGGGGCTGAAAAATTGCTATGTGCGGGCTGTACACAGCCCACGCATGCGTGTGCGGGCTGTACACAGCCCGCACATCCTTCTGGTGTTTGTGTGCGGCCTGTGTGTGGCCCCGCACACTGGCCGCACACCCTTCTGTCTGGTGTGTGCGGATAGATGTGCGGGGCGGCACAACAGCCGCACAATTCTCTGGCTAGTGTGTGCGGGCTGTGCACAGCCCGCACACCCATAAAATTTGTTCTTCTGGCTTTTAAACATCATGAACCACCTCCCAAAAACATACATTATTGACCCAACATGCATAAAACTCATCAAAACACAAAGATGATCATAAACAATGAAGAACAAACCAAGAATCACCAACATGAGCATTAATATCCAAGTAAAACTACCAAGCAATGAAAACAAGAAATTGAGACATCCACATACAAACAAGCACACAAGACTAAGAAAAATAAAACACAAAAGCAAACAAAGAAGAATACGAAATTTAACAACTTGGGTTGCCTCCCAAGAAGCGCTTGTTTAACGTCACGAGCTTGACGTACCTCTCTTACCTCATGGAGGCTTGAAGATGGTATGCTCCTCCCGGCTAGACATGGCATAAGAACTACCAAAGAAAATAAAATGTACCTGCCGGGATGGAGCGAGTGTGGAGGTCAAGCATGAACTACCTTTTGGCCTCCATGGAAAAAGCTTGGGTCGGGAATTGTGCAATTTAGACTTGGGCGGAACCTTGGATGGCTTGAACCTCCTTTCCGCTTCTTCTTGATTCCCGGCCCAAATACCTTTGAATATCCCACCAAATTGTTTGGGTCTCCACGGAAAGAGCTTTGGTTGAGAACTATCCAAGCTTGGCATGGGTGGGTTCTTGGGCGGCTTCAACACCCTATCCACATTTCTTTTCTCAACCATGGTGGGATGATCATGGATTGCCCACAAAACTTGCTTGGGCCTCCAAGGGAATATTTTTGGTTGGGAATTGTCCAGTCCAGGCATAGGTGGGTTCAATGATGGCTTTATCTTGCAACCCACATCTTCAAATACAATTCCCGGAATTTTCTTAGTGCACAAAACCAAAATGGGCAGTTGGGTGGAATGGTTGATGTTGAGGCAAGTAGCTTCTTCAATTGTGCTTGATGAATGATAAGTGCCTAAATACATCATGTTTTAGCTATGATGTTTATTTACTTTCATGCAACTTGTGCTAGTTTTCGGTGACATTTTGCGCATTTGATGTTTTATTTTTGTTTCAGGGTTTTGAGGACCATTTGCGCAAGGATAAACCATTTGTGACAAGTTTTGGGCAAGAAAAGGGTGGATTTTCAGTCGCGGTCACTGTAGCATAGGTACTGTAGCGCCAGCACTGTAGATATCCACTGTAGCACCGGCACTATAGCAGTGTGCAGGCACTGTGCGCCCGCACACCACCCGCACAAGGTAGACAGAAGGGTGTGCGGGCACTGTGCGGCCCGCACAGTGCCCGCACACGCACGGGCTGATGAGGCTTGGTTTTGGTTATTTAAGGTTTTCTAGGGCTTTGGAGAGCTTGTCTTTGGCTACCATCATCTCCACACCTCTCCACCATCACCTCCATCATTCTCCACCACCATCACCGGAGCATCTCGCCGGCCGGAGAAGGGGTTGTTGGAAGACGATTTGAAGAAGCAAGAATTCAAGAGGGAGAAGGTCACTCAAGGAAGAACATCGAGGAGCTCGACGGCGCGGATCCGGCGAACTCTTGTCTTCACCTTCTAGTCTACTTCTAAGGGAGTTTTTATGAGCTTTGTCATTGATTATATTTTGTTTTCTCTCTTTGTGATGTGGAACTAGACTCCCAAGGCCACCGGGCATCCGGTGAACCTTGGGAGGAGAACTTGTATACATGGATGATGATTTTGTTTATGAATTATTGTTGGTTTGTTGCTTGGTTTCATTCTATGTGTGCTTGATTGATGTGAATCGCATGAGAACTCTGTGATTTATCTTGTCGATTGTACTTGGATGCGCGGGATGCGACCATGTATTAGATCCACATAGATTGAAGGGGGATTCAATGTATTGGTACACCGGAGGTTCTGGGTGCCGGTAGCCCCCCGCGAGCTTTAGAGTGATTCTAGCCGAGAGCGAGCATTAGAATTACCCTAGGCAAGACTCCCTGTTCCTAATGACATCGTAGGGGTATCTTCTGGATAGAGGAACCCGTATTGGATTAGGGCTACACCACGGAGGTTCCGGGGTAGTCGACTCCCGAGTCTAGCGGACCAAACCTAGCCAACTTAGCACTCCATTTCCTAAATTCATCCTTACTTGTTCTTCTCCCGAGGGGATCCTCGCCCGAGGCCTCTTGTGCTTATTGTCACTTGCTATCTTCATTCGCCAGCATGGTGTGCCTTAGTCCATTTTGTATATAGCTTTTCTTTTATTTATTTTCGTATTTGTGTTTTATACATGACTCTTGTCTTGGTAGACTAGATAGTGATACCTAGGAGGAAGTAATAGCAGATCTTGGGGCCCTTGGGAATACGACCCTCTTGTGTTCGCACGAGAGGTTATTACTTGACGACCCGTGCACTTGCGGCCGGGGAGTCGCGTGCTCGCTTCTTTAGCGTGTCGCGCGGCGACTCATCAAGTTTTTGGCGCCGTTGCCGGGGACATCCAAGAATGCTAGGAAAACTTCTAGCTCGCTACTCTAGTCATTTATCTTTTGTTTTGTAAATATTCTTGTTTTCTTTTATACCTTAATTTTTTGTTTATTTGTTTTGTGCACAGGGCAATGGGTTTTCATGATACCACGGGTGGTGCAAATTTTCATCTTGAAGAATGGCAGATCAACGAGTACCAGGCCTTGAAAGCAAGCCGTAGCAATCAATTCGAACATGTGTATGATCCATATTTGCAGAGGCATATAGACAATTTGACACATTATTACACACGTCAATGGAAACCCTCTCACCATGGATTGCTACAAAAACCCCCACAACCACCAACGAGAAGGACGTTTACCACTGAAGATGTCTTAGCCAAATACATGCAGGTCACGGACTCTCGTTTGGCAGCGTTGGAAGCAAGCGTGACAATTGTCCAAGCATCTATTCATAGAGTCGAGAAACAAGTGGTGGAACTTCTCAAACTAATAAACGAGGAAGAAAAGAGTAATGTGCAAGCTGTAGAAGTTCCACCCATTGATGCTATGGAAGAAAACGGGGAGATTGAAGAAAACCAGGCCACCGAGAAATGTGAGGAAGTAGAAGCTAGTCCATCAAGCGCAATTGAAGATGTTACTTGCCTCAACATCGACCATTCCACCCATTTGCCCATTTTGGTCTTGTGCACTAAGAAAATTTCGGGAATTGTCTTCGAGGATGTGGGTACAAAAATAAGGTCATCCTTGAACCCACCAATGCCGGGCTTGGACAATTCCCGGCCAAAAATATTTCCTTGGAGGCCCAAACAAATTTTGTGGGCAATTCGAGATTATCCCACCGTGGTTGAGGAAGGATATGTGGGTAGGAGTTTAAAGCCATCCGTGAACCCACCCGTGGCAAGCTTGGATAGTTCTCAACCAATGCTCTTTCCCTGGAGACCCAAACAATTTGGTGGGATACTCAAAATAATTTTGGTCGGGACTCAAGTAGAAGCGGAGAGGAGGTTCAAGCCGTCCAAGGATCCGCCCAAGTTCAAACTGCACAATTCCCGACCCAAGCTTTTTCCATGGAGGCCAAAAGGTAGTTCATGCTTGACCTCCACACTTGCTCCATCTCGGCAGGTATGTTTTGTATTTTTTGGTAGTTCTTATGCCATGTCTAGCCGGGAGGAGCACACCGTTTTCAAGCCTCCATGAGGTAAGAGAGGTACGTCAAGCTCGTGACGTTAAACAAGCGCTTCTTGGGAGGCAACCCAAGGTGTCAAATTCCGTATTTTGCATTGGTTTGTTTGTATGTTGTAGTTTTATTAGTTTTGGTTGTTTAGCATTGTGTGGATGTATTCATTTCATACTCAAATTGCATATGATTCTTGGATGAGTGTTATCGTGCATGTTGGTGATTCTTGGTGTGTCCATCATTGATTTATGATCATCTTTGTGTTTTGATGAGTATTATGCATGTTAGGTTGAGAATGTTAGTTTTTGGGAGGTGATTCATAGCATTTCAAAGCCAGAAGAACAAATTTTATGGGTGTGCGGGCTGTGCACAGCCCGCACACACTAGCCAGAGCATTGTGCGGCTGTTGTGCCGCCCCGCACATCTATCCGCACACACCAGACAGAAGGGTGTGCGGCCAGTGTGCGGGGCCGCACACAGGCCGCACACAGACACCAGAAGGGTGTGCGGGCTGTGTACAGCCCGTACACGCATGCGTGGGCTGTGTACAGCCCGCACACAGCCATTTCAGCCCATTTTTCAGCCAAATTTCAGCATCTTTGGGGCTGATTTCTTCGCCTTCCTTTCACCCGATTTCTCTCCAATTTTTTTTTTTTTTTTTGGTGAATCCTCTTAGTTTGCCTCCTCATTTGGCCAACCTTTCATTGATCTTAAAGTTCTCATCATTTTTTGAGTTTTAATTTTGTCGATCTATTGTTTTCATCGAGTTTTCACCAACATGTTTGAATTTTTTCGTCTAGCTTTGGGTATAAGCGTATCTCTCATCTTTATTGTGTTTCATTGTTTGAATTTGTTGTAATTCCAAAGCTTCTTGATGTTAGAATGTTGTAAACTTGGAAATGCATAATCTTATATCATTTGTTTTCAAGTTTTGCCAAGCATTGATTTGGAAATTTTTACTCGAGCACCCACACATTGTTTTTCGTATTTCTTGTTTTCTTTGTTCTTAGCTTTGTGTGTTTGTTTGTTTGTTTTTATTTTCTTCTTGTGAGTGATGGATACCTTGAGGTGATGTTCCTTTCTACCTTGCAGGTGGATTTGGAGCATCTCGTGCTTTCTTCTCTCCCAACATCTACATGATTCCTCATTGCCCACCCTGATCTCATGGACTTCAAGATTATGTTTTGAGACTCAGGGAAGTTCACGAACCTACCTCCTCTATTTTTATTGCGTATTCTTTATCTACTGCCGACTTAGGTACATTGAGGGCAATGTACGACTTTAAGTGGGGGGTGGGTGTGCATGTTTTGGTTTGACTACTTGTTTCGTGAACTTGTATGAAAAAAATTTTGAAAACTTTTGAATTGTTGCATGATTGTAAAACCTAGGATGGCACACTTAATTGTGATTGTATTATAGCTTGAAACCATGATAAATGCTAAGCTTTTTATGACCTTGCACGCTTGAGATTTTCATGTCATTCTAGGCAATTCTCGCACTTTTCCCTTAGGTAGAACCCTGGACATCTAGGTGAGGGACCACAGTTCCTTCGTGACCCTCTTAGTTGCTAACCCATACTAGTGGGTTCGCGCCTTGACGTGTTAGAATGTCTTCTAATAGAGTTTTAAGGACCTTCTTCTTGTTCTTTTTTGCAATACAGTCGAAAAAAAAAAAAAAAAAAAAAAAGGGCAAAGTGAATAAAAACGTGGACAGTGCTCCTCTGTCCTAATAGCGAAGTAACCTGGGGTTCTGGCTCCTAACCAGAGTGTTCCTCTCGCCAAAAGCTATAAGGACATGAGCGCGTTTACATGAATGTGCAAAGCTCCAGGTAATGTGGATTTGCAGTTCATGTTAGTCCCGGAAAAGAAAAAGATAAACATTTTGCGTACAGAAAAATAAATTTCGACCGGTTATTGTTCGAAAATAAGAGGAAGGATCCTTACAACTCTACTAGAAGTATTTCTACCACCTCAAGGCCGTATTCCACTAAATGGCGTGAATTGCTTCAAGACGTGGTCCTCGGGGTCCTGTCTACCTTGTTTGGACTACAGGGCTTTGAACTAGGGGATTTGCACACACACATCATGACACGGCCGATGAATGCACGAATAATCTCGAGTGGTCCTTGCTTGGTGTTTTGAGTTTCATTCTTGCTATGATACATTCCTTTTTAGCCTGAGGTTGTGTATTTAGTCACTTATCAGTATCCCTGGTTTTCCATGTCCGTTTGCTTGGGGACAAGCAAATGCTTAAGTGGGGGGTATTTGATAAGTGCCTAAATACATCATGTTTTAGCTATGATGTTTATTTACTTTCATGCAACTTGTGCTAGTTTTCGGTGACATTTTGCGCATTTGATGTTTTATTTTTGTTTCAGGGTTTTGAGGACCATTTGCGCAAGGATAAACCATTTGTGACAAGTTTTGGGCAAGAAAAGGGTGGATTTTCAGTCGCGGTCACTGTAGCATAGGTACTGTAGCGCCAGCACTGTAGATATCCACTGTAGCACCGGCACTGTAGCAGTGTGCGGGCACTGTGCGCCCGCACACCACCCGCACAAGGTAGACAGAAGGGTGTGCGGGCACTGTGCGGCCCGCACAGTGCCCGCACACGCACGGGCTGATGAGGCTTGGTTTTGGTTATTTAAGGTTTTCTAGGGCTTTGGAGAGCTTGTCTTTGGCTACCATCATCTCCACACCTCTCCACCATCACCTCCATCATTCTCCACCACCATCACCGGAGCATCTCGCCGCCCGGAGAAGGGGTTGTTGGAAGACGATTTGAAGAAGCAAGAATTCAAGAGGGAGAAGGTCACTCAAGGAAGAACATCGAGGAGCTCGACGGCGCGGATCCGACGAACTCTTGTCACCACCTTCTAGTCTACTTCTAAGGGAGTTTTTATGAGCTTTGTCATTGATTATATTTTGTTTTCTCTCTTTGTGATGTGGAACTAGACTCCCAAGGCCACCGGGCATCCGGTGAACCTTGGGAGGAGAACTTGTATACATGGATGATGATTTTGTTTATGAATTATTGTTGGTTTGTTGCTTGGTTTCATTCTATGTGTGCTTGATTGATGTGAATCGCATGAGAACTCTGTGATTTATCTTGTCGATTGTACTTGGATGCGCGGGATGCGACCATGTATTAGATCCACATAGATTGAAGGGGGATTCAATGTATTGGTACACCGGAGGTTCTGGGTGCCGGTAGCCCCCCGCGAGCTTTAGAGTGATTCTAGCCGAGAGCGAGCATTAGAATTACCCTAGGCAAGACTCCCTGTTCCTAATGACATCGTAGGGGTATCTTCTGGATAGAGGAACCCGTATTGGATTAGGGCTACACCACGGAGGTTCCGGGGTAGTCGACTCCCGAGTCTAGCGGACCAAACCTAGCCAACTTAGCACTCCATTTCCTAAATTCATCCTTACTTGTTCTTCTCCCGAGGGGATCCTCGCCCGAGGCCTCTTGTGCTTATTGTCACTTGCTATCTTCATTCGCCAGCATGGTGTGCCTTAGTCCATTTTGTATATAGCTTTTCTTTTATTTATTTTCGTATTTATGTTTTATACATGACTCTTGTCTTGGTAGACTAGATAGTGATACCTAGGAGGAAGTAATAGCAGATCTTGGGGCCCTTGGGAATACGACCCTCTTGTGTTCGCACGAGAGGTTATTACTTGACGACCCGTGCACTTGCGGCCGGGGAGTCGCGTGCTCGCTTCTTTAGCGTGTCGCGCGGCGACTCATCAATGAACATGTTTCTACTTCCTCACACTCTTTTCTGGCCAAGTTTTCTACAATGCCCCTGTCTTCTCCCATAGCATCTACAGGTTGAACTTCTGCAACTTGCTCATTACTCCTTTTTTCCTCATCCATTAATTTGAGAAGTTCCACCACTTGTTTCTCAATTCTATCAATAGATGCTTGAAGAATTGGCATGCTTGCTTCCAACGCTACCAACCGAGAGTCCGTGACTTGCATGTACTTAGCTAAGACATCTTCAGTGGTAAACGTCCTCTTCGTTGGTGGTTGTGGGGGTTTTGGCAGCAATCCAAAGTTAGAGTGCTCCCAGTGTTGTCCATGGTGATGTGATGAAAAATCTAGGTGCCCTCGCTGATATGGATTATATACATGCTCGAATTGATTGGTACTGCATGCCCTCAAGGCCTCATACTCATTGATTTGCCATTTTTCGAGATGAAAATATGTGCCACCAGAAGCATCTCGAAAACCCATTGCCCTGTGCACAAAACAAACAAAGAAAAATTTAAGGTATCAAAGAAAACAAGAATATTTACAAAAGAAAAGATAAATGACTAGACTAGCGAGCTAGAAGTTTTCCTAGCATTCTTGGATGTTCCCCGGCAACGGCGCCAAAAACTTGATGAGTCGCCGCGCGACATGCTAAAGAAGCGAGCACGTGACTCCCCGGCCGCAAGTGCACGGGTCGTCAAGTAATAACCTCTCGTGCGAACACAAGAGGGTCGTATTCCCAAGGGCCCCAAGATCTGCTATTACTTCCTCCTAGGTATCACTATCTGGTCTACCAAATCAAGAGTTTAATATAAACACAAATAGGAAAATTTAAATAAAAGAAAAGCTATAAACAAAATGGACTAAGGCACACCATACAAGCAATGTAAAGAACAAGTAGCAATGATAACTAGAGGCCTCGGGCGAGGATCCCCTAAGGAGAAGAACAAGTTAGGATGAATATAGGAAATTGAGCGCTAAGTTGGCTAGGTTTGATCCGCTAGACTCGGGAGTCGACTACCCCGGAACCTCCGTGGTGTAGCCCTAATCCAATACGGGTTCCTCTATCCAGAAGATACCCCTACGATGTCATTAGGAACATGGAGTCTCGATTAGGGTTATTCTAATGCGCGCTTTCGGCTAAAACAACCCTAACCACGCGGGGAGCTACCGGCACCCAGAACCTCCGGTGTACCGGCACATTGAATCCCCCTTCAATCTATGTGCGACCTAATACATGCAAGCATCCCGCCATACACATACAATTCAAGAATCAAAACCTACGGAATCCATCCATTGTAGGTTGAACATTAAAACAATAGATTGAAATCAAACAAACAAGCCAACAATCAATTATAAACAATTATCATCATCCATACAAGTTCTCCTCCCAAGGTTCACCGGAGCCCGGTGGCCTTGGGAGCCTAGTTCCACATCAAAGGAGATAATACACAAGATAATCAATGAAAATGCTCATAAGGAACTCCCTCAGATGTAGGCTAGAAGGTGGTGATGAAAGCTCGCCGGATCCGCGCCGATCAAGCTCCGTGATGACAACCTTGAGTGCTTCCTTCTTCTCCCCTTGAGTTTTGCTCTTCAAATTGCCTCTCCAATCCGGTGATGATGGTGGAAATGGGTGGAGATGATGGTGGAGAATGGAGGAGATGATGGTGGAGAAGGATGGAGAGGATGCTGGCCAAAGACAAGCTCTCCAAAGCCCTAGAAAGCCTTAAATAACCCAAACAAAGCCTCATCAGCCCGTGCGTGTGCGGGCACTGTGCGGGCCGCACAGTGCCCGCACACCCTTCTGTCTGTCCTGTGCGGGTACTGTGCGGCCGCACACTGGCCGCACACTGCTACAGTAACTGTGCTACAGTGGAAATGCTACAGTAAAATCGCTACAGTAACTTCCTCAAATCCACTCTTTTCTTGCCCGAAACTTGAGGATACGTGTGAGCATCAATAAATTCTTCGATGATGCCAAAAGAAGCTCAAACACGCACTAGATGGTCTTCCGATGTCCTGAAATGATAATTAACAAGAAAAGCGCGTAAAGGGCATCGGAGACATACAAAAATGCATGATAGTAAATAAAATGTACATAATAAAAGTGATGTATTTAGACACTTATCAGAAGGAATACTTAGAATCGGCAGGAAAAACTCCAATAAAACTTCAAAAATCCTCTGAGACGGTCGGGAAAGTATTAGAGAGGGTTAGAGAGGAGTTTAGAGTGGAAGAATCAAGAGGCACGAGTGAAATATAAATGAAAATGCGCGCCTTTTGATGTTCTGGGAATTCACATGGCTGTGTGGAAATTCCACACGGCCGTGTGCCTATGAAATTAGGGTTCACAGGGGGCAACACATGCCCCTGTGCGCACTCTGGTCGCTCTCTGAACTACCCCACACGGCCGTGTGCCTTCACAGGGGGATCCACAGGGGCACCCACACGGCCCTGTGGATTCACAGGAAAACTTTGAAAGTCTCTGAAAAATTTCACACGGCCGTGTGCCAAAACTGGCCAAGAACACAAGGCCGCCCACAGGGGCACCCACACGGCCCTGTGGCCTCTCTGACTCGCCAGAGAAACACTAAGTATTCCACACGGCCGTGTGAATAATCCACAAGGCCGTGTACCTTTCACAAGTTCTCCCACAGGGGCACACACACGCCCCTGTGTATTCTCGCGAAGAAGGGTTTTTCTCTGCAGAGTCTCACACGGCCGTGTGCTTTAGCACAGTGGCACTCACAGGGGCACCCACACGCCCCTGTGGACTCTCTGGAAAAAGAGTTGAAGTTCTGCGAGATGTCACACGGCCGTGTGGAAATTCCACACGGCCGTGTGCCCCTTCTGAGGTTGTTCACAGGGGCATACACACGCCCTGTGTCCTCACTGGTTGAGTTCTGATTTGGTAACACACGGCCGTATGTTTTCTCTGGTTTACTTAGAAAAATTCACAGACTCTTACAAAAAATTCATAAACTTTTTTAAACCACTTAGAGCCTGTACAAATCACAAAAACACGACCAGAGACCATTGAAAACACACTCAACCGACTTAAACTTCGTCAATTAACATTAAGGCACACGAAAACGTCAACAATCCACACTAAAAACCGCAACACATGCATTAAAACTTCAGGACACCAAAACTAAGACTTTTATTCAACCTAAAACTAAACTAGGCCCTAGAAAAACTGTAAAACTTTGGGTTGCCTCCCAAGAAGCGCTTGTTTAACGTCACTTAGTTTGGCGTACCTGATTTTACCTTACGGTGGTTCATGAATAGAAGTTGCCCTCTTCCCTACAACCTGAAAGCATGCATTACATAATCTTTGTAGAGTAGAGGGAGAGTTGTCGAATTTGTTACCACAAACCGGTGAAACACCCTTACTCCGTGAATGTTCATCCCTTTTCTTGTTGGAGTTCTTCTTGTGGTGTCTTTTCGACCTCTTCAACCTCCGAAGCATCTTCTTCATACGCCCCTTCTCCATCTTGATGTCTGTCTGGACTGGACCAAGCAAAAGTACCTCTTCTTCTTCGATCTCCACATCTTGGTCCGGCCATCCTTCATATTGATCCGGGTTCAACATTTCCTGCACATATTCATCAATACACTCATCAGTAGCATCAAGATAATATAGAGTGTCATCAAAATCAAGAGAATGTCTCATGGCTTCGGCGAGGCAATAGGTGAGCTTGTCATCTCCAACTCTAAGTGTGAGCTCTCCACCGTCCATGTCTATCAAAGCTTTGGAAGTGCGCAAGAACGGCCTTCCAAGAATCAGCGGTACTTCGACATCCTCATCCACATCAAGCACAACAAAGTCCACCGGAAAGATGTACTTGTCTACTTTTACCAGGACGTCTTCCACAATTTTCCTCGGATGCCTCACCGATCGATCCGCAAGTTGAAGTGCCATCCGAGTGGGTCTAGGCTCGCCCAAGCCTAGCTTTTGGAAGAAGGTATAGGGCATGACATTGATGCTTTCCCCCAAATCGGCCAATGCCATCTCTTCACCTAAATTTCCGATGTTGCAAGGTATGATGAAACTCCCGGGATCTTTTCTCTTACTCGGCATGTTCTTTTGTAAGATGGCCGAGCAATTAGCATCAAGAACTACAGCTGCACTCTCCTCCAACTTCCTCTTATTGGTTAAGAGGTCCTTTAGAAACTTCGCGTACTTCGGCATTTGGGCTAATGCTTTCGCGAATGGTATGTTGATGTGCAATTGTTTGAAGATGCCCAGGAATTTCTTGTATTGCTCATTGTCTTGGTCATTCTTCAACCTCGAAGGGTATGGGATCCTTGGTTTGTCGGGTGGTGGTGCCACCTCTTACTCCTTTGGTGCTTCTCCCCCTACTTCTTCCACTTCGGGTGCTTCTTTTGTCTTCTCTAGAGGGAGAGCTCTCTCAACCTCTTTCCCACTCCTCAAGGTGATTGCCTTTAGTTGCTCCCTTGGGTTAGTCTCCGTATTGCTAGGCAAGCTACCTTGAGGCCTTTCCGCCAATGTCTTCGCAATTTGCCCCACTTGATTTTCCAAATTATGTAGGGAGGCGGTGTGATTGCGAAGAGTAGCCTCCACCGACTGAAATCTAGCATCCGATGAAGAAACAAACCGTGTGAGTGCTCTCTCAAGGTCGGTCATCTTTCCTTCTAGCCCGGTCACTCGGCTTTCTAAATTCAGAGCTTGTTGACTTTGAAATCCCGGTGGTGCACTATTTTTCAATTGTGACTGTCCTTGATTACTCCAAGAGAAATTCGGATGGTTCTTCCACCCCGGGTTATATGTTCCACTGTACGGGTTGCCTTGGCCTTGTCCTCTATAAGAGTTTCCAACAAAATCGGCCTGCTCCACCGCACTAGTACCTCCAATGGCAATAGGACAATCACTCGAAGCATGTCCTCCCCCACAACCGTTACAAGTAGTGATGGCTGCAACTCTTGGTGAAGCTAGTGCATCTAGCTTCTTACTCAAAGATTCCACTTGTGCCGCCAAAGATATAACCGCATCGACCTCATGAATTCCGGCAACCTTTTTCCTATCCCTTGAGTTCCATTGATAGCTATTCATAGCCATCTCCTCTACAAGGTGTCGGGCTTCACCGGGAGTCTTGCTTCCTAGAGTTCCTCCGGCCGCCGCATCTAGGAGTTGTTTGGTACTTGGATTCAACCCGTTATAGAAGGTGTGAATAATCATCTACTCGGGAAATCCATGTTGCGGGCACTTGCGAAGGAGCCCCTTGAACCTATCCCATGTCTCGAATAGAGACTCTAATTCCATTTGCACAAAGGATGATATCTCATTCCGGAGCCTCGCTGACTTTCCCGGCGGAAAGTATCTAGCCAAGAATGCCTCGGCCATCTCCTCCCACGTAGTAATGGAAGCTCTCGGTAATGAATGAAGCCAATGTCTTGCTTTTTCCTTCAATGAAAATGGGAAGGCTCTCAAATGAATCGCGTCGTCTGTCACTCCATTAATCTTCAATATGTCGCACACTTCAAGGAAATTCTCTATGTGACTGTTGGGATCTTCATCGGCCAACCCATTAAATTGTGCGGACTGTTGTAACATTTGGATGAATGACGACTTCAATTCGAAGTTCATAGCCGTGATTGGGGGCCTCACAATGCTCGATTGGGTCCCCATGACTGCGGGTCTAGCAAAATCGGACAATGTCCTCTGCTGTTCATTCTGTTCTGCTATTGTTTCTGACCCTTCTGTCTCAATATCGGCTTGATTTGAAGCTTCTTGCACAGGCTCTTTACCCTTGCGATGTGCTCTTTTTCCAATGTTCGTGTCTCCTTCAACAAGAATCAAAGGGTTCCCACGGGTCATAACTTGAAACCAAAGCAAGGAAAGAAAAGTAAGAACAATGATAGATAAAGAAAGTGTGGAATAGAAAGTGAAATGAATAGCTAAAATAGTGAAAAACAAATATCTAAAACGCCTATTCCCCGGCAACGGTGCCAAAAACTTTGACAGGCGGCCCGAAAGTGCACGGGTTTGTCGAAGTAATAAAAGTTACCCCGGTGAGAGGGTAGTCGAATCCACAGGGAATAGGGAGTTAGAATACGAGATTTCACTATTAAAACTATGCGAAGTACGGAGAATTGATCAATTGATTCGATGAGTGAATTATGGAAACAATTATACTAAAAGACGAGAAATTAAATAGAAAGATGGAAGATGAGAAAGTGCAAGTAAAAGAGAATAGAGAGGATTTAACAATGAATGAAGCGGGGTATCCGGACAAGCTACCTCTAGGATCTATGCTTCTAGTGCAAGACTATGCTATTATACTCTCCTATTGATGCCAATTGATTCGAGGAAACCCTCAGTCTCACGGTCCCAAACCTAAGGACACCGGTGACTAACCCCAACATTATGCCCCGGTATTAGGATTCACATCGACCTTTCACTCTATCGCTCGCACGATTAAGCCCCAGGGGAGTACATCTACCTAAACCTCACACTACGTGGAATTGCATTAAGTTCTAGGGACTCCTAGTGATAAAACCTGTTCCTATGTGTAGTTCTAACCCTTTGGTCCAGGAGGAAGAACCCTAGTCTCGATTAAGGCCCCAGTGCGTAGGATTCACTTCAACCCTTCACTCTGTTACTCGCGTAACTAAGCCCCAGGAGAGTATATCTACCTAGCACTTCACTCTATCTCGACTGCTAATAAATCAAGGAAACGGAGGTAGGGAGAAATCACACCAGAGGGGAAAGGGGTACATCGCTAACTCACAACTCTCCCTCTCAACCCTCTTTGATAAACACCTAAATGTACGTATTATTCATGTATGTGTATGTATAAATAGAGTATTTTTGTATGTGTGGATGCCCGTTTTCGGTCTAAATTGGTTTATTTCGTGTTACAGGTACAAAAGTTACCGTGGGGAGCTCGACAACATGATTTAAGGAGAAATTGGCAAGAAAAACACTATTTTCGAGCCCGGTAATGTAGCGGACCTGTAGCAACCACTGTAGCACGAACACTTGAAGAAACGGCGTGGTCTGGAGGTTCATGCGGGCTACCATGCGGGCGCACAGCAGGCCGCATACGGTACTGTAGCAGTTCTACTGTAGCAGGGGGTACTGTAGAATGATTACTGTAGCGGCTTACGCGATTTTCGGAATTTCTCTTAAACTTTCTCTCCCCGCATGCGGGCCCGCATGGGAGGCCGCATAGCATCCCGAAATTAGGTTTTAAAGGCCTTTTTGGCATTCTTCTTGTTATCTTTTGGCCACCATTCTCCTCCATCATCTTCTTGGACTTCAAGGCTGCGGGAGAAGGCATTTTTGAGGAGCAAATCGAGGGGAGAAGAAGATCACACACTCAAGGGAGAGCATCTAGGAGCTTGTTGGCGCGGATCCTTCAAGTTCTCATCACCATCTTCTTCTAGTCTTCATCTTAGGGGAGTTGTTATGAGCTTTACTTTGTATTTCTTGTTTTGTAGGCATTCTCCTTTGTTGATGATGAACTAGACTCCCAAGGTCACCGGGCATCCGGTGAACCTTGGGATGAACTTGCTTGTTTGGATACTTGATTTATATGTATGGTATTTGTGTGGTTTGTGGTTTAAGTTTGGTGTATTTGAATGCCTTGGTATGCATGAGAACTCTGTGTATCAATTTTTAGGTAATACTAGGTTGCATGACCATTGCCCTAGTGTTAGACTCACCAAGCTTAGAAGGGATACATGTACAAATACGCCGTGACCATCGGGTATTTTATACCCCTCCAACCATTAGGGTTGACCGTAGATATTGTGTTTGACTCTAATTTGAGATTTCCCTAGGCCCTTAGCAATCGTGTGGGGATTTGGGCGGTAGAAATACCGTAGCGGTGGAAATTCCGTATTCCAATACCCATACTGGATTAGGGGTCATCGCCGTGACCATCGGGGTGACCTATCTTTGGATGTCTCTTGGCCTAACCACCTTTGCCTGTGTGATTCGAGTATTCTTCTAGCTTTAGTAGTCCCGAGGGGATCCTCGCCCGCGGCCTCGTTCATTTATTGCTCATTGTTTCCTTAATGCGCTTGTTTGGTGTGCCTTAGATCACTTGTTTATAGTTTTATCTTTTGTTTGTTTCCTTATCTTGTTTTAAATCTATATTTGGTAGACTAGACAGTGTCATCTAGAGGGAAGTAATAGCAGCTCTTGGGACCCCAGGGAATATGACCCCCTCGCGCGTGCGTGAGTGGTATTACTTGGCGACCCGTGCACTTGCGGTAATCATCACTCTTCAATCTTAAAGAGTCTAATCCTATAGGAGTTGTCACAACTCCCAAGGAAAATCTAGATTGTTCTCAACCCTAGTGTCACATCTAAGGGAAAACAATAGCAATATAGAATCAAGATTGAAACTCAATTCTTATTCATCAATAATGGATAAGAATAATAACAATGTCAAAGAAACATAATAACCCTAGAGTTTACAAGTCGGAATACCCACAAGGGGTTTAGCTCCTCATGGAGCTATACATGTTCATCAAAGTATATAAGAAAGCACAAAATAAAGACATCGATGAAAACCTCCTTGCGTATGGTGTGGGCGTGGTCTTGTGCGGTCGCCGGACGTCGGTGACGATGCCGAAGTCCACACAGTTTAGTGGGTTGGCCGATGAAGATCCCAATAACTATATAAAAAACTTCCTTGAAGTGTGCGACATGTTGAAGATTAATGGAGTAACGGACGACGCGATTCATTTAATAGCATTCCCATTTTCATTGAAGGGAAAAGCAAGGCATTGGCTACATTTATTACTGAGAGCATCTATCACTACTTGGGAGGAGATGGTCAAGGCATTCTTTGCTAGATATTTCCCTCCGCGAAAATCATCGGGGCTCTGGAATGAGATTTCATCCTTCATGCAAAAGGAATTGAAGTCTCTATTCGAGACATGGGATAGGTTCAAGGAGCTCTTTCGAAAATGCCCGCAACATGGATTCCCCGAGTGGATGATCCTTCATACCTTCTACAACGGGTTGAATCCGAGTACCAAGCAACTGTTAGATGCAGCGGTAGGAGGAACTCTAGGAAACAAGACTCCCGGTGAAGCCCGGCACCTTATTACAGAGATGGCTATGAACAACTATCAATGGAACACAAGAGACCGAAAGAAAGTAGCCAGAATTCATGAGGTTGACGGAGTTACATCTTTGGCGGCACAAGTAGAATCACTGAGTAAGAAGTTAGATGTTCTAACTTCACCAAGAGTTGTGGCCATCACTACTGATAAACGTCTAAATGTACATATTTTATACGTATACTTGCGCATGCTTTTCCGTATTTTGTTGATGAGTCGATGCCCTTCTTGGTCTAAATTGGTTTATTTTGTGTTTCAGGTACAAAAGAGGCCTAGGTGAGCTCAACGACGCAATTTGAGAAGAAATTGACACCGAAATCGTCGTTTTGGGTTCCCTGGCACTTATTCAGATTTTCGGCCCGTTTTCTGGGTAACCTCACGGCCCGTATATTGACCGTGAGCCAGCCCATGAGCCATCCCGAGAGGGCTTTAAATCAAGGGTTAGGGCATCATTTGTTCTTGTCTTTGGCCACCTCTTCTCCTCCATCATCTTCTAGGGCATCAAAGCTGCGGGAGAAGGCATTTTTGAGGGGCAAATCGAAGGGAGAAGAAGATCACACACTCAAGGGCGAGCATCTAGGAGCTTGTTGGCGCGGATCCTTCAAGTTCTCATCACCATCTTCTTCTAGTCTTCATCTTTGGGGAGTTGTCATGAGCTTTACCTTGTATTTCTTGTTTGTTTGCATTCTCCTTTGTTGATGATGAACTAGACTCCCAAGGTCGCCGGGCGTCCAGTGAACCTTAGGATGAACTTGCTTGTTTGGATACTTGATTTATATGTTTGGTATTTGTGTGGTTTGTGGTTTACGTTTGGTGTATTTGAATGCTTTGCTATGCATGAGAACTCTGTGTATCAATTTTTAGGTAATACTAGGTTGCATGACCATTGCCCTAGTGTTAGATTCACCAAGCTTAGAAGGGATACATGTACAAATACGCCGTGACCATCGGGTATTTTGTACCCCTCCAACCATTAGGGTTGAGCCTAGATATTGTGTTTGACTCTAATTTGAGATTTCCCTAGGCCCTTAGCAATCGTGTGGGGATTTGGGCGGTAGAAATACCGTAGCGGTGGAAAGTCCATATTCCAATACCCGTACCGGATTAGGGGTCATCACCGTGACCATCGGAGTGACCTATCTTTGGATGTCTCTTGGCCTAACCACCTTTGCCTGTGTGATTCGAGTATCCTTCTAGCTTTAGTAGTCCCGAGGGGATCCTCGTCCGCGGCCTCATTCATTTATTGCTCATTGTTTCCTTAATGTGCTTGTTTGGTGTGCCTTAGATCACTTGTTTATAGTTTTATCTTTTATTTGTTTCCTTATCTTGTTTTAAATCTATATTTGGTAGACTAGACAGTGCCGTCTAGGGGGAAGTAATAGCAGCTCTTGGGACCCCAGGGAATACGACCCCTGTGTCATGCACAGGGTATTACTTGGCGACCCGTGCGCTTGTGGAATAGTCATCAACTACTTGTAATGGTTGTGGCAGAGGTCACGCTTTGAGTGATTGTCCGATTGCTATTGGAGGTACTATTACGGTGGAACAGGCTGATTTTGTGGGCAACACTCATAGAGGACAAGGGCAAGGCAACCCATACAGTCAAACATACAACCCGGGGTAGAAGAACCACCCAAATTTCTCATGGAGCAACCAAGGGAAGTCACAACAAAAGAACAACGCACCTCCGGGATTTCAAGGTCAACAAGCACCGAACTTAGAAGGCCGAGTAACCGGGCTAGAGGGGAAAATGACTGATCTTGAGAGAGCCCTCACGAGGTTTATTGCTTCATCGGATGCTAGATTCCAATCGGTGGAAGCTACACTTCGCAATCACACCGCCTCCCTACAAAATTTTGAAAATCAAGTGGGGCAAATTGCGAAGACTTTGGCGGAAAGACCTCAAGGTAGTTTGCCTAGTAATACGGAGACCAATCCTAGGGAGCAATTGAAGGTAATTACCTTGAGAAGTGGAAAAGAGGTTGAGAGAAATCTCCCTCTAGAGAAGACAAAAGAGACACCCGAGGTCATGGAGATAGAGGAAGGAACGACAAAGGAAAAAGAGGTGGCACCCCCACCCTACAAGCCGAGGATTCCCTGTCCTTCACGATTGAAGAATGATCAAGAGAAATACAAGAAATTTCTGGGAATTTTCAAGCAGTTGCACATCAACATACCATTCGCGGAAGCATTGTCCCAAATGCCTAAGTACGCGAAGTTCTTGATGGACCTCTTGACCAACAAGAGAAAATTGGAGGAGAGTGCATCGGTGATCCTTGATGCGAATTGCTTGGCCGTATTGCAAAAGAACATGCCGAGCAAGAGAAAAGATACTGGAAGTTTCATCATACCATGCAACATGGCAACTTGGGTGAAGAGATGGCGTTAGCCAATTCAGGGGCAAGCATCAATGACACTACAACTTGTGGATCGATCGGTGAGGCATCCGAGAGGGATTGTGGAAGATGTGTTGGTGAAAGTCGACAAATACATATTTCCTGTTGACTTCGTGGTGTTAGACGTCGATGAGGATGTCGAGGTGCCATTGATCCTTGGAAGGCTCTTCTTGTGCACTTCCAAGGCTTTGATTGACATGGACGGAAGAGAGCTCACATTGCGAGTGGGAGAGGACAAGCTTACATACCGCCTCACCAAAGCCATGAGATACTCTCTTGACTTTGATGATACTTTATATTTTCTTGACACCACCGATGAACTAATTGATGATTATGTGCATAAAATGTTGAACGCAGATCCTTACAACGGGATGGCCGGACCAAAACGTGGAGATAAAAGAAGAAGTACTTTCCCTTGGTCTAGTTGAGAATTGATGAAGTTTGAGTCGGTTGAGCATGTTTTCCATGGTATCTGGTCGTGTTTTGATGGTTTTTTACAGGCTCCAAACATTGTATTTGTGTTTTTGAGTTTTTCTGTAAGTCTGTGAATTTTTTCTAAGAAAAGCAGAGAATACCCACGGCCGTGTGCAATTAACACATGGGCTTGTGTTCCTATTTAGGGCTTTACCCGAGAGGGCACAAGGGCGTGACCTTGCCCCTGTGAAAAACCTCAGAAGGGGCACACTGCCGTGTGGAATTTCCACACGGCCGTGTGCAATCCTGCAGTACTTAGACTCTCATTCCAAAGAGTTCACAAGGATGTGGGACTACACCTGTGAGTGCCCATGTTTAGACACACGGTGGTGTGGCATATTCCCACGGCCCTGTGAAAGTCTGCAGAGAGTTCTCTTCCATCCTGAGAATACACACGACCGTGTGAAAGAACTTGTGAAGGCACACTGCCGTGTGGAACACTTAGAGTTCTCGGGATGAACCAGAGAAGGCACAGGGGCATGTGGGTGCCCCTGTGGCCCGCCTTGTGTTCTTGGCCAGTTCAAGCACACGGGCGTTTGTAATTTCCACACGGCAGTGTGATAATTTCCACAGACCTCAGTGTTTTCCCGAGAGTCCACAGGGGCGTGTTACTGCCCCTATGAGGTCCCATATGAAGGCACACGGGAGTATGTTATTTCCCCACGGCCGTGTGGGATAGTGAAGAGAGCAACCGGAGTGCACACAGGGGCATGTATCGGATCCTATGGACACTAATTTTAGAGGCACACGGCCGTGTGGAATTACAACACGGCAGCGTGAATTCACAGATCTTTATAAAAACCGCGATGTTTTCTTTGACTTTTACTTGTGCATCTAGTTTTCTCCACTCCAGACGATATTCTGGCCCTCTCTATCGATTTCCCGACCATCTCTGAGCATTTTGTGAGATTTTATTTGGAGTTTTCCGGCCGATTTCAAAGCTTTCTTCATCCACACCATCGGTGAGAACTTCAAGCCCAATTTCTTCGTCAATTATTGATTTGATTCGCTCTAGTTGATTAATTCGCTTAGTTTGCATTATTAAACTGTGTGCGAATATGCTTACAAAGGTTTGAGAATGAATTATTTTATGAATATGGAGTTTTGTTTCCACAACTGTGCGGCTGTGTCCGCCCGACAATCCACATAGGCTTGTGGAATTTCCAAATGGCCATGTGGATCCCTGCAAAATGAATTTCAATGATATATTGACTGATTTTCTACTAAATTCTTTTCAGGAATGACCCCCAGCGCGTGTACAGTAGACTATGTCGCAAGGACAGTATGAGCCAGGGGTGTCCATGGCCACATGTTTGACTAGGTCTTCGTACAGGTACCTCCACGCGATTCTGAGCCAATCAGTGAGCGACCGGGGAGACAGTACCGGTGTCTTGAGCCAGCAAGAGCTCTTGTACTTTTATTCGATGGTGGAGAGCGAGCCACTTCACCTGGGGCACATTATAGCCAGGTACATACGCCACCAGGGCCAGTACCCCAGGGTCGGAGTCATCTTCGTAGGACCATACATCACCCGTTTGGTCATCGGCCTGGGACTCAGAGACGGGGTGTGTGGGGCTGAGAAGATTGCTGTATAGGCTTTGCTTAACAAAGATATACTGAGATTGATGGGGATGGTCCGCAAATCAGGACCAAGAGTATACACCGTAATCATCCCCCACTCAGAGTCACCCCCAGGGTAGGCAGAGGCCGAGGCACCACCCACAGCACCGGAGCCACCTCCATTGCGCATTTTCTCCCCCTCTCGAGGCCAGGACAGGTTTGAGTGCTCGAGAGTGCTTAGGGCCACACAGGTAGCACAGTTCGCGCATACATCATCACATTGTGTTGCCGAGCCTCGACTCCACCATCAGTAGCAAATCCACCAGCAGAGCCCGCAGCAGCAGCAGCACCTGAGTCATCGACATAGGACACCGATGCTGAGGCGTCGTAGTTTATTTTAGTTTTTCTTTCTGTTGCACTTTTATTTTCTTATTTTGGACTTGTCGCACTCAGAAAGGACTCTCCTTCTGAGTTTATCTTTTATTTTTTCTTTTATTTTTCTCGAGTTGTATTGCAATTCTCTATCTTTATATACTCGAGTTTTATTTTGATTCTTCTTGAGCTATACTGAACCCTTGTGTATGTGTGAAGATGGTCTTGGATGAAAGGAATTTGAGGAATAGTCATAGGAAAGGTCATGAGACCGTGTGTGCTCCACAAACCATTGAGACTCAACTCTCAATGAATCTAGCTCCATCAAACGTAACACCTGGAGTTCAGGGGAGTAATGTTTCAATTGCCTACCCCTACATAAATTTTGTGAATTATTTTATTTTTCATTGTGCTTGCATGTATACATTGGGGACAATGTATATCTTAAATGTGGGGGGAGTCACTTTGCACACATGTTTACTTGTGCGTTCAATTGCTTATGCTCATGTAGCCTATGGCGGTTCACCTTAGTTGCATCATTTGTATTCTTAGAGTTTAGGAGAATTTTTAACATTGTGTCCTATCATGCTCTAGTTTTTGCTTGAATTTTGGGGAATTTTTTGCTCGATTATCTTATATTGCACAACTCACTCATGGAATCTTTTGGAAATTTAAGCTTGAAGTTTTTAAGGACAAGTTTATCATAGTTCTTAGTAAGTTTTTAGTTTTACTTTGGAAAATGCATATAAAAAAATATGAAAAAGAGAAAAAGAAAAAGAAAAACAAATATATGAGTTTGTGAATATTTGCTTTGTTTTATTTATGCATTTGGGGTGGAAAGAACTACCTTATAAGTGCTTGTGTTATAGTAATGCGAAGCGTTATTATCTTGCAATGAGCATCTCCTTTGTCAGATTTTATCACTAAATGGTGTGCATTTGTGTACTCTTATACATTGTAGGTATGTGGAGCTAATTTGGAGAAGAAGAACGAAGTTAGATCGTGTTTGCCATTGTTGGGAAGTTTTCGGACCAAGCAAGGAACAAGGCATGAGATAAGACTTGTGAGTGTGTGCCAACCTCCTTTGAAGGGGCACAAAGGCAGTCACATTCATAACAAGTCTAACTCGTGTAGCTTGGGAGAACTTCACTATGAAGGAGACTTGAAGTAATCGGCATGATCTACCATTGACTGTGTGCCAAATTCAATGGCCTCGATGAAGAACACTGTAGCAAGATTCTGTTCACTTTCTGCCGAAAATCATCCATCTAGAGAGTTCACACAGGCGTGTGGAAATTCCACACGGCTGTGTGAACAAAAATCCAGCAGCCCAGAAACTTCACACGGGCGTGTGGAAATTCCACACGGCCGTGTGTAGCCCCGATAAGTGCGAACTTAAAGCCGCGACTCAACATTATAAAAGCCCGATTTGGAGACTTTTGAGACAACTTTTGACCTATCTTTCTCCCCAACTTGTGGAGAGTGCGGCTAGGGTTTCGGAGTGGACTTTGTGGTGGTTCGGAGTGCGCCATCTGCATCGTCACCGACGTTCGGCAGCCGTACAAGACTACGGCCACATCATACGCAAGGGGGTTTTCATCAATGCTTTCAATTCGTGCTTTCTTTTATATTTTGATGAACATATATAGCTCCATGAGGAGCTAAACCCCTCGTGGGTATTTAGACTTGTAAACCCCTCGTCCTGTTTACCTCGTCTGGACTACAGGGCTTCGAACTAGGGAATTTGCACACACACAGCACAACACGGCCAATGAATGCGTGAATGATCTCAAATGGTCTTTGCTTAGTATTTTTGAGTTTTGTTTTGGCTACGATATTTTCATCTCTTGCCTGAGGTTGTATATTTAGTCACTTATCAGTATCCCTGGTTTTCATGTCTGTTTCCTTGGGGACAAGCAAATGCTTAAGTGGGGGGTATTTGATAAGTGCCTAAATACATCATGTTTTAGCGATAATGTTCTTGTACTTTCGTGCAACTTATGTGAATTCTCGATGACATTTTGCGCACTTGATGTTTTTATTTTCATTTCAGGTTTTCAAGGACCAAGTGTGCATGATCGAACCGTTTTCGTGTCGTTTCGGGGAAGATTGAAGAAGAAATGAAGACTTGGAGTACCCCGGAAGCCGACGCACCGCACACGGAGCCATTTCTCTAGGTCGTGTGCGGCGACTGTGCGGCCCGCACAGTGGCCGCACGGCTCAGCCAGTGAGCTGTGCGGCCTAGTGTGCTGCCTGGTGTGCGGCCCGCACACCAGGACGCACAAGGTGGCCAGAAGAGCGCGCGGGCGCGCGTGCGGCCCGCGCGCCACCCGCACGCTCTCGGGTTTATATAAGGTTTCTTCAAGGGTTTTTGAAGGGAGTTGTTCTCTATCCGGCCTCCAGTCCACCATACACCATTCTCATCACCTTTGGAAGGATTTGGAGGGATTTTTGGGCTGATTTGAAGGAGAAGCTTCATAGGGTTCACCGGCGCGGATCCGACGAGCCACACCATCAACCCTAGTTGACATCTTTGAGGGAGTTTTTCTTGTTTTTTTTATTTGATGGATCCTTTGTATGATGAGCTCCTTAGCTTTGTGATGTCAAACTAAACCTCCCAAGTCCACCGGGCTCCCGGTGAACCTTGGGAGGAGACTTTGTATGAATGACCTTTATGTTGTGTTAAATGAATGTGTTGGTTTGCTTGTTTGGTTTTAATTCATCATCTTGTTGTTCATTCTACAATGGATGGATTCCGTAGAATTGATTCTGAATGATACTTGTTTGGCGGGATACTAGCTTGTATTAGGTCACGTGGTGAGTTAAAGAGGGATCCCTGTATTAATTAGCGGGAGGTTCCGGGTGTTAACAGCCTCCCGGCGTTTAGGGTTAATTTAGCCGAGAGAGTGCATTAGATTAACCCTAATCAAGACTCCTTGTTCTCATTGACATCGTAGTGGTATTTTCTGGATAGAGAAACCCGTACTGGATTAGGGCTACACTACGGAGGTTCCGGGGTAGTCGACGTCCGAATCTAGTGGATCAAAACCAAACCAACCTTAGTTTATTGAATTCCATGGTCATTCGTTCTTAGTTTCCTCCCAGGGGAATCCTCGCCCGAGGCCTTCCCCAACTATTGGCTTCTTCATCTCTATCTTTATTCCGGATTGAGCTTTATTTTACTTGCATTTCTTTACTTGTTTTTATTATTTAAATTTGCATCAACCCTGTTTCAATCGACTAGAAAGTGACCCCCAAAAGGAAGTAATAGTAGATCTCGGGCCCTAGGGAATACGACCCTCCTTGTAAGGTTATTACTTGACGACCCGTGCACTTGCGGCCGGGGAGCCGCGTGCTAGTTTTTTAGCCTGTCGCGCGGCCACTCATCAAGTTTTTGGCGCCGCTGTCGGGGACATCCGAGAATACTAGGAAAACTTTTCGATCATTGCTCTAGTCATTTCGCTTTCATTTGTAATTATCCATCTTTTGTTGTTTTTTGTTTTCATCGTTTGTATACATATTCCCTAATATCTCTTATTGCCTTTTGTTTTCTCAGGCATTCTGTGTATGACTCGCGCAAATCCTAAGGGGTTGGTGGAACCGAACGAAGAAATTGAGCGCGTCGTACATCAAAGATTGAGAGAAACTCAAGTTGGGTCACCCTCAGGATCAGTTGAAGCACCAGAGGAAAATTCAGTTGCAATGGCCGAGGAAAGGAGAACACTGTCAGATTATAAGAGACCACAGTTTTCGGGTGGAGAATTTAGCGTGAAAGCACCGGCCGTTAGTGCTGGAAATTTTGATTTGGCCAGACCAATCAGCATGATACAGAACACAGTACAGCTTGACGGTTTGGCCGATGAGGACCCGAATGAACACCTATCTCGATTCTTCCAAATGTGCTCGACATTTAAAGTCAATGGCCTATCTGACGATTGACACGACCTTTTGCATGTGTACCGCAAGTGCACGGCCTTGTCGAAGTAATAAAATTACCCCGGTGAGTGGGTAGTCGAATCCACAGGGAATAGGGATTAAAAATACGAGAAATTGCTATTCATTCATACGATATATGAGAAAACAATAATCGGAGTGATAAGTGGATTTATGGAAATTAGAATAAAAGCAAGGGAAATGAATAGAAAGATGAAAGAAAGAAAAGTGCAAGTAAAGAGTAAAAGAGAGAGACTAGCAATGAATGAAAATAGGGTATCCGGACAAGTTACCTCTAGGACTTATGCTTCTAGTACAAGACTATGCTATTATACTTTCCTATTGATGTTAATTGAGTCGAGGAAAATCCTTAAACACACGGTCCCAAACCTAAGGTCAACCGTGACTAACCCCAGCACTATGTCCCGGCAATAGGATTCACGTCAACCCTTCACTTTGTTGATTGCTCAACTAAGCCCCAGGGGAGTATTTCTACCTAAGCCTAACACTACGTGGAATTGCTTTAAGTTCTAGGGACTCCTAGTGATAAAACCTGTTCCTATGTGTAGTAGTTCTAACCCTTTGGTCCAGGTGGAAGAACCCTAGTCTAAATTAAGCCCCAGTGCATAGGATTCACGTCACCCCAAAGCCTTGGGGGAGTATGTCTACCTAGTACTTCACTCTATTTCGACCGCTAATAAATCAAGGAATCGGAGGTAGGGAGAAATCACATCGGAAAGGAAAGGGGGTACGGTGCTACCTCACAACTCTCCCCCTCAACCCTCTTCAATTTTAAATAGTCTAATCCTATAGGAGTTGTCACACCTCCAAAGGATAACCTAGATTGTTCTCAATCCTTAGTGTCACGGCTAAGAGAAAACAATAGCAAAAGATAATTAAAATCAAAACTTGAATTTATTCATCAAAATTGGAAAAGCATAATAACATTGTCATAGAAACATAATTATCCTAGTGATTTACAAGTCCGAATACCCACGAGGGATTTAGCTCCTCATGGAGCTATACATGTTCATCAATTTATGAAAGAAAACACAAACTAAAGACATCAATGAAAACCCCCTCGCGTATGGTGTGGCCGTGGTCTTGTACGGCCATCGAACGTCGGTGACGATGCCGATGGCGCGCTCCAATCCTCCACAAAATCCTCTCCGAAACCCTAGCCGCAACCTCCAGAAGTTGAGAAGAAAGATAGGTCAAAAGATGCCCAAAAAGTCTCCAAATTGGGCTTTAAATAGGCTGAGTGCGGCTTTAATTTTGAACTTATCGGGGCTTCACACGGCCGTGTGGAATTTCCACACGCCCATGTGAAGTCTCTGGCTTGATGGAAAATATTTCACACGGCCGTGTGTTAATTCCACACGCCCGTGTGAACTCTCTGACTCCCGATCTTCGGCAGAAAATGCACAGTAACTTGCTACAGTGAATTGCTACAGTACAAACTACATTGCTGCTGCAGTAACTTGCCAAAATGCTTCCGAATACGTTGTTCTTCACCGAGGCCATTGAATTGGGCACACAATCAATGGTAGATCGTGTCGATTGCTTCAAGTATTCTCTTTGGTAGAGTTCTCCTAAGCTACACAAGTCGGACTTGTTGTGAATCTGACTGCCTTTGTGCCCCTCCAAAAGGAGGTTGGCACACACTCACAAGTCCGGGCTTGTGCCTTGTCCTTGTTTGGTCCAAAAACTCCCCAACAACGGCGAACACGATCTAATTTCGTTCCTATTCTCCAAATTAGCTCCATAAACCTACAATGCGCAAAAGTAAACAAATGCACACTATTTAGTGATAAAATCTGATTAAATTAATGCTTGATGATTACCGCAAGTGCACGGGTCGCCAAGTAATACCCCTCACGCACGCGCGAGGGGGTCATATTCCCAAGGGCCAAGGAACTACTATTACCCCCCCCTTCATCTATTTCCTAACCTAGCAATTCGATTGTCATGAAATAATTACAAAATGGAGAAAGAAATAACTAAAATGAGATCCGGGCTACTACTACACACATTTAGCAAACAAGGGACAATCAAACATGCGAAGGCGTGATTTGGACAACGAATCCCCTTAGGGTTGTCATTAAGCCCTGAATTTAGGATGAAATGTTATGATGGTAGTTGGGTCAAGAGATTCAAAAATTAGGTCACCCCGATGGTCACGGTGATAACCCCTAATCCGGTACGAGTATTGGAATACGGAATCACTTCCGCCCAAATCCTCGTACGATTGCCTTACGCCTAGGGAAATCTCAAATTAGGGCCGAACTCAACCTAGGTCAACCCCTAATGGTCGGAGGGGTACAAATACCCGATGGTCACAGCGTATTCGTACATGTATCCCTTCCAAGCCTAGTGTGTCTAGTACAAGGGCGATGGTCACGCAACCGAGTACAACCTAGAAGTTGAAATACAGAGTTCTCATGCAAATCAACACATCAAAGTACACAAGGCTTGAACCACAAACTACAAGATTCCATAAAAGAAATACAACATCAAACAATGCATCAATAAAGGTGATCAACCAAAATACGAACTACCAACCCCAAGCTTCATCATGTCCAAATCACAAATAAGTTAGTTCCTCATTGAAGAGGAAAACTCATACAAATACAAGGAATAACAAAACACGAAATGAAGGAAGAAACACTCCCTCTAGCCTTGGAATCCCTTGATGGATGAAAACATTGAAAATATGCCTTAATGCCTTGGATCTTCCCTCCAATCTCCTCCTTCGACGTTGTCTCCCTCTTGGTGAAGCTTCGTGCCGTAGATCGCCGGAAATCGCCGCCAAAATGGGTGGGGCGGCGGCCCAAAAATCTCCCAAAAGAAATCCCCCTCTCAAAAGTTGTCCAAAAAGCCCTTAAAACAAATTCCAGTGAGCTATGCGGCCTCCCATGCGGGGAGAGAAAATTTCCGAGAAATCCCGAAAATCGCGTAAGTGCTACACTGCCGCTACAGTGAATTGTTACAGTGAACCTGCTACAGTAGAATTGCTACAGTGCGTATGCTGCCTCTGCAGTGCCCGCATGGTAGCCCGCATGAAACTCTAGACTTAGCCGTTTCGCCAAAGTTTTCGTGTTGCAGTGCTGCTACAGTGATGCTATAGCCCAGGGGCTCAAAAATGGTCTTTTCCCTACCGATTTCTTCTAAAATCATATTGTTGAGCTCCCCACGGTATCTTCTGTGCCTGTAACACGAAATAAACCAATTTAGACCAAAAACGGGCATCCACACATACAAAAACACTATATTAATAGATAAACATACATAAATAATACGTACAGTTAGGCGTTTATCAAACATCCCCACACCTAAACGTTTGCTTGTCCCCAAGCAAACAAACATGAAGAACAGGGGCAAGAGGATAAACTACTAACTGTACGACCTCAAGCTCGACAGTGAAAGACCCCACAAGCAACCATAGAAGGAAAGATAGATAATGAGTTGTTCTATCGGCAACCGGGTAAAGATAGTCTTGTTTTATCTAAAGTGCACCTGTGAGTGTGTGCTGACTTTCAACCTCAACCTCCATACCATGGATCACCCGAAGGTGTCCAATCACTCCACACACAATGAAGTCGGCATTAATATGTTAAAAACACCCTCAATACCCAGTTAAGAATCCTTCGGGTCCTGAATAAAACTTTGGCTCAAGTGGCTGTGGAACAAGCTCAAAGGGATACAGACAAGATACCTTATTCTTTACTTACATATATACATAGTTTTTTTTATTTTTTATTTATTTATTTATTTTTATTTTTTTCCTGAGTCCGACTAACGTAGACTGCACAAAAAATCTTTCAGACGGATGCACATGCTGGCCAGGCACAAGAGCCACCCATCCTACTTGATTACAGTCCACATAGACGCATTCATGCTGTAATAGTAGAGGAATACTGTCATAGACTCCACTTTTTTTTTTTTTTACTTGTATCTCGTGCCCCTCCCTGGTATAAAACCTGTTAAACAAACTCACTTGAGGCTGAAGAAACAACACCGGACCTCAAAAGCTCTTAAAAAGGCATTGAAAGTAGACTTTAACAAATTAATGCCGAAAACATTGTAATGGGTTAGTTGGAGTGTATGAGGTGGAAGTACAAGTGTAAAAGTCTGTCAGTGCACTAAAGATAAAGCAAGACATCATTTAGGCACAATAATGAAATACAACTCATAACTGTCAACCCTTCATGCTAGGAAGTCCTGAACTAGGTATCATTGCTATCATAGGTAGAAGAAGCATGCAATTGCAAAGAAATTTTCAAAGTTCACGAGAAAAACTAAATCCACCCCCCACTAAAAGATGCACATTGCCCTCAATGCGCCTAAGCAATGAAATGCAACAATATCGACAATAAAAACATAGTAGGAGGGTTTCGTGAACTTCCCCGAGTCTCAAAACATTAGTCTTGAAGTCCATGAGATCGGGGTGACCACCAAAGCTTCATGGTAGATATAGGAGATGGGAAGTGTGCTTGATGTCCAAATTCCACCCTGCAAGGTAGAAAAGAACATCAACTCAAGGCATCCATCACACACAAAGAAAATAAAACACACAAATAAATAAACAACTAACATCACAAGAACAACTAAACAAGAAATGATCCAAGCAAGTCCTTTGTGCAATAAAAAACATGAAGTCCAATTTTCTTTAATGCAAGTGTTGTGGGGGATAAGAGTTTACAAGGATGCAACAAAATCAGGACAAAGACAAGAGAAGAAATGGTTTCTCATGATGGGATATGAATGAGTTCAAGAAGTGCTACAGTAATTCCCAAAAAAAATTTTGCAAGAGCTTCTCTTGTACATGGAGCATAAAAATTTTTACAAAGCTTTCAAATTGAACCAAAAACCCACAAAAATAACAAACAACCAATCTCCCACAACATAATCATCCATTCAACATGAAAAATAGGAGAAAGGAGGAAGAACCAATCATGCTCAAAACTAGGGTTAAAGAAAGGTACCTAGGAAAGTCGGTGAAGAAGATGGAAAAACTCCCAATAAATCATGCAAATTAAGTCCTTGGAAGTAGGAGATCCATGTAGAGGAAGAAAAATGGAGAAAAACAGTGAAAGAATGAGGGAAAACGGATGAGAAATGAGAGAGATATGAAGAAAATGGTGAAGAGGTACCCAATATAAAGTTCAACCCTGAGAGTCATGCGGGGTCTTGTGCGGCCGCATAGCAGGCCGCACCAGTCTCGGGATTTTTCATGCGGTTCCTTGTGCGGCCGCATGACAGGCCGCACAAGGCTCGGGAAAAAACATGCGGCCTGCTATGCGGCCGCATAGCAGGCTGCACAACTCTCTTCATGCAAATATGGGTTCCAAACACCCCAAAATCACATAAAAACAATGCCGAAATCACCCACAACACCCAAAACATGATGTTTGATGCATAAAGATGAATGATAACACAAAGAACTCGCAAGAACAATGAACAAACACAAGTAAATAAATTATGAAAAACGACTAACTAACCACAATCACAAACTTGAAAACAAAGAACACTAAAGCAACCAAACACACCAAAAATACGAAAACACACATGCAATGAATTTTTATGCTTGGGTTGCCTCCCAAGAAGCGCTTGTTTAACGTCATTAGCTCGACGTACCTTTTTCTTACCTAAGGAGGCTTGAAAACGGTGTGTTCATCCCGGCAAGAGGTTGCATAAGAACTACCAAGGAATATGAAACATACCTTCCGGGATGAAGCAAATTTGGAGGCTAAGCATGAGCTACCTTTTGGCCTCCATGGAAAAAGCTTGGGCTGGGAGTTGTGCAACTTAAACTTGGGCGGATCCACAGATGGCTTGAACCTCCTCCCCGCTTCTTCTTTGTTTCCGGCTAAATTTCCTTGGAGCATCCACAAAGCTTGTTTTGGGCTCCAAGAGAATAAGTAAGGTTGAAAAAAATCTCAAGCTTGGCATGGGTGGGTCCTTGGGGGGTGTAAACCTCCTACCCACATCTCCTTCTTCAACCAATGTCAATTTTCCTTTAATTACCCACAAGAATCGTTTGGGCCTCCAAAGAAATAGTTTTGGTTGGGACGTGTCTAACCTCGGCATAGGTGGGTCATTGGATGACTTCAACCCCAACCCACAATTTCTTTTGTCCCAAATAATTCTTTCTTGTGCTTGGTTTTCTTGTTAGCTTTTATGCAAATGGCTTGCTCAAGTGCTATCAATGGTGCTCTTTCAACTCCTCCAATCTCCAATATACCAAAGTTCTCTCCCATTCCATTGTTGGTTCACGACATTGTTGGTCAACCCGGCTCTCAAGCTTGTGAAGAGAAGCTTGCACATCCGAAAGTGTGGCATGGATGGCCTTAAATCTAGCTTCATATTTGGCATCAAGGGCCGAGTATTGTTCAGATTGGGCCCTAGCAAGATGTGCAACCTGACTCTCAAGGGAATGAATAGAGGCTTGGACATTTCTCAATACGGTGCCAAATTCATCAAACCTTCTGTCTATTTTCTGAAATTTTAACTCCGTGGCGACCATGAATCGTGCCAAAACATCCTCAGTAGTATATCTCCTTTCTTGCGATGCTCCATGGTTAGGACTTAGAGGGCAATTTTGAGCTTGCATTTGTCAAGAATAGTGTACCTCGCACAAAAAAGAAAGAAAACACAAAGTGAAACAAAACAAAACTAAACAAACAAAATAGACAATAAAATAGTATGTACAACAAGAGAAAAGTGGCTAGAGCAATAGACTACAGGTTTTCCTAGTATTCCTTGTGAGTCCCCGGCAGCGGCGCCAAAAACTTGATGATTACCGCAAGTGCACGGGTCGCCAAGTAATACCCCTCACGCACGCGCGAGGGGGTCGTATTCCCAAGGGCCAACGAACTACTATTACACCTCCTTCATCTATTTCCTAACCTAGCAATTCGATTGTCATGCAATAATTACAAAATGGAGAAAGAAATAACTAAAATGAGATCCGGGCTACTACTACACACATTTAGCAAACAAGGGAGAATCAAACATGCGAAGGCGTGATTTGGACAACGAATCCCCTTAGGGTTGTCATTAAGCCCTGAATTTAGGATGAAATGTTATGATGGTAGTTGGGCCAAGAGATTCCAAAATTAGGTCACCCCCATGGTCAAGGTGATAACCCCTAATCCGGTACGAGTATTGGAATACGGAATCACTTCCGCCCAAATCCTCGTACGATTGCCTTACGCCTAGGGAAATCTCAAATTAGGGCCAAACTCAACCTAGGTCAAGCCCTATTGGTCGGAGGGGTACAAATACCCGATGGTCACGGCGTATTCGTACATGTATCCCTTCCAAGCCTATTGTGTCTAGTACAAGGGCGATGGTCACGCAACCGAGTACAACCTAGAAGTTGAAATACAGAGATCTCATGCAAATCAACACATCAAAGTACACAAGGCTTGAACCACAAACTACAAGATTCCATAAACGAAATGCAACATCAAACAATGCATCAATAAAGATGATCAACCAAAATACAAACTACCAACCCCAAGGTTCATCATGTCCAAATCACAAATAAGTTAGTTCCTCATTGAAGAGGAAAACTCATACAAATACAAGGAATAACAAAACACGAAATGAAGGAAGAAACACTCCCTCTAGCCTTGGAATCCCTTGATGGATGCAAACCTTGAAAATATGCCTTAATGCCTTGGATCTTCCCTCCAATCTCCTCCTTCGACGTTGTCTCCCTCTTGGTGAAGCTTCGTGCCGTAGATCGCCGGAAATCACCGCCAAAATGGGTGGGGCGGCGGCCCAAAAATCTCCCAAAAGAAATCCCCCTCTCAAAAGTTGTCCAAAAAGCCCTTAAAACCAATTCCAGCGAGCTATGCGGCTTCCCATGCGGCCCCGCATGCGGGGAGAGAAAATTTCCGAGAAATCCCGAAAATCGCGTAAGTGCTACACTGCCGCTACAGTGAATTGTTACATTGAACCTGCTGCAGTACGTATGCTGCCTCTGCAGTGCCCGCATGGTAGCCCGCGTGAAACTCTAGACTTAGCCGTTTCGCCAAAGTTTTCGTGTTGCAGTGCTGCTACAGTGATGCTACAGCCCAGGGGCTCAAAAATGGTCTTTTCCCTACCGATTTCTTCTAAAATCATATTGTTGAGCTCCCCACGGTATCTTCTGTGCTTGTAACACGAAATAAACCAATTTCGACCGAAAACGGGCATCCACACATACAAAAACACTCTATTAATACGTAAACATACATAAATAATACGTACAGTTAGGCGTTTATCAATGCTTATTGCAAGATAATAATGCTTCGCATCATTACTACACGAGCACTCATCAACGATGCAGCTAGACTCCGTCTTTTCCCATTCAGCTTGCGGGGCACCGCTTACAGGTGGCTCACATCACTTGCCCCGGGATCCATCAAGACATGAGAGGAAATGGTGACCAAATTTATGGGCCGATACTTCCCCCCGAGCAAAGCTGCAAGATTAAGGTAAGAGATCAATGCCTTTAGTCAAAGAGACTCCGAAACCCTCTTTGAAGCCCATGAGAGATGATGAGCGAGCGCGCGACTAGCTACAGAGCTAGCACGCGACTCCCCGGCCGCAAGTGCACGGGTCGTCAAGTAATAAACCTCACGAGGAGGGTCGTATTCCCAAGGGCCCGAGATCTACTATTACTTCCTTTTGGGAGTCACTTTCTAGTCGATCGAAACAGGGTTGAAGCAATATTAAAATAATAAAAACAAGTAAAGGAATGCAAATGAGATAAAACTCAATCCGGAATAAAATAGAGATGAAGAATCCAATAATTATGAAAGGCCTCGGGCGAGGATTCCCCCGGGAGAAGACTAAATACGAATGACCAAGATAATTATAAAACCAGGGTTAGCTTGGTTTCGGTCCGCTAAACTCGGATGTCGACTACCCCGGAACCTCCGTAGTGTAGCCCTAATCCAGTACGGGTTTCTCTATCCAGAAAAATACCCCTACGATGTCAATGAGAACAAGGAGTCTTGATTAGGGTTAATCTAATGCACGCTCTCGGCTAAATTAACCCTAATCGCGCGGGAGGCTATTAACACCCGGAACCTCCGGTGTATTAATACATGTTACCCTCTTTAACTCATCAAAGGACCTAATACAAGCTAGCATCCCGCCAAACAAGTATCATTCAAAATCAATTCTACGGAATCCATCCATTGTAGAATGAACAACATGATGATGAATTAAAACCAAACAATCAAACTAACACATTCATTTAAAGCAAAATATAGGTCATTCATACAAAGTCTCCTCCCAAGGTTCACCGGGAGCCCGGCGGCCTTGGGAGGTTTAGTTCAACATCACAAAACTAAGGAGCTCATCATACAACAATTCCATCCAATAAAAACAAGAAAAACCCCCTCGAAGATGTCGACTAGGGTTGATGGCGTAGCTCGTCGGATCCGCGCCGGCGAGCCCTATGAAGCTTCTCAACGTCTTCCCCTTCTTCTCTCCTTCGAAACTAGCCGAAAATCCTTCCAAAATCCCTCAAGAAATGGTGAAATGAAGTCTAGGGCAAGTGGAGGCCGGATGAGAAAAAGATCCCCTGAAAAACTCTTCAGAACAAGCATATATAGCCCGAAGGTGTGCGGGCACTGTGCGGGCCGCACAGTGCCCGCACAGCCTTCTGGCTGTGCTGTGCGGCCAGTGTGCGGGCCGCACACTGGCCGCACACTTCTCTGTCTCTCTTGTGCGGTCACTGTGCGGGCCGCACAGTGGCCGCACACCCTTCTGGCCAGGGTGTGCGGCCACTGCGCAGCCCGCACAGTGGCCGCACACGGCCGAGAAAAATGTGTCCGCGTGCGGCGCGTCGGCTTCCAGGGTGCTCCAACTCTTCGTTCCTTCTTCAATCATCCCCGGAATGACACGAATATGGTCAAAACTTGCGCACTTGGTCCTTGAAACCCTGAAATGAAAAAATAAAACATCAAGTGCGCAAAAACTCATCGAAAATACACATAAGTTGCATGAATGTACAAGAACATCATAGCTATAACATGATGTATTTAGGCACTTATCAAATACCCCCTACTTAAGCATTTGCTTGTCCCCAAGCAAACGGACATGAAAACCAGGGATATGATAAGTGACTAAATACACAACCTCAGGCAAGAGATGAAAGTATCATAGGCAAAACGAAACTCAAAATACTAAGCAAAGACCACTTGAGATCATTCACGCATTCATTGGCCGTGTCGTGTTGTGTGTGTGCAAATCCCCTAGTTCGAAGCCCTGTAGTCCAAACAAGGTAGACAGGACCCCGAGGACCACTTCTTGAAGCAATTCACGCCACCTAGTGGAATACGGCCTTGAGGTGGTAGAAATACTTCTAGTAGAGTCGTAAGGATCCTTCCTCTTATTATCGAACAATAACCGGTCAAAATTTATTTTTCTGTACGCAAAATGTTTATCTTTTTCTTTTCCGGGACTAACATGAACTGCAAATCCACATTACCTGGAGCTTTGCACATTCATGTAAACGCGCTCATGTCCTTATAGCTTTTGGCGAGAGGAACACTCTGGTTAGGAGCCAGAACCCCAGGTTACTTCGCTATTAGGACAGAGGAGCACTGTCCACGTTTTTATTCACTTTTTTTTTTTTTTTTTTTTTTTTTTTTTTTTTTTTTTTTTGACCGTATTGCAAAAAAGAACAAGAAGAAGGTCCTTAAAACCCTATTAGAAGGTATTCTAACACGTCAAGGCGCGAAACCACTAGTATGGGTTAGCAACTAAGAGGGTCACGAAAGTGCTGTGGTTCCTCGCCTAGATGTCCAGGGTTCTACCTAAGGGAATAGTGCGAGAACTGCCTAGAATGACATGAAAATCTCAAGTGTGCAGGGTCATAAAAAGCTTAGCATTTATCATGATTTCGAGCTATAATACAATCACAATTAAGTACGCCATCCTAGGTTTACAATCATGCAACAAGTCAAGAATTACCAAAAGTTTTCATACAAGTTCACGACACAAGTAACGAAGATCAGACATGCATAGCCACCCCCCACTTAAAGCAGTACATTGCCCTCAATGTACATTGATCAGCAGTACAGAAAAATTTATGCATGGAAAATAAAGAGGGTGGTGTCATGAACTTCCCCGAGAAATTGGTACTGAGCTTTGCAAGGCACGAGCTCGGGGTGACCATCACCATGGCTACAAGCGAAGTGGAGAGGAAGAAAAATGGACGTCTTGTTCTATCTACAAGGAGAACAGACGTCGAGTCAAGCATCCATCAACCACACAGAGATTGAAGACAAGAAACACGGTTTACAAGAGCAAACAAGAGTTTTTAAGCGATAGAATAAAACAACACTCAACAAACTAAGTTGTAAGGATAAGCCTTAGACAACTAGATTAATACAACAAACGCAAGCACACAAGAGACAACGATAAAAAGAACAGAAACGGAAATAGCAATAAAAAGAACAGGAACAGAGGAAAGCCTGGGAGCCTCAATCCCAGTCATCCCAGTCATCAGTAGAAGCTGGTGGTGCAGAAAATGGTGGAGAGTGGGGTTGATGCTGCAGGAGGGCCAGGATGTCCTGTTGGCCCTGAAGAAGGTTAAGTTGCCCCTGGATGATCCGAGAAATATCTTCTCCCTGACGCCGCTGTATGTCTCGCAAATCTTGTATATCACGCTGTAACTCTGCAGGGGAAACGGTGCGAGTGGAACTCGATTGAGCTTGATCACCCTGAGGAATATCCGGTGTACTCTGGTTGTCGTCGGAATTGAGGAGGCTCTCATGAGAAACGACATAATAGGATGATCCTCGGCGCTTGATAATACCAATCGCGAGTAAGGTTTGAATCCCCAATGCAATCGTTCCCCCAACCCTCTTCATTGAACGAATACGGCCAAGAACCTGCATGCCCCTCACAAGGCGTGTGATATATGGTCCGGCGAAGATGACCCCGATCGGGGGGTGTTGATTATGTCGGGCAATGCATTCTGCTAGCACACACGCCAAATTGATGGGATAACGGTTAATCATACTGTATAGAATGAGCAGGTCCATGCGAGATACTACCCCAGTGCTGTCGGCGCGCCCGGTGATAGATCGGCTCATCAATGCGTGTACATAACGGTGGGCGGGACTACGAAGGAGTGACGCTTTCTTGGAATCTTGACCGGCAGCAAGGGTAATAGAACGCCAAAAGTGCCTTGGCTCGACATGCGGGGGAAAATCAAGTGGTAAGGTGGGGTAGTCCATACTTTTCAGAAACTCCCAGTCATAAATGCCCAAGTGGTTGGCAAAGTCACGGAGACTAATGGATTTATGTTCACCATGGACTTGGAATGAAATTCCTCCTGGGCGATGAAGACGGGCATAGGTCTTGTTAAATTCAAAGGTGCTCAGAACTTCGAGGGTGAGCTCGCGATAAACAGGTTCGTTGATATCAAAAACGGTGAGCCACTGATCAAACCCAACCAATTGCCTAACATCATCGGCCAAACCCAATTGTTCAAGTAGTTCCCAATCAATTATTCGGGTTTAGCAGAATGGCTTTGTGCTAAGTGAATCGTAGCGTTCTTGAAATACATTGTCATTGAATTGGATCTCGGATGAAGAGCTAGCTCGGGCCAATGCGCGCTTGTTAGAAGCCTTCGGTGCCATATCTATAATCACACAATTTAGATAAAATCAAATCTCATCCCATAATAGCAAGTGCGACAAGATAGGTATGACACAAGAATTAATATTATCATAATACATTAACAATATGGAAAGATAAGAAAGGAGACTACAAAATCAAACAAAGGCAACAAGGGTGAGTACAATAGTTTACTAGCATGAAAACAAGGCATGTGAGATCAAAATAGAGGATGGAAACAAAGATTTCTTAAAAGCAAGCATAACATCCTAAATTCACCATAGAAATTTGTACAATTGTGAACAACTTTGAAACAACACCATGAGGAGACATTCCACTCAAGACAACAATGAGCTACAAAAATTACACCCAAGAAGGGAAATCAAACTCTCTAAGATTAAACACTCACAAATAAATGTAACAAATACCACAATGAAGTAGCAAGATCTCCAAGATCTCAAGAAAAAGAAGTAAGATAAAACAAACCTTAAGGGCAAGGGAGAACAAGCAAGATGAGGTTGAAGAGCTAGTGAGGACGAGCTTGGAAGAAGAAGAGGGAAATCAGGGAGCTAGTTTTGGAGATGGTCGGCCAAGGTGATGGAGGTGAGTCTTGGAGAAATTCAGTGCTTAAGAGTCAAAGATGGAGAATAGGGGTTGAAAAGAAGTCTTTGAAAGGGATAAGACTAAAGAGGACACTAAGCAAGGCAAGATGGTGGACAAGTGGCAAGAATCAGCCACTTGTCACTCGTTGGTGTGCGGGGGGCACACCAACCGCATATGATGTGTGCGGTTGGTGCGCGGCCCGCACACCCACCGCACAAAGTTCTGTCTCAAGTGTGCGGCTGGTGTGCGGGCCGCACACCAGCCGCATGGGCTTCTGTCTCAAGTGTGCGGCTGGTGTGCGGGCCGCACACCAGCCGCATGGGCTTCTGTCTGTGTCATGCGGCCACTGTGCGGGCCGCACAGTGGCCGCACAAGGCTTCAGGATTTTGGAAATTTTCACCCCTTTGGAATGCACACAAGGATACAACAATTGCACCGACAAGATAAAATACGAGGGAGAGGAGGATTAAACTCGAGATTCTAACAAACATACAAAAACAACAAAGAAAACAAGAATACGAACAAAAAGAAAACAAAGGCTTGGGCTACCTCCCAAGAGTGCTCGTTTAGCGTCGCGAGCACGAAGCATGAGTGTCCCGAATTAATGAGGTTCAAAGGGAAAGATTTTACCTGACGGATCGGGCAAAAATGAGCTCTTACCGAAATATAGCTTGAGGCGATGCCCGTTTACCTTGAACCGACCTTTCTCCGGGTGGTTGATTTCGACTACTCCCTGAGGTGAGACACTCATGACCGTGTACGGTCCTGTCCATCGCGATTTGAGCTTCCCTGGAAATAGGCGAAGTCGGGCATTGTATAGCAACACTTGATCCCCTTCCTCCAACTTCTTGCCCTGTTTTATATTTTTGTCGTGGAATCGCTTCACTTTTTCTTTGTATAATCTTGAATTCTCGTAGGACAGAACCCTCCATTCCTCAAGTTCATTCAGTTGCATCTTCCTTTTCTCCCCAACCAAGTTGAAATCAAAATTCAGGAATTTGGTGGCCCAATATGCTTTGTGTTCCAGCTCAACAGGGAGATGGCAAGCCTTGCCATAAACTAGGCGATACGGGCTGCTCCCCGTAGGTGTTTTATATGCTGTACGGTAGGCCCAAAGTGCATCATCCAGATGGTCTGCCCAGTCCTTGCGATGATGAGCGACAGTTTTTTCCAAAATTCGCTTGAGTTCTCGGTTGGAAACTTCGACTTGACCACTAGTTTGTGGATGATAAGCGGTAGATGTATAATGGGAGACACCGTATCTTTTCAAGATCTTCGCAAACTGGGAATTACAAAAGTGTGCTCCTCGGTCACTGATAATTGTTCGCGGCGCCCCAAACCTCGAGAACAACCTCCTCAAGAATTGCACAACAACACGGGCATCATTAGACGGCAACGATTGAGCTTCCACCCAGCGGGATGCGTAATCCACAGCAACTAGAATAAACTTGTGCCCCCGGGAGTTTGGAAAGGGACCCATGAAATCGATCCCCCACACATCAAAAACCTCACAAACTTGGATAGCACTCTGAGGCATTTCGTCCCGGCGCGAAATGTTCCCTGCTCTTTGGCATCGATCGCAGCATTGAATATGGCTTTGTGCGTCTAGAAAAATAGTGGGCCAAAAGAATCCAGCGTCAAGAATTTTTTTAGCTGTTCGATTGGTGCTGTAATGCCCCCCGGTTGGGCCTTCATGGCAATGTTTGATAATGTGCACTCCTTCTTGTCGAGATACGCACCGCCTAACCACCTGATCGGCACAGACGCGGAACAAGTAAGGTTCCTCCCAAATATAATGCTTCAGATCAGCGAAAAATTTCTTCCTTTGTTGGTAACTAAACCACTTTGGGAGAATGCCCGCTGCCAGATAATTAGCGATGTCTGCGAACCAGGGTTGATCTTCTTCCTGAGTCACCTGAACACGAAACAGTTGTTCTTCCGGAAAGGAGTCATTGATCTCACCATCTATGGTAGATGATGAGTAGTTGTTCTCAAGTCGAGACAAATGATCAGCAGCTAAATTTTCAGCACCGCTTTTGTCCTTGATTTCCAAATCGAATTCCTGCAGCAGGAGTACCCAACGGATCAGACGCGGCTTAGCATCAGTCTTACTCAGGAGATATCGAAGTGCAGAATGATCAGTGTAAACCACAACTTTGGAAAGCACCAAATAAGGCCTGAACTTGTCGAAAGCAAAGACCACCGCAAGGAGTTCTTTTTCAGTGGTAGTATAATTTTCTTGAGCCCCCGTGAGAGTTTTGCTTGCATAATAAATAGGATGGAAATGTTTGTCTTTCCTTTGCCCCAGAACTGCTCCCACTGCAAAATCGCTAGCGTCACACATTAATTCGAATGGTAGCTCCCAGTTTGGTGCGATGAGGATAGGTGCCCGGATAAGTTGATTCTTTAGTGTAGTGAAGGCAGTCAAACACTCCGGGGTGAAATTGAACGGCACATCCTTCTCAAGGAGCTTAGTCAACGGTTTTGCAATCTTAGAAAAATCTCTTATAAATCTCCTGTAAAACCCGGCATGCCCCAGAAAGCTTCTAATTGCCTTGACACATGTTGGAGGAGGGAGCTTCTCAATGGCAGAGATTTTTGCCTTGTCTACTTCAATGCCATCACCTGAAATTTTATGTCCCAGAACTATACCCTCCTTTACCATGAAGTGGCATTTTTCCCAGCTCAGCACCAAGTTGGTTTCCTCACATCGTTCCAGGACACGCTCCAAGTTTTTCAAACACAAGTCAAATGAGCTCCCATACACTGAGAAGTCATCCATGAACACTTCCATCGTGTTTTCAACCATGTCCTCGAAGATAGCAAGCATGCATCTCTGAAATGTGGCAGGGGCATTGCACAACCCGAAAGGCATTCTGCGGTAAGCAAATGTACCATAAGGGCAGGTGAAGGTGGTTTTCTCTTGGTCTTCAGGGGCTATGGGAATTTGAAAGTACCCGGAAAAACCATCAAGAAAGCAATAGTATTCGTGTCCGGCCAACCTTTCAAGCATCTGATCAATGAACGGAAGAGGGAAATGATCTTTGCGAGTGGCGTCATTGAGCTTTCTATAATCAATACAGACTCTCCAACCAGTGACCTGCCTAGTAGGGATAAGCTCATTCTTCTCGTTAGTCACTACTGTCATGCCCCCTTTCTTTGGTACCACCTGGGTGGGACTGACCCAAGCACTATCAGAGATTGGGTAGATTATGCCGGCGTCTAGCAGTTTGATCACTTCAGCTTTTACCACTTCTTTCATATTCGGGTTTAACCTCCGTTGCGGGAGGGCCGACGGCTTGTGGTTGTCTTCCATTAGAATTTTATGAGTGCAGAAAGATGGATTTATTCCCCGGATATCTGAAATCTTCCACGCCAACGCCCGCTTGTGCCTCTTTAACACCTTTAAGAGTTCATTCTTGTGCTCTGTTGACAGGCTAGAGGAAATTATCACTGGTAGCTTAAGATTTCCATCAAGAAATGCGTATTCAAGGTGTGGGGGTAATTCCTTCAACTCCAATTCTGGTGGTTCATCGACGGATGGCTTTAGTCTGTTCATGTTATCACGTTGTATTCTCTCAAATTCTTCCATCTCATCATCAATAGAGTTGTCAGATTCAGATTCATCTTGCACCTCGCACACAGACTGCTTAGGAGGCAAAAAAGTGGTAAACTCGTGAACTGTGGTCGGCTGCCGGTTGTGGGCTCCGTTCTGAACAGAATTTACATACTCGGCTCCACTCATGAATCGCGAAAAAAATTCGTTGTTGCTGAGAGTACAATCATCCTGATCCGTAGTCTTCAAATTAGAGCCTTCATTATGAACCAGAAACTGCCTTTTCCATTGATCCAAGTAGTGAGAAGTGGGTTCACTCAAGTATTGATCCATCGATGTGAAGGTTTAAAATGGGGTACCTGGAAATGCACAAGAGACAACGAGAGAGATATTAGTGAATATATAAAAAATGACGAAAACAAAAAACAATAAAAGATGGATAATTACAAATGAAAGCGAAATGACTAGAGCAATGATCCAAAAGTTTTCCTAGTATTCTCGGATGTTCCCCGGCAACGGCGCCAAAAACTTGATGAGCGAGCGCGCGACTAGCTACAGAGCTAGCACGCGACTCCCCGGCCGCAAGTGCACGGGTCGTCAAGTAATAAACCTCACGAGGAGGGTCGTATTCCCAAGGGCCCGAGATCTACTATTACTTCCTTTTGGGAGTCACTTTCTAGTCGATCGAAACAGGGTTGAAGCAATATTAAAATAATAAAAACAAGTAAAGGAATGCAAATGAGATAAAACTCAATCCGGAATAAAATAGAGATGAAGAATCCAATAATTATGGAAGGCCTCGGGCGAGGATTCCCCCGGGAGAAGACTAAATACGAATGACCAAGATAATTATAAAACCTAGGGTTAGCTTGGTTTCGGTCCGCTAGACTCGGATGTCGACTACCCCGGAACCTCCGTAGTGTAGCCCTAATCCAGTACGGGTTTCTCTATCCAGAAAAATACCCCTACGATGTCAATGAGAACAAGGAGTCTTGATTAGGGTTAATCTAATGCACGCTCTCGGCTAAATTAACCCTAATCGCGCGGGAGGCTATTAACACCCGGAACCTCCGGTGTATTAATACATGTTACCCTCTTTAACTCATCAAAGGACCTAATACAAGCTAGCATCCCGCCAAACAAGTATCATTCAAAATCAATTCTACGGAATCCATCCATTGTAGAATGAACAACATGATGATGAATTAAAACCAAACAATCAAACTAACACATTCATTTAAAGCAAAATATAGGTCATTCATACAAAGTCTCCTCCCAAGGTTCACCGGGAGCCCGGCGGCCTTGGGAGGTTTAGTTCAACATCACAAAACTAAGGAGCTCATCATACAACAATTCCATCCAATAAAAACAAGAAAAAACCCCCTCGAAGATGTCGACTAGGGTTGATGGCGTAGCTCGTCGGATCCGCGCCGGCGAGCCCTATGAAGCTTCTCAACGTCTTCCCCTTCTTCTCTCCTTCGAAACTAGCCGAAAATCCTTCCAAAATCCCTCAAGAAATGGTGAAATGAAGTCTAGGGCAAGTGGAGGCCGGATGAGAAAAAGATCCCCTGAAAAACTCTTCAGAACAAGCATATATAGCCCGAAGGTGTGCGGGCACTGTGCGGGCCGCACAGTGCCCGCACAGCCTTCTGGCTGTGCTGTGCGGCCAGTGTGCGGGCCGCACACTGGCCGCACACTTCTCTGTCTCTCTTGTGCGGTCACTGTGCGGGCCGCACAGTGGCCGCACACCCTTCTGGCCAGGGTGTGCGGCCACTGCGCAGCCCGCACAGTGGCCGCACACGGCCGAGAAAAATGTGTCCGCGTGCGGCCGGTCGGCTTCCAGGGTGCTCCAACTCTTCGTTCCTTCTTCAATCATCCCCGGAATGACACGAATATGGTCAAAACTTGCGCACTTGGTCCTTGAAACCCTGAAATGAAAAAATAAAACATCAAGTGCGCAAAAACTCATCGAAAATACACATAAGTTGCATGAATGTACAAGAACATCATAGCTATAACATGATGTATTTAGGCACTTATCAAGAGATTTAAAGATCTCTTGCGAAAATATCCACATCATGGCTTCGAAGCTTGGATGCGAGTACAGAGACTGTATAATGGTTTGAGCTACCAGAATCGTCAACTCATTGATGCCGCAGCCGGTGGATCCTTGAGTGGTAAATACCCTGAAGATGCCGAAGAATTAATTGAGAACATGGCACGAAATGAATCACATTGGGGTTCGAGGGAAAAAATGACTCAAGCTCGAGGAGTTCATGAAATAGACATTAAGACCGCTCAAGATGCGAAGCTCGAAGCACTAGCGAAGCAAGTGAGTTTGCTTATGTCCGAAAGAACCGAGCTTTCGAGCACAAGTGTCAAGCAAGTAATGAACTGTGGAACTTGTGGAGGGGGGCATGATGTTGCTAGTTGCCCCATTGCAGTCCCCGATGTCGCCCCAGTTGAACATGTTGACTATGTGAATCAGGGACAGAAATTTCAAGGAAACCCCTATGGTGGGACATACAACCCCGGGTGGAGAAATCACCCAAATTTCAATTGGGGAAATCAAGGCCAATAGAAATTTTCACAACCGCCAGGGTTTCAGGCACAGTCATCACAAGCATCTCCAACGGAAAGGAAATTCACTACTGAAGATGTCCTAGCTAAATACATGCAAATCACGGATGCAAGGTTGAACACACTTGAAACAACAGTGAGAAACATGCAAGCTTCAATCCAGGGCATCAAAAAACACTTGGGACAGATTGCGGCATCCATGGCAGAAAGAACACCGGGTAGTCTCCCTAGCAACACTGAGACTAACCCAGGAGAACATATACAAGCTATCACTTTGAGGAGTGGTAGAGAGGTTGAGGTTTGGCCAACTCCTAGGCCAACTGAAAACAAGGAAAAGAACATGGTGAGAGGCACTCCCTCCGTGGGTGGGGATGAAGCTAATGACAGCCATGACAATTCGATTGAACCTCAAAACAAAGAAAAAAAATTGTTAGAGCACAAACCAAAGATCCCCTATCTGGCGAGACTCAATAGGGATAAGGAGGACACTCAATTCAAAAAATTTTTGGAGATGATAAAGCAACTTCACATTAATCTTCCACTTGTCGAGGCCTTTGCTCAAATGCCAAAATATGCCAAGTTTATGAAGGAGTTGCTTACAAATAGGAAGAAACTTGAAGAAGCATCTACGGTGTCTCTTGGTGAGAGTTGTTCGGCAATTATCCAAAGCAAATTGCCCGAGAAAATCAAAGACCCGGGTGGTCTAGTTGTGGAATGTCATTTTGGGGACTCGCTTGTAGAGAAAGCCCTCACCGATTCCGGTGCAAGCATAAATGTTATGCCCTACAAGCTTTTCTTAAAACTGGGCCTTCAAGACTTAGAGCCGGCACGGATCACCATACAACTTGCAGACCGGACTGTTAGACGCCCGCGTGGCATTATGAGCGATGTGATTGTGAAAGTTGGTGGTCTAGTCTTTCCGGCTGATTTTGTTATCCTTGATCTTGATGACGCTACTGAGGTCCCCATCATACTTGGCCGGCCTTTCCTCGCCACATCCCGTGCCTTGCTGGATATCCAAGACGGGAAAATGACCTTGCGAGCCGGGGATGAGGAAGCCATTTTTAAAATTCCCGAGGCAATGAAGCACCCCAAGGAGCTTGATGACACTTCCTATGCACTAGATGATACAGAGCTACAAGTTGCAGATTGTGTGCATGAAGTCCTTATGATGAACCCCCTTGATGAATTATTACAAGATGTTGATATTGAGGAGGAAGAAGCACCAAAGAAGGCACAAGAAAACCCTCCTCACACATATTCGGACAAGGCACAAGGGAGAAGCAAAGGAGAGCGTTCATGGAAGCGAGCATGGAAAAAAGTGACTCCTAAGGTTAGTAAGGCAAGCACGAACTCTCATGAAAAAGTACACATGGCCTGCTTCATCGGTTTAGGTATGCATAATGTTGATTCTCTCCTTTCCTTGAATTTGCCGGCGGGGTCATCATTTGCTTCCATGGGAAATTCAGGTAAAATCTCTGCCTTTGAACCACCTTGATGATGAGAAACTTGAACGTCAGGCTCATGACGCTAAACAAGCGCTTGTGGGAGGCAACCCATGATTTTTACAATTCCGTACTTTTTCATTTTCGTATTTTGGTTATGCATGAATTTGGTTTGAATTGTGAGCCCTCCTCTTCATTCGTTCTTGGTATGCTTTATTGTGTATGTCTTTGTTTCCTCCCCATCTCTGTGAAATCCCATTTGTTTTATGTTTTTCAACATGTATTGATTGTCCGAGATGAGTTTCCTTGCGTTTGTATTGTCGAAGAATCATTTTGGTGTGGAGATAGCTTTTTTCTGAGATTTTTCAGGGGCTCTGTGCGGCCACTGCGCGGGCCGCACAGTGCCCGCGCACCTCTGCCAGAAGAGCATGCGGCCTTGTGTGCGGCCTGCACACCAGCCGCACGCCCCTGCCAGAGATGCGTGCGGCCTGGTGTGCGGCCAGCACACCTGGCCGCACAAGGGCGTGCGGATGGTCTGCCACCCGCACGCTGGCCCCAGTTTTCCTGCAACAATGCTTTTCTTTCCGGCTTTTCTCCACCTTTTGGCTCGCATTTTGATCGTATCACCTCCCTCGCATCGTTTCAACGTTAAAAACATTTTCAAAACCCCATTTCCTTTCATATTTTTGAGGTGATTTCTTGGAACTTCGCTGGAGTTGTTATGTTCCACCACTTCTTTTGAAGTCATTGCTCGCACATTTCAGATATTTTGCCATTGCTTGATCTTTATTTTTGAAGATGTAGGCCAACTGCCCGATCAAGCCACTTGGAGGACACCGAAGACCTTGTGTGACTCCACCAGTCCTTTCCTTCCGAGAGCTCACTTTCCTTTTCACTTTCTATTTCTTTTCGCTATTTTTCTTGGTTGATGGATGCTTCACTCGACGTCGTTTCTCCTTGTAGGTAGAACATGACGTCCATTTTTCTTCCTCGCCGCATTGTATGTTGCCATGGTGATGGCCACCCCGAGCTCATGCCCTACACGTTTTGCCACTAATATCTCGGGGATGTTCACGAAACCATCCTCCTTATTTTCAATGCATTAATTATTTCTATACTACTGATCCCTGTACATTGAGGGCAATGTACTGCTTTAAGTGGGGGGTGGGTATGCATGTCTTAGTCTCATCACTTTTCTCGTGAACTTGTATGAAAATTCTTGAAATTTCTGAATTGTTGCATGACTGTAAAACCTAGGATGGCGTATTTAATTGTGATTATATTGTAGCTCGAAACCATGATAAATGCTAAGCTTCTTATGACCTTGCACACTTGAGATTTTCGTGTCATTCTAGGCATTTCTCGCACTATTCAACTAGATAGAACCCTGTACATCTAGGCGAGGGACCACAACACTTTCGTGACCCTCTTAGTTGCTAACCCATTCTAGTGGATTCGCGCCTTAGCGTGTTAGAATGTATTCTAATAGAGTTTTAAGGACCTTCTTCGTGTTTTTTTTTGCAATGCGGTCAAAAAAAAAAAAAAAAAAAAAAACTTGGACAGTGCTCCTCTGCCCTAATAGCGAAGTAACTTGGGGTTCTGGCTCCTAACCAGAGTGTTCCTCTCGCCAAAAGCTATAAGGACATGAGCGCGTTTACATGAATGTGCAAAGCTCCAAGTAATGTGGATTTACAATTCATGTTAGTCCCAAAAAAAAAAAAAAGAAAAGAAAAAGTTAAGCAATTTTGTACAGAAAATTAAAATTTGACCGGTGCTTGTTCGATAATAAGAGGAAGGATCCTTAGGACTCTACTAGAAGTATTTCTACCACCTCAAGGCCGTATTCCACTAAGTGGCGTGAATTGCTTCAAGAAGTGGTCCTCGAGGTCCTGTTTACCTCGACTGGACTACAGGGCTTCGAACTAGGGAATTTGCACACACACAGTACAACACGGCCAATGAATGCGTGAATGATCTCAAATGGTCTTTGCTTAGTATTTTTGAGTTTCGTTTTGGCTACGATATTTTCATCTCTTGCCTGAGGTTGTATATTTAGTCACTTATCAGTATCCCTTTTTTTCATGTCCGTTTGCTTGGGACAAGCAAATGCTTAAGTGGGGGGTATTTGATAAGTGCCTAAATACATCATGTTTTAGCGATAATGTTCTTGTACTTTCGTGCAACTTATGTGAATTCTCGATGACATTTTGCGCACTTGATGTTTTTATTTTCGTTTCAGGGTTTCGAGGACCAAGTGCGTGTGATCGAACCGTTTTCGTGTCATTTCGGGGAAGATTGAAGAAGAAATGAAGACTTGGAGTACCCCGGAAGCCGACGCACCGCACACGGCGCCATTTCTCTCGGCCGTGTGCGGTGACTGTGCGGCCCGCACAGTGGGCGCACGGCTCAGCCAGTGAGCTGTGCGGCCTAGTGTGCGGCCCGCACACCAGGCCGCACAAGGTGGCCAGAAGAGCGCGCGGGCGCGCGTGCGGCCCGCACGCCACTCGCACGTTCTCGGGTTTATATAAGGTTTCTTCAAGGGTTTTTGAACGGAGTTGTTCTCTATCCGGCCTCCACTCCACCATACACCATTCTCATCACCTTTGGAAGGATTTGGAGGGATTTTTGGGCTGATTTGAAGGAGAGAAGAAAGGGAAGACGTGGAGAAGCTTCATAGGGCTCACCGGCGTGGATCCGACGAGCCACACCATCAACCCTAGTCGACATCTTTGAGGGAGTTTTTCTTGTTTTTTTTATTTAATGGATCCTTTGTATGATGAGCTCCTTAGCTTTGTGATGTCGAACTAAACCTCCCAAGGCCACCGGGCTCCCGGTGAACCTTGGGAGGAGACTTTGTATGAATGACCTTTATGTTGTTTTAAATGAATGTGTTGGTTTGCTTGTTTGGTTTTAATTCATCATCTTGTTGTTCATTCTACAACGGATGGATTCCGTAGAATTGATTCTGAATGATACTTGTTTGGCGGGATGCTAGCTTGTATTAGATCACGTGCTGAGTTAAAGAGGGTTCCCTGTATTAATACGCCGGAGGTTCCGGGTGTTAATAGCCTCCCGTGCGTTTAGGGTTAATTTAGCTGAGAGAGTGCATTAGATTAACCCTAATCAAGACTCCTTGTTCTCATTGACATAGTAGGGGTATTTTCTGGATAGAGAAACCCGTACTGGATTAGGGCTACACTACGGAGGTTCCGGGGTAGTCGACGTCCGAATCTAGTGGATCAAAACCAAACCAACATTAGTTTATTGAATTCCATGGTCATTCGTTCTTAGTTTCCTCCCAGGGGAATCCTCGCCCGACGCCTTCCCTAATTATTGGCTTCTTCATCTCTATCTTTATTCCGGATTGAGCTTTATTTTACTTGCATTTCTTTACTTGTTTTGATTATTTAAATTTGCATCAACCCTGTTTCGATCGACTAGAAAGTGACCCCCAAAAGGAAGTTATAGTAGATCTTGGGCCCTAGGGAATATGACCCTCCTTGTGAGGTTATTACTTGACGACCCGTGCACTTGCGGCCGGAGAGCCGCGTGCTAGCTTTTTAGCCTGTCGCGCGACCACTCATCAAGTTTTTGGCGCCGCTGCCGGGGACATCCGAGAATACTAGGAAAACTTTTGGATCATTGCTCTAGTCATTTCGCTTTCATTTGTAATTATCCATCTTTTGTTGTTTTTGTTTTCATCGTTTGTATACATATTCCCTAATATCTCTTATTGTCTTTTGTTTTCTCAGGCATTCTGTGTATGACTCGCGCAAATCCTAAGGGGTTGGTGGAACCGAACGAAGAAATTGAGCGCGTCGTACATCAAAGATTGAGAGAAACTCAAGTTGGGTCACCCTCAGGATCAGTTGAAGCACCAGAGGAAATTTCAGTTGCAATGGCTGAGGAAAGGAGAACACTGTCAGATTATGAGAGACCACAGTTTACGGGTGGAGAATTTAGTGTGAAAGCACCGGCCGTTAGTGCTGGAAATTTTGATTTGGCCAGACAAATCGGCATGATACAGAACACAGTACAGCTTGACGGTTTGGCCGATGAGGACCCGAATGAACACCTATCTCGATTCCTCCAAATGTGCTCGACATTTAAAGTCAATGGCCTATCTGACGATTGACACGACCTTTTGCGTGTGTACCGCAAGTGCACGGCCTTGTCGAAGTAATAAAATTACCCCTGTGAGTGGATAGTCGAATCCATAGGGAATAGGGATTAAAAATATGAGAAATTGCTATTCAGTCATACGATATATGAGAAAACAATAATCGGAGTGATAAGTGGATTTATGGAAATTAGAATAAAAGCAAGGGAAATGAATAGAAAGATGAAAGAAAGAAAAGTGCAAGTAAAGAGTAAAAGAGAGAGACTAGCAATAAATGAAAATAGGGTATCCGGACAAGTTACCTCTAGGACTTATGCTTCTAGTGCAAGACTATGCTATTATACTTTCCTATTGATGTTAATTGAGTCGAGGAAAATCCTTAAACACACAGTCCCAAACCTAAGGTCAACCGTGACTAACCCCAGTACTATGTCCCGGCAATAGGATTCACGTCAACCCTTCACTCTGTTGATTGCTCAACTAAGCCCCAGGGGATTATTTCTACCTAAGCCTAACACTACGTGGAATTGCTTTAAGTTCTAGGGACTCCTAGTGATAAAACCTGTTCCTATGTGTAGGTAAACCTTGGGGTGAACTTGTGTATTTTGGATGCTTGTTCTAGTTTTATGTATTTGGATTGGTTTGTGATCCTTGTTTGGTGGTTCTTGATTGCCTTGATATGTATGAGAACTCTATCTATCAATTCCTAGACAATGCTAGGTTGCATGACCATTGCCCTAGTATTAGGCTCACCAAGCTTGGAAGGGAATACATGTACGAATACGCCGTGACCATCGGGTATTTGTACCCCTCCAATTGTTAGGGTTGTCCTTGATTGTGTTTCAACCCTAGCTTGGGGAAATCCACTTAACCCATTGCGATCGTACAAGGATTTGTGCGGAAGTAATTCCGTATTCCAATACTCGTACCGGAATAGGGACCAACACCGTGACCATCGGGTTGGTCTAATTTAGGGTTTCCCGGTCCAAACCACCGACGTGCATGCTAGTTAGGGCATCCTTAACACTTTAGTAGCCCCCGAGGGAATCCTCATCCGTGACCATTTCCTCGCCTTCATACTTCCCTCCGTATTTATTCTTACTATTTGCATGCTCTTTGCTCTAGTATATTATTTGTAGTTCTTCTTCCAAGTGATTGATTAGGTTGGACAACATTGTGATAAGGAAGTAGGAATAGATTCTCGGGCCCTTGGGAATACGACCCCCTCGTGTTCGCGCGAGGGGTATTACTTGGCGACCCCGTGCACTTGCGGGTGAGCGATTCAAACGCGTATCAAGTTTTTCGCGCCATTGCCGGGGACCCGCAAGGAATATTCTGAAAACATAAAGCGTGTTGATTTGACCATTTTCATTTTTGTTCATTTTTACCATTCTTGTTTATATTTCATCATTCCATCTTTTGCTTGTTTTGACTTTAGCTATTTTGCGAGGTACCCCTCTTATGACAAGGGCGGGTCAAGCGACTCTAGTTGAGCCCGACAACGAGATTGAGCGCACTCTGCATCAACGTTTGAGAGAGGTTACTGAGAGTTCGAGGCAACAAGAGGTTCGGGTCGAATCTAGTGAACCATCAGTCATGGCCGAACCAAGGCGAACTTTATCCGATTTTGAGAGACCACAGTTCACCGGGGAAGAATTCAGTGTGCAAGCTCCCACAGTCCCGGTGAATAACTTTGAGATCAAGGCGAGCACAATTGGGATGATACAAAATTCAGTTCAGTTTGATGGCTTAGCTGATGAGGATCCGCATGCTCACCTATCCCGTTTTCTGCAAATATGCTCTACTTTCAAGATCAACTCTGTGTCAGATGATGCTATCAGACTGCGATTGTTTCCATTCAGTTTGAGGGGAGCAGCTTACAGATGGCTCACTTCCTTGGCTCCCGGGTCCATTACCACCTGGAAGTAAATGGTTGAGAAATTTTTGGCCCGGTATTTCCCACCGAGCAAGGCCGCAAGATTGAGACAGGAGATCTCCTCTTTCAGACAGGGGGATTCGGAAACCGAGGCACACGAGTGGTTCAAAGATTTTTACGTAGGTGCCCTCATCATGGCTTCCCTGCTTGGATGCGAGTGCAGATGTTCTGTAATGGCTTGAATTATGCCGCGAGGCAACTCATTGACGCCGCGGCGGGTGGCTCCTTGAGTGACAAGCTCCCTGAGGAAGCTGAGAAACTGATTGAGAACATGGCAAGCAATGAGTGCCATTGGAGCACTAGGCAGAAAGGACCAAGGGTTGCTGGCCTGTTCGAGGTAAATGAGACCACCGCATTGACGACAAAGGTTGAGGCCTTATCGAAGAATGTCACCCATAACAACGCGACAGTCAGCGCATTGACGCAGAAATTTGATCAGTTCATGTTGGGGTCTAGTTCTACCCCTAAGGCAGTGATGTCCTGTGATACTTATGGTGCAGGACATGCAACTTCGCAGTGCCCCATTTTTATTGCTCCCTCTGCACCCGTGGAATCGGTGGATTATGTTGGTGGAGGACCTCGATGACAGGGGAATCAATACGGTAATAGCTACAACTTGGGATAGAGGAATCCCCCGAACATGTCATGGAACCAACGCTAGTTCCAACAGAGACCTCCATCACCTCAGGGACCCCAACTTCAGCCCTAGCAAGTCTAAGAGAAGAAATACTCGACTGAAGATGTTTTGGCACGATTCATGATTACTACGGAGGCAAAATTCCAGAATGTAGACAAGAGATTTGATGAATTTGCTACTATATTGAGAAACGTCCAAGCCTCCATTCAGTCTCTTGAGACCCAGGTGGGACAGCTTGCTAGGGCACAGTCAGATCGCCCCTCGGGAGCTTGCCGAGCAACACTGAATGCAACCCGAGGGAACACTTGAAGGCGGTGACACTAAGGAGTGGAAAATAGTTGGAGGTAAGGACTGGGGATTGTCCAAGTGCCTCCAACGATAGGGTAGCCGACCGGGAAGACCCTAAGTCAAGTAATGATGCAACTGATGAGATTGAGGGGAAGCACAAGGGAAATGTTCCAAGTTCTTCAACTAAGAAAGAGCCCGAGTATAAACCTGTGGTACCGTACCCTTCTAGGCTCAAACAAGATAACGAAGATGCTCAATTCAAGAAATTCCTAAACATCTTTAAGCAGCTTTACATAAACATTCCCTTGGTTGAGGCCCTCTCACAAATACCGAAATACGCTAAATTCATGAAGGACCTCCTCACTAATAAGAGGAAGCTTGAAGACTTGGAGACGGTGACTCTATCGGGAAATTACTCGGCCGTAATTCAAAAGAAATTACCCAAGAAACTTAATGATCCGGGTAGCTTCATCATCCCTTGTGTGATCGGGGATGGAGTGCAAGAAAGCGCCTTGGCCGACTCGGGAGCTAGCATAAATGTTATGCCGTATAACTTGTTCTTGAGGATGGGGTTAGACAATTTGAGACCCACGCGAATGACTTTGCAACTTGCGGATCGTTCAGTGCGAAGACCCCGGGGAATTGTTGAAGATGTTCTTGTTCGAGTTGATAAGCTAATCATCCCGGTTGACTTTGTAATCCTAGATGTGGATGATGATGTGGAGGTCCCATTAATCCTCGGGCGTCCATTTCTTAACACCGCCGGTGCACTGATCGATGTTAAAGGAGGAAAGATGACTTTGAGGATTGGGGACGAACAAGTGGTCTTCACCCTCCCGGAAGCAATGAAATGTACACTTGATCATGATGATGCTTTTTACTTCACAGATACTACTGATGTGATTATCTCCGATTGTGTGCAGGAAGTCCTCGCTTTGAACCCCTTGGAGGAGTACTTTGAAGATCTCAGGGATGATGTTGCAGATGATGAGCCTCCCCCTCCACCATTGCAACAACTAGCACAAGTAGAGGTTAAATCTTCACCACATTCCAATGAGAAGAGAACCTTGAAGAAGTTGTGGAGGAAGAAAAAAGAGAAGCAAAAGCGGGGGGTGAATGTTTCTACAATGTCACCCGAGGAGGTTGACCATTTGTTCTTTGATGACCGAGGGAAATTCAAGATTTTTTCGTGCCTCTCGTTGAACTTTCCGGGTAACAATTCGTCATCAAAAAATGGAGGTATCTCTCACCCCTTTGTCCCACCATGAGTTGAGGTAAGCCATGTCGAGCTAAAGACATTAAAAAAGCGCTTCTTGGGAGGCAACCCAAGTCTTTAAATTCATTGCATCTATTTTTACTCTTAGTTGTTGTTGTTGTGTTTGGGTGTTTTTCGTATTTTTTTTTTTTGTGTGTGGTGCTTGTGAGTTTGAGTGTTGTTGATTTCTTTGATTGTGGTGGTTGTTTAGTCGTTTTCCTTAATTTACTTTATCATGTTGCACCCATGGTTTCATGATCTTTGTATTTTTCCTTCAATGTTGGTGCTTCAATTTCCATGTTTTCAACGATTTTGAGTGTTATCGGCTTTGTTTTCATGAAATTTTTTGAGTGCTAGGTTGAGTTCGATGTTCAAGTTGATAGTTTTTTGAGCCATTTTTGAGCTGGGAAATTTCCAGGCATCCTTGCGGCCTACTGTGCGCCCGCATAGCAGGCCGCATGGCCATCCAGAGCCTTGTGCGGCCTGCTATGCGGCCGCACAAGGGGCCGTATGCAAAAACCCAAGAGCGATGCGGCCTGCTATGTGGCCGCATAGCAGCCCGCATGGCAGCCCGCATGGCCTGCCAGAGAGGGATGTGGCCGCATAGCAGCCCGCACAAGGGGCCGCATGGGCACCCGACCCCTCTTTTCCCCTCTCTTCACCCCACTTCCTCACTATTCACTCAATTTTCATCACTTCTTCTTCTCTTTTCCCCTCCATCTCTCCATCATTTTCCTTCATTCTTTTTTGCATCAAAATACTCTCCTCATCCTAGCAAACAAGTTTTTGGGAGATTTTCAAGGTTTTATCAAGCTTTAAGCCGATTTTCACTTCATCTTCTCATTGGTGCCCTAGTTCAAGGTATACTCTCTTTTCACTCATTCTAGGGTTTTTAATGGTTGGAATGTTGGGAAAACTTGGTGGTTATCATGGTCAATGCCTCTTGTATTTGTTTCTCTTGAATTTAAAGCCTTGTACATTTAGATTATCACTTTTACAAGAAGAAACTCTACCAAAATTTCCCCGGAATTACTGTAGCACTGGCCACAAAATCAGCCTTGTTTCTTCATTAAGCATTTTTCTCGCAAATTCTTGGCTTGATGAAGGTTCTCTTGTCTTGTAGGGATGCCGACCAAACACGTGGCCTCCAAACGAGTGAGGAGAAGCTCTCCACCACCCGTTTACGAGCCTATCTTCGAGAGCGAAGCCCACCCGACATCAGTGAGGGACTTAGCCACATCACAGTGCCGCATCGAGAGTAGCATGGCCGAGATCCTATCATATTTGCGCGGCTCTTCTTCATCTGTCGGCACCTCCTCCACGGCTACCACATACCTCGCACCATCACTCCCTCCAGATCTCTAGACTCATTGACACGACCCCTTGCGTGTTTCCCGCAAGTGCACGGGTTTGTCGAAGTAATAAAAGTTACCCCGATGAGAGGGTAGTCGAATCCAAAGGGAATAAGGAGTTAGAATACAAGATTTCACTATTAAAACTATGCGAAGTATGGAAAAGTGATTAATTGATTCGATGAGTGAATTATGGAAACAATTATGCTAGAAAATGAGAAATTAAATAGAAAGATGGAAGATGAGAGAGTGCAAGTAAAAGAGAATAGAGAGGACTAGTAATGAATGAAATAAGGCATCCGGACAAGCTACCTCTAGGGTCTATGCTTCTAGTGCAGGACTATGCTATTATACTTTCCTATTGATGTTTAATCAAGTCGAGGATATCCTAAGACTCACGGTCCCAAACCTAAGGACAACCGTGACTAACCCCAACACTATGCCACGGTATTAGGATTCATGTCACCCTTCACTCTATCGCTCGCATGACTAAGCCCCAGGGGAGTATATCTACCTAAACCTCACACTACGTGGGATTGCTTTAAACTCTACGGATTCCTAATGGTGAAACCTGTTCCTATGTGTAGTTCTAACCCTTTGGTCCAGGTGGAAGAACCCTAGTCTAGATTAAGCCCCAATGCATAGGATTCACTTCAACCCTTCACTCTGTTACTTGCGTAACTAAGCCCCAGGGGAGTTTATCTGCCTAGCACTTCACTCTATTTTGACCGCTATGAAATCAAGGAAACGGAGGTAGGGAGAAACCATGTCGGAGGGGAAAGGGGTACATTGCTGCCTCACAACTCTCCCTCTCAACCCTCTTCAATCTTAAGTAGTCTAACCCTAAGGAGTTGTCACACCTCCAAAAGGCAACCTAAATTGTTCTCAATCCTAGTGTCACATCTAAGAGAAAACATTAACAAGATGAAATTAAGATTGAAACTCAATTTTATTCATCAATAATGGAAAAGCATAATAACAATGTCAAAGAAACATAAGAGCCCTAGAGTTTACAAGTCCGAATATCCTTAAGGGGTATAGCTCCTTATGGAGCTATACATGTTCATCAATGTATGAAAGAAAGCACAAAATAAGGACATCAATGAAAACCCTCTTGCGTATGGTGTGGCCGTGGTCTTGTGCGGCCGTTGAACGTCGGTGACGATGCCGATGACACGCCCTAAGCCACATGAGTTAGACTTGTTGTGAATGTGACTGCCTTTGTGCCCCTCCAAAGGAGGTTGGCACACACTCACAAGTCCAAGCTCGTACCTTGTTCTGTGCTTGGTTCGAAAACTTCCCAACATCGGCGAACATGACCTAATTTCGTTCTTCTTCTCCAATTTAGCTCCACAAACCTTCAATGCACAAGAATACACAAATGCACGCCATTTAGTGATAAAAACTGATAAAAGATATGCTCAATGTAAGATAATAACGCTTCGTGGTACTATAACACAAGCACTTATCACTCAAAGCACCATTTTTAGTTTTCTGTTGTTTGTACTGGTTTTTATGTCTAGACTTGTTTGTTTGTATTGTTGTACTTTTAAGTTAGCTAGGGTCCTGACCCTCCTAAACTGTACTTTCCTGTTTTTGATTCGTGCTCACTTGTCCCGCTCTCTATTTATTTCTTGGGGTGTGATTTGCTTTCTTTCTATTTTCATAACTAATCACTGTAGAAGCTTCACGCCCCTTGCACCCCTTGCACCCCTCAACTTTCCCCAGTTCATGCCCATTTGGAGTTTATCTCATCGACCAATAGGGGAAGTTTCTTCACCTCATCCCTTTATTTTTATGGCATGTCTTGCCCCTTACTCTGCTGATCTGTGTACATTGAGGGAAATGTACAACTTTAGGTGTGGGGATGGGGTACTTTACTTGTTTTGCATGCATGAATACCGATGATAGTTATGATTTTAGTGTTTAGCACTTCCTAGCTTGAAAGAATGATAGAAGTGAGTTGTATTCTTGTACTGTGCCTGAATGATGCCCTATTTTATTTTTAGTGCTTTTCCATGCTCTATCATGATTGCTCTCACCTTGTACACCCCAACCAACCCATTATGATGATTTTGGCATTAGACTATTAAATTCTTTCTTCAATAGTCCTTTAAGAACTTTTGAGTTCCTTCGTTGTTTTCTGTAGCCTTAAGTGATCTATTGTGACAGGGTACCAAGGGACATGAGATACAGTGTGTACAGTGAAAAAAAAAGTGGAGTCTATGACAGTATTCCTCTGCTGAGAACAGCATGAATGCGTCTATGTAGACTGTAATTGAGTAGGTTGGGTGGCTCTTGTGCCTAATCAGCATATGCATCTTTCTGAAAGATTTGTTGTGCAGTCTATGTTAGTCGGACTCAGAAAATAATAATAATAATAATAAATAAATAAATTTTGGTATCTCTACTTCGTCCCCTGGAACTTGTTGCCCAGTCACTTAAGTGCTAGAGTTTTATTTAGGAACCCAAAAGACTCTTAACTGAGTATTGAAGATGTATTTAACTGTCTCATGCCACTCTCACCATATGTGGGGTGAATGGGCCCCTGGGGTAATCCAGGGTGTGGAGGTTAAGGTTGGGAGCCAGCACACACTCACGAAAGCACTTTGGATAAAACAGGGCTACCATTACTCGATCACTCACTGTACAGCTCACTTTCTAGATTTCTTTCCACCTGTGCTAGTGGAGTACTTTACAGTTGAGCTTGAGGTCGTATGTTTAGTCATTTATGATCGTGTCCCTATTCTTCATGTGTGTTTGCTTGGGGACAAGCAAATGCTTAGGTGTGGGGATGTTTGATAAATGCCTAAACATACATATTTTCTATGTATTTGGGGATATGTATTGTATATTTTTATATGAGTTGACGCCCGTTTTTGGTCTGAATTGGTTTTTTCCATGTTACAGGTACCAATGAGGCCCCGGCGAGCTTAATGACAGAATTGGAGAAGAAATCGGCGTCGAAAACACTGTTTCTAAGCCCGGATCACTGTAGCACGAAAACTTGAAGAACTTGGTCAGGAGATTCATGCGGGTCACCATGCGGGCACTGTAGAGGCCGTATACGGTACTGTAGCAGTTTTAGGCAATGCTAGGTTGCATGACCATTGCCCTAGTATTAGGCTCACCAAGCTTGGAAGGGAATACATGTACGAATACGCCGTGACCATCGGGTATTTGTACCCTTGTAATTGTTAGGGTTGTCCTTGATTGTGTTTCAACCCTAGCTTGGGGAAATCCACTAAACCCATTGCGATCGTACAAGGATTTGGGCGGAAGCAATTCCGTATTCCAATACTCGTACCGGATTAGGGACCAACACCGTGACCATCGGGTTGGTCTAATTTAGGGTTTCCCGGTCCAAACCACCCATGTGCATGCCAGTTAGGGCATCCTTAACAATTTAGTAGCCCCCGAGGGAATCCTCATCCGTGACCATTTCCTCGCCTTGATACTTCCCTCCGTATTTATTCTTACTATTTGCATGCTCTTTGCTCTAGTAGATTATTTGTAGTTCTTCTTCCAAGTGATTAATTAGGTTGGACAACATTGTGATAAGGAAGTAGGAATAGATTCTCGGGCCCTTGGGAATACGACCCCCTCGTGTTCGCACGAGGGGTATTACTTGACGACCCCGTGCACTTGCGGGTGAGCCATTCAAACGCGTATCAAAAGGAACTCCCCTAGGGCTTAGTTGCGTGAGCAACAGAGTGAAGGGTTGACGTGAATCCTCAGCATTGGGGCTTAATTTAGACTAGGGTTCTTCCACCTGGACCAAAGTGTTAGAACTATACATAGGAACAGGTTTTATCACTAGGAATCCCTAGAGCATAAAGCAATCCCACGTAGTGTGAGCCTTAGGTAGATAGATGATAAACGCCTAACTGTACGTATTATTTATGTATGTTTGCGTATTAGTCGAATATTTTTATATGTGTGGATGCCCGTTTTTGGTCTAAATTGGTTTATTTCGTGTAGCATTGTAGCAACACTGTAGCAGCGCTGTATTGAGGGTATAGAGAAAAAGTTAGATGAGTTCAGTACTGTATTGAGAAATGTCCAAACCTCTATTCATTCTCTTGAGAACCAGGTTGGACATCTATCCAGGGCCCAATCTAAACAACACTCGGTCCTTGATGCCAAATATGAAGCTAGATTTGAGGTCATCCATGCCACACTTTCGGCTGTGCAAGCAACTCTTCACAAGTTAGAGAGCCGGGTTGAACAAAATATTTGTAAACCAATAAGGGAAGGCCCAACTACAACCTATAATGAAAAAGAAGAGAACTTTGGTATATTGGAGGTTGAAGGAGTCGAAAGAGCACCATTGATAGCACTTGAGCAAGCCATTTGCATAAAAGCTAACAAGAAAACCAAGCACAAGAAAGAATTATTTGGGACAAAAGAAATTGTGGGTTGCAGGTTGAAGCCATCCAATGACCCACCTATGCAGAGGTTAGACACGTCCCAACCAAAACTATTTCCTTGGAGGCCCAAACAATTTTTGTGTGTAATTAAAGGAAGATTGACATTGGTTGAAGAAGGAGATGTGGGTTGGAGGTTTACGCCCCCAAGGACCCACCCATGCCGAGTTTGAAATTTTTTCAACCTTACTTATTCCCTTGGAGGTCAAAACAAGCTTTGTGGATGCTCCAAGGAAATTTAGGCGGGACCAAAGTAGAGGCGGGGAGGAGACTCAAGCCATCCAAGGATCCGCTAAAGTTTAAATTGTGCAATGCCCGTCCCAAGCTTTTTCCATGTAGGCCAAAAGGTAACTCATGCTTGGTCTCCACTTTGACAGCATCCCGGAAGGTACGCTTCACTTTTCTTGGTAGTTCTTATGCCACTTCTAGCCGGGAGGAACACACCGTCTTCAAGCCCCCTTGAGGTAAAACACGTCGAGCTAATGACGTTAAACAAGTGCCTCTTGGGAAGCAACCCAAGCATTAAAATTCATTGCATGTGTGTTTTCGTATTTTTGGTGTGTTTGCTTGCTTGAGTGTTCTTTGTTTTCAAGTGTGTGATTGTGGTTAGTTAGTCGATTTTCATAATTTATTTACTTGTGTTCATTCATGGTACTTGTGAGTTCTTTGTGTTATCATTCATCTTCATGCATCAAATATCATGTTTTGGTTGTTGTGGGTGAATTCGGCTTTGTTTTTATGTGATTTTGGGGTGTTTGGATGAGTGTTTGATGCAAAATCTGGAAATCGCCCGTTTATTGACCGTATCTGAGTCCGTATAGCCTTCCAGAAAGTCATGCGGGCATGCATATGCCCGTATGCATGCCCGGATCCCATCTAGAGACTTATGCGGGCAACCATATGGGCATATGGCTGACCGCATGGATGCTCGGACTGAAAGTTAAGTTGTGTACCCCCTCACTATTTTCCTCATATCTCTCTCATTTCTCATCCTTTTCCCTCATTCTTTCACCGTTTTTTTCCATTTTTCTTCCTCTACACGAATCTCCTACTTCCATGGACTTCATTTGCATGATTTATTGGGGGCTTCACCATCATCTTCACAGATCTTCGCCGATTCAAGCTTTGGAGCCCTAACTTGTGTTTTGAAGCAAATGTGTTTGTTTTTCTTGATTTTCATGCTTATATTGCTTCAAACTTTGGGGAATGATGTATGAATGTGTAATATTTGATTTATTTGTATTTTGTGACATTATTTGTTGATAAACGCCTAAATATATGTATTTTCTATGTATTCAGGCGTATGCATTGCGTATTTTTATATGAGTTGACACCCATTTTTGGTCTGAGTTGGTTTCTTTCATGTTACAAGTACCAATGAGACCCCAGCAAGCTCGATGACAGAATTGGAGAAGAAATCGGCATCGAAAACACTGTTTCTGAGCCTAGGGGGGCACTATAGCAACCACTGTAGCACGAAGACATGGAGATCGGCTTGGTCAGGAGGTTCATGCGGGCTAGCAAGAGGGCGCATTGTAGGTCGCATACGGTACTGTAGCAGGGTTATTATAGCGACAATGTAGCAACTTACGCGATTTTCGGGATTTCGCGGAAACTTTCTCTCCCTACATGCGGGGCCGCATGGGAGGCCGCATAACTCACTGGAATGAGTTTTAAATTGTTTTAAGGGCACATTTGAAGAGAAGACTTTTGGGAGAGACTCTTGGGCCGCCGCCCCACCTCTTTTGGTGGCGATTTCCGGCGATCTACCGCACAAAGCTTCACCAAGAGGGAGGCAACATCGAAGGAGAAGATTGGAGGGAAGATCCAAGGCATTGAGGCATATTTTCAAGTTTTTCATCCATCCAAGGGGTTTCCAAGGCTAGAGGGAGTATTTCTTGCTTCATTTCTTGTTTTGTGATTCCTTGGAGTTGTATGAGTTTTCCTCTTTCATAAGGAACTAACTTATTTGTGATTTGGACATGATGAACTTTAGGGTTGTTTCTTTGTAATTTGGATGATCATCTTTATTGATGCATTGTGTGATGTTGTATTTCTTTTATGGAATCTTGTAGTTTATGGTTCAAGCCTTGTGTACTTTGATGTGTTGATTTGCATGAGAACTCTGTATTTCAACTTCTAGGTTGTACTCGGTTGTGTGACCATCGCCCTTGTACTAAACACACTAGGCTTGGAAGGGATACATGTACGAATACGCCGTGACCATCGGGTATTTGTACCCCTCCAACCATTAGGGTTGAACGTAGATATTGTGTTTGACCCTAATTTGAGATTTTCCTAGGCGTAAGGCAATCGTGTGAGGATTTGGACGGAAGTGATTCCGTATTCCAATACTCATACCGGATTAGGGGTTATCATCGTGACCATCGTGGTAACCTAGTTTTGGTATCTCTTGGCCCAACTACCATCATAACATTTCATCCTAAATTCAGCGCTTAATGACAACCCTAGGGGGATTTGTTGTCCAAATCGCGCCTTCGCATGTTTGATTCTCCCTTGTTTGCTAAATGTGTGTAGTAGTAGCCTGGATTTCATTATAGTTATTTCTTTCTCCATTTTGTAATTATTGCTTGATAATTGAATTGTTAGGTTAGGAAATAGATGAAGGGGAAGTAATAGTAGTTCCTTGGCCCATAGGAATACGACCCCCTCATGCTTGCGCGAGGGATATTACTTGGTCACCCGTGCACTTGCGGTAATCATCAAGTTTTTGGCGCCGTTGCCGGGGACTCACAAGGAATACTAGGAAAACCTGTAGTCTATTGCTCTAGCCACTTTTCTCTTGTTGTACATACTATTTTATTATCTATTTTGTTTGTTTAGTTTTGCTTCGTTTGACTTTGTGTTTTCTTTTTTTTTGTGCGAGGTACACTATTCTTGACAAATGCATGCTCAAAATTGCCCTCCAAGTCCTAACCATGGAACATCGCAAGAAAAGAGATATACTGTTGAGGAGGTCTTGGTACGATTCATGATCACCACGGAGGCAAAGTTTGAGATGATAGAAAAAAGGTTTAATGAATTCGGCATAATTCTAAGGAATGTCAAAGCCTCTATTCATTCTCTTGAGAGCCAAGTTGGACATCTTGCTATTGCCTAATCTGAACAACACTCGGACCTTGATGCCCAATATGAAGCTAGATTTGAGGTCATTCATGCCGCACTTTCGGCTGTGCAAGCATCTCTCCACAAGCTAGAGAGCCGGGTTGAACAACAAATTTGTGAACCAGTAATGGAAGGCCCAACTACAACCTATAATGAAAAAGAAGAGATCTTTGGTATTTTGGAGGTTGAAGGAGTCGAAAGAGCACCATTGATAGCACTTGAGCAAGCCATTTGCATAAAAGCTAACAAGAAAACAAAGCACAAGAAAGAATTATTTGGGACAAAAGAAACTGTGGGTTGGGGTTTGAAGCCACCCAATGACCCACCTATGCCAAGAATAGACACGTCCCAACCAAAACTATTTCCTTGGAGGCCCAAACGATTCTTGTGGGTAATTAAAGGAAGATTGACATTGGTTGAAGAAGGAGATGTGGGCAGGAGGTTTACACCCACCAAGGACCCACCCATACCGAGTTTGAAATTTTTTCAACCTTACCTATTCCCTTGGAGGCCAAAACAACCTTTGTGGATGCTCCAAGGAAATTCAGCCGGGACCAAAGTAGAGGCGGGAAGGAGGTTCAAGCCATCCAAGGATCCGCTAAAGTTTAAATTGTGCAATGCCAGACCCAAACTTTTTCCATGGAGGCCAAAAGGTAACTCATGCTTGGTCTCCACTTTGACACCATCCTGGAAGGTACGCTTCACTTTTCTTGGTAGTTCTTATGCCACTTCTAGCCGGGAGGAACACACCGTCTTCAAGCCTCCTTGAGATAAGACACGTTGAGCTAATGACATTAAACAAGCACCTCTTTGGAGGCAACCCAAGCATTAAAATTCATAACATGTGTGTTTTCGTATTTTGGTGTGTTTGCTTGCTTGAGTGTTCTATGTTTTCAAGTGTGTAATTGTGGTTAGTTAGTCATTTTTCATAATTTATTTACTTGTGTTTTTTCATGATTCTTGTGAGTTCTTTGTGTTGTCATTCATCTTCATGCATCAATTATCATGTTTTGGGTGTTGTGGGTGAATTCAACATTGTTTTTATGTGATTTTGGGGTGTTTGGATGGGTATTTGATGCAAAAACTGGAAACCGGCCATTTATTGGCCGCACATGAGCCCGCATATGCATCCGGAGAGTGGTGCGGCCCCTTGTGCGGCCGTACAAGTGCCCGCATGGACTCTCGGGCTGAACTTTATAATGGGTACCCCTTCACCATTTCCTTCATAACTTTCTCATTTCTCATCTGTTTTCCCTCATTATTTCACAATTTTTCTCCATTTTTCTTCCTCTACACGGATCTCCTACTTCAAAGGACTCAATTTGCATGATTTATTGGGTGTTTTTCCATCATCTTCACCGATCTTCACCGATTCAAGCTTTGAAGCCCTAACTTGTGTTTTGAAGCAAACTTGTTTCTTTTTCTTGATTTTCATGCTTATCTTGCTTCAAACTTTGGGGAATGATGTATGAATGTGTAATATCTGATTTATTTGTATTTTGAGACATTATTTGTAAATTTTTGGGCTTCAAAAACAAGGGGAAACTCTACCTCTTTCAAGACTGTGCTACAGTAACCTTGGGCTGAAATTTCTCTTGAATTTATTTGTTCACTTGTAGCATCATTGTAAATATCCTACAACACTTGAAATGAATAGAATTGGACTTCATGATCCTGATTGTGCAAAGAACTTGCTTGGATTATCTCTTGTTTAATTGTTTTTGTTATGTTAGTTGTTTGCTTGCATGTTTGTGTGTGTTCTTGTTTCTTGTTGTATCCTCTTTTTGGGTGAGTGATGGATGCCTTGAGATGATGTTCTTTTCTACCTTGAAGGGTGGAACTAGGACATCGGGCACGCCTTCCCGTCTCCTATATCTACCGGAAGCTTTGGTGGTCACCCCGATCTCATGGACTTCAAGACTGATGTTTTGAGACTCGGGGAAGTTCACGAAACCCTCCTACTATGTTTTTATAGTCTATATTTTTGCATTCTAATACTTAGGCACATTGAGGGCAATGTGCATCTTTAAGTGGTGGGTGGATTTGGTTTTTCTTGTGAACTTTGAAAATTTCTTTACAGTTGCATGCTTGTTTTACCTATGATAGCAATGATACTTACTTTAGGACTTCCTAGCATGAAGGGTTTACAGTTATGAGTTGTATTTCATTATTGTGCCTAAATGATGTCCTGCTTTATCTTTAGTGCACTGACAAACTTTTACACATGTACTTCCACCTCATACACTCTAACTAACCTATTACAATGTTTTCGGCATTAAATTGTTAAAGTCTACTTTCAATGCCTTTTTAAGAGCTTTTGAGGTCCTTTGTTGTTTTCTTTGGCCTAAAGTGAGTTGTTTAACATGTTTTATACCGGGGGGTATGAGATACAATTTATACATAAAAAAAAAGTGGAGTCTATGACAGTATTCCTCTGCTATTACAGCATGAATGTGTCTATGTGGACTATAATCAAGTAGGATGGGTGGCTCTTGTGCCTGGCCAGCATGTGCATCCGTCTAAAAGATTTTTGTGCAGTCTATGTTAGTCGGACTCAGAAAAGAAAAAGAAAACTATGTATATATATAAGTAAAGAATAAAGTATCTTGTATGTATCCCTTGGAGCCTGTTGCACAGCCACTTGAGGGCCGAAGTGTTATTCAGGACCCAAAGGACTCTTAACTGGGTATTGAGGGTGTCTTTAACATATTAATGCCAACTTCATTGTGTGTGGAGTGATTGGACACCTTTGGTTGATCCATGGTATAAAGGTTGAGGTTGGAAGTCAGCACACACTCACAGGTGCACTTTAGATGAAACAGGGCCATCCTTACCCAGTTGCCAACAGAATAACTCATTATCTGTCTTTCCTTCTATCTATGCTTGTGGGGTCCTTTACAATTGAGCTTGAGGTCGTATGTTTAGTCATTTATTATCTTGCCCCTGTTCTTCATGTGTGTTTGCTTGGGGACAAGCAAATGCTTAGGTGTGGTGATATTTGATAAACGCCTAAATATACGCATTTTCTATGTATTCGGGCGTATGCATTGCGTATTTTTATATGAGTTGACACTTATTTTTGGTCTGAATTGGTTTCTTTCGTGTTACAGGTACCAATGAGGCCCCAGCGAGCTCGATGACAGAATTGGAGAAGAAATCGGCATTGAAAACATTGTTTCTGAGCCTAGGGGCCACTGTAGCAACCACTGTAGCACGAAGACTTGGAGATCGGCTTGGTCAGGAGGTTATTGTAGGGATAATGTAGCAACTTACGCGATTTTCGGGAATTCTCAGAAACTTTCTCTCCCTGCTTGCGGGGCCGCATGGGAGGCCGCATAACTCGCTTGAATGAGTTTTTAAGGATTTTGAGGGCACATTTGAAGAGAAGACTTTTGGGAGATACTCTTGGGCCGCCGCCCCATCTCTTTTGGCGGCCATTTCCGGCGATCTACCGCACAAAGCTTCACCAAGAGGGAGGCAACATCGAAGGAGAAGATTGGAGGGAAGATCCAAGGCATTGAGGCATATTTTCAAGTTTTTCATCCATCCAAGGGGTTTCCAAGGCTAGAGGGAGTATTTCTTGCTTCATTTCTTACTTTGTGATTCCTTGGAGCTGTATGAGTTTTCCTCTTTCATGAGGAACTAACTTATTTGTGATTTGGACATGATGAACTTTGGGGTTGTTTGTTTGTAATTTGGATGATCATCTTTATTGATGCATTGTGTGATGTTGTAATTCTTTTATGGAATCTTGTAGTTTGTGGTTCAAGCCTTGTGTACTTTGATGTGTTGATTTGCATGAGAACTCTGTATTTCAACTTCTAGGTTGTACTCGGTTGCGTGACCATCGCCCTTGTACTAAACACACTAGGCTTGGAAGGGATACATGTACGAATACGCCATGACCATCGGGTATTTGTACCCCTCCAACCATTAGGGTTGAACGTAGATATTGTGTTTGACCCTAATTTGAGATTTTCCTAGGCGTAAGGCAATCGTGTGAGGATTTGGACGGAAGTGATTCCGTATTCCAATACTCATACCGGATTAGGGGTTATCACCGTGACCATCGGGGTACCTAGTTTTGGTATCTCTTGGCCCAACTACCATCATAACATTGCATCCTAAATTCAGGGCTTAATGACAACCCTAGGGGGATTTGTTGTCCAAATCGCGCCTTTGCATGTTTGATTCTCCCTTATTTGCTAAATGTGTGTAGTAGTAGCCTGGATTTCATTATAGTTATTTCTTTCTCCATTTTGTAATTATTGCTTGATAATCGAATTGCTAGGTTAGGAAATAGATGAAGGGGAAGTAATAGTAGTTCCTTGGCCCTTGGGACTACGACACCCTCTTGCTTGCGCGAGGGGTATTACTTGGCGACCCGTGCACTTGCGGTAATCATCATTTGTAAATTTTTGGGCTTCAAAAACAAGGGGAAACTCTACCTCTTTCAACACTGTGCTACAGTAACTTTGGACTGAATTTCTCTTACATTTATTTGTTCACTTGTAGCATCATTGTGAATATCCTACAATACTTGCAATAAAAAGAATTGGACTACATGATCTTGATTGCACAAAGAACTTGCTTGGATTATCACTTGTTTAATTGTTTTTATTATATTAGTTGTTTGCTTGCATGCTTGTGTGTGTTCTTGTTTCTTTTTGTATTTTCTTTTTGGGTGTGTGATTAGATTTCTTGAGTTGATGTTCTTTTCTACCTTGCAGGGTGGAATTTGGACATCAAGCACACTTCCCGTCTCCTATATCTACCATGAAGCTTTGGTGGTCACCCCGATCTCATGGACTTCAAGACTCATGTTTTGAGACTCGGAGAAGTTCACGAAACCCTCCTACTATGTTTTTATTGTCTATATTATTGCATCCTATTGCTTAGGCACATTGAGGGCAATGTGCATCTTAAAGTGGGCGGTGGATTTGGTTTTTCTCGTGAACTTTGAAATTTTTTGCAATTGAATGCTTGAATTACCTATGATAGCAATGACACTTAGTTTAGGACTTCCTAGCATGAAGGGTTGGCAGTTATGAGTTGCATTTCACTATTGTGCCTAAATGATGTCTTGCTTTATCTTTAGTGCACTGATAGACTTTTGCACATTTACTTCCACCTCATACACTCCAACTAACCCATTACAATGTTTTGGCATTAAGATGTTAAAGTCTACTTTCAATGTCTTTTTAAGAGCCTTTGAGGTCCTTTGTTGTTCTCTTTGGCCTCAAGTGAGTTTGTTGAACAGGTTTTATACCGCGGGATACGATATATATATATATATATATATATATATATATATATATATATATATATATATATATATATATATATATATATATATATATATATATATATATATATATATATATATAAAGGTGGAGTCTATGATAGTATTCCTCTGCTAGTACAGCATGAATGCGTTTATGTGGACTGTAATCAAGTAGGATGGGTGGCTCTTGTGCCTGGCCAGCATGTGCTCCATCTGAAATATTTTTGTGCAGTCTACGTTAGTTGGACTCCTAAAAAAAATAAAAAGAAAACTATGTATATATGTAAGTGAAGAGTATAGTATCTTCTCTGTATCCCTTGGAGCCTATTGCAAAGCCCCTTGAGAGCCAAAGTTTTATTCAGGACCCGAAGGACTCTTAACTGGGTATTGAGGGTGCCTTTAACAGATTAATGCCAATCACATTGTCTGTGGAGTGATTGGACACCTTTGGGTGATCCATGGTATGGAGGTTGAGGTTGGAAGTCGGCACACACTCACTAGTGCACTTTAGATAAAACAGGACTATCCTTACCCAGTTGCCAACAGAACAACTCATTATTTGTCTTTCCTTCTATCTGTGCTTGTGGGGTCCTCTACTGTTAAGCTTGAGGGCGTACAGTTAATCGTTTATCTTCTAGCCCCTGTTATTCATGTTTGTTTGCTTAGGGACAAGCAAACGCTTAGGTGTGGGGATCTTTGATAAACACCTAACTGTACGTATTATTTATGTATGTTTGCATATTAGTCGAGTATTTTTATATGTGTGGATGCCCGTTTTTGGTCTAAATTGGTTTATTTCATGTTACAGGCATAGAAGATACCGTGGGGAGCTCGACAACAAGATTTTAGAAGAAATCATCAAGAAAAGGCCATTTCCGAGCCCGGCACTGTAGCAGCACTGCAGCACGGGGAACTTTGGTGAAACGGCTACGGCACTGTAGCATTACTGTAGCACTACGCTGCAGCAACTTACACAAAACTCGGGGTGCTACAGTACCCGTATGCGGACCGTATGCCAGGCCGCATGGCATCCCAAAATTAGGTTTTAAAGGCCTTTCGGGCATTTTTCTTGGGGTCTTTTGGCCACCATTTCTCCACCATCATCTTCTTGGGCTTTAAGGGACTAGAGAAGGTAGATCTGAAGGGCAAATTGAGGGGAGAAGAGAGATCTATCAAGGACCACATCAAGGAGTTTGCCGGCGCCGATCCGTCGTATTCTCATCACCACCTCCTAGTCTTCATCTTAGGGGAAGTTTTATGAGCTTTTTCTTGTATTTCTTGTTTTCTATACTTTCTCCCTTGTTGATGATGAACTAGACTCCCAAGGTCACCGGGCATCCTGTGAACCTTGGGACGAACTTGCTTGTATGGATACTTTGAGTATATTTTTGGTATTTGGTTTGGTTGTGGTCTAAGCTTTGTGTTCTTTTATTGTATCAAATTGCATGAGAACTCTGTGGTTTGAATTCTAGGTTGTACTTGGTTGCGTGACCATCGCTCTTGTACTAGACATGCTTGGCTTAGAAGGGATACATGTAGAAATATGCCGTGACCATCGGGTATTTCGTACCCCTCCAACCATTAGGGTTGAACCTAGATGTTGTGTTTGACCTTAATTAGGGATTTCCCTAGGCGCATTCCAATCGTGTGAGGATTTGGGCGGAAGTGATTCTGTATTCCAATACTCGTACCAGATTAGGGGTTATCACCGTGACCATCGGGGTGACTTACCTTTGGACATCTCTTGGCCTAACCACCTTTGCCTCTGTTATTCGAGTATCCTTCTAGCTTTAGTAGTCCCGAGGGGATCCTCGCCTGGGGACCTCGAACTTTCATTCCTACTTGCTTCTTTAGTATGCTTATGTGGTGAGCCTTAGTCTATGTGTTTATAGTTTTCGTTTGGTTATTCTTCTTATCTTACTTTTATCATATAATTGCTAGGTTAGGAAATAGATGAAGGGGAAGTAATAGTAGTTCCGTGGCCCTTGGGAATACGACCCCCTCGTGCTTGCGCGAGGTGTATTACTTGGCGACCCATGCGCTTACGGTCAGTCATCAATAGACTCCCCTGGGGCTTAGTTGAGTAAGCAACAGATTGAAGGGTTGACGTGAATCCTAATGCCGGGGCATAGTGTTATGGTTAGTCACGGTTGACCTTAGGTTTGGGACCATGTGTTTAAGGATATCCTCGACTCAATTAACATCAATAGGAAAGTATAATAGCATAGTCTTGCACTAGAAGCATAAGTCCTTGAGGTAGCTGGTCCGGATGCCCTATTTCATCCATTACTAGTCCTTCTTTGTTCACTTCTACTTGCACATTCTTGCCTTCCATCTCTCTATTTAATTTCTTGCCTTTTATTATATTTGCTTCCATATTCACAAATCGATTCTATTATCACTTTTCGTACACCGCATAGCTAAATAGTAAAATCTCATGTCTTAAATCCCTATTCCCTGTGGATTCGACTACCTACTCACCAGGGTAAATATTATTACTTTGACAAGCCCGTGCACTTGTGGGATACACGTAAGGGGTCGTGTCAAGTTTTTGGCATCGTTGCCGGGGAATAGGTGTATTTCAGATACTTGTTTTTGCTATTTTTTGCTATTTCACTTCATTTTCTATTTCACACTTTTGTTATCTATCATTGTTCTTATTTTTGTTTTCTTCATTTTGGTTTCAGGTTATGACCAGCGGAAACCCTTTGATTCTTGTTGAAGGAGACCTGGACATTGGTAGAAGAACGTATCGTAAAGGGAAAGAACCTGTAGAAGAACAATCTAATCAAGCTAGTATAGATTCAGAAGGTCAGAAGCAATGGCAGAACAGAATGAAGAACAGAGGACATTGTTTGATTTTGCTTGACCCGCGGTGATGGGTACCCAATCAAGCATTGTGAGGCCCCAAATTACCGTGAACAACTTTGAGTTGAAGCCGTCGCTCATTCAAATTTTACAACAGTCCGCACAGTTTAATGAGTTGGCCGATGAAGATCCCAACAACCATATAGATAACTTCCTTGAAGTGTGCGACATGTTGAAGATTAATGGAGTAACGGATGATGCGATTCATTTAAGAGCATTCCCATTTTCATTGAAGGGAAAAGCAAGGCATTGGCTACATTCATTACAGAGAGCATCTATCACTACTTGGGAGGAGATGGCCGAGGCATTCTTGGCTAGATATTTCTCTCTGGGAAAATCAGCGAGGCTCCAGAATGAGATTTCATCCTTCATGCAAATGGAATTGGAGTCTCTATTCGAGACATGGGATAGGTTCAAAGAGCTCCTTTGGAAGTGCACGCAACATGGATTCCCCGAGTGGATGATCATCCATACCTTTTACAACGGGTTGAATCCGAGTACCAAGCAATTTTTAGATGCGGCGGCAGTAGGAACTTTAGGAAGCAAGACTCCCGGTGAAGCCCGGCACCTTATTGAAGAGATGACTATGAATGGCTATGAATAGCTATCAATGGAACACAAGGGACCGAAAGAAGGTGGCCGAAATTCATGAATTTGATGCAGTTACATCATTGGCAGCAGAGGTGGAATCACTGAGTAAGAAGTTGGATGTTCTAACTTCACCAAGAGCTGCTGCCATTACTACTTGTAATGGTTGTGGGGGAGGACACGCTTCGAGTGATTGTCGGATTGCTATTGGAGGCACTAGTATGGTGGAACAGGCTGATTTTGTGGGCAATGCTTATAGAGGACAAGGCCAAGGCAACCCGTACAATGGTACTTACAACCCGGGGTGGAAGAACCACCCAAATTTCTCATAGAGCAACTAAGGGTAGTCACAACAAAAGAATAACACACCACCGGGATTTTAAGGCCAACAAGCACCAAACTTAGAAAGCCGAGTGACCAGGCTAGAGTGGAAGATGACTGATCTTGAGAGAGCCCTCGCAAGGTTTGTTGCTTCGTCGGATGCTAGATTCCAATCGGCGAAAGCTACACTTCGCAATCACAACGTCTCCCTACACAACTTGGAGAATCAAGTGGGCCAAATTGCGAAGACATTGGTGGAAAGACCTCCAGGTAGTTTGCCTAGTAATACGGAGACCAATCCGAGAGAGCAATTGAAGGCAATTACCCTGAGAAGTGGAAAAGAGGTCGAGAGAAATCTACCTCTAGAGAAGACAAATAAGACACCCGAGGTCGTGGAGATAGAGGAAGGAACGACAAAGGACAAAGAGGTGGCACCACCACTCTACAAGCCGAGGATCCCCTATCCTTCATGGTTGAAGAATGACCAAGAGAACAAATAATACAAGAAATTTCTGGGAATTTTCAAGCAGTTTCACATCAACAAACCATTCGTGGAAGCATTGGCCCAAATGCCCAAGTACGTGAAATTGATTTGGGCACACAATCAATGGTAGATCGTGCCGATTGCTTCAAGTCTCCTACTTGGTGAAGTTCTCCTAAGCTACACGAGTTAGACTTGTTGTGAATGTGACTGCCTTTGTGCCCCTCCAAAAGGATTTTAACACACTCACAAGTCCAGGCTCGTGCCTTGTTCCTTGCTTGGTCCGAAAACTTCCCAACAATGGCGAACACGATCTAACTTCGTTCTTCTTCTCCAAATTAGCTTCACAAACCTACAATGCATAAGAACATACAATTGCACACCATTTAGTGATAAAATCTGATAAAATATATGCTCAATGTAAGATAATAACACTTCGTGGTACTATAACACGAGCACTTATCATGTGTGCTCCACAAATCATTGAGACTCAACTCTCAATGAACCTAGCTCCATCAAACGCAACACTTGGAGTTCAGGGGAGTAATGTTTCAATTGCCTACCCTTACATAAATTGTGTGAATTGTTTTATTTTTCATTGTGCTTTCATGCGCGTACATTGGGGACAATGTACATCTTAAGTGTGGGGGGGGGGAGTCACTTTGCACACACCTTTACTTGTGCATTCAATTGCTTATGCTCATGTAGCCTATGGCGGTTCACCTTAGTTGCAACGTTTATATTCTTGGAGTTTAGGGGAATTTTTAACATTGTGTCCTATCATGCTCTAGCTTTTACTTGAATTTTAGGGAATTTCTTGCTCGATTATCTTATATTGCACAACTCACTCTTGGAATCATTTGGAAACTGTAGCGGGTTACTACAGCAAGACACTGTAGCAAGCTACTCTTCACTTTCTGCCAAAAATCAGCAATCCAGAGAGTTCATACGGGCGTGTGGAAATTCCACAAGGCCGTGTGAACAAAAATCTAGCAGCCCAAAAATGTCACACGGCCGTGTGGAAATTCCACACAGCCGTGCGAAGCCCCGATAAGTCCGTTTTTAAAGCCGCGACTAAACATTATAAAAGCTCAATTTGGAGACTTTTGAGACATCTTTTGACCTATCTTTCTTTCCAACTTCTGGAGAGTGCGGCTAGGGTTTCGGAGAGGACTTCATGGAGGTTCGGAGCGCATCATCAGCATCATTATCGATGCCTAGCGGCCGCACAAGATCACGGCCACACCATACGCAAGGGGGTTTTCATCAATGCCTTTAATTTGTGCTTTTTTTTATATTTTGATGAACATCTATAGCTCTATGAGGAGCTAAACCCCTCATGGGTATTCAGACTTGTAAACCCTAGGATCATTATATTTCTATGACATTGCTATTATGTTTTTCCATTGTTGATGAATAAATTTGATTTTCAATTTTAATTATCTCTTGCAATTGTTTTCCCTTAGCCATGACACTAGGGTTGAGAACAATCTAGGTTATCCTTTGGAGGTGTGACAACTCCTATAGGGTTAGACTACTTAAGATTGAAGAGGGTTGAGAGGGTGAGTCGTGAGGTAGCGAAGCGTCCCCTTTTCTCTCCGGTGTGATTTCTCCCTACCTCCGTATTCCTTGATTTCTTAGCGGTCGAGATAGAGTGAAGTGCTAGGAGAAGAATTCCCCTCGGGCTTAGTTGCGCGAGCAACAGAGTGAAGGGTTGACGTGAATACTAAGCACTGGGGCTTAATTTAGACTAGGGTTCTTCCACCTGGACCAAAAGGTTAGAACTACACATAGGAATAGGTTTTATCACTAGGAATCCCTGGAGCTTAAAGCAATCCCATGTAGTGTGAGGCTTAGGTAGATAGACTCCCCTGGGGCTTAGTTGTGTAAGCAACAGAGTTGAAGGGTTTACGTGAATCCTAATGCCGGGGCATAGTGTTGGGGTTAGTCATGATTGACCTTAGGTTTGGGACCGTGTGTTTAAGGATATTCTCGACTCAATTAACATCAATAGAAAACTATAATAGCATAGTCTTGCACTAGAAGCATAAGTCCTAGAGGTAGCTTGTCCGGATACCCTATTTCATCCATTGCTAGTCCTTCTCTATTCACTTCTACTTGCACTTTCTTGGCTTCCATCTCTCTATTTAATTTCTTGCCTTTTATTATATTTGCTTCCATATTCACTCATCGATTCTATTATCACTTTTCATACACCGCATAGCTAAATAGTGAAATCTCGTGTCATAAGTCCTTATTCCCTGTGGATTCGACTACCCACTTACCAGGGTAAATTTATTAGTTCGACAAGCCCGTGCACTTGCGGGACACACGCAAGGGGTCGTGTGAACGTGTTTTACCTCAAAGTTGATGGTGGGACAAAAGAAGGAAAGTTACCTCCATTCTTTGATGATGCATTGTTACCCGAAAAATTCATTGAGAGCCATGAAAAGATCTTGAATTTTCCTCGATTCTCAAAAAGTATGCTATCCACTTCCTCGGGTGTCATTGTTGTAAACTTTGCAACTTTCTTTGGCTTTTCCTTCATTTTTCTCCACATCTTTTTCAGAATTTTCTTCTCCTTGCCATGTGATGGGGAGTCAACCAATAGTTGAGCAACTTGTTACATTGGCGAAGAAGGGGCTTCTTTTTCGTCACTTTATTCATCCCCTAACTCTTCCAAAATTTCATTAAGCGGGTGATAAGTGTCTAAATGTATATGTTTTAATATACATATTTTGTACACTTAGCATGCATTTTGTTAAGAATTGATGCTCGTTTTGTGCTTAATTGACTATCATTTATGTTGTAGGACACAGGAGAGCCATGAGGAGCACGAGAATGCAATTTGGGCGAAAAAGGATGAAATTCAGGCGTCGCAGCACTATAGCTGGAGTACTGTAGCATATTTACTCTAGCAGTTACTGTTGCACCTGAGGAGTTTTGGGCTGGAAATGATGGAAGTGCATAAGAGTGAACAGTGCAGCATACGGGGTCGTATAAGGGGCCGTGAGCATCAAAAGACAGTGAATTTCAACTAGCTCTCACGGCCCCCTATCCACCCCGGGATCCATCTATCCACCCCGGGATCCACTTATCCACCCCGGGATGCACCCCCACATGGGACAAGTTTTGCCTTGTCTTTGCCCATCTATCCACCCCGGGATACTGCGGGTATATTTATGGATGTTTTTAGGGCACACAAATGGGGGGACTTCTTGGCCGGCATCTAAAGAGAAGAAACGAAGAAATCTTTGCAGAGACGACGATTTGGATCCAAAGAAGGAGGCAAGAGCATCATTTTGAAGGGGAGAAGCTTCACCATCAAGGAGGCAAGGATCCAAGCCAAGGGAAGCGTCATTCGGCATCTCTTGGACGGGGGAAAGCGTCATTCAGCCGGACCTCCACCTCCTCCTTCATCATTTCATCTAGGGAGTGTCATTTATGAGCTTTTTAAGTGATTTACTTTGTATTTTTGTTGTTACTTGCTTGATGGCACACTAGACCCCCAAGGGCACCGGATGTTGGTGAACCTTGGGGGGAGGGGGGGTTTATCATATATTTTGGATGATCTTTACTTAATTGCAAGCTTGGTTTGGTTGAAGATTTAGTTCATTATGCTTCATGTCTAGAACTACCACATGGAGAGATCCGTAGTTCTTTCTTGAATTATACACGTAGATGTGACCTACTCGCGTGTATTAGGTCATTAATGAACTAAAAGGGGTTACTTGTATTGGCACACCAAGAAATTGGGTGTTGATAGCCCTCCGAGCTATAAGGATAGACTAGGGTTTAGTGTATCCTTATTTTGGGATCTCCTTGTACTTAATGCAATCGTAGGGATGTTGGTTAGGAAGAGATTCCAACCGATATCCGTATGGGATTAGTGTTCAATCGCCGAGAAATTGGGGTTGATCTAATATTGAGATCCTTCAGTCTAAATCAACCAAGCTAGCTTTTATCTTTCATCCATGTATCATGATGACCCCTCAAGGGGATCCACATCCACAGGCCTTCACTCTTCGTTGTAGTACTTGCAACAACATTGTATGCTTTTAAATTTGTTTAATCATATCGTATTTATTTCTTTGCTTTAGTAGAACATACATCCATGCTTGTGTTGTTAGGTTAGATAATAGGCGATGGAGGAATAAGAGTAGCTCCTTAGCCCGTGGAATACGATCCTCGTGCTTCTGTACGAGGTATTACTTGGCGATCCCGTACACTTGCGGGGAAGCAATCAGCGGGTTCAAAGCTAGAACTTCCTGCACACAATCAGAAATAATTGCATCAGTTTTATCCATGAAATATAAACTATCATCATGGTTCAGTGTGTCCCGCATTACTTCGGGGAGGGTGATGATCACTTGTTCCTCCCCCACTCTTAAAGTCATCTTACCGCCCTTACCATCAATTAAAGCACCAGAAGTATTAAGGAAAGGGCGTCCAAGGATTATAGGGACCTCCACATCATCGTCCACATCTAATATAACAAAATCCATCGGAATGATAAGTTTATCGATCCTCACAAGAACATCCTCGACTACACCCCATGGTCTTCGAACTGAACTCTCAGAAAGCTGTAGGGTCATACGTGTTGGTCTCAAATCTTCCAACCCTAGCTTCAGAAACAATTTATACGACATTACATTTATGCTTGTTCCAGAATCTGCCAAGACATTCTCTTGCAAACCTTTGCCAAGCACGCATGGGATAATGAAACTACCGGGATCGGTGAGTTTCTGTGGCAGTTTCTTCTAAATCAATACAGAGTAGTTCCCGGACAATGTCACAGAGTCAAGTTCATCCAATTTTCTTTTGTTCGTGACGAGGTTCTTCATAAACTTGTCGTACTTGGGCATTTGGGATAGGGCCTCAACAAATGGGTTATTGACGTGGAGTTGCTTGAATATTTTAAAAAAAATTTTAAACTGGGCATCGTCCTCATCTTGTTTCAATCTTCATGGGTAAGGCACAACGGGCTTGTACTCATTTCCCTTCGGAGCTTTGAAATTTTGGGCACATTCCCTATGCTTGCTCTTATTCTCTTCACTAGCATCCTTGCTGAAAATAGGGTCTTCCTGGACGGCTACCATATCATTGGAGACATTTGGGCTTCCCTCGGGTTACTCTCGGTATTACTTGGTAAACTGCCCGAGGGTCGGCCAGACTGGGCCCTGGCAAGCTGCCCAACTTGGTTCTCAAGTGACTGGATGGAGGCTTGCACATTCCTTAGTGTAGTGCCAAATTCATCAAGCCTCTTCTCGCCGGTTTGAAACCTTGCATCGGTATTTATCATGAATTTGGCTAATACGTCCTCGGTGGTATACTTCCTTTCTTGCGGTGGAGGTGCCAAATTCATCAAACTAGAGTTAAGATACAAAGGAGTATTTAACCCTAGGAGTGGAGGGGTATAAATACCAGATGGTCACGGTGTATTTATATGTATTTCCCTTCCAAGTTTGGTGAGTCTAACACTAGGGCAATGATCATGCAACCTAGCATTTCCTAAGTCTTTTGATACATAGAGTTGTCATACATATCAAGTATGTAAAAACACCAAACAATGGATTACAAACAAGCCACAAACATAAATTACCACAAAATCATCCAAAACATCACAAGTTCACCCCCAAGGTTCACCTACATCCGGTGACCTTGGGGTTTAGTTGCTCATGCTCAAGAAATACAACACATAGTCCATATAAACAACCAAAGAAAACATGAGAAAGACTCCCTCAAAGGTGAAGGGCGGAGAAATTCCAAGAACGGCACTTGTAGGGTGGCTTCCATTGGCTTCAACCTCCAAATGCAAGCTCTAGCTTGGAAATCCTTCCCATAAACATACTCTCCTTGCCAAATTCTCCATAAAGTTGCCCTCCAAAAGCTTCTTCAACCTCAGATTTTCAGATGGTAGTGAGAGGCTCCAAGAAGAGAAGACTTGATGCCCTAAGGAAACCCTAAAATTTTCATAAAAGGGTGAATTAGTGCCTCTTCACGGGTGAGCTCAAGGTCCATATATGGCCCGTGAGGTAGCCTGTAATGTGAGTCGAAAGAATTCGCAAAGTTGGGAAGGTGCTACAGTAATGCTACAGTACACTACTACATCACTGTTTGCCCTTGAATTTCTTATGGTTGACCTCACAGCAGTGAGCTTGCCCGTGAGGGTTTCTACACTTAGAGAATTCCTCAAATGTGTGTCCTTCAGGCTGCTACAGTGTTACTACAGTGCCTGAGACCCTAAAATGACGATTTCGGGTTGGATTTCTTCTCAAATTGCGTCGTTGAGCTCACATAGGCATCTTTTACACCTGAAACACAAATTAAACTAATTTAGACGAAAAAAAGGCATCGATTCATTAATAAAATATGAAAACTATGTGCGTGCATACGTATAAAATATGTACATTTCGACTTTTATCAGGGGATTTCATGTGATGCTGAGATCATACGAGCGCGTTTAGGAGGCATCGGTGATCCCGCCGTGCAAACTTGACGAAAATTGGCCAGACTAGATTTCATGGGTTGCCGAGTGATGCGGCAGGGATATGAAGCTGTGATGCAGCCGTCGCCCGGGATGCCCCGTCGGCGCCGCCGGCATTCCACTCGATCACATAAACGCGCTCCGGCGGGATCGGTGCTCCCGCCTTGCAAACTTGAACAAACTTGGCCCGAGGGGATTTAATGTGATGCTGAGTGATGTGTCGGGGGCGCCGGGCCGGGATACCACTGTCGCTCGGGACGTCCCACCTGCGCCGCCGGCCGATCACTCAATCATACAAGCTCGTTCCCTCGGCATCGTTAATCCCGCCATGCAAACTCAATGAAACTTGCCCCGGGGGGGGGGGGGGGGGGGGGGGAGGGGGGTTCATGTGATGCGACCAGGGAGCTGGGTGGGGATGCGGCCACCACTCAGGACGCCATGCCGGCGGCGATGGCCGGTTACTCAATCACACGAGCGTGCTTCTGCGGAATCGGTGATCCCGCCACACAAACTGGAATAAACTTGGAACGAGAGGGTTTCATGTGATGCAGAGTGGTGTGGTGGGGGCGCAGGACATGGATGTTGCTGTCGGCCGTGACGCCCCGCCGGCGCCGCCGGCCGATCACTCTATCACACGAGCGCACTAGGCAGAATCGGTCATCCCCCTGTGCAAACTCGACGAAACTTATCCCAAGGGGGTTTCATTTGATGCCGAGCGATGTGGCGGGGAAGCCAGACCAAGATGCCGCTGTCGAGCCAGACGCCCTGCCGGCGCCGCCGGCCGATCCCACAATCACACGAGCATACTCAGGCGGGATCGGTGATCCCTCCTTGCAAACTCGATCAAACTTGGCCCGAGGGGGTTTCATGTGATGCCGAGTGATGCGGCGGGGGCGCCGGGCAAGGATACTGCCGTCACCCGCTACGCCCGCCCTGCACATCGGCCGTTCATTCGATCATACGAGCGTGGTACGGCGGACTCGGTCATCCAGCCATGCAAACTCTATGAATCTCGACCGAAGGGGGTTTCATGTGATGTTGAGTGATGCGGAAGGGGAGTAGGGTCGGTATGCCATCGTCGCCCGCGACGCCCTACAGGCGTCGTCGGCCAATTACTGTCAGGGTTCCTGGGTACTCAATGGGCAGTAGTGCGTATTCCTCTGTCTCGGTAAATGCCGCATCGTTCAAGCCCATCATGATCGAGAACTGGTTAATACTCATGCTAAAGTGTCGACCGAGGGCACGAAACTGGATCATCTCGCTATTTCTGAAGCTATCATACCCTCGGTTGAACTCGAATGTCGATAAAACCTCGAGGGTGAGTGCTCGAGTTGCTGGCTCTTAGATAGATAACAACCGATCCCAACTGCCTACAGCCAGCAACTCCTCTACCTCTGTGGCTATGGCATCACCCCCCCGTATGTCTCTCAATACGCTCAAATCAAGGTAGCGCGACTATCCAAAACGAAGTGCCGAGAGTTTCTTGAACCGTTCCTTATGCTCCGGTAAATCAAACTCCATCTCCTCGAGAGGTGAAGTAGCCTGCCGTGGGCGCTTCCCTGCCGATTTCTTAGACCTAGAAGTCATATCTGTAAAGTTGCAAAAGAAAATTTTCAAAAATCAGTTCAAAAACTCATTCTGCAGAAATCCACACGGCCGTTTGTTAATTCCACACGCCCATGTGGATCATCGGGCGGACAGAACTCCATGGCCGTGGAAGCTAAAAAATTTCATTTTACACTCTAATTCGTTCTAGATTTCTTCTAAGCATGTTCGCCTATAGTTTAATTATTTAATACAAGCGAAATAATCAATAAGAACGAATTAAATCAAGAATTGAAGAAGATTTAGGGCTTGAATTTCTTACCGACGGTGTGGATGAAGAAAACCTTTAAATCTGCCAGAAAACTCCAAATAAAACCCTTGAAAAACTTAGAGAAGATCGGGAAATCATAGGAGAAAGTCGGAGACTCGTTTAGAGTGATAGAGTGAATAGGTACGAGTGAATCCTAAATGAAAACGCGTGGCTTTTGAAGTTCTGGGGATTCACACGGCCGTGTGCCTATACAATGAGGGTTTACAGGGGCCGGTACATGCCCCTGTGTGCAGTCGGTTTGCTCCCTGGGCTACCCCACACGGGCGTGTGTTAATTCCACACGCTTGTGTGTTCATCCTGGTCAAGAACAAGACCAGTCACAGGGGCACCCACACGCCCCTGTGGCTTTTCTGGAGTGACCCGAGAATACTCTAAGTGTTCCACACGGCTGTGTGGAAATTCTACACGGCCGTGTGCCTTCACAAGCTCTTTCACAAGGGCAGCCACATGCCCCTGTGGTTTCTCGGGAAAACAGAGGGGTTTCTGCAGAGTGTCACACGGCCGTGTGAATAATACACACGGCCCTGTGCGATAACACAAGGTTTCTCAGAGGGGCACCCACACGCCCCTGTGCACTCTCTGGAATGAGAGCTTAAGTTCAGCAACTTCTCACACGGCCGTGTGGAAATTCCACACGGCCGTGTGCCCCTTTTGAAGTTTTTCACAAGGGCAAGGTCACGCCCCTGTGTCTTCTCTGGCTGAGCCCTATTTTGGTACCACACGGCCGTGCGTTAATTCCACACGGCCGTGTGTTTTCTCTGATTAACTTAGAAAAATTCATAGACTTTACAGAGAAATTCAGAAACATAACTATGATGCTTGGAGCCTATGAAAACCATCAAAACACAACCAGATACCATGGAAAACATGCTCAACCGACTCAAACTTCATCAATTATTAATTAGGCACACGAAAACATCAACAATCCACAAAAATTCGCAGCTTAAGCATTAAAAATTTAGGACACCAATAATAAGACTTTTATTCATGCTAAAACTAAACTAGTCCTAGAAAAACTGTAAAAGCTTAGGTTGCCTCCCAAGAAGCGCTTGTTTAACGTCACTTAGCTTGACGTACTTGTCTTACCTTACGGAGGTTCATAAATTGAAGTTGCCCACTTTCCTATAGTCTGAAAACATGCATTACATAATCTCTGTAGAGTAGAGGGAGAGTTGTCGAATTTGTTACCACAAAAGGGTGTAACACCCTTACTCCGAGAATGTTCATCCCCTTTCTTGTTGTGGTTCTTCTTGTGGTGTCTTTTCGACCTCTTCATCCTCCGAAGCATCTTCTTCATACGCTCCTTCTCCATCTTGATGTCTGTCTTAACTGGACCAAGTGCAAGTACTTCTTCTTCTTCTATCTCCACGTCTTGGTCCGACCACCCTTCATAAGGATCCGGGTTTAACATTTCCTGCACATATTCATTAATGCACTCATCAGTAACATCAAGATAATAAAGAGTATCATCAAAATCAAGAGAATGTCTCATGGCTTTGGCGAGGCGATAGGTGAGCTTATCATCTCCAACTCTAAGTGTAAGCTCCCCACAGTCCATGTCTATCAAAGCCTTGGAATTGCGCAAGAACGGTCTCCCAAGAATCAGCGGCACCTCGACATCCTCGTCCACATCAAGTATAACAAAGTCCACCAAGAAGATTTACTTGTCTACCTTCACCAACACATCTTCCACAATTCCCCTCGGATGCCTTACTGACCGATCCACAAGTTGAAGTGTCATTCGAGTTGGTCTAGGCTCGTCCAATCCTAGCTTTTGGAAGAATGTGTAGGGCATAACGTTGATACTTGCCCCCGAGTCGGCCAATGCCATCTCTTCACCCAAGTTGCCAATATTGCATGGTATTATGAAACTCCCGGTATCTTTCCTCTTGCTTGGCATGTTCTTTTGCAATACAGCCGAGCAATTGGCATCAAGGATCACGGATGCACTCCTCCAATTTCCTCTTGTTAGTCAAGAGGTCCTTCAAGAACTTCGCATACTTAGGCATTTGGGCCAATGCCTCAGCGAACGGGATGTTGATGTGCAATTGTTTGAAGATACCCAGAAATTTCTTGTATTGCTCATTGTCTTAGTCATTATTCAATCGTGAAGGATAGGGAATCCTTGTCTTGTACGGTGGGGGTGCCACCTCTTTTTCCTTTGGTGCTTCATCCTCTACCTCCACGACTTCGGGTGATTCTGTCGTCTTCTCTAAAGGGAGATTTCTCTCGACCTCTTTCCCACTCCTCAAGGTGATTGCCTTCAATTGCTCCCTTGGATTAGTCTCTGTATTGCTAGGCAAGCTACCTTGAGGTCTTTCCGCCAATGTCTTCACAATTTGCCCTACTTGATTTTCCAAATTGTGTAGGGAGGCGGTGTGATTGCGAAGAGTAGCCTCCACCGACTGAAACCTAGCATCCGATGAAGAAACAAACCGTGTGAGGGCTCTCTCGAGGTCGGTCATTTTACCTTCTAATCTGGTCACTCGGCTTTCTAGATTCGGAGCTTGTTGACCTTGAAATCCCTGTGGTGCACTATTTTTCTATTGTGACTACCCTTGATTGCTCCAAGAGAAATTTGGGTGGTTCTTCCACCCCGGATTGTAAGTTCCACTGTACAGGTTGCCTTGGCCTTATCCTCTACAAGCATTACCAACAAAATCAGCTTGCTCCACCGCACTAGTACCTCCAATAGCAATCGAACAATCACTCGAAGCGTGACCTCCCCCACAATCGTTACATGTAGTGATGGCCGCAACTCTTGGTGAAGCTAGAGCATTGAGCTTCTTACTTAATAATTCTACTTGTGCTGCCAAAGATGTAACCGCGTCAACTTCATGAATTCCGGCAACCTTCTTTCTGTCCCTTGAATTCCATTGATAGCTATTCATATCCATCTCCTCTAGAAGGTGCCGGGCTTCACCGGGAGTCTTGCTTCCTAGAGTTCCTCCGGCTGCCGCATCTAAGAGTTGCTTAGTACTTGGATTTAACCCCTTGTAGAATGTGTGAATGATCATCCACTCAGGAAATCCATGTTGCGGGCACTTGCGAAGGAGCTCCTTGAACCTATCCTATGTCTCGAATAGAGACTCCAATTCCATTTGCACAAAGGATGATATCTCATTCTGGAGCCTTGCAGATTTTCCCGGCGGAAAGTATCTAGCCAAGAATGCCTCGGCCATCTCCTCCCACGTAGTGATGGATGCTCTCGGTAATGAATGAAGCCAATGTCTTGCTTTTCCATTCATTGAAAATGGGAAGGCTCAAACGAATTGCGTCGTCTGTTACTTCATTAATCTTCAACATGTCACACACTTCGAGGAAATTCTCTATATGACTGTTGGGATCTTCATCGGCCCCAGGGGAGTTTATCTGCCTAGCACTTCACTCTATTTCGACCGCTGTGAAATCATGGAAACGGAGGTAGGGAGAAACCACGTCGGAGGGAAAAGGGGTACATCGCTACCTCACAACTCTCCCTCTCAACCCTCTTCAATCTTAAGTAGTCACACCTTAAAGGAGTTGTCACACCTCCAAAGGGTAACCTAAATTGTTCTCAATCCTAGTGTCACATCTAAGAGAAAACATTAACAAGATGAAATTAAGATTGAAAGTCAATTTTTATTCATCAATAATGGAAAAGCATAATAACAATGTCAAAGAAACATAATAACCCTAGAGTTTACAAGTCCAAATACCATCAAGGGGTTTAGCTCCTCATGGAGCTATACATGCTCATCAAAATAGAAAAGAAAGTACAAATCAAAGACATTGATGAAAACCCCCTTGTATATGGTGTGACCGTGGTCTTGTGCGGCCGTCGAACGTCGGTGATGATGCCGATGATGCGCGCTAAACCACCATAAAATCCTCTCCAAAACCCTAGCCGCACTCCCTAAGTTGAGGAGAAAGATAGGTCAAATGATATCCCAAAAGGTCTCCAAAATCCCCTTTTATAATGTTGAATCGCGACTTTAAAATTGGACTTATAGGGGGCTTCACACGGCCATGTGGAATTTCCACATGCCCGTGTGAAGTTTCTGTCTGGCTAAAAAATCGATTCACACAGCTGTGTGGAATTTCCACATGCCTGTGTGAATCCTCTGAAACCCTGATTTTCAGCAGAAAATAAACAGTAGCTTGCTACAGTGTTTTCCCTACAGTAACAAAATACAGCAACTCGCTGAAATGCTCCCAAATCCGTTGTTCTTCATCGAGGCCATTTGTTGGGCACACAAACAATGGTAGGTCGTGCCGATTACTTCAAGTCTCCTTCTTTGTGAAGTTCTTCTAAGCTACACGAGTTAGACTTGTTGTGAATGTGACTGCCTTTGTGCCCCTCCAAAGGAGGTTGGCACACACTCACAAGTCAAGCTCGTGCCTTGTTCCTTACTTGGTCTGAAAACTTCCCAACATCGGCAAACATGACCTAATTTCGTTCTTCTTCTCCAATTTAGCTCCACAAACCTTCAATGCACAAGAGTACACAAATACACACCATTTAGTGATAAAAGCTGATAAAAGATATGCTCAATGTAAGATAATAACGCTTCGCGGTACTATAACACAAGCACTTATCAGTTATTATGTCTTTGCATGTATTATTAGGGATCCACTATGTATTTGTAAACCCTATCATGTTTCTCCATACTCGTAGTACTTTGTATGCCAGTCTAGTCCTTGTTTTGGTTTGAGGAGTGTATCCTCTATTTGGAGTGGTTATTATCTTCATCATCTTTATTATGTACTCTTTGTATAAGTATCAGTGTGTGATACCTTGTATGAGTAACATAAGTATTTGTTCTTGAGTGTTGTATTGTGATTATAGATGTATTGTACAGGGAACAGGTTAGCCTTACGGCTACCTGGGGTTGACGCAGTGTTGGTCCTCCCCTGGGTTGTCGTGGCGGTATGTCGTGCTTCGGACCCGCGGGTCGGGGCGTGACATGAAAACAAGGAGGTGGTGATGAGAATCCGACGGATCGGCGCCGACGAACTCCTAGATGTGCTCCTTGATATATCCCCTCTTCTCCTCTTGATTTGCTCCTTAGATTCGCCTCTCCAACCCCTTGAAACCCTAGAGAATGATTATGGAGAGAATGGTGGTCAAAGACCCCAAGAAAAGTGCCCTAATCCTCTTTTAAAACCAATTTCAGTGAGCTATGTGGCATCCCATGCGGTTGGTATGTGGGGAGAGAAGATTTCCGAGAAATCCCGAAAATCGCGTAAGTTGCCACATTGGCCCCGCTATAGTAATTTCTACAGTAGAACTTCTACAATATGCATGTGGCCTCCACTGTGCCCGCATGGTAGGCTGCATGAACTCCCTGACCAAGCCATTCTTCAGTTCTTCGCGCTACAGTGATTGCTACAGTGCTGGCTGCAGTATGCTACAGCCATGCTTCTAGTGCAAGACTATGCTATTATACTTTCCTATTGAAGTTAATTGAGTCGAGGATATCCTTAAACACACGGTCCCAAACCTAAGGTCAACCATGACTAACCACAACACTATGCCCCGGCATTAGGATTCACGTCAACCTGTCACTCTGTTGCTCGCGCAACTAAGCCCTAGGGGAGTCTATCTACCTAAGCCCCACACTACGTGGGATTGCTTTAAGCTCTAGGGATTCCTAGTGATAAAACTTGTTCCTATGTATAATTCTGACCCTTTGGTCAAGGTGGAAGAACCCTAGTCTAAATTAAGCCCTAGTGCTTAGGATTCACGCCAACCCCTCACTCTAAATTAAGCCCCAGAGGAGTTCCTCTCCTAGCACTTCACTCTATCTCAACCGCTAAGAAATCAAGGAATATGGAGGTAGGGAGAAATCACACCGGGGGGGAAAGGGGACGCTTCACTACCTCATGACTCACCCTCTCAACCCTCTTCAATCTTAAGTAGTCTAATCCTATAGGAGTTGTTACACCTCCAAAGGACAACCTAGATTGTTCTCAACCCTAGTGTCACAGATAAGGCAAAACAATTGGAAGAGATAATTAAAATTGAAACTTGAATTTATTCATCAATAATGGAAAAAGCATAATAGCAATGTCATAGAAACATAATAATCTTAGGGTTTAGAAGTCCGAATACCCACGAGGGGTTTAGCTCCTCATGGACAACATTGTGATAAGGAAGTAAGAATAGATTCTCGGGCCCTTGGGAATACGACCCCCTCGTGCTCACGCGAGGAGTATTACTTGGCGACCCCGTGCACTTGCGGGTGAGCGAACACGCAATCAGCTACCCTTCATATGGATCCGGGTTTAACATTTCCTGCACATAATCATCAATTAGTTCATCGGTGGTGTCAAGAACATATAAAGTATCATCTAAGTCAAGAGAGTGTCTCATGGCTTCGGCGAGGCGGTATGTAAGTGATAAGTGTCTAAATACATCACTTTTATTATGTATATTTTATACGCTTTCATGCATTTTTGTTATTATTGTTTCAGGACATCGGAAGATCATCTAGCGCGTGATTGAGCCTTGTTTCAGTATGAATCGAAGAATTTATAGAAGCTCACACGCACCCTCATGTTTCGGCTAATGAAAGAGTGGATTTTCGGGCGCTACCGTAGCAACATTACTGTAGACATGTACTGAAACACAGATACTGTAGCACTGTGCGGGCACTATGCGGCCCCGCACACCACTCGCACAGGGCAGACAGAAGGGTGTGCGGGGCCGCATAGTGCCCGCACAGCCCGCACACAGCCCGCACACACACGGCCAGGCTTGTTTGGAGGAGTCTTTTAGCCACCCTCTTCTCCATCCTTCTCCACCATCATCCCCACGATCCTCCACCATCATTTCCATTGTTTTCCATCATCATTACCAGATTTGAGAGGCAATTTGAAGAGCAAAACTCAAGGGGAGAAGAAGGAAGCACTCAAGGTTATCATCACGGAGCTTGATCGGCGCGGATCCGGCGAGCTTCCATCACCACCTTCTAGCCTACATCTGAGGGAGTTTCTTATGAGCATTTTCATTGATTATTTTGTGTATTCTCTCTTTTGATGTGGAACTAGACTCCCAAGGCCACTGGGCTTCGGTGAACCTTGGGAGGAGAACTTGTATGGATGATGATATTTGTTTATGAATGACTGTTGGCTTGTTTGTTTGATTTCAATCTATTGTTTTGATATTCAACCTACAATGGATTGATTTCATAGGTTTTGATTCATGAATTGTATGTAGACTGCACAAAGATCTTTCAGACGGATGCACATGCTGGCCAGGCACAAGAGCCACCCATCCTACTTGATTACAGTCCACATAGACGCATTCATGCTGTACTAGCAGAGGAATACTGTCATAGACTCCACTTTATATATATATATATATATATATATATATATATATATATATATATATATATATATATATTGTATCTCGTATCCCCCGGTATAAAACCTGTTAAACAATCTCACTTGAGGCCAAAGAAAATAACAGAGGGCCTCAAAGGCTCTTAAAAGTGCATCGAAAGTAGACTTTAATAGTTTAATGCCAAAAACATTGCAATGGGTCAGTTGGAGTGTATGAGATGGAGGTAAATGTGCAAAAGTCTGTCGGTGCACTAAAGATAAAGTAGGACCTCATTTAGGCACAGTGAAGAAATACAACTCATAATTGTCGAACCTTCATGCTAGGAAGTCCTAAACTAGGTGTCATTGCTATCATAGGTAAAACAAGCATGCAATAAAAGCAAAGCACTCCATCCCCACACCTAGAATCGTACATTGTCCCTAATGTACATGAATCAGTAGAACATGGTGATATGTATGCAATAAAAATAAGGAGATGAAGCAAGGAGACTTCCCCAAATAGTTGATGCTGTGAATCCAAGGAGAACGTGAGTTGGGGTAAGTCACTAGGGCCATGAAGTGTGAAGCATCCTCAACAATCAATCCTGAAATCAACAGGAAATGCATCACGACTCGAAAAATAAATAAGGAGAGCAAACAGGTAAAATCCAAACTAGATAAAAAGAAATAGTTTAGTAGGGCCAAAACCCTAACTAACTAAACAGTACAACATACATCAAAATAAGTCTACGTGCATACAAACAAAAGAGAAATAACATGAAAAGAAAAATAAAAACTGAAAGTCGGTGTCATGAGTCTAATGATCTGGTGGAGGTGGTGAAGCCATGCGTGGTCGTGGCGGACGAAGTGCCGGCAGACGAAGATGAGTGATAAATGCCTAAACATACGTATTTTCTATGTATTCGGGCGTATGTATTGCGTATTTTTCTATGAGTTGATGCCCGTTTTTGGTCTGAATTGGTTTCTTTCGTGTTACAGGTACCAATGAGACCCTTTTATGCTCGTTGACAGAATTTTAGAAGAAATCGGCATCGAAAACACTGTTGCTGAGACGGGGTACTATAGCAGTCACTGTAGCAATCGCTGTAGCACAAAAGTTCGAAGAATTTGGTCAGGAGATTCATGCGGGTTACCATGCGGGTGATGTTGAGGCCGCATATGATACTGTAGCAGTTTTACTCGCTGGAATTTGTTTTTAAGGGTTTTTGGGGAGAGCATTTTGAAGGGGGAGCCTAGGTCTTGAGGAGAGCTTTACTCACCACCTTCTTTGGGAGCTTGAGGCCGGCTTTTGGAGGCAATTCTTGAGGAGAGGACGACGGGGAGAGCACGACACGATGAGTCCACACCTTCGATTCACATTTGAGAGGAAGATTGACAAAGGAAGCCACTCCTTGCGTGGCATCCTTGGAAGTGTCATTCGGCCTTGATCCTCTGAGGGAGTGTTCTTGTTATGCTTTTGGTTATTTTCATGTATTTTCATACTTGTTTTGTGACCATGAGTAACTAAACCCCAAGGTCACCGGATGTAGGTTAACTTTGGGGTGAACTTGTGTATTTTGGATGCTTGTTCTAGTTTTATGAATTTGGTGTGGTTTGTGATTCTTGTTTGGTGATTCTTGAATGCCTTGGTATGTATGAGAACTCTATGTATCAATTCCTAGACAATACTAGGTTGCATGACCATTGCCCTAGTAATAGGCTCACCAAGCTTGGAAGAGAATACATGTACGAATACACCGTGACCATCGGGTATTTGTGCCCCTCCAATTATTAGGGTTGTCCTTGATTGTGTTTCAACCCTAGCTTGGGGAAATCCACTAAACCCATTGTAATCGTACAAGGATTTGGGCGGAAGCAATTCCGTATTCCAATACTCGTACCAGATTAGGGACCAACACCGTGATCATCGGGTTGGTCTAAGTTAGGGTTTCCCGGTCCAAACCACCCACGTGCATGCTAGTTAGGGCATCCTTAACACTTTAGTAACCCCAGGGGAATCCTCATCCGTGACCACTTCCTTTCCTTGATACTTTCCTCTGTATTTATACTTGCCATTTGCATGTTCTTTGCTTTAGTAGGTTATTTCTAGATCTTCTTCCAAGTGATTGATTAGGTTAAACAACATTTTGATAAGGAAGTAAGAATAGATTCTCGGGCCCTTGGGGATACGACCCTCTCGTGTTCGCGCGAGGGGTATTACTTGGCGACCCCGTGCACTTGCCGGTGCGCGATTCAAATGCGTACCAATGAGCTACGCAGGACTGTGAGGATCTCAGCAACGCAGCTCTCAATGCGGCTCTGTCCCCTCTCTAGAGTCTGAAGCTGCTGCTGAACCTCGAGGCGAAACTCCGCGAACCTAGCCTCAAGAGAAGATGTACTGGCCTCTGTGTCGGGCTCAGGTTCGGGAGTAGACTCCGATTCGGAGTCAGATCCTGCCTGAGAATCTTGCGAAGCCCCAGGGTCTCATGACGTTCCTTCTGCCGAGTGTTTAAGCCGATACGTGGTCCCTGATCTCACAACCATCCCCATAGCAAGTAAAGTCGGCAGTCCAAGCGGGGCGACAGTCCCCACAACTCGCATGCCCCGGGTGAGCTCAATCAAACCAAGGCCCCTGATCAAACGTGTAATGTATGGGCTGGCAAATATCATCCCAAGGAGAGTCGAGGTCCCCTAGTGGGAAAGAAACTCAGCAAGAAGATAGCCCAGGTGTATGGGGTAACGCTTGATGATGCTGTAGAGCATAAGCAAGTCAGTACGAGTAACTACAATGGTAGAATCAGCTCCACCGCTCACACCTCTGGATAGCAAAGCCTGAATGTATCGGTGAGCAGGGTCTGCCATCGTGGAAGCCTTCATTGATGACGTGCAAGCGATGGACTTCCAGAAAGATTTATGGTTGACTGGGTGCGGAAAATCTCGCGGCAAATTTTTGAACTCCGAGGTGTGAATGTCTTCATTTGTTTAGAGTCCAAGATAAACTACCAACTGGTCTTGAGAGATCTTATGCTTCTTTCCGAATGCCCTGAAAGATACATGGGCAACTTGTCGGGTGTAGGGGTGCGGACTTTACACCTCGATCGAGCTAAGTACCTCTAACATGATCTCCTTGTAGATGGGCTCATCAATCTCAAAAACCTTGCTCCAACCACCATGTGATATGTATTCCCGGATGGTATGATCTAGGTTCAAAACCCTCAAAGTCTCCCAATCAATCATGCGGACAACACCGAACTTCTTCCTTGACAAAAGGGCATAACGGGCTTTGTGGGTTTAGGCTCAAAGGCGGATGGTGGAGAGCTCCTCCGGGGTCGCTTTGAAGCGACATGCTTGGTTGGCATCCCTACAAGACCATACAAGCTTCATCAAACCAAAAATACATGGAAAGAATGCTCAATGGAATTAATGGGCTGAAATCTAAGTGTTGCTACAGTAAACTCGGGAAAATTTTGCAAGGGTCTCTTCTTGTAAAAGTAGAAAACCAAGTTTACAAAGTTTTAGAATCAAGGAAAACATTCACAAGACACATTCACAACAATCTTCCCAAGAATTTCAGCCTAAAAACACAAAGAAAAACCCTAGAAATGGAGAGTTATGGAGCTTACTACAATCTAGGGCACCCAAGTGAAGATGAAGTGGAATCCGGCTAAAAACTCGATAAACCTTCAAAAATCTTCCAAAAACTTGTTCTCTAGGATGAGGAGAGCCTTTTTGTGCAAAAAGAATGAAGGAAAATGATGGAGAAATGAAGAGGAGAAGGAAAGAAGATGATGAGAGGTTGGGTGAATAGTGCAGAAAAATGTGTTGAAGAAGGGTTAAAGCCATCCAGCAAACCATACGAGCAAGCATATGCCCATATGCTTGACCGTATGATTTGCTGGTTTTCCATATGGGCAGGCATATGCCCATATGCGTGCCCGTATGAAGTTCTGGATTTGTATATGGGCAGGCATATGCCCATATACATGCCCGTATGAAGTACTGATTTGTATATGGGCAGGCATATGCTCAAGAAACGGCCTGTTTGCAGATTTTTCATCAAGGACTCATCCAAACACCCTAAAAACTCATGAAAAACAAAGCTGAAACCACAAACAACCATTGAAAACATGGAATTTGATGCAACACAATGAATCAAAAATTAAAGAACGCATGATAACCATTGAAGATCATGATCAAAAAAATTGAGAAAGATGGCTAAACAACCACAAACACACATTTAAAAAGCAAAGAACAACAAGCACTAACACTTCAAAAATACAAAAAACACGCAAACACAAAAACTAGAAATACAAAAATAAACTTGCAAGGAATTCAAATGCTTGGGTTGCCTCCCAAGGAGCGCTTGTTTAACGTCTTTAGCTCGACGTCTCTTACCTCATCATCATGGTGGATCAAAGGAAGTCGAATTACCTCCAACTTTGTTTGAAGTATTGTTCCCCGAGAAATTCATCGAAAGGCATGAAAAAAGCTTGAATTTTCCTTGATTCTCAAAGACTAAGCGATCTACTTCCTCGAGTGACATGGTTGCGACCTTGACATCTTTTCTTGACTTTTTCTTCGTCTTCCTCCATAGCTTCTTCATAGTTTTCTTCTCTTTGTCACGTGGTGGAGATTCGCACCCTACTTGTGTAACTTGTTGCATTAGTGAAGGTGGGGCATCAATTTCTTCATTTTCTTCATCTCCTAGCTCATCCAAAATTTCATCAAGGGGGTTCAGAGCTAAGACCTCCTGTACACAATCAGAGATAATTACATCAATTTTATCCATGAAATACAAACTATCATCATGATCGAGTGTGTGCCTCATTGCATCGGGGAGGGTGATGATCACTTGCTCATCCCCCACTCTCAGAGTCATCTTACCACCCTTAACATCAATTAAAGCACCGGATGTGTTAAGGAAGGGGCGGCCAAGAATTATGGGAACCTCCACATCATCGTCCACATCAAGAATAATGAAGTCCACCGGAATGATAAGTTTATCAACCCTAACAAGAACATCTTCAACTACCCCTCGTGGCTTTCGCACTGAACGGTCGGCAAGTTGTAGGGTCATATGTGTTGGTCTCAAATCTTCCAACCCTAACTTCATAAATAACTTATACGGCATCACACTGATGCTCGTTCCTGAGTCGGCCAATGCATTTTCTTGTATTCCATCGCCAAGCACACATGGAATAATAAAACTACTGGGATCAGTGAGTTTTTTCGGCAGCTTCTTTTGGATCAAAGCGGAGCAGTTCCCTATCAGAGTCACATAATCTAATTCTTCCAATTTTCTTTTATTCGTGATGAGATCCTTCATAAATTTGGCGTACTTAGGCATTTGGGATAAGGCCTCAACCAATGGGATGTTGATGTGGAGTTGCTTGAATATGTTCAAAAAATTTTTAAATTGGGCATCCTCCTTGTCTTGTTTCAGTCTTGATGGGTAAGGCACAATGGGCTTGTAGTCGTTTCCCTTCGGAGGGGTATCTTCCCTATGCTTGCCTTTATTCTCTTCACTAGCATCTTTCCTCAAGTCAGGGTCTTCCCGTACGGCTACCCTATCATTGGAAGCACTTAGGCTCCCATCGGCCCTTGCTTCCAACTGCTTTCCACTCCTTAATGTAACAGCTTTCGGATGCTCCCTCGGGTTGTTCTCAGTGTTACTCGGTAAGCTGCCTGAAGGACGATCAGATTGAGCCCTGGCGAGCTGTCCAACTTGATTTTCAAGTGACTGCATGGAGGCTTGTACATTCCTCAGTATGATACCAAACTCATCAAGTCTCTTTTCATTGCTGTGAAACCTAGCTTCGGTATTGATCATAAATTTGGCTAATATGTCCTCGGTAGTGTACTTCCTTTCTTGTTGTGAAGGCGCCTGGTACTGACTATCTTGGGATGGCGGGGGTCTCTGTTGTGCTTGTCCCTGATTCCATGACATGTTTGGATGGCCCCTCCATCCCGAGTTGTAGGTGTTGCCATATTGGTTCCCAAGTCCTCTAGGTCCACCACCAACGTAGTCAACATTTTCCACAGGTGCCAAGGGAGCAATGAATATAGGGCATTGAGAAGTTGCATGCCCGGCACCACAAGTGTCACAAGACATCACTGCCTTAGGAGTAGAGCTAGGCCCAAGCATCAACTGTTCAACCTTCTGTGCTAATGAACTGACTAGGGCATTGTTGTCTGAGACATTCTTCGTTAAGGCTTCGACCTTAGCAGTCAACGCAGTATTCTCTTTCACCTCATACAGGCCTGCAGCCTTTGGTGCTTTCTGTCGAGTACTCCAATGACACTCATTACTAGCCATATTTTCAATAAGAGCTTCATCATCCTCAGGTAACTTTGCACTTAGAGATCCTCCTGCTGCAGCATCAATTAATTGTCTCGTTGTGTAGTTCAATCCGTTAAAGAACATTTGCACTCTCATCCATGCAGGGAACCCGTGGTGAGGACACTTACGCAAGAGATCCTTGAATCATTCGTGGGCCTCGAAAAGTGTTTCTGGATCCCCCTGCCTAAAGGATAAAATTTCTTGCCTTAGTCGTGCAGCCTTGCTTGGTGGAAAATATCGGGCAAAGAACTTCTCGACCATCTCCTTCCATGTAGTGATCGATACAGGGGCGAATGAAGTGAGCCAACGATATGCAGCTCCTCTCAAACTGAACGGGAACAACCTCAATCTTATGGCATCGTCGGACACTGAATTAATCTTGAAAGTGGAGCATATTTGGAGAAAGCGGGACAGGTGGGCATGTGGATCTTCATCAGCCAACCCATCGAACTGGACTGAATTTTGAATCATTCCTATGGTGCTCGCCTTGATTTCAAAATTGTTAGTTGGCACTGTAGGCGCTTGCACACTAAACTCTTCCCCGGTAAACTGAGGTCTCTCATAATCTGATAATGTTCTCCCCGGTTCAGCCATGATGGACAGTTCACTAGACTTAAACCTGATTTCTTGTTGCCTTGAACTTTCTGTCACTTCTCTCAACTGTTGATGCAAAGTTCGCTCAATATCGTCATCAGGATCAACTAAATTCACTTGACTTGCTCTTGTCATAAGATGGGTACCTCGCAAGATAACAAGAGTCAAGACTCAGGAATTGAAGAAAAATAAGAAAATAAAAATGCGGATGAGATAACGGGAAATATATACAATGATGGAAAACACGAAACAAAACAATGGCAAAATCAACCAACTCTAAGTTTTCCGGATATCTCTCGTGGTTCCCCGGCAACGGCGCCAAAAACATGATGGTCGACCCGCAAGTGCACGGAGTCGTCAAGTAATACCCCTCCCGCACGCGCGAGGGGGTCTTATTCCCAAGGGCCCAAGAATCTACTCTTACTTCCTCTTTGTATGATTGTTTGGCCGATCAATACAAGTGTTGTGCAAATAAAAGGTAAAACGACAATTAACATGCAAGAGAATTACTCTAAGGCGGAGGTAAAAATCGGAGGGTAGAAACAATGTAAAGAGAGGGTCACAGATGAGGATTCCCAAAGGGGGCTACTAAAGTGCGGGAGTTGCCTTAACTAGCATTCAATTGGGTAATTTGGACCGAGAAACCCCTAATTAGACCAACCCGATGGTCACGGAAATCGGTCACTAATCCGGTACAAGTATCGAGTACGGAATTCCTTCCGCTCGAGTCCTCACACGATTGCAAAGGGCACAATAGGTTTCTCAAGTTAGGGAGAAGACACAAACTAGGTCAACCCTAACAATTGGAGGGGTACAAATACCCGATGGTCACGGCGTATAAGTACATGTGTCCCTACCAAGCTTGGTGAGCCTAATACTAGGGCAATGGTCATGCTTCCTAGCATTTTCTAAACATTGATACACAGAGTTCTCATGCATACCAACCATTCAATTACACCAAACAAGGATCACAAACAAGTCCCAAAATGCATAAAACAAGTCGAGCAAGCATCCTACACAAGTTCACCCCCAAGGTTCACCTACATCCGGTGACCTTGGGGTTTAGTTACTCATGAACACAAAGTACTCAAGATAATACATGGAAACAACCAAATACAAAGACAAGAACACCCCCTCAAAAGGTAGAGGCCGAATGACGTTCCAAAGACGCCACCAAAGAGGTGGCTTCCCTTGTCGATTCTCCTCTCAACTATGGATCAAGAAGGTGGATCTCGTCGTATGTCGCTCTCCTTGTCGTTCTCTCCCCGGAAATGGCCTCCGATGGCAGCTCCTAGCTCCGATTTAAAGATGGTGGCAAGTGTGCTCAAGACCTAGGGCTTCCTCCCTTAAAAAAAATGAACTCCCCTCCTTAAAAACCCAATTCCAGCAAGTTATGCGGGTTGGCATACGGGTAGGCATACGGGCACTATAGCTCCCCGAGTTTTGTGTAAGTTGCTGAAGTGGAATGCTACAGTACAAATGCTACAGGAAACCTTCTACAGTGCCACTGCTACAGGAGCTGTATGCGGTCAGTCATGTGCCCGTATGGATCTCCAAACTTAGCCGTTTCACCAAAGTTTCCATGCTACAGTGATGCTACAGTGCTGTTACAATACCGGTCTCGAAAATGGTCTTTTCTTGTCGATTTCTTCTAAAATCTCGTTGTCGAGCTTCCCACGATATCTTCTGTGGCTGTAACACGAAATAAACCAATTTAGACCGAAAACGGGCATCCACACATATAAAAATACTTGATAAATACGCAAACATACATAAGTAATACATACAGTTACGCGTTTATCAACGGGGCAGACAGAAGGGTGTGCGGGCTGTGTGCAGCCCGCACACAGCCCGCACACACACGGCCAAATCTTGTCATGTTTGGTTATTTAAGGTTTTCTAATACTTGTTTGGAGTGGTCTTTTAGCCACCCTCTTCTCCATCCTTCTCCACCATCATTTCCATCCTTTTCCATCATCATCACCGGATTGGAGAGGCAATTTGAAGAGCAAAACTCAAGGGGAGAAGAAGGAAGCACTCAAGGTTATCATCACGGAGCTTGATCGGCGCGGATCCGGCGAGCTTCCATCACCACCTTCTAGCCAACATCTGAGGGAGTTTCTTATGAGCATTTTTATTGATTATTTTGTGTATTCTCTCTTTTGATGTGGAACTAGACTCCCAAGGCCACCGGGCTCCGGTGAACCTTGGGAGGAGAACTTGTATGGATGATGATATTTGTTTATGAATGATTGTTAGCTTGTTTGTTTGATTTCAATCTATTGTTTTGATGTTCAACCTACAATGGATTGATTTCGTAAGTTTTGATTCATGAATTGTATGTGTATGGCGGGATGCTTGCATGTATTAGGTCACACAATGATTGAAGGGGGATTCAATGTGCCGGTACACCGGACGTTCCGGGTGCCGGTAGCTCCCCGTGTGGTTAGGGTTGTTTTAGCCAAAAATGCGCATTAGAATAACCCTAACCAAGACTCCCTATTGCTAATGACATCGTAGGGGTATCTTCTGGATAGAGGAACCCGTATTAGATTAGGGCTACACCACGGAGGTTCCAGGGTAGTCGACTCCAAAGTCTAATGGATCAAACCTTGCCAACTTCGCACTCAATTTCCTATATTCATCCTAACTTGTTCTTCTCCTTAGGGGATCCATGCCTGAGGCCTCTAGTTCTCATTGCTACTTGCTCTTTAGATTGCTTGCATGGTGTGCCTTAGTCCATTTTGTTTATAGCTTTTCTTTTATTTATTTTCGTATTTCTATTTTTATACAATAAACTCTTGATTTGGTAGACTAGATAGTGATACCTAGGAGGAAGTAATAGCCGATCTTGGGGCCCTTGGGAATACGACCCTCTTGTGCTCTGGCGAGAGGTTATTACTTGATGACCCGTGCACTTGCCGCCGGGGAGTCGCGTGCTCACTTCTTTAGCGTGTCTTCTCCCACTCGCAATGTGAGCTCCCCGCCGTCCATGTCAATCAAAGCCTTAGAAGTGCACAAGAATGGCCTTCCAAGGATCAATGGAACCTCGACATCCTCATCGACGTCTAACACCACGAAGTCAATAGGAAATATGTATTTGTTGACTTTCACCAACACATCTTCCACAATCCCTCTCGGATGCCTCACCAATCGATCCGCAAGTTGTAATATCATCCGAGTGGGTCTAGGCTCACCCAAGCCTAGCTTTGGAAGAAGGTATAGGGCATGACATTGATGCTTGCCCCCGAATCGGCTAACGCCATCTCCTCACCCAAGTTGCCAATGTTGCATGGTATGATGAAACTTCCGAGTTCTTTTGCAATACGGCCGAGCAATTCGCATCAAGGATCACCGATGCACTATCCTCCAATTTTCCCTTGTTGGTCAAGAGGTCCTTCAAGAACTTCGCGTACTTGGGCATTTGGGCCAATGCTTCCGCGAATGGTATGTTGATGTGCAACTGCTTGAAAATTCCCAGAAATTTCTTGTATTGTTCGTTCTCTTTATCATTCTTCAACCGTGAAGGATAGGACATCCTCAGCTTGTAGGGTGGGGGTGCCACCTTTTTTTTCCTTTGTCGCTTCTTCCTCTATCTCCACCGTCTTGGGTGTTTCTTGTGTCTTCTCTAGAGGGAGATTTCTCTCAACTTCTCTTTCACTTCTCAAGGTAATTACCTTCAATTACATCCTCAGATTGGTCTCCGTATTACTAGGCAAAATACCTTGAGGTCTTTTGATAAGTGCCTAAATACATCATGCTTTAGCGATGATGTTCTTGTACTTTCATGCAACTTATGTGTATTTTCGATGACATTTTGCGCACTTGATGTTTTTATTTTCGTTTCAAGGTTTTGAGGACCAAGTGCGCGTGATCAAACCGTATTAGTGTCGTTTCGGGGAAGATTGAAGAAGAAATGAAGACTTGGAGCACCCCGGAAGCCGACACGCCACATACAGGGGCCGTTTCTCTCGGCCATGTGCGGCCCGCACAGTGGCCGCACACCCTGGCCAGTGAGCTGTGCAGCCTGGTGTGCGGCCCGCACACTAGGCCGCACAAGGTGGCCAGAAGAGCGTGCGGGCGCATGTGTGGCCCGCACACTGCCCGCACGTCTCGGGATTATATAGAGATTCTTCAGGGTTTTTGAGAGAAAGTTGTTCTCTATCCGGCCTCCACTCCACCACACACCATTCTCATCATCTTTGGAGGGATTTGGAGGGATTTTTGGGCAGCTTTGAAGGAGAGAAGAAGGGGAAGACGTGGAGAAGCTTCATAGGGCTCGCTGGCGCGGATCCGACGAGCTACACCATCAACCCTAGTCGACATCTTTGAGGGAGTTTTTCTTGTTTTTGTTTGATGGAATCTTTGTATGATGAGCTCCTTAATTTTGTGATGTCGAACTAAACCTCCCAAGGCCACCGGGCTCCCGGTGAACCTTGGGAGGAGACTTTGTATGAATGACCTTTATATTGTTCTGAATGAATGTGTTGGTTTGATTGTTTGGTTTTAATTCATTATCTTGTTGCTCATTCTACAATGGATGGATTCCGTAGAATTGATTTTGAATGATACTTGTTTGGCGGGATGCTAGCTTGTATTAGGTCACTTGATGAATTAAAGAGAGATTCATGTATTAATACGCCGGAGGTTCAGGGTGCTAATAGCCTTCCGCGCATTTAGGGTTAATTTAGCCGAGAGTGTGCATTAGATAAACCCTAATCAAGACTCGTTGTTCTCATTTACATCGTAGGGGTCTTTTGTGGATAGAGAAACCTGTACTGGATTAGGGCTACACTACGGAGGTTCCGCGGTAGTCGACATCCGAGTTTAGCGGACCAAAATCAAGCCAACCCTAGTTTTATAATTATCATGGTCTTTCGTATTTAGTCTCCTCCCGGGGGAATCCTCGCCCGAGGCCTTCCCTAATTATTGGCTTCTTCGTCTCTAACTTTATTCCGTATTGAGATTTATTTTATTTCCATTTCTTTACTTGTTTTTATTATTTTAATATTGCTTCAACCTTGTTTCGATCGACTAGAAAGTGACTCCCAAAAGGAAGTAATAGTAGATCTCGGGCCTTAGGGAATACGGCCCTCCTTGTGAGGTTATTACTTGACGACCCATGCACTTGCGGCCGGGGAGTCGCGTGCTAGCTCTGTAGCTAGTCGCGCGCTCGCTCATCAAGTTTTTGGCGCCGCTACCGGGGAACATCTGAGAATACTAGAAAAACTTTTGGATCATTGCTCTAGTCACTTCACTTTCATTTGTAATTATCCATCTTTTACTGTTTTTGTTTTCATCGTTTGTATATATATATCCACTATTATCCCTTTTTGCTTTTTGTTTTCTCAAGCGTTCTGTGCATGTGATAAGTGCTTGTGTTATAGTATCGCGAAGCGCTATTATCTTACATTAAGCATACCTTTTATCAGGTTTTATCACTAAATGTGTGCATTTGTGTTCTCTTGTGCATTGAAGGTATTGTGGAGCCTAATTGGAGAAAAAGAATGAAATTAGGTCGCGTTCGCCAATGTTGGGATGTTCTCGGACCAAGCAAGGAACGAAGCACGTATTTGGACTTGTGGATGTGTGCCAACCTCTTTTGGAGGGGCACAAAGGCAGTCACATTCACAACAAGTCCAATCCGTGTTACTTAGGAGAATCTCGCGAAAGAAGAAGACTTGAAGCAATCGGCGCGACCTACCGTTGCTTGTGTGCCCAAGTAATGGCCTCGATGAAGAACAATGGACCCGGGAGGCGTTTCGGCAAGTTACCAAGCCTGTTCAGCTGAAGATTAGTGTTCCAGAGAAGTCACACGGGCGTGTGGAAATTCCACACGGCCGTGTGAGCCATTTTCCAGCCAGACAGAGAAGTCACACGGGCGTGTGGAAATTCCACACGGCCGTGTGTTTTGCAATTTCAGCCATCCAGTGAAGACACACCGGCGTGTGGAAATTCCACACGGCCGTGTGAAATTAATTTTTCAGCCGAGACAGAAGCTTCACACGGGCGTGTGGAAATTCCACACGGCCGTGTGAAGCCCCCGATAAGTCCAATTTTAAAGCCGCGATTCAACAATATAAAAGGGGATTTTTGCAACCTTTTTAGGGATCTTTGGACCTATCTTTTCCCCAACTTTCTGGAGTGCGGCTAGGGTTTCGGAGAGGATTTCGTGGAGGTTCTAGCGCGTCGTCGGCATCGATTTCGAGGTTCGACGTTTGCACAAGACCACGGCCACACCAATTCGAGGGGGTTTTTCATTGATGTCTATGTTTTATGCTTTATTTCTCACGTTGATGAACATGTATAGCTCTATGAGGAGCTAAACCCCTCGTGGGGTATTCGGACTTGTAAACTTTAGGGTTTCTTATTTTTCTTTGACATTGATTATTATGCTTTCCATCGTTGATGAATAAAATTGAGTTTTTAATCTTGATTATCCTTTCATATTGTTTTCCCTTAAACGTGACATTAGGGTTGAGAGCAATCTAGGCTTTCCTTTGGAGGTGTGACAACTCCTATAGGATTAGACTACTCAAGATTAAAGAGGGTTGAGAGGGAGAGTTGTGAGGTAGCAATGTACCCCTTTCCCCTTCGATGTGATTTCTCCCTACCTCCGATTCCTTGATTTAATAGCAGTCGAAATAGAGTGAAGCAATAGGTAGATAAACTCCCCTAGGGCTTAGTTACGCAAGTAATAGAGTGGAGGGTTGTAGTGAATCCTATTTGCTGGGGCTCAATCTAGACTAGGGTTCTTCCACCTGGACCAAAGGGTTAGAATTACGTATAGGAACAGGTTTAATCACTAGGAATCCTTAGAGCATAATGCAACTCCCAATAGTGTGAGGTTTAGGCAGATGGACTCCCCTGGGGCTTAGTCATCTAGGTGACAGAGTGAAGGGTGTTGTGAATCCTAACACCGGGCATAGTGTTGGAGTTAGTCACGGTTGTCCTTAGGTTTGGGACCGTGAGTCTTAGGATATCCTCGACTCAATTGACATCAATAGGAGAGTATAATATCATAGTCTTGCACTTGAAACATAGACCCTAGAGGTAGCTTGTCCGGATACCCCCCCTTTTACTCATTGTTAGTCCTTCTCGATTTTCCTACTTGCACTTCTTTCTTCCATCTCTCTATTTAGTTTATTGCTTTGCATTATTTTCACTCATCAATTTTATTATCGTTCTCCGTATTCTGCATAGCTTAATTAGTGAAACCTTATATTCTATCTCCCTATTCCCTGTGGATTCGACTACCTTCTCACCAAGGTAAATTTATTACTTCGACAAACCCGTGCACTTGCGGGATACACGCAAGGGGTCGTGTCAGCATGACTCGTGCAAACCCCACTGGGTGTGTAGAGCCAAACGAAGAAATCGAGTGCGTCATACACCAACGGTTGAAGGAAACTCAGGTGGGTTCCTCCTCAGGATCAGTTATAGCACCTGAATCAATTCCTATTGCTATGGCCGAAGAGAGAAGAACATTGTCTGACTATGAGAGGCCATAGTTTACCGAGGGAGGGTTTAGTATGCAAGCTCCGGCTGCCAGTGCCGTTAATTTTGATTTGGCCAGACCAATTGGGATGATACAGAATATCGTGCAGTTCGATGGCTTAGCCGACGAGGACCCGAATGAGCACCTATCTTGATTCCTCCAAATGTGCTCGACATTTAAAGTCAATGGCCTATCCGATGATGCAGCTAGACTCTGTCTTTTCCCATTCAGTTTGCGGGGCACCGCTTACAGGTGGCTCACCTCACTTGCCCTGGGTTCCATAATGACATGGGAGGAGATGATGAACAAGTTTATGGGCCGCTACTTCACTCCGAGCAAGGCAGCAAGGTTAAGGCAAGAGATCTCGGCTTTCAGTCAAAGAGATTCTCAAACCCTCTTTGAAGCCCATGAGAGATTTAAAGATCTCTTGCTAAAATGTCCACATCATGGTTTCGAGGCTTGGATGCGAGTACAGATACTATATAATGGTTTGAGCTACCAGAATCGTCAACTCATTGATGCCGCAGCCAGTGGAACCTTGAGTAGCAAATTCCCCGAGGATGTCGAAGAATTAATTGAGAACATGGCACAAAATGAATCACATTAGGGTTCGAGGGCAAAAATGACTCAAGCTCGAGGAGTTCATGAAATAGACAGTAAGACCACTCAAGATGCGAAATTCGAAGCACTAGCAAAGCAAGTGAGCTTGCATATGTCCAAAAGAGTCGAGCGTTTGAGCACAAGTGTCAAGCAAGTGATGAACTGTGGAACTTGTGGAGGGGGGCATGATGTTGCTAGTTGCCCCATTTCAGTCCCCGATGCCGCCCCAGTTGAATATGTTGACTATGTGAATCAGGGGTAGAAATTTCAAGGAAACCCCTATGGTGGGACATACAACCCCGGGTGGAGAAATCACCCAAATTTCAATTGGGGAAATCAGGGCCAACAGAAATTTTCACAACCGCCAGCGTTTCAGGCACAGTCATCACAAGCACCTCCAACGGAAAGGAAATTCACTACTGAAGATGTCCTAGCTAAATACATGCAAATCACCGATGCAAGGTTGAACACACTTGAAACGACAGTGAGAAACATGCAAGCTTCAATCCAGGGCATCGAAAAACACTTGGGACAGATTGCGGATCCATGGCAGAAAGAACACCGGGTAGTCTACCTAGCAACACTGACATTAACCCATGAGAACGTGTACAAGCTTTCACTTTGAGGAGTGGTAGAGAGGTTGAGGTTCGGCTGACTCCTAGGCTAACTGAAAACAAGGAAAAGAACATGGCAAGGGGCACTCCCTCCGTGGGTGGGGATGAAGCTAATGACAGCCACGACAATTTGATTGAACCTCAAAGCAAAGAAAAAAAATTGCTAGAGCATCAACCAAAGGTCCCCTATCCGGCAAGACTCATTAGGGATAAGGAGGACACTCAATTCAAAAAAATTTTGGAGATGATCAAGCAACTTCACATTAATCTTCCACTTGTCGAGGCCTTTGCTCAAATGCCAAAATATGCCAAGTTTATGAAGGAGTTGCTTACAAACAGGAAGAAACCTGAAGAAGCATCTACAGTGTCTCTTGGCGAGAGTTGTTCGGCAATTATCCAAAGCAAATTGACCGAGAAAATCAAAGACCCGGGTGGTCTAATTGTGGAGTGTCATTTTGGGGACTCGCTTGTAGAGAAAGCCCTCGCCGATTCCGGTGCAAGCATAAATGTTATACCCTACAAGCTTTTCTTAAAACTTGGCCTTCAAGACTTAGAGCCGACACGGATCACCATACAACTTGCGGACCGGACTGTTAGACGCCCACGTGGCATTGTGAGCGATGTGATTGTGAAGGTTGGTGGTATAGTCTTTCCGGCTGATTTTGTTATCCTTGATGTTGATGACACTACTGAGGTCCCCATCATACTTGGCCGGCCTTTCCTTGCCACATCCCGTGCCCTACTGGATATCCAAGACGGGAAAATGACCTTGTGAGCTGGGAATAAGGAAGCCACTTTTAAAATTCCCGAGGCAATGAAACACCCCAAGGAGCTTGATGACACTTCCTATGCACTAGATGATACAGAACTACAAGTTGAAGATTGTGTGCATGAAGTCCTTATGATGAACCCCCTTGATGAATTATTACAAGATGTGGATATTGAGGAGGAAAAAGCACCAAAGAAGGCACAAAAAGACCCTCCTCATACATGTCCGAACAAGGCACAAGGGAGAAGCAAAGGAGAACGATCATGGAAGCGAGCATGGAAAAAGGTGACTCCTAAGGTTAGCAAAGCAAGCAAGAACTCTCATGAAAAGGGACACATGACATGCTTCATCGACCTAGGTATGCACAATGTTGATTCTCTCCTTTCCTTGAATTTGCCTGCGGGGTCATCATTTGTATCCATGGGAAATTCAGGTAAAATCTCTGCCTTTGAACCACCTTGATGATGAGAAACTTGAACGTCAGGCTCGTGACGCTAAACAAGCGCTTGTGGGAGATAACCCATGATTTTTACAATTTCGTACTTTTTCATTTTCGTATTTTTTGTTATGCATGAATTAGGTTTGGATTGTGAGCTCCCTTCTTCCTTCGTTCTTGGTATGCTTCATTGTGTATGTCTTTGTTTCCTCCCCATCTCGGTGAAATCCCGTATGTTTTGTGTTTTTCAACATGTATCAATTGTCCGAGATGAGTTTCGTCACGTTTGTAATGTCGAAGACTAGTTTTTGTTGGAAGATAACTAATTTCTGAGCATTTTGTAGGTCTCTGTGCGGCCACTGTGCGGCCGCATGCCCCTGCCAGAAGGGTGTGCGCGCTGGTGTGCGGCCCGCACACTGGCCCCAGTTTTGCTGCAGAAACGCTTTTCTTTCCGTCTTTTCTCCACCTTTTGGCGCTCGCTATGATCTTATCACCTCCCTCGCATCGTTTTCAACACTCAATTTCTTTCCGTACCTTCGAGGTGATTTCTTGGTTTTTAGTTTCCCGCCCGAATTGGATCCTCGGGGGGTTTGCGACGATTTTCGATTTTGATCGCGTTCACGTGGTTTCCGCTTCACTCATTTTTCTAAACTCGTGTTCGCACATTTCAGCATGTTGCCATTGCTTGATCTTTATTTTTGGAGATGTAGGTTAACTTTCCGATCAAGCCCCTTGGAGGAGACACAGAAGACCTTGAGCGGTTCCATCAGTCCTTTCACTCAGAGAGCTCACTTTCCCTTTCACTTTTTGTTTCTTTTCTTTATTTTTGTGTGGTTGATGGATGCTTGACTCGACGTCTTTTCTCCTTGCAGGTTGAATTAGATGTCACATTTTTCTTTCTCCCCACCTTATTTGTTGTTGAGGCAAAAGCCACCCCGACCTCATGCTCCCAGAATCCCACAACACTTATTCTCGGGGAAGTTCACGAAACCATCCTTCTTATTTTCATTGCACTAATTTTTCTGTACTGCTGATTCCTGTACATTGAGGGCAATGTATTGCTTTAAGTGGGGGGTAGGTATACATGTCTTAGTTTCATTATTTATTTCGTGAACTTGTATGAAAATTTTTGAATTGTTGCATGATTGTAAAACCTAGGATGGCTTATCTAATTATAATTGTATTATAGCTCGAAACTGTGATAAATGGTAAGCTTCTTATGACCTTGCACACTTGAGATTTTCGTGTCATTCTAGGCATTTTTTTTTCGCACTTTTCCCTTAGGTAGAACCCTGGACATCTAGGCGAGGGACCACAGCACCTTTGTGACCCTCTTAGTTCTAACCCAGACTAGTGGTTTCGCGCCTTGATGTGTTAGAATGTCTTCTAATAGTGTTCTAAGGACCTTCTTCCTGTTCCTTCTTGCAATACGGTCGAAAAAAAAAATTTTGAATAAAAGCGTGGACAGTGCTCCTCTGCCCTAATAGCGAAGTAACTTGGGGTTCTGGCTCCTAACCAGAGTGTTCCTCTCGCCAAAAGCTATAAGGACATGAGCGCATCTTCATGAATGTGCAAAGCTCCAGGTAATGTGGATTTGCAGTTCATGTTAGTCCCGGAAAAAAAAAAAAAAAGAAGAAAAAGTTAAGTGATTGTGTACAGAAAAATAAAATTCGACCGGGTACTTGTTCGAAAATAAGAGAAAGGATCCTTAGGACTCTACTAGAAGTATTTCTACCACCTCAAGGCCGTATTCCACTAAGTGGCATGAATTGCTTCAAGAAGTGGTCCTCGGGGTCCTGTCTACCTTGTTTGGACTACAGGGCTTCGAACTAGGGGATTTGCACACACACAGCACAACACGGCCAATGAATGCGTGAATGATCTCAAGTGGTCTTTGCTTAGTATTTTGAGTTTCATTTTGGCTATGATATTTTTGTTTCTTGCCTGAGGTTGGGTATTTAGTCACTTATCAGTATCCTTGGTTTTCCATGTCTGTTTGCTTGGGGACAAGCAAATGATTAAGTGGGGGGTATTTGATAAGTGCCTAAATACATCATGCTTTAGCGATGATGTTCTTGTACTTTCATGCAATTTATGTGTATTTTCAATGACATTTTGTGCACTTGATGTTTTTATTTTTGTTTCAAGGTTTTAAGGACCAAGTGCGCGTGATCAAACCGTATTAGTGTCGTTTCGGGGAAGATTGAAGAAGAAATGAAGACTTGGAGCACCCCGGAAGCCGACACGCAGCACACAATGGCCGTTTCTCTCGGCCATGTGCGGCCCGCACAGTGGCCGCACACCCTGGCCAGTGAGCCGTGCGGCCTGGTGTGCGGCCCGCACACCAGGCCGCACAGGGTGGCCAGAAGAGCGTGCTGGCGCATGTGTGGCCCGCACACTGTCCGCACGGTCTCGGGATTATATAGAGATTCTTCAGGGTTTTTGAGAGAAAGTTGTTCTCTATCCGGTCTCCACTCCACCACACACAATTCTCATCATCTTTGGAGGGATTTGGAGGGATTTTTGGGCAGCTTTGAAGGAGAGAAGAAGGGGAAAACGTGGAGAAGCTTCATAGGGCTCGCTGGCGCGGATCCGAGGAGCTACACCATCAACCCTAGTCGACATCTTTGAGGGAGTTTTTCTTGTTTTTGTTTGATGGAATCTTTGTATGATGAGCTCCTTAATTTTGTGATGTCGAACTAAACCTCCCAAGGCCACCGGGCTCCCGGTGAACCTTGCGAGGAGACTTTGTATGAATGACCTTTATATTATTTTGAATGAATGTGTTGGTTTGATTGTTTGGTTTTAATTCATTATCTTGTTGCTCATTCTACAATGGATGGATTCCGTAGAATTGATTTTGAATGATACTTGTTTGGCGGGATGCTAGCTTGTATTAGGTCACTTGATGAATTAAAGAGGGATTCATGTATTAATACACCGGAGGTTCAGGGTGCTAATAGCCTTCCGCGCGTTTAGGGTTAATTTAGCCGAGAGTGTGCATTAGATAAACCCTAATCAAGACTCCTTGTTCTCATTGACATCGTAGGGGTCTTTTCTGGATAGAGAAACCCGTACTGGATTAGGGCTACACTACGGAGGTTACGGGGTAGTCGACATCCGAGTCTAGCGGACCAAAATCAAGCCAACCCTAGTTTTATAATTATCATGGTCTTTCGTATTTAGTCTCCTCCTGGGGGAATCCTCGCCCGAGGCCTTCCCTAATTATTGGCTTCTTCGTCTCTAACTTTATTCCATATTGAGCTTTATTTTATTTGCATTTCTTTACTTGTTTTTATTATTTTAATAGTGCTTCAACCTTGTTTCGATCGACTAGAAAGTGACTCCCAAAAGGAAGTAATAGTAGATCTCGGGCCCTAGGGAATACGACCCTCCTTGTGAGGTTATTACTTGACTACCCGTGCACTTGTGGCCGGGGAGTCGCGTGCTAGCTCTGTAGCTAGTCGCGCGCTCGCTCATCATCTTTCTGCCAAAGTCTTCACAATTTGCCCCCCTTGTTTTTCCAAATTGTGTATTGAGGCGGTGTGATTGCGAAGTGTAGCTTCCACCGATTGGAATCTAGCATCCGATGAAGCAATTAACCTCGTGAGGGCTCTCTCAAGATCGGTCATCTTCCCCTTTAACCCGGTCACTCGGCCTTTTATGTTTTTTGTTTGTTGACCTTGAAATCCCAGTGGTGCATTGTTCTTTTGTTGTGACTGCCCTTGGTTGCTCCATGAGAAATTTGGGTGGTTCTTCCACCCCCGGTTTTAAGTACCACTGTACTAGTGCCTCCAATAGCAATCAGACAATCACTCGAAGCGTGACCTCCCCCACAACCATTACAAGTAGTAATGGCCACAATTCTTGGTGAAGTTAGAACATCCAACTTCTTACTCAGTGATTCCACCTGTGCTGCCAATGATGTAACTGCATCAACTTCATGAATTCCGACCACCTTCTTTCGGTCCCTTGTGTTCCATTGATAGCTATTCATAGCCATCTCTTCAATAAGGTGTCGGGCTTCACAGGGAGTCTTGCTTCCTAGAGTTCCTCCTGCCGCCGCATATAAAAGTTGCTTGGTACTTGGATTCAACCCGTTGTAAAAGGTGTAGATGATCATCCACTTGGGAATCCATGTTGCGGGCACTTCCGAAGGAGCTCTTTGAACCTATCCCATGTCTCGAATAGAGACTCCAATTACATTTGTATGAAGGATGAAATCTCATTCCGGAGCCTCACTGATTTTCCCGGAGGGAAATACCTAGCCAAGAACGCCTTGGCCATCTCCTCCCAAGTAGTGATGGATGCTCTCGGTAATGAATATATCCAATGCATTGCTTTTCCCTTCAATGAAAATGGGAAAGCTCTTTAACGAATCGCATCGTCCGTTACTCCATTAATCTTCAATATGTCTCACACTTCAAGGAAGTTCTCTATATGGTTGTTGGGATCTTCATCGGCCAACCCATTAAACTGTGCGGACTGTTGCAACATTTGAATGAACGATGGCTTCAACTCAAAGTTGTTTGCGGTAATTGGCGGCCTCACAATATCGATTGGGTCCCCATCACCGCGGCTATAGCAAAATCGGGCAATGTCCTCTGTTCTTCATTCTATTCTGCCATTGCTTCTGACCCTATTGAATCTATACTGGCTTGATTAGACTATTCTTCCATAGGTTGTTTCCCTTTATGGTGCGTTCTTCTACCAATATCTGGGTCCCCTTCAACAAGAATAGAAGGGTTCCCGAGGGTCATAACCTGAAGCCAAAACGAAGAAACAAAAAATAAGAACAATGATAGATAAAGAAAGTGTGAAATAGAAAACGAAGTGAAATAGCTAAAATAGCAAAAACAAGTATCATAAATACGCCTATTCCCCGGCAACGACGCCAAAAACTTGACACGACCCCATGCGTGTATCCCGCAAGTGCACGGGCATGTCAAAGTAATAAAATTTACCCTGGTGAGCGGGTAGTCGAATCCACGGGGAATAGGGATTTAAAACACGAGATTGCACTATTTAGCTATGCGGTGTACGAAAAGTGATAATAAGATCGATGAGTGAATATGGAAGCAAATATAATAAAAGGCAAGAAATTAAATAGAGAGATGGAAGGCAAGAAATTGCAAGTAGAAGTGAACAAAGAAGGACTTGTAATGGATGAAATAGGGTATCCGGACAAGCTACCTCTAGGACTTATGCTTCTAGTGCAAGACTATACTATTATACTTTCCTATTGACGTTAATTGAGTCGAGGATATCCTTAAACACACGGTCCCAAACCTAAGGTCAACCATGACTAACCCCAACACTATGCCCCGGCATTAGGATTCGCGTCAACCCTTCACTCTATTTCTCGCGCAACTAAGCCCAGGGGAGTCTATCTACCTAAGCCTCACAATACGTGGGATTGCTTTAAGCTCTAGTGATTCCTAGTGATAAAACCTGTTTCTATGTATAGTTCTAACCCTTTGGTCCAGGTAGAAGAACCCTAGTCTAAATTAAGCCCAAGTGCTTAGGATTCATGTCAACCATTCACTCTGTTGCTCGCGTAACTAAGCCCTAGGGGAGTTCCTCTACTAGCACTTCACTCTATCTCGACCGCTAAGAAATCAAGGAATATGGAGGTAGGGAGAAATCACACCGGAGGGAAAAGGGGACGCTTCGCTACCTCATGACTCACCCTCTCAACCCTCTTCAATCTTAAGTAGTCTAATCCTATAGGAGTTATCACACCTCCAAAAGACAACCTAGATTGTTCTCAACCCTAGTGTCACGGCTAAGGGACAACAATTGCAAGAGATAATTAAAATTGAAACTCGAATTTATTCATCAATAATGGAAAAGGCATAATAGCAATGTCATAGAAATATATTAATCCTAAGGTTTACAAGTCCGAATACCCACGAGGGGTTTATCTCCTCATTGAGCTATACATGTCCATCAAAATATAAAATAAAGCACAAATTAAAGGCATTGATGAAAACCCCCTCGCGTATGATGTGGCCATGGTCTTGTGCGGCCAACGGACGTCGATAACGATGCCGATGACGAGGTCCGAACCTCCACGAAGTCCTCTCCGAAACCCTAGCCGCGCTCTCCAGAAGTTGGGGAGAAAGATATATCAAAAGATGTCTCAAAAGTCTCCAAATTGGGCTTTTATAATGTTGAGTCGCGGCTTTAAAATCAGACTTATCGGGGCTTCACACGGCCGTGTAGAATTTCCACATGCCTGTGTGAAGTATCTGGGCTGCTGGATTTTTGTTCACACGGCCGTGTGCTAATTCCACACGCTTTGTGAACTCTCTGGAATGCTGATTTTTGGGCAGAAAGTGAACAGTAACTTGCTACAGTATTTTACTGCAGTGTCGCTACAGTACTCGCCGAAACGCTCCCGAATACGTTGTTCTTCATCAAGGCTATTGAATTGGGCACACAATCAATTGTAGATCGTGCTAAATGCTTCAAGTCTCCTTCTTGGTGAAGTCCTTCTAAGCTACACGAGTTAGACTTGTTGTCAATGTGACTGCCCTTGTGCCCCTCCAAAGGAGGTTGGCACACACTCACAAGTCTTATCTCGTGCCTTGTTCCTTGCTTGGTCCTAAAACTTCCCAACAATGGCAAACACGATCTAACTTCATTCTTCTTCTCCAAATTAGCTCCACAAAACCCACAATGCATAAGAATACACAAATGCACACAATTTAGTGATAAAATCTGATAAAAAATATGTTCATTGTAAGATAATAACCCTTCGCATTACTATAACACAAGCACTTATCAATAACACTATATAACATCAATAAATCCATATGCGATACCACCACAGTGGACTCCATTCGACCCCCAATGCCACGCGTCAATAGTGCATGAATGTATCTATGTGCGGCGTCCCTTAACTGGGAGACCTTCTTGCTTCATGATCTGGTGGCGATGGTATTCCATTAAGAAGCACCAGTCACTGGATATGGGAAATCCTTGCCTAGGTTCTTGAATTCAAGCCTTTGTGTGTAGGCTTCAATGTAGAACCCCATTTGTACTCCTAACTGGTTTGGGTAATCCTGTGACTTTTAGCAAAAGTACGGAAGAAGATGGAACTAGGCTGATCGGTGAATGTACAATAATTAGTCACCTCAACAGTGCTTAACACCTCGATGGTAAGTTCTTTGTATGTTGGTTCTTCAATGGAAAACAACTTATCCCACATGCCGTGAAATATGGGTTCTAGATTGGTTCCATCCAAGCCCATGATCTTCAATACATCCCAATCAATCCTTTTAATTGTGTCGAAACTCTTGCGCGAGAGGAGTGCGAATCGATTCTTGTGATCCTTCTTTATTAGCTTAGGTTGTTTGGGGGGCGGATGATAAACGCCTAAATGTATGCATTATTCATGTATGTGTACGTATAAATAGAGTATTTTTGTATGTGTGGATGCCCGTTTTCGGTGTAAATTGGTTTATTTTGTGTTACAGGTACAAAAGACGCCTTGGAGAGCTCGACAACGAGATTTTAGAACAATTTGCCAAGGAAAACCCATTTTCCAGCCTGGTACTGTAGCAGAACTGTAGCACGATAACTTGAAGAACTCGCTAAGTCTGGAATTCCATGCGGGCACTCATACGGGCGCATAAATGGCCGTATACAGTCCTGTAGCAGGGATACTGTACCAATTCTACTGTAGCACTCCACTGTAGTAACTAACACGAAATTCAGGAAGCTACAATATCAGTATACTGACCTCATGCCAGGCCGGATGCTTCCCGAGAATAGCTTTTAAAGAGGGTTAGGGCACTTTTCTTTGTGTTTTTTGGCCATCTCTTCTGCTCCACCACCATCTAGGGTTTCAAGGGCTTCAAGGGGCTGGAGAAGGCACTTTTAAGGAACAAATCGAAGGGAGAAGAAGATCACACGCAAGGGAGATCATCTAGGAGTTTGTTGGCACCGATCCGTGAATTCTCATCACCATCTTCTTCTAGTCAACACTAACTGGGTTTTCTTTGGTTTTGATCATGCTTGTTATATATTTTGAGATCTCTTCCTTATTTATGTTGAACTAGACTCCCAAGGTCGTCGGGCATTCGGTGAACCTTGGGATGAACTTGCTTGTATGGATACTTGATTTACATGTATGGTATTTGTGTGGTTTGTGGTTTAAGCCTTGTGATCTTTGATGTGTTGATTTGCATGAGAACTCTGTATTTCAACTTCTAGGTTGTACTTTGTAGCGTGACCATCGCCCTTTGATAAGTGCTTGTATTATAGTATCACGAAGCGTTATTATCTTACATTGAGCATATCTTTTATCAGTTTTTATCACTAAATGGTGTGTATTTGTGTACTCTTGTGCATTGAAGGTTTGTGGAGCTAAATTGGAGAAGAAGAACGAAATTAGATCGTGTTCGCCGTGTGTATTTGTGTACTATAGCAGCACTGTAACTTGTTACCGTAGCAAAAACACTGTAGCAAGCTACTGTTCATTTTCTGTTGAAAATCAGGGTTTTAGAGGATTCACATTGTCGCGTGGAAATTCCACACGGCCGTGTGAAGCCCCCGATAAGTCCGATTTTAAAGCCGCGATTCAATATTATAAAAGGGGATTTTTGAGACCTTTTGGGATATCTTCTGACCTATCTTTCTCCTCAACTTGGGGAGTGTGACTAGGGTTTTGGAGAGGATTTCATGGAGGTTTAGCGTGGCCGCACAAGACCACGACCACACCATATACAAGGGGGTTTTCATCAATGTCTTTGATTTGTACTTTCTTTTCTATTTTGATGAACATGGATAGCTCCATGAGGAGCTAAACCCCTTGAGGGTATTCAGACTTGTAAACTCTAGGGTTATTATGTTTCCTTGACATTGTTATTATGCTTTTCCATTATTGATGAATAAAAATTGAGTTTCAATCTTAATTTCATTTTGTTAATGTTTTCTCTTAGATGTGGCACTAGGGTTGAGAACAATTTAGGTTACCCTTTGGAGGTGTGACAACTCCTTTAGGGTTAGACTACTTAAGATTGAAGAGGGTTGAGAGGGAGAGTTGTGAGGTAGCGATGTACCCCTTTCCCCTCTGACGTGGTTTCTCCCTACCTCCGTTTCCCTGATTTCACAGCGGTCGAAATAGAGTGAAGTGCTAGGCAGATAAACTCCCCTGGGGCTTAGTTACGAGAGTAACAGAGGGAAGGGTTGAAGTGAATCCTACGTACTGGGGCTTAATCTAGACTAGCGTTCTTCCACCTGGACCAAAGGGTTAGAACTACACATAGGAACAGGTTTTACCACTAGGAATCCCTAGACCTTAAAGCAGTCCCACATAGTGTGAGGTTTAGGTAGATATACTCCCCTGGGGCTTAGTCGTGCAAGCGACAGAGTGAAGGGTTGACGTGAATCCTAATACCGGGGCATAGTGTTGGGGTTAGTCACGGTTGTCCTTAGGTTTGAGACCGTGAGTCTTAGGATATCCTCGACTCAATTAACATCAATAGGGAAGTATAATAGCATAGTCCTGCACTAGAAGCATAGATCCTAGAGGTAGCTTGTCCGGATACCCTATTTCATCCATTGCTAGTTCCTCTCTATTCTCTTTTACTTGCACTTTCTGATCTTCCATCTTTCTATTTAATTTCTTGTCTTTTATTCAGTTTGCTTCCATATTCACTTATTGATTCGGTTAATACCTTTCCATACGCCGCATAGCTTTATTAGTGAAATCTCGTATTCTAAATCCCTATTCCCCGTGGATTCGACTACCCTCTTGATGATTACCGCAAATGTACGGGTCGCCAAGTAATACCCCTCACGCACGCGCGAGGGGGTTGTATTCCCAAGGGCCAAGGAACTACTATTACTCCCCCTTCATCTATTTCCTAACCTAGCAATTCGATTGTCATGCAATAATTACAAAATGGAGAAAGAAATAACTAAAATGAGATCCGGGCTACTACTACACACATTTAGCAAACAAGGGAGAATCAAACATGGGAAGGCGTGATTTGGACAACGAATCCCCTTAGGGTTGTCATTAAGCCCTGAATTTAGGATGAAATGTTATGATGGTAGTTGGGCCAAGAGATTCCTTAATTAGGTCACCCCGATGGTCACGGTGATAACCCCTAATTTGGTACGAGTATTGGAATACGGAATCACTTCCGCCCAAATCCTCGTACGATTGCCTTACACCTAGGGAAATCTCAAATTAGGGCCGAACTCAACCTAGGTCAAGCCCTATTGGTCGGAGGGGTACAAATACCCGATAGTCACGGCGTATTCGTACATGTATCCCTTCCAAGCCTAGTGTGTCTAGTACAAGGGCGATGGTCACGCAACCGAGTACAACCTAGAAGTTGAAATACAGAGATCTCATGCAAATTAACACATCAAAGTACATAAGGCTTGAACCACAAACTACAAGATTCCATAAAGGAAATGCAACATCAAACAATGCATCAATAAAGATGATCAACCAAAATACAAACTACCAACCCCAAGGTTCATCATGTCCAAATCACAAATAAGTTAGTTCCTCATTGAAGAGGAAAACTCATACAAATACAAGGAATAACAAAACACGAAATGAAGCAAGAAACACTCCCTCTAGCCTTGGAATCCCTTGATGGATGAAAACCTTGAAAATATGCCTTAATGCCTTGGATCTTCCCTCCAATCTCCTCCTTCGACGTTGTCTCCCCCTTGGTGAAGCTTCGTGCCGTAGATCGCCGGAAATCGCCGCCAAAATGGGTGGGGCGGCGGCCCAAAAATCTCCCAAAAGAAATCCCCTTATCAAAAGTTATCCAAAAAGCCCTTAAAACCAATTCCAGCGAGCTATGCGGCCTCCCATGCGGCCCCGCATGCGGGAAGAGAAAATTTCCGAGAAATCTCGAAAATCGCGTAGTTGCTACAGTGCCGCTACAGTAAATTTGTTACAGTGAACCTGCTACAGTGCCGTATGCGGCCTCTGCAGTGCCCGCATTATAGCCCGCATGAAACTCTAGACTTAGCCGTTTGGCCAAAGTTTTCGTGTTGCAGTGATGCTACAGTCAGGGCTCAAAAATGGTCTTTTCCCTACCGATTTCTTCTAAAATCATATTGTTGAGCTCCCCACGGTATCTTCTGTGCCTGTAACACGAAATAAACCAATTTAGACCGAAAACGGGCATCCACACATACAAAAATACTCTATTAATAAGTAACCATACATAAATAATACTTCGACAAACCCGCGCACTTACGGGATACACGCAAGGGGTCGTGTCAAGTTTTTCGCACCGTTGCCGGGGAATAGGCGTTTTATATATTTGTTTTCCACTATTTTAACTATTCACTTCGCATTCTATTTCATATTTTCTTTATCTATCATTGTTCTTAGTTTTCTTTTCTTGGTTTTCGGCTACAGGTTATTACCCATGGGAACCCTTCGATTCTTGTTGAAGGAGACCCGGACATTGGACGAAGAACACATCGCAAAGGGAAGGAACCTGTGCAAGAAGCTTCAAATCAAGCCGATATTGAGATAGAAGGGTCAGAAACAATGGCAGAAACAGAATGAACAACAAAGGACATTGTCCGATTTTGCTAGACCCGTAGTCATAGGGACCCAATCGAGCATTGTGAGGCCCCCAATCACGGCAATGAATTTTGAGTTGAAGCCGTCGTTCATACAGATGTTGCAACTGTCCGCACAATTTAATGGGTTGGCCGATGAAGATCCCAACAGTCATATGGAGAATTTCCTTGAAGTGTGTGACATGTTGAAGATTAATGGAGTAACGGACTACGCAATTTGTTTGAGAGCCTTCCCATTTTCATTGAAGTGAAAAGCAAGACATTGGCTTCATTCATTACCGAGAGCATCCATCACTACGTGGGAGGAGATGGCCAAGGCATTCTTGGCTAGATACTTTCCGCCGAGAAAATCTGCAAGGCTCCGGAATGAGATATCATCCTCTGTGTAAATGGAATTGGAGGCTCTATTCGAGACATGGGATAGGTTCAAGGAGCTCCTTCGCAAGTGCCCGCAACATGGATTTCCCGAGTGGATGATCATTCACAATTTCTACAACCGGTTAAATCCGAGTACTAAGCAACTCTTAGATGCGGCGGCCGGAGGAACTCTACGAAGCAAGACTCCCGGTGAAGCCCGACACCTTGTAGAGGAGATGGCTATGAATAGCTATCAATGGAATTCAAGGGACAGAAAAGAAGGTTGCCGGAATTCATGAAGTTGACGCGGTTACATCTTTGGCGGCACAAGTAGAGTCATTAAGTAAGAAGCTCGATGCTCTAGCTTCACCAAGAGTTGCGGCCATCACTACATGTAATGGTTGTGGGGGAGGTCACGCTTCAAGTGATTGTCCTATTGCTATTGGAGGTACTAGTGCGGTGGAGCAGGCTGATTTTGTGGGTAATGCTTATAGGGGACAAGGCCAAGGCAACCCATACAGTGGCACTTACAATCCGGGATGGAAGAACCACCCAAATTTCTCTTGGAGCAATCAAGGGCAATCACAACAGAAAAATAGTGCACCACCGGGATTTCAAGGTCAACAAGCTCCGAATCTAGAAAGCTGAGTGACCGGGTTATGAGGGAAAATGACCGACCTCGAGAGAGCCCTCACACGGTTTGTTTCTTCATCGGATGCTAGGTTTCAGTCGGTGGAGGCTACTCTTCGCAATCACACCGCCTCCCTACACAATTTAGAAAATCAAGTAGGGCAAATTGCGAAGACATTGGCGGAAAGACCTCAAGGTAGCTTGCCTAGCAATACGGAGACTAATCCAAGGGAGCAATTGAAGGCAATCACCTTGAGGAGTGGTAAAGAGGTCGAGAGAAATCTCCCTCTAGAGAAGACAAAAGAATTAACCGAAGTCGTGGAGGTAGAGGATGAAGCACCAAAGGAAAAAAAAGGTGGCACCCCCACCGTACAAGCCAAGGATTCCCTACCCTTCACGATTAAAGAATGACCAAGACAATGAGCAATACAAGAAATTTCTGGGTATCTTCAAATAATTGCACATCAACATCCCATTCGCGGAGGCATTGGCCCAAATGCCTAAGTATGCGAAGTTCTTGAAAGACCTCTTGACTAACAAGAGGAAATTGGAGGAGAGTACATCCATGATCCTTGATGCCAATTGGTCGGCTGTATTGCAGACGAACATGCCAAGAAAGAGGAAAGATATCGGGAGTTTCATAATACCATGCAATATTGGCAACTTGGGTGAAGAGATGGCATTGGCCGACTAGGGGGCAAGTATCAACGTCATGCCCTACACATTCTTCCAAAGCTAGGATTGGGCGAGCCTAGACCAACTCGGATGACACTTCAACTTGCAGATCGTTCAGTAAGGCATCCGAGGGGAATTGTGGAAGATGTGTTGGTGAAGGTAGACAAGTACATCTTCCCGGTGGACTTTGTTGTACTTGATGTGGATGAGGATGTCGAGGTGCCGGTGATTCTTGGGAGACCGTTCTTGCGCACTTCCAAGGCTTTGATAGACATGGACGGTGGGGAGCTCACACTTAGAGTTGGAGATGATAAGCTCACCTATCGCCTCGCCGAAGCCATGAGACATTCTCTTGATTTTGATGATAGTCTTTATTATCTAGATGTTACTGATGAGTGTATTGATGAATACGTGCAGGAAATGTTAAACCAGGATCCGTATGAAAGGTGGCTAGACCAAGACGTGGAGATAGAAGAAGAAGAAGTACTTACACTTGGTCCAGTCAAGACAGACATCAAGATGGAGAAGAAGCGTATGAAGAAGATGCTTCAGAGGATGAAGAGGTCGAAAAGACGCCACAAGAAGAACCCCAACAAGAAAGGGGATGAACATTCATGGAGTAAGGGTGTTACACCCTTTTGTGGTAACAAATTCGACAACTCTCCCTCTACTCTACAAAGATTATGTAATGCATGTTTTCAGATTGTAGGGAAGAGGACAACTTCAATTTATGAACCTCGGTAAGGTAAGACAGGTACGTTAAGCTAAGTGACGTTAAACAAGCGCTTCTTGGGAGGCAACCCAAGCTTTTACAGTTTTCTAGGACTTGTTTAGTTTTAGGTTGAATAAAAAGTCTTAGTTTTTGGTGTCCTGATTTTCATGTGCATATGCTGGGAATTTTCTTGTGTATTATCAATGGTTTTGTGTGCATTAATGTAATTGACGAAGTTGAGTCGGTTGAGCGTGTTTTCTATGATCTCTGGTCGTGTTTTCATAATGTGTTCAGGCTCTGAGTGTTTTAAAAGAGTTTCTGAATTTTTTTCTGCAGAGTTTGTAATTTTTCTAAGTCATCCAGAGAAAACACACGGCCATGTGGAATTTTCACACGGGCGTGTGTTACTATTATGAGCTCAACTAGAAAGGGCCCAGGGGCGTGACCATGCCTCTGTGAAAAAAACCTCAGAAGGGGCACACGGCCGTGTGAAATCTTGCAGAACTTAAACTCTTTTCTAGAGAGTCCATAGGGGTGTGTGAGTGCCCCTGTGAGTGCCACTGTGCCAAGGTACACGGCCGTGTGGTAATTCCCACATGGCCGTGTGAAACTCTACAAAGACCCCTCCTTCATACCGAGAATACACAGGGGCGTGTGTGTGCCCCTGTGGAAAGGCTTGTGAATGGCACACGGCCGTGTGGAACACTTAAGGTTTCTTGGGCAAGTTCACGAACCTACCTCCTCTATTTTCATTGTGTATTCTTTATCTACTACTGACTTAGGTACATTGAGGGCAATGTACTACTTTAAGTGGGGGGTGGGTGTGCATGTTTTAGTTTGAATACTTATTTCGTGAACTTGTTTGAAAATCAATGAATTGTTGCATGATTGTAAAACCTAGGATGGCATACTTAATTGTGAACGTGTTATAGCTTGAAACTATGATAAATGCTAAGCTTCTTGTGACCTTGCACGCTTGAGATTCTCGTGTCATTCGAGGCATTTCTTGCACCATTCCCATAGGTAGAACCCTGGACACCTAGGCAAGGAACAACAGCATCTTCGTGACCCTCTTAGTTGCTAACCCATTCTAGTGGTTTTGCACCTTGATGTGTTAGAATGTCTTCTAATAGTGTTTTAAGGACCTTCTTCTTGTCCTTTCTTGCAATACGGTCGGAAAAAAAAACAAAAAAAGAGGAAAGTGAATAAAAGCCTGGACAGTGCTCCTCTGTCCTAATAGCAAAGTAACCTGGGGTTCCGGCTCCTAACCAAAGTGTTCCTCTCGCCAAAAGCTATAAGGACATGAGCGCGTCTACATGAATGTGCAAAGCTCCAGGTAATGTGGATTTGCAATTCGTGTTAGTCCCGGAAAAGAAAAAAAAAGAAAAAATTAAGCAATTGTGTACAGAAAAATAAAATTCGACCGGTACTTGTTCGAAAATAAGAGGAAGGATCCTTAGGACTCTACTAGAAGTATTTTGATAAACACCTAAACATATGTATTTTCCATGTATTCGGGTGTATGTATTACGTATTTTTCTATGAGTTGATGCCCGTTTTTGGTTTGAATTGGTTTCTTTCGTGTTACAGGTACTGATGTGACCCCTTCGAGCTCGTTGATAGAATTTGAGAAGAAATCGGTGACGAAAACACTATTTCTGAGGGGGGTACTGTAGCGACTACTGTAGCAGATCCTGTAGCACGAACCCTTTGCCGAAATGGCTAAGTCTGGAGGTCCATGCGGGCACTGCAGAGGCGCATACGGTACTGTAGCAGGTATAGTACGCGCTATGGAAAGAAACATAGGATCAAAGTTTTGATTAAAGAAAGTTGACATCAACATAAGAAAACTTAGGATTAGAGTTTTGATTAAAAAATCAGGGGTATCCCGAAAAGAGAAGAAAGGGTTTACGGTCTTGGATCTAAACTATGAGTCATTTTAAAATGAAAACAAAGACCACGGTTTTAATTCAAAACTAAATATTATTAGTCATTTTTATAAGAAAACATAAGATTAGCGTTTTGATTAAAAACATATAGCTGGAGTTATTAAGAATAGGAAACATAGGATTCGTGTTTTGACGGAAAGATATGAGACTTTACGAAATAAAAACATAAGATTATCGTCTTGAAAGATAGGGTTAGTGTTTTGATTAAAAACGAAATAAGACATTCCGACAAGAAAACAAAAACATTAGGGTTTGGATTTAAGGCATAGGATTAAGCTTTGAATTCATGTATAGTACTCGATACGAAAAGAAAACATAGGATCAAAGTGTTTATTAAAGAAAGGTGACAATACCATAAGAAAACTTAAGATTAGCGTTTCGATTCAAAAATCGTAGGTATCCCGAAAAGAAAAGAAAGGGTTTGCGGTCTTGGTTCTAAACTACGAGTCATTTTTAAATGAAAACAAAGACTAGGGTTTTAATTTAAAACTAAATGTTATTAGTCATTTTTATAAGAAAACATAAGATTAACGGTTTGGTTAAAAACATATAGACTGGAGTTATTATGAAAAGGAAACATAGGATTGTGTTTTGACAGAAAGATAGGAAACTATACGAAATAAAAACATAAGATTATCGTTTTGAAAGATAGGGTTAGTGTTTTTATTAAAAACGAAATGAGACATTCCAAAAAGAAAACAAAAACGTTAGAGTTCAGATTTATAGAATAGGATTAAGCTTTTCATTCAAGTATAGTACTCGTTACGAAAAGAAATACAGGATCAAAGTTTTGATTAAAGAAAGTTGACATCAACATAAGAAAACTTAGGATTAGCGTTTTGATTCAAAAATCAGGGTTATCCCAAAAAGAGAAGAAAGGGTTTGCGGTCTTGGTTCTAAACTACGAGTCATTTTTAAATGAAAACAAAGACTAGGGTTTTAATTCAAAACTAAATATTATTAGTCATTTTTATAAGAAAACATAAGATTAGGGTTTTGATTAAAAACATATAGACTGGAGTTATTAAGAAAAGGAAACATAGGATTCGTGTTTTGACGGAAAGATAGGAGACTTTACGAAATAAAAACATAAGATTATCGTCTTGAAAGATAGGGTTAGTGTTTTGATTAAAAACGAAATTAGACATTCTGGCAAGAAAACAAAAACATTAGGGTTTGGATTTGAAGCATAGGATTAAGCTTTCAATTCATCTATAGTACGCGATACGAAATGAAAACATAAGATCAAAGTGTTTATTAAAGAAAGGTGACATTACCATAAGAAAACTAAGGATTAGCGTTTCGATTAAAAATCGTGGGTATTCAGATAGGAAAAGAAAGGGTTTGCGGTCTTGGTTCTAAATTACGAGTCATTTTTAAATGAAAACAAAGACTAGGGTTTTAATTTAAAATTAAATATTATTAGTCATTTTTATAAGAAAACATAAGATTAGGGGTTTGGTTAAAAACATATAGACTGGAGTTATTATGAAAAAAAAACATAGGGTTGTGTTTTAACGGAAAGATAGGAAACTTTACGAAAGAAAAACATAAGATTATCGTCTTGAAAGATAGGGTTAGTGTTTTGATTAAAAATGAAATGAGACATTCCAAAAGGAAAACAAAAACATTAGGGTTCAGATTTATAGAATAGGATTAAGCTTTTGATTCAAGTATAGTATGCGTTACAAAAAGAAAATATAGGATCAAGGTTTTTTTTTAAAGAAAGGAGACATTAACATAAGAAAACTTAGGATTAGCGTTTCGATTTGAAAATCGTTGGTATCCCGAAAAGAAAAGAAAGGTTTGCGGTCTTGGTTCTAAATTAGGAGTCATTTTTAAATGAAAACAAAGACTAGGGTTTTAATTTAAAACTAAATGTTATTAGTCATTTTTATAAGAAAACATAAGATTAGGGGTTTGGTTAAAAACATATAGACTGGAGTTATTATGAATTGGAAACATAGGATTGTATTTTGACGGAAAGATAGGAGACTTTACGAAATAAAAACATAAGATTATCGTCTTGAAAGATAGGGTTAGTGCTTTGATTAGAAACAAAATGAGACATTCCGAAAAAAAAAAACAAAAACATTAGGGTTTGGATTTAAAGTATAGGATTAACTTTTGGATTCAAGTATAGTACGCGATACGAAAAGAAAACAAATTATCAAGGTTATTTTTAAAGAAAGGAGACATTAACATAAGAAAACATAGGATTAGGGTTTCGATTAAAAAATCGTAGGTATCCCGAAAAGAAAAGAAAGGGTTTGCGGTCTTGGTTTTAAATTACGATTCATTTTTAAATGAAAACAAAGAATAGGTTTTTAATTTAAAACTAAATGATATTAGTCATTTTTATAAGAAAACATAAGATTAGAGGTTTGGTTAAAAACATATAGACTGGAATTATTATGAAAAGGAAACATATGATTGTGTTTTGACGGAAAGATAGGAAACTTTACGAAATAAAAACATAAGATTATCGTCTTGAAAGATAGGGTTACTGTTTTGATTAAAAACGAAATGAGACATTCCAAAAAGAAAACAAAAACGTTATGGTTCAGATTTATAGAATAGGATTAAGCTTTTCATTCAAGTATAGTACGTGTTACGAAAAGAATTATATGATCAAAGTTTTGATTAAAGAAGTTGACATCAACATAAGAAAACTTAGGATTAGCGTTTTGATTCAAAAATCAGGGGTATCCCGAAAAGAGAAGAAAGGGTTTGCGGTCTTGGTTCTAAACTATGAGTCATTTTTAAATGAAAACAAAGACTAGGGTTTTAATTCAAAAGTAAATATTATTAGTCATTTTTATAAGAAAACATAAGATTAGGGGTTTGGTTAAAAACATATAGACTGGAGTTATTATGAAAAGGAAACATAGGATTGTGTTTTGACGGAAAGATAGGAATCCTTACGAAATAAAAACATAAGATTATCGTCTTGAAAGATAGGGTTAGTATTTTGATTAAAAACGAAATGAGACATTCCAAAAAGAAAACAAAAACGTTAGGGTTCAGATTTATAGAATAGGATTAAGCTTTTCATTCAAGTATAGTACTCGTTACGAAAAAAATATAGGATCAAAGTTTTGATTAAAGAAAGTTGACATCAACATAAGAAAACTTAGGATTAGCGTTTGAATTAAAAAATCAGGGGTATCCCGAAAAGAGAAGAAAGGGTTTGTGGTCTTGGATCTAAACTATGAGTCATTTTTAAATGAAAACAAAGACTAGGGTTATAATTCAAATCTAAATATTATTAGTCATTTTTATAAGTAAACATAAGATTAGGGTTTTGATTAAAAACATATAGACTGGAGTTATTAAGAAAAGGAACATAGGATTCGTGTTTTGACGGAAAGATAGGAGACTTTACGAAATAAAAACATAAGATTATCGTCTTGAAAGATAGGGTTAGTGTTTTGATTAAAAACGAAATGAGACATTTCGACCAGAAAACAAAAACATTAGGGTTTGGATTTAAAGCTTAGGATTAAGCTTTGAATCCATGTATAGTACGCTTTACGAAAAGAAAACATAGGATCAAAGTGTTTATCAAACAAAGGTGACATTAACATAAGAAAACTTGGGATTAGCGTTTCGATTCAAAAATCGTAGGTATCCAGAAAAGAAAATAAAGGGTTTGCGATCTTGGTTCTAAATTACGAGTCATTTTTAAATGAAAACAAAGATTAGGGATTTAATTTAAAATTAAATGTTATTAGTTATTTTTATAAGAAAACATAAGATTAGGGGTTTGGTTAAAAACATATAGACTGGAGTTATTATGAAAAAGAAACATAGGATTGTGTTTTAACGGAAAGATAGGAAACTTTACGAAAGAAAAACATAAGATTATCGTTTTGAAAGATAGGGTTAGTGCTTTGATTAAAAACGAAATTAGACATTAAGAAAAAAAAAACAAAAACATTAGGGTTTGGATTTAAAGTATAGGATTAAGCTTTGGATTCAAGTATAGTATACGATACGAAAATAAAACATAGGATCAAGATTATTTTTAAAGAAAGGAGACATTAACATAATAAAACTTAGGATTAGCGTTTCGATTAAAAAATTGTAGGTATCCCGAAAAGAAAGTAAGGGTTTGCGGTTTTGGTTCTAAATTACGAGTCATTTTTAAATGAAAACAAAGACTAGTGTTTTAATTTAAAACTAAATGTTATTAGTCATTTTTATAAGAAAACATAAGATTAGGGGTTTGGTTAAAAACATATAGACTGGAGTTATTATGAAAAGGAAACATAGCATTGTGTTTTGACGGAAAGATAGGAATCCTTACGAAATCAAAACATAAGATTATCGTCTTGAAAGATAGGGTTATTATTTTGATTAAAAACGAAATGAGACATTCCAAAAAGAAAACAAAAACGTTAGGGTTCAGATTTATAGAATAGGATTAAGCTTTTCATTTAAGTATAGTACTCGTTACGAAAAAAATATAGGATCAAAGTTTTGATTAAAGAAAGTTGACATCAACATAAGAAAACTTAGGATTAGCGTTTTAATTCAAAAATCAGGGGTATCCCGAAAAGAGAAGAAGGGGTTTGCGGTCTTGGTTCTAAACTACGAGTCATTTTTAAATGAAAACAAAGACTAGGGTTCTAATTTAAAACTAAATGTTATTAGTCATTTTTATAAGAAAACATAAGATTAGGGGTTTGATTAAAAACATATAGACTGGAGTTATTATGAAAAGCAAACATAGGATTGTGTTTTGACGGAAAGATAGGAAACTTTACGAAATAAAAACATAAGAATATCCTCTTGAAAGATAGGGTTACTGCTTTGATTAAAAATGAAATGAGACATTTCGAAAAAAAAAAACAAAAACATTAGGGTTTGGATTTAAAGTATAGGATTAAGCTTTGGATTCAAGTAAAGTACGCGATACGAAAAGAAAACATAGGATCAAGATTTTTTTTAAAGAAAGGAGACATTAACATAAGAAAACTTAGTATTAGCGTTTCGATTAAAAAATCGTAGGTTTCCCGAAATGAAAAGAAAGGTTTTGCGGTCTTGGTTCTAAATTACGAGTCATTTTTAAATGAAGACTAAGACTATGGTTTTAATTTTAAACTAAATGTTATTAGTCATTTGTATAAGAAAACATAAGATTAGTGGTTTGGTTAAAAACATATAGACTGGAGTTATTATGAAAAGCAAACATAGGATTGTGTTTTGATGGAAACATAGGAAACTTTACAAAATAAAAACATAAGATTATCGTCTTGAAAGATAGGGTTAGTGGTTTGATTAAAAACAAAATGAGACATTCCAAAAAGAAAACAAAAACATTAGGGTCTAGATTTATAGAATAGCATTAAGCTTTTGATTTAAGTATAGTACGCGTTACGGAAAGAAACATAGGATCAAAGTTTTGATTAAAGAAAGTTGACATTAACATAAGAAAACTTAGGATTAACGTTTTGATTAAAAAATTGTAGGTATCCCGAAATAAAAGAAAGTGTTTGCGGTCTTGGTTCTGAAATACGAGTCATTTTGAAATGAAAACAAAGACTAGGGTTTTGATTCAAAACTAAATATTATTAGTCATTGCTAAAAGAAAACATAAGATTAGGGTTTTAAGTAAAAACAAATAGACAGAAGTTATTAAGAAATTTAAAGATATGATTCGTTTTTTGACAGAAAGATAGGATAGTTTACGGAATAAAAACAAAAGATTATGGCCATGAAAGACAGGGTTAGGGTTTTGATTAAAAATTAAATAAGACATTCCGAAAAGAAACCAAAACATTAGGGTTCTAATTTAAAGCATAGGATTAAGCTTTTGATTCGAGTATAGTACGTGTTACGAAATGAAAACACAGGTTCAAGTTTTTGATTAAGGAAAGTTGACATTAACATAAGAAAACTTAGGATTAGCGTTTTAATTCAAAAATCGTAGGTATCGCGAAAAGAAAAGAAAGGGTCTGCCCTCTTGGTTCTAAACTACGAGTCATTTTTAAATGAAAACAAAAACTAGGGTTTTGATTCCAAACTAAAAATAATTAGTCATTACTATAATAAAACATATGATTAGGGTTTTGATGAAAAACATATAGATATGAGTTATTTAGAAAAGGAAACATAGTATTCGTGTCTTGACGGAAAGATAGGAGACTTTACAAAAATAAAAACAAAAGATTATGTTCTTGAAAGATAGGGTTAGTGTTTTGATTAAAAACAAAACGAGACATTCCGAAAAGAAAACAAAAACATTAGGGTTTGGATTTAAAGTATAGGATTAAGCTTTTGATTCAAGTATAGTACGCGATAAGAAAAGAAAACATAGGATCAAAGTTTTTATTAAAGAAAGTAGACATTAACATAAGAAATCTTAGGATTAGATTTTTGAGTCAAAAATCGTAAGTATCCCGAAAAGTAAGGAAAGGGTTTGCGTTCTTGGTTCTAAACTACGAGTCATTTTTAAAAGAAAACGAAAACTAGGGTTTTGATTCAAAACTAAATATTATTAGTCATTACTAGTTAGGGTTTTGGTTAAAATCGTATAGACAGGAGTAATTAAGAAAATTAAACATGGGATTCGTGTTTTGACAGAAAGATAGGATACTTTACGAAATAAAAACAAAAGATAGGGTTAGTGTTTTGATTAAAAACGAAATGAAACATTCCGAAAATAAAACAAAAACATTGGGGTTTGAATATAAAGCATAGCATTAAGGTTTTGATTCAAGTATAGTATACGCGTTACTAAAAGAAAACATAGGATCAAAAGTTTTGATTAAAGAAAGTTGAAATTAACATAAGAAAACTCAGGATTAGCGTTTTGATTCAAAAATCGTATGTATCCCAAAAAGAAAAGAAAGGGTTTGTGGTCTTGGTCCTAAACTACGAGTCATTTTTAAATGAAAACAAAGACTAGGGTTTTGATTCAAAAGTAAATATTATTATTAGTCATTACTATATAAGAAAACATAAGGTTAATGTTTTGAGTAAAAACATATAGAGAGGAGTTATTAAGGAATTTAAACATATGATTCGTTTTTTGAAAGAAAGATAGGAGACTTTACGGAATAAAACAAAAGATTATGGTCATGAAACATAGGGTTAGTGTTTTGATTAAAAACGAAATGAGACATTCCGAAAAGAAAACAAAAACGTTAGGGTTTGGATCTAAAGCGTAGGATTAAGGTTTTTGATTCAAGTATAGTACGCGTTACGAAAACAAAACATAATATCAAGGTTTTGATCAAAGAAAGTTAACATTAACATAAGAAAACTTAGGATTAGCGTTTTGATTCAAAAATCGTAGGTATCCCGAAATAAAAGAAAGTGTTTGCGGTCTTGGATCTGAAATACGAGTCATTTTGAAATGAAAACAAAGACTACGGTTTTGATTCAAAACTAAATATTATTAGTCATTACTAAAAGAAAACATAAGATTAGGGTTTTGAGTAAAAACATATAGATAGAAGTTATTAAGAAATTTAAAGATAGGATTCGTTTTTTGACAAAATGATAGGAGAGTTTACGGAATAAAAACAAAAGATTATGGCCATGAAAGACAGGGTTAGGGTTTTGATTAAAAACTAAATAAGACATTGCGAAAAGAAAACAAAACATTAGGGTTCCGATTTAAAGCATAGGATTAAGCTTTTGATTCGAGTATAGTACGTGTTACGAAATGAAAACACAGGTTCAAGTTTTGATTAAGGAAAGTGGACACTAACGTAAGAAAACTTAGGATTAGCGTTTTAATTCAAAAATCGTAGGTATCGCGAAACGAAAAGAAAGGGTCTGCCCTCCTGGTTCTAAACTACGAGTCATTTTTAAATGAAAACAAAAACTAGGGTTTTGATTCCAAACTAAAAATAATTAGTCATTACTATAATAAAACATATGATTAGGGTTTTGATGAAAAACATATAGATATGAGTTATTTAGAAAAGGAAACATAGGATTCGTGTCTTGACGGAAAGATAGGAGACTTTACAAAAATAAAAACAAAAGATTATGGTCTTGAAAGATAGGGTTAGTGTTTTGATTAAAAACAAAACGAGACATTCCGAAAAGAAAACAAAAACATTAGAGTTTGGATTTAAAGTATAGGATTAAGCTTTTGATTCAAGTATAGTACGCGATAAGAAAAAAAAACATAGGATCAAAGTTTTTATTAAAGAAAGTAGACATTAACATAAGAAATCTTAGGATTAGATTTTTGAGTCAAACATCGTAAGTATCCCGAAAAGTAAAGAAAGGGTTTGCGTTCTTGGTTCCAAACTACGAGTCATTTTTAAAAGAAAACGAAAACTAGGGTTTTGATTCAAAACTAAATATTATTATTAGTCATTAATAGTTAGGGTTTTGGTTAAAATCGTATAGACATGAGTAATTTAGAAAATTAAACATGGGATTCGTGTTTTGACATGAAGATAGGATACTTTACGAAATAAAAACAAAAGATAGGGTTAGTGTTTTGATTAAAAACGAAATCAAACATTCCGACAATAAAAGAAAAACATTGGGGTTTGAATATAAAGCATAGGATTAAGGTTTTGATTCAAGTGTAGTATACGCGTTACAAAAAGAAAACATAGGATCAAAAGTTTTGATTAAAGAAAGTTGACATTAACATAAGAAAACTCAGGATTAGCGTTTTGATTCAAAAATCGTTTGTATCCCAAAAAGAAAAGAAAGGTTTGTGGTCTTGGTCCTAAACTACGAGTCATTTTTAAATGAAAACAAAGACTAGGGTTTTGATTCAAAAGTAAATATTATTATTAGTCATTACTATATAAGAAAACATAAGGTTAATGTTTTGAGTAAAAACATATAGACAGAAGTTATTAAGGAATTTAAACATATGATTCGTTTTTTGAAAGAAAGATAGGAGACTTTACGGAATAAAACAAAAGATTATGGTCATGAAACATAGGGTTAGTGTTTTGATGAGAAACGAAATGAGACATTCCGAAAAGAAAACAAAAACGTTAGGGTTTGGATCTAAAGCGTAGGATTAAGGTTTTGATTCAAATATAGTACGCGTTACGAATAGAAAACATAATATCAAGGTTTTGATCAAAGAAAGTTGACATTAACATAAGAAAACTTAGGATTAGCGTTTTGATTCAAAAATCGTAGGTATCCCGAAATAAAAGAAAGTGTTTGCGGTCTTGGTTCTGAAATACGAGTCATTTTGAAATGAAAACAAAGACTAGGATTTTGATTCAAAACTAAATATTATTAGTCTTTACTAAAAGAAAACATAAGATTAGAGTTTTGAGTAAAAACATATAGACAGAAGTTATTAAGAAATTTAAAGATAGGATTCGTTTTTTGACAGAAAGTTAGGAGAGTTTACGGAATAAAAACAAAAGATTATGGCCATGAAAGACAGGGTTAGGGTTTTAATTAAAAACTAAATAAGACATTCCGAAAAGAAAACAAAACATTAGGGTTCCGATTTAAAGCATAGGGTTAAGCTTTTGATTCGAGTATAATACGTGCTACGAAATGAAAACACAGTTTCAAGTTTTTGATTAAGGAAAGTGGGCACTAACGTAAGAAAACTTAGGATTAGCGTTTTAATTCAAAAATCGTAGGTATCGCGAAACGAAAAGAAAGGGTCTGCTCTCCTGGTTCTAAACTACGAGTCATTTTTAAATGAAAACAAAAACTAGGGTTTTGATTCCAAACTAAAAATAATTATTCATTACTATAATAAAACATATGATTAGGGTTTTGATGAAAAACATATAGATATGAGTTATTTAGAAAAGGAAACATAGGATTCGTGTCTTGACGGAAAGATAGGAGACTTTACAAAAATAAAAACAAAAGATTATGGTCTTGAAAGATAGGGTTAGTGTTTTGATTAAAAACAAAACGAGACATTCCGAAAAGAAAACAAAAACATTAGGGTTTGGATTTAAAGTATAGGATTAAGCTTTTGATTCAAGTATAGTACGCGATAAGAAAAGAAAACATAGGATCAAAGTTTTTATTAAAGAAAGTAGACATTAACATAAGAAATCTTAGGATTAGATTTTTGAGTCAAAAATCGTAAGTATCCCGAAAAGTAAAGAAAGGGTTTGCGTTCTTGGTTCCAAACTACGAGTCATTTTTAAAAGAAAACGAAGACTAGGGTTTCGATTCAGAACTAAATATTATTAGTCATTACTATTTAGGGTTTTGATTAAAATCGTATAGACTGGAGTAATTAAGAAAAATTAAACATAGGATTCGTGTTTTGACAGAAAGATAGGATACTTTACGAAATAAAAAACAAAATATTATGGTCTCGAAAGATAGGGTTAGTGTTTTGATTAAAAACGAAATGAAACATTCCGAAAAGAGAACAGAAACATTAGGGTTTGGATCTAAAGCATAGGATTAACGTTTTGACTCAAGTACAGTACGCGTTACGGAAAGAAAAACATAAGATCAAGGTTTTTGATTAAAGAAAGTTGACATTAACATAAGAAAACTTAAGATTAACGTTTTGATTCAAAAATCATAGGTATCCCGAAAACAAAAGAAAGTGTTCGCGGTCTTGGTTCTAAACTACGAGTCATTTTTAAATGAAAACAGAAACTAGGGTTTTGATTCCAAACTAAAATATAATTAGTCATTACTATAATAAAACCTATGATTAGGGTTTTTGATGAAAAACATATAGATATGAGTTATTAAGAAATAGGAAACACTAGTATTCATGTTTTTGACGGAAAGATGGGAGGCTTTACAAAAATAAAAACAAAAGATTATGGTCTTGAAAGATAGGGTTAGTGTTTTGATTAAAAACGAAATTAGACATTCCGAAAAGAAAACAAAAACATTAGGGTTTGGATTTAAAGTATAGGATTAAGCTTTGTTTCAGGCATAGTACGTGATACGAAAAGAAAACATAGGATCAAAGTTTTTATTAAAGAAAGTAGACACTAAATAAGAAAACTTTGGATTAGATTTTTGATTAAAAATCGTAAGTATCCCGAAAAGTAAAGATAGGGTTTGCGTTCTTGGTTCCAAACTACGAGTCATTTTTAAAGAAAACGAAGACTAGGGTTTTGATTCAGAACTAAATATTATTAGTCATTACTATTTAGGGTTTTTGAGTAAAAACGTATAGACAGAAGTTATTAAGAAATTTAAAGATAGGATTCGTTTTTTGACAGAAAGATAGGAGAGTTTACGGAATAAAAACAAAAGATTATGGCCATGAAAGACAGGGTTAGGGTTTTGATTAAAAACTAAATAAGACATTCCGAAAAGAAAACAAAACATTAGGGTTCCGATTTAAAGCATAGGGTTAAGCTTTTGATTCGAGTATAGTACGTGTTACGAAATGAAAACACAGGTTCAAGTTTTTGATTAAGGAAAGTGGACATTAACGTAAGAAAACTTAGGATTAGCGTTTTAATTCAAAAATCGTAGGTATCGCGAAACGAAAAGAAAGGGTCTGCCCTCTTGGTTCTAAACTACGAGTCATTTTTAAATGAAAACAAAAACTAGGGTTTTGATTCCAAACTAAAAATAATTAGTCATTACTATAATAAAACATATGATTAGGGTTTTGATGAAAAACATATAGATATGAGTTATTTAGAAAAGGAAACATAGTATTCGTGTCTTGACGGAAAGATAGGAGACTTTACAAAAATAAAAACAAAAGATTATGGTCTTGAAAGATAGGGTTAGTGTTTTGATTAAAAACAAAACGAGACATTCCGAAAAGAAAACAAAAACATTAGGGTTTGGATTTAAAGTATAGGATTAAGCTTTTGATTCAAGTATAGTACGCGATAAGAAAAGAAAACATAGGATCAAAGTTTTTATTAAAGAAAGTAGACATTAACATAAGAAATCTTAGGATTAGATTTTTGAGTCAAAAATCGTAAGTATCCCGAAAAGTAAAGAAAGGGTTTGCGTTCTTGGTTCTAAACTACGAGTCATTTTTAAAAGAAAACGAAAACTAGGGTTTTGATTCAAAACTAAATATTATTAGTCATTACTAGTTAGGGTTTTGGTTAAAATCGTATAGACAGGAGTAATTAAGAAAATTAAACATGGGATTCGTGTTTTGACAGAAAGATAGGATACTTTACGAAATAAAAACAAAAGATAGGGTTAGTGTTTTGATTACAAACGAAATGAAACATTCCGAAAATAAAACAAAAACATTGGGGTTTGAATATAAAGCATAGGATTAAGGTTTTGATTCAAGTATAGTATACGCGTTACAAAAAGAAAACATAGGATCAAAAGTTTTGATTAAAGAAAGTTGACATTAACATAAGAAAACTCAGGATTAGCGTTTTGATTCAAAATCGTATGTATCCCAAAAAGAAAAGAAAGGGTTTGTGGTCTTGGTCCTAAACTACGAGTCATTTTTAAATGAAAACAAAGACTAGGGTTTTGATTCAAAAGTAAATATTATTATTAGTCATTACTATATAAGAAAACATAAGGTTAATGTTTTGAGTAAGAACATATAGACAGGAGTTATTAAGGAATTTAAACATATGATTCGTTTTTTGAAAGAAAGATAGGAGACTTTACGGAATAAAACAAAAGATTATGGTCATGAAACATAGGGTTAGTGTTTTGATTAAAAACGAAATGAGACATTCCGAAAATGAAAACAAAAACGTTAGGGTTTGGATCTAAAGCGTAGGATTAAGGTTTTGATTCAAGTATAGTACGCGTTACGAAAAGAAAACATAATATCAAGGTTTTGATTAAAGAAAGTTGACATTAACATAAGAAAACTTAGGATTAGCGTTTTGATTCAAAAATCGTAGGTATCCCGAAATAAAAGAAAGTGTTTGCGGTCTTGGTTCTGAAATACGAGTCATTTTGAAATGAAAACAAAGACTAGGGTTTTGATTCAAAACTAAATATTATTAGTCATTACTAAAAGAAAACATAAGATTAGGGTTTTGAGTAAAAACATATAGACAGAAGTTATTAAGAAATTTAAAGATAGGATTCGTTTTTTGACAGAAAGATAGGAGAGTTTACGGAATAAAAACAAAAGATTATGGCCATGAAAGACAGGGTTAGGGTTTTGATTAAAAACTAAATAAGACATTCCGAAAAGAAAACAAGACATTAGGGTTCCGATTTAAAGCATAGGATTAAGCTTTTGATTCGAGTATAGTACGTGTTACGAAATGAAAACACAGGTTCAAGTTTTTTATTAAGGAAAGTGGACATTAACGCAAGAAAACTTAGGATTAGCGTTTTAATTCAAAAATCGTTGGTATCGCGAAAAGAAAAGAAAGGGCCTGCCCTCTTGGTTCTATAAACTACGAGTCATTTTTAAATGGAAACAAAAACCAGGGTTTTGATTCCAAACTAAAAATAATTAGTCATTACTATAATAAAACATATGATTAGGGTTTTGATGAAAAACACATAGATATGAGTTATTTAGAAAAGGAAACATAGTATTCGTGTCTTGACGGAAAGATAGGAGACTTTACAAAAATAAAAACAAAAGATTATGGTCTTGAAGGATAGGGTTAGTGTTTTGATTAAAACAAAACGAGACATTCCGAAAAGAAAACAAAAACATTAGGGTTCGGATTTAAAGTATAGGATTAAGCTTTTGATTCAGGTATAGTACGCGGTAAGAAAAGAAAACATAGGATCAAAGTTTTTATTAAAGAAAGTAGACATTAACATAAGAAATCTTAGGATTAGATTTTTGAGTCAAAAATCGTAAGTATCCCGAAAAGTAAAGAAAGGGTTTGCGTTCTCGGTTCTAAACTACGAGTCATTTTTAAAAGAAAACGAAAACTAGGGTTTTGATTCAAAACTAAATATTATTAGTCATTACTAGTTAGGGTTTTGGTTAAAATCGTATAGACAGGAGTAATTAAGAAAATTAAACATGGGATTCGTGTTTTGACAGAAAGATAGGATGCTTTGCGAAATAAAAACAAAAGATAGGGTTAGTGTTTTGATTAAAAACGAAATGAAACATTCCGAAAATAAAACAAAAACATTAGGGTTTGAATATAAAGCATAGGATTAAGGTTTTGATTCAAGTATAGTATACGCGTTACAAAAAGAAAACACAGGATCAAAAGTTTTGATTAAAGAAAGTTGACATTAACACAAGAAAACTCAGGATTAGCGTTTTGATTCAAAAATCGTATGTATCCCAAAAAGAAAAGAAAGGGTTTGTGGTCTGGTCCTAAACTACGAGTCATTTTTAAATGAAAACAAAGACTAGGGTTTTGATTCAAAAGTAAATATTATTATTAGTCATTACTATATAAGAAAACATAAGGTTAATGTTTTGAGTAAGAACATATAGACAGGAGTTATTAAGGAATTTAAACATATGATTCGTTTTTTGAAAGAAAGATAGGAGACTTTACGGAAAAAAACAAAAGATTATGGTCATGAAACACAGGGTTAGTGTTTTGATGAAAAACGAAATGAGACATTCCGAAAATGAAACAAAAACGTTAGGGTTTGGATCTAAAGCGTAGGATTAAGGTTTTGATTCAAGTATAGTACGCGTTACGAAAAGAAAACATAATATCAAGGTTTTGATTAAAGAAAGTTGACATTAACATAAGAAAACTTAGGATTAGCGTTTTGATTCAAAAATCGTAGGTATCCCGAAATAAAAGAAAGTGTTTACGGTCTTGGTTCTGAAATACGAGTCATTTTGAAATGAAAACAAAGACTAGGGTTTTGATTCAAAACTAAATATTATTAGTCATTACTAAAAGAAAACATAAGTTTAGGGTTTTGAGTAAAAACATATAGACAGAAGTTATTAAGAAATTTAAAGATAGGATTCGTTTTTTGACAGAAAGATAGGAGAGTTTACGGAATAAAAACAAAAGATTATGACCATGAAAGACAGGGTTAGGGTTTTAATTAAAAACAAAACGAGACATTCCGAAAAGAAAACAAAAACATTAGGGTTTGGATTTAAAGTATAGGATTAAGCTTTTGATTCAAGTATAGTACGCGATAAGAAAAGAAAACATAGGATCAAAGTTTTTATTAAAGAAAGTAGACATTAACATAAGAAATCTTAGGATTAGATTTTTGAGTCAAAAATCGTAAGTATCCCGAAAAGTAAAGAAAGGGTTTGCGTTCTCGGTTCTAAACTACGAGTCATTTTTAAAAGAAAACGAAAACTAGGGTTTTGATTCAAAACTAAATATTATTAGTCATTACTAGTTAGGGTTTTGGTTAAAATCGTATAGACAGGAGTAATTAAGAAAATTAAACATGGGATTCGTGTTTTGACAGAAAGATAGGATGCTTTGCGAAATAAAAACAAAAGATAGGGTTAGTGTTTTGATTAAAAACGAAATGAAACATTCCGAAAATAAAACAAAAACATTAGGGTTTGAATATAAAGCATAGGATTAAGGTTTTGATTCAAGTATAGTATACGCGTTACAAAAAGAAAACACAGGATCAAAAGTTTTGATTAAAGAAAGTTGACATTAACACAAGAAAACTCAGGATTAGCGTTTTGATTCAAAAATCGTATGTATCCCAAAAAGAAAAGAAAGGGTTTGTGGTCCTGGTCCTAAACTACGAGTCATTTTTAAATGAAAACAAAGACTAGGGTTTTGATTCAAAAGTAAATATTATTATTAGTCATTACTATATAAGAAAACATAAGGTTAATGTTTTGAGTAAGAACATATAGACAGGAGTTATTAAGGAATTTAAACATATGATTCGTTTTTTGAAAGAAAGATAGGAGACTTTACGGAATAAAACAAAAGATTATGGTCATGAAGCACAGGGTTAGTGTTTTGATTAAAAACGAAATGAGACATTCCGAAAATGAAACAAAAACGTTAGGGTTTGGATCTACCGCGTAGGATTAAGGTTTTGATTCAAGTATAGTACGCGTTACGAAAAGAAAACATAATATCAAGGTTTTGATCAAAGAAAGTTGACATCAACATAAGAAAACTTAGGATTAGCGTTTTGATTCAAAAATCGTAGGTATCCCGAAATAAAAGAAAGTGTTTGCGGTCTTTGGTTCTGAAATACGAGTCATTTTGAAATGAAAACAAAGACTAGGGTTTTGATTCAAAACTAAATATTATTAGTCATTACTAAAAGAAAACATAAGATTAGGGTTTTGAGTAAAAACATATAGACAGAAGTTATTAAGAAATTTAAAGATAGGATTCGTTTTTTGACGGAAAGAAAGATAGGAGAGTTTACGGAATAAAAACAAAAGATTATGGCCATGAAAGATAGGGTTAGGGTTTTGATTAAAAACTAAATAAGACATTCCGAAAAGAAAACAAGACATTAGGGTTCCGATTTAAAGCGTAGGATTAAGCTTTTGATTCGAGTATAGTACGTGTTACGAAATGAAAACACAGGTTCAAGTTTTTTATTAAGGAAAGTGGACATTAACGCAAGAAAACTTAGGATTAGCGTTTTAATTCAAAAATCGTTGGTATCGCGAAAAGAAAAGAAAGGGCCTGCCCTCTTGGTTCTATAAACTACGAGTCATTTTTAAATGGAAACAAAAACCAGGGTTTTGATTCCAAACTAAAAATAATTAGTCATTACTATAATAAAACATATGATTAGGGTTTTGATGAAAAACACATAGATATGAGTTATTTAGAAAAGGAAACATAGTATTCGTGTCTTGACGGAAAGATAGGAGACTTTACAAAAATAAAAACAAAAGATTATGGTCTTGAAGGATAGGGTTAGTGTTTTGATTAAAAACAAAACGAGACATTCCGAAAAGAAAACAAAAACATTAGGGTTCGGATTTAAAGTATAGGATTAAGCTTTTGATTCAGGTATAGTACGCGGTAAGAAAAGAAAACATAGGATCAAAGTTTTTATTAAAGAAAGTAGACATTAACATAAGAAATCTTAGGATTAGATTTTTGAGTCAAAAATCGTAAGTATCCCGAAAAGTAAAGAAAGGGTTTGCGTTCTCGGTTCTAAACTACGAGTCATTTTTAAAAGAAAACGAAAACTAGGGTTTTGATTCAAAACTAAATATTATTAGTCATTAGTAGTTAGGGTTTTGGTTAAAATCGTATAGACAGGAGTAATTAAGAAAATTAAACATGGGATTCGTGTTTTGACAGAAAGATAGGATGCTTTGCGAAATAAAAACAAAAGATAGGGTTGGTGTTTTGATTAAAAACGAAATGAAACATTCCGAAAATAAACAAAAACATTAGGGTTTGAATATAAAGCATAGGATTAAGGTTTTGATTCAAGTATAGTATACGCGTTACAAAAAGAAAACACAGGATCAAAAGTTTTGATTAAAGAAAGTTGACATTAACACAAGAAAACTCAGGATTAGCGTTTTGATTCAAAAATCGTATGTATCCCAAAAAGAAAAGAAAGGGTTTGTGGTCCTGGTCCTAAACTACGAGTCATTTTTAAATGAAAACAAAGACTAGGGTTTTGATTCAAAAGTAAATATTATTATTAGTCATTACTATATAAGAAAACATAAGGTTAATGTTTTGAGTAAGAACATATAGACAGGAGTTATTGAGGAATTTAAACATATGATTCGTTTTTTGAAAGAAAGATAGGAGACTTTACGGAATAAAACAAAAGATTATGGTCATGAAGCACAGGGTTAGTGTTTTGATTAAAAACGAAATGAGACATTCCGAAAATGAAACAAAAACGTTAGGGTTTGGATCTACCGCGTAGGATTAAGGTTTTGATTCAAGTATAGTACGCGTTACGAAAAGAAAACATAATATCAAGGTTTTGATCAAAGAAAGTTGACATCAACATAAGAAAACTTAGGATTAGCGTTTTGATTCAAAAATCGTAGGTATCCCGAAATAAAAGAAAGTGTTTGCGGTCTTTGGTTCTGAAATACGAGTCATTTTGAAATGAAAACAAAGACTAGGGTTTTGATTCAAAACTAAATATTATTAGTCATTACTAAAAGAAAACATAAGGATTAGGGTTTTGAGTAAAAACATATAGACAGAAGTTATTAAGAAATTTAAAGATAGGATTCGTTTTTTGACGGAAAGAAAGATAGGAGAGTTTACGGAATAAAAACAAAAGATTATGGCCATGAAAGATAGGGTTAGGGTTTTGATTAAAAACTAAATAAGACATTCCGAAAAGAAAACAAGACATTAGGGTTCCGATTTAAAGCGTAGGATTAAGCTTTTGATTCGAGTATAGTACGTGTTACGAAATGAAAACACAGGTTCAAGTTTTTTATTAAGGAAAGTGGACATTAACGCAAGAAAACTTAGGATTAGCGTTTTAATTCAAAAATCGTTGGTATCGCGAAAAGAAAAGAAAGGGCCTGCCCTCTTGGTTCTATAAACTACGAGTCATTTTTAAATGGAAACAAAAACCAGGGTTTTGATTCCAAACTAAAAATAATTAGTCATTACTATAATAAAACATATGATTAGGGTTTTGATGAAAAACACATAGATATGAGTTATTTAGAAAAGGAAACATAGTATTCGTGTCTTGACGGAAAGATAGGAGACTTTACAAAAATAAAAACAAAAGATTATGGTCTTGAAGGATAGGGTTAGTGTTTTGATTAAAAACAAAACGAGACATTCCGAAAAGAAAACAAAAACATTAGGGTTCGGATTTAAAGTATAGGATTAAGCTTTTGATTCAGGTATAGTACGCGGTAAGAAAAGAAAACATAGGATCAAAGTTTTTATTAAAGAAAGTAGACATTAACATAAGAAATCTTAGGATTAGATTTTTGAGTCAAAAATCGTAAGTATCCCGAAAAGTAAAGAAAGGGTTTGCGTTCTCGGTTCTAAACTACGAGTCATTTTTAAAAGAAAACGAAAACTAGGGTTTTGATTCAAAACTAAATATTATTAGTCATTAGTAGTTAGGGTTTTGGTTAAAATCGTATAGACAGGAGTAATTAAGAAAATTAAACATGGGATTCGTGTTTTGACAGAAAGATAGGATGCTTTGCGAAATAAAAACAAAAGATAGGGTTGGTGTTTTGATTAAAAACGAAATGAAACATTCCGAAAATAAAACAAAAACATTAGGGTTTGAATATAAAGCATAGGATTAAGGTTTTGATTCAAGTATAGTATACGCGTTACAAAAAGAAAACACAGGATCAAAAGTTTTGATTAAAGAAAGTTGACATTAACACAAGAAAACTCAGGATTAGCGTTTTGATTCAAAAATCGTATGTATCCCAAAAAGAAAAGAAAGGGTTTGTGGTCCTGGTCCTAAACTACGAGTCATTTTTAAATGAAAACAAAGACTAGGGTTTTGATTCAAAAGTAAATATTATTATTAGTCATTACTATATAAGAAAACATAAGGTTAATGTTTTGAGTAAGAACATATAGACAGGAGTTATTAAGGAATTTAAACATATGATTCGTTTTTTGAAAGAAAGATAGGAGACTTTACGGAATAAAACAAAAGATTATGGTCATGAAGCACAGGGTTAGTGTTTTGATTAAAAACGAAATGAGACATTCCGAAAATGAAACAAAAACGTTAGGGTTTGGATCTACCGCGTAGGATTAAGGTTTTGATTCAAGTATAGTACGCGTTACGAAAAGAAAACATAATATCAAGGTTTTGATCAAAGAAAGTTGACATCAACATAAGAAAACTTAGGATTAGCGTTTTGATTCAAAAATCGTAGGTATCCCGAAATAAAAGAAAGTGTTTGCGGTCTTTGGTTCTGAAATACGAGTCATTTTGAAATGAAAACAAAGACTAGGGTTTTGATTCAAAACTAAATATTATTAGTCATTACTAAAAGAAAACATAAGATTAGGGTTTTGAGTAAAAACATATAGACAGAAGTTATTAAGAAATTTAAAGATAGGATTCGTTTTTTGACGGAAAGAAAGATAGGAGAGTTTACGGAATAAAAACAAAAGATTATGGCCATGAAAGATAGGGTTAGGGTTTTGATTAAAAACTAAATAAGACATTCCGAAAAGAAAACAAGACATTAGGGTTCCGATTTAAAGCGTAGGATTAAGCTTTTGATTCGAGTATAGTACGTGTTACGAAATGAAAACACAGGTTCAAGTTTTTTATTAAGGAAAGTGGACATTAACGCAAGAAAACTTAGGATTAGCGTTTTAATTCAAAAATCGTTGGTATCGCGAAAAGAAAAGAAAGGGCCTGCCCTCTTGGTTCTATAAACTACGAGTCATTTTTAAATGGAAACAAAAACCAGGGTTTTGATTCCAAACTAAAAATAATTAGTCATTACTATAATAAAACATATGATTAGGGTTTTGATGAAAAACACATAGATATGAGTTATTTAGAAAAGGAAACATAGTATTCGTGTCTTGACGGAAAGATAGGAGACTTTACAAAAATAAAAACAAAAGATTATGGTCTTGAAGGATAGGGTTAGTGTTTTGATTAAAAACAAAACGAGACATTCCGAAAAGAAAACAAAAACATTAGGGTTCGGATTTAAAGTATAGGATTAAGCTTTTGATTCAGGTATAGTACGCGGTAAGAAAAGAAAACATAGGATCAAAGTTTTTATTAAAGAAAGTAGACATTAACATAAGAAATCTTAGGATTAGATTTTTGAGTCAAAAATCGTAAGTATCCCGAAAAGTAAAGAAAGGGTTTGCGTTCTCGGTTCTAAACTACGAGTCATTTTTAAAAGAAAACGAAAACTAGGGTTTTGATTCAAAACTAAATATTATTAGTCATTAGTAGTTAGGGTTTTGGTTAAAATCGTATAGACAGGAGTAATTAAGAAAATTAAACATGGGATTCGTGTTTTGACAGAAAGATAGGATGCTTTGCGAAATAAAAACAAAAGATAGGGTTAGTGTTTTGATTAAAAACGAAATGAAACATTCCGAAAATAAAACAAAAACATTAGGGTTTGAATATAAAGCATAGGATTAAGGTTTTGATTCAAGTATAGTATACGCGTTACAAAAAGAAAACACAGGATCAAAAGTTTTGATTAAAGAAAGTTGACATTAACACAAGAAAACTCAGGATTAGCGTTTTGATTCAAAAATCGTATGTATCCCAAAAAGAAAAGAAAGGGTTTGTGGTCCTGGTCCTAAACTACGAGTCATTTTTAAATGAAAACAAAGACTAGGGTTTTGATTCAAAAGTAAATATTATTATTAGTCATTACTATATAAGAAAACATAAGGTTAATGTTTTGAGTAAGAACATATAGACAGGAGTTATTGAGGAATTTAAACATATGATTCGTTTTTTGAAAGAAAGATAGGAGACTTTACGGAATAAAACAAAAGATTATGGTCATGAAGCACAGGGTTAGTGTTTTGATTAAAAACGAAATGAGACATTCCGAAAATGAAACAAAAACGTTAGGGTTTGGATCTACAGCGTAGGATTAAGGTTTTGATTCAAGTATAGTACGCGTTACGAAAAGAAAACATAATATCAAGGTTTTGATCAAAGAAAGTTGACATCAACATAAGAAAACTTAGGATTAGCGTTTTGATTCAAAAATCGTAGGTATCCCGAAATAAAAGAAAGTGTTTGCGGTCTTTGGTTCTGAAATACGAGTCATTTTGAAATGAAAACAAAGACTAGGGTTTTGATTCAAAACTAAATATTATTAGTCATTACTAAAAGAAAACATAAGGTTAGGGTTTTGAGTAAAAACATATAGACAGAAGTTATTAAGAAATTTAAAGATAGGATTCGTTTTTTGACGGAAAGAAAGATAGGAGAGTTTACGGAATAAAAACAAAAGATTATGGCCATGAAAGATAGGGTTAGGGTTTTGATTAAAAACTAAATAAGACATTCCGAAAAGAAAACAAGACATTAGGGTTCCGATTTAAAGCGTAGGATTAAGCTTTTGATTCGAGTATAGTACGTGTTACGAAATGAAAACACAGGTTCAAGTTTTTTATTAAGGAAAGTGGACATTAACGCAAGAAAACTTAGGATTAGCGTTTTAATTCAAAAATCGTTGGTATCGCGAAAAGAAAAGAAAGGGCCTGCCCTCTTGGTTCTATAAACTACGAGTCATTTTTAAATGGAAACAAAAACCAGGGTTTTGATTCCAAACTAAAAATAATTAGTCATTACTATAATAAAACATATGATTAGGGTTTTGATGAAAAACACATAGATATGAGTTATTTAGAAAAGGAAACATAGTATTCGTGTCTTGACGGAAAGATAGGAGACTTTACAAAAATAAAAACAAAAGATTATGGTCTTGAAGGATAGGGTTAGTGTTTTGATTAAAAACAAAACGAGACATTCCGAAAAGAAAACAAAAACATTAGGGTTCGGATTTAAAGTATAGGATTAAGCTTTTGATTCAGGTATAGTACGCGGTAAGAAAAGAAAACATAGGATCAAAGTTTTTATTAAAGAAAGTAGACATTAACATAAGAAATCTTAGGATTAGATTTTTGAGTCAAAAATCGTAAGTATCCCGAAAAGTAAAGAAAGGGTTTGCGTTCTCGGTTCTAAACTACGAGTCATTTTTAAAAGAAAACGAAAACTAGGGTTTTGATTCAAAACTAAATATTATTAGTC